>OX377202.1:85546703-85660963 GCA_947396885.1 Heligmosomoides polygyrus polygyrus
TAGCTTTAGTACTATGGCTCCGGTACTTATTTCTAACATCGCTGTACTTGAACGTCCCTAAAAGTAGCGCAATGCAGGCGGTGTATGAAATTCTAACGGCACATCAGGACCAGCTCATTCTTTATGGACTTTCTATGTCACGAGTTATGACACTCATAAGTGGGTGCCTGGAATGCAATGTTTTTAGATGGTCCAATAAGTACTATAAGCAGGTTAGAGGGCTGGCTATGGGCCAGCGTCTGGCTCCGGTACTGGCTAATCGCTTTCATGTCTAAAATAGAGGAACCCGTCATGGAGTGCAGGCCTCTACTGTACTGTCGCTACATTGATGACTGTTTCATTGTATGTGCGACCCAGAACGAAATGGACATGTGTTTCGAATTGCTCAACAGCAGGCAGAGCACATTAAGCTCACAAGGGAAAAACCCACTGATAACTGGTTGCCGTTCCTCAACGTCCAAGTCAGTTGCACGCGGGGCAGATTCCATACTAAATGGTGTCGTAAGCCCAGTAGTAAGAACATCATCGTGCACTTCAGGTCTGCTCATCCATCTCAAACGAAGAGAGCCACGATTAAGAACATGTTCCGAACGGCGGCGGCGGTGTCCTCAGACAGCGATCTCAAGTCAGTGTCATTGCAAATGGCATCTCGAATCGCGGTGTCCAACGGGTATCCCGAGCAGAGCCTGGCTAAAGGTCATCAAACACCGACAATGGCAGCGAGACATCAGAGCGACAATAAAATTCCTTTTAAGGTGCCTTTTGTCTCGGATGATTTCAGTACCGAAGTGCGAAACTGCATTCGCAAAGCTGGTCTTGATAGCATGGTCCGCATGATCGAGGTTCCGCTGGCCAATTTCAAGGCACGTCTCGTTAGGAATCGACTATACGATTCCTGCTGTAAGACTCGCCAGTGTATGATCTGCCCATTCGGTAAGGAGGGAGACTGAATGGTCTCAGGTGTGGTATACCTTATAAAATGCACGGGTTGCAACGGCGAGTACATTGGCGAGACGGGTAGACCCCTTGGGGAGCGCGTTAAAGAGCATTTGGGCATGCTTCGTAGGTGCGATATCGCCGGTCCCTTAGGTGAGTACAGGCTACGATGTCACAATGGCGCGGGCATTGACGTGGCGGTGACGATATTGGCACGCGAGTTCGAGATCTCGGCGCGCAAAACACTAGAAGCGCTGTGGATTGCCGCTAGGAACCCCACGATCAACAGGAAGGAGGAACGCGTAGCGGTGATACAGGAGCTGGCTCCGTACGTTGACCTTTGCGGTCTCGAACCGGAGGATAGTCTGCCAGAGGCTCGCTAGGAGGGTGAACCGAAGGTGACCTCATCTCCTCATGTATCGCCTTAAAAGGGGTACCGTTCGCCCATCTGCACTGGACTGTTTGTGTTACCTCCTCGTGTTTTGTCTCTCTCTCCTACCAACTTCTGATTCACCGCTGTGGTTTGAAATGGCTCTTGGACGGATGGTTTTTCAAACTCAACTTGACTCTTCCAGGCTCTGAAGAAGGCGGTTACGCCGAAACGTTAGCCGGAATAAAGGATCTGTACTAATCTTGGTTCGTCAGCTACATCACTTGGGTATTCATACTGATCAATATCATGCCAAGATTCAATGACAGTCGAACATGGAATATTTATTTATACGTGGATATCCACGCAAAAAATAGAACAAACAGAACATGCACATTAAGAACCAGAACAGAGCGAATAAAAATATACTGTCAGGTACTAGCGACAGACAGCGGCAACAGTTGGAAGCAAACTATTAAGGAACATCCTGGAGATACCTGTCAATAAGTCTTTTGTATTGCCCCAGCGATTTTGGTAAAATGTCTTTCTTCGAAAACTTTTGAAATTCGTTTCCAGCTTGGTCTGTGAAAACGTAGACCTTGTATTACTTCTAGCTTTTGGAATCTGGATCTTCATCTGACCAATTGAGCAAGATAGTGGATAAAATTCGTGAAGAGGTAGATCCAATCGTTTCCTACGAGAAGCAAGGGTGCGTAAATTGAAGAGTTTGTTTCTTTCAAGAGCCGATGGAATGTTAGCATAATTACATCCATGTACTCTTAACCAGAGCTTTCTTGTAAAGCTATTTTTGTACAGATTCCAATCTAGAGATTTCACGTTTGCATTTAGGACTAAATACTGTGGTACCATATCCAAGGACAGGCCTGACATATGTTTTGTATGCGAGCACCTTGCGAAAGACGAATTTGTTTTCAATGATTTAAAGATATTATGCACGATTCTGTCAGCTTTCTCAGCCGCATCCTCGCAATGTTGCTTGAAGGAAAGCTTTGTGTCCAGAATGAAACTCAGGTCCCGCACAGTAGGTGCACTACTGAGTGTCTGATAATCGAGATGATAGACCTTTTTATTGACGTGCTCTCCAATGTGAAATACTTTCGACTTCTGTTGGGATATGGAAGATTCCCCTCAGCTGACCAATCAGCGATTGAATTTAGTGCAGACTGAAGGGCATTGTGATCTTCCTCATTCACAATGTTTTTGTATATTTTGATGTCATCAGCGAGCACTTTGCAGGTGACACCGTGTTGATCAATTAAGGAGTGAATCCCAGAGGTATATATAGTAAATAAAATTGGAGAAAGGACGAATAAATATGATATAATATAATATATAACATTTATATTTATAAAAATATTTATAAGACTGTATATATTATTTATAGTGTTTACTGCCTGCGTGTTAATGTGTTAATTGTGCTCCAAAAAAATTATGGGAAAAGGCAACCTACGCTTCGCCGTTCATGTATGTAGGCTCCTCCCTAAAAAGCTAGGATCAGTTATGATAACACAACAAATACGGAAAGGGTGTCAGATCGCGATGGCCTTTTGAGATGATATGCATATCATTATATAGGTTTTCGAGTGTTGACTGCAGGTGTGGGCTTTATTTGATGTTCACATCAGCGGAACTGACTATTTATTCAATTACGTCACGGTATTCAAATCGTCTCACAGACGCATTTAGCTGTCATAGATGGCAGTGGACCTAGGCAGCTGCACTGGGCAAGCCAACATTTTTTGGAGGCGAAAATTTCGTCGTTAGACGTCGTGCGACACAAATAATAAACTTTATAACATTAATAATAAATATAGTTGTGTGTCAATAATGGGAACGGAAGTAAATTTAAGTATATTTTCAAATTATGTACCTTTTCAGATCCAATTTCACAAAGTGAAAATGGGATACAATGCGTGTTAAATATTTTCTGGAAAGACATAGATATCTTGTTACGAAATAACTGAAGTGGGGAGACTTCAGCGGTGGAAAATTGTGCTTCAGTGGAGCCGTCAGTGCGAGATGCTCTGTCAAATTGGTGCAGAAAAAATACTGCATTGGTTAATAGACTTGACGATAGGTCGACTCCGATAGACAACGTTCTTATCTCGATGACTCAAACTTGGGTAATTAAACCATTCAGAGAAGGGGTACCTAAACGCACTAGTGAATACAATGTTAAGAATTCATTCAATAACAGCAAGCTTAATTTTACAAGAGCAATAGTTAAAGTAGAATATCTGTAGTAAATAGTATAGTAAATTAAGTAAAAAATAGTATAGTATGGTAAATTTTAGATTCACGAGCACTAGAAATAGCATGAAAATTTCATGAGAAAACAAGGGAGAAGGAGGGCAAGAGTCTGTAGGAGATATATCTTGCCGGCCTTACTGCGTTATGTGTTTAGATGCTTTCTGCCCACGCTTCGCCAACACCTCCGCATTGCCAATCGTGATAATCAACGCCTTGAAATGATGTAGCATAGTCGCGTTCCACAAGCAGCGCCTTGTCTGCGTTCATCGGAACACGGAGACCCGTGGGAGTCACTATACAGGAAGTCGGTCTCCAACAGGAATCGCCATTCTTGGTGATGACGCAACTTCGCCCTTCGGGAAGCTCCAGGCGTTGACTGTATGGGTAGTTCTCTAACGCCCGTTTCCATCATAACTAGTATGCTAATTCCCTTCTGTTTAAGGCCCTTTGCATTAAGTGACTTCGAAATCTCTCAACAACACCTTCCGTGTATGTCTGTTGCATAAATGGAGTGCGTAACACAGCCAACGTTACAAACTACATCTAAGGATACATGCCATACCTCAAATCGACACTGAATGAATGTTAATGCGTTGTTAATAGCAGTCTGGATACGTTTCAAAACCAGACCTCTTGATGGATATTGTCTGCTTGGTGTTTATCTAGATGCCCGTGCGAATTGAAAACCACATTAATTCATTCCTGTTCTTCTTTGAATTAAAGTTGCTATTACACTTACATTGCTTAGCCTTCTACGTGCTATAAAAGTGAAGAATAATGAAGAGCAATAATTCCAATCGAATTTCAACAGTCCTTATCGTCGCTGTTTTATATGGCTTATTGTAGTTCATGTATGTGAAATGTCTAATCACAGCGGATAGTGCGAACTGCAGGGCACTTTGTTTTGCGTCAGCGTACTTATTAATGTGGAACGTCTTCGAAATAGTTGCTATGCAAAAATCTAAGGAAGCAAATAAAACGAACGATTCTCTAGTCCTCCTTAAGATTTTAGTCCTCCTTCTTGTTTCTTTGCTTTTTCTTCTCCTCAACAACATGCTTTTTCTTCGTAGTTTCACATTTCTGGAAAGCTGTTACTATTCCTGTAGAAAGACAGCATCATGTTATTCGTAACTTAACCCACCCATGACTTTCTCGATCGTCGTCACCCTTATCTACTGAAAATACAAACGGTCAAACTCATTGATTGACTTTTTGAAAGACCTCATTACCACAGTTTTCCTTTATTGTTTTTGTATTCGTGGGAGGAGTGAGCGAAAACTGCTATAAATGAATGTAGCTGTAGGTCGGTTTATGGTATTGTCTTTGTAAACTAGACTGCTTCAGTTTTGCTGCCGTTGCCAAGCAGTCAGAGTGGAGTGCCTCCTCCTCCTTCCCCCCCCCCCCCCCCTAGGACGATCCAGTACAAATTCACTGAACTATTTATAGAAGTATGAGGGTGGATCCACTCTAAACTGTATCGATGCTTTTTTAAAGGAAACGTTAGCAAGCGCCGAATCAAACAAATCAAAACGGCATGATAGGCGGCTCCAAGCAACAGTGGAATGGACTGGAATATCCATAAAGAAGCGCTGGAGGTGCAAGTGTAGATCGAGAGAGATCCTTCTCCTTTACAATGTCTACAGAGTTTATAGGAAAACTTGTAGAACGAAACCGTTATGCGCCTCTGCGTGTGCAGTGTAAGGACATCTAGTCGTGCTGAGGTCAAGTAAACATGGAGAACGCGAACTTTAGGCACACTCTCTACGCTTGCACCGTGCTGAACACGCCAAGCAACATTGATGACTGCACGACATTGTTCCATTGTTCGAAACAACCTATAGTCGCCATAGTCATACAATGAAAGTGCAAACACCAGTTACATGTCACGCTGAAGGGACACAGGGATATACACATCAGGCTTTAGCTACTGCTGCTCACATGCTTAACGAATGCATCGATAGTAAATTCGTGAGGAACTAGAGACCAGGAAACCTCCACACGTGGGAATCTGCTGGGAGGTAGTTACTTGGAAGCAAGTAACCACAATAGCTCTAAAAGCTTGTCTGGGTGTTATTTTCCAAAACCGACGGGGTCGATTTCCGCTAAATCTGCGCATTTGAGCGCCGTGCCGGTCAGTTTTCAAGACTATATTGGCTTGCCACTCAACTCAGGAAGCTTAGAAAACTTGCAATAGCACTCCAATGTAACCCTAGTCGAGAGGAGAGTGTTGACTAGTTTGAGCACAAGTCGAATGTTTGCAGCGTGACACCTCCACGGTATGAAATTAGGGTCCAATGCGAGCACTGTTGTGATGACCGCTTTTCCTTCTCTTTTTTCTTGGCATAGTTCGATGGAGGGTTTTTTGTCGCAGACCGTGTTGCCGGCAGACGGTCTGCGCTCCAGACGATCACGACCGTCGCTGTAGAAGTGTGCGGGTGAGGGACGGCGCCGCTTGTCGTCGACGGTGGCCTCTGAGTCCTTGCCCTATGATAAAAGATAGGGTTGCGGCGTTGCCGGAAAAGTGTGCGGACACCCTTAAGGCCGCCACAGACTTCTGCGGCGCCGCTGGAGGCGAGCTCTGCGTCTCTGCCCTATGGTTAAGCATAGAGCAGCGGCGCCGCCGGTGCCGCCGGTGCCGCCGGCCGGCCAGCGGCGCCGCTGGAGGCGAGCTCTGCGTCTCTGCCCTATGGTTAAAGGCCCCCGCAGACTTCTGCGTCGAGCGGCGGGCGAAATCGCTGAGCGGAGCGGCTTGACTCATCATCAGTGGGAGCGGTGACGGCGAGGTACTGTACTGTTTCTAGTCGGGACCGACTGGTGCTTAACAATGACGCGCCCCGATGACGATCGCGCGCCCGCATCGACCGTCTCCGCTCTGGATCCCGCCGCGAAAGGGCAGAGCGCAGAGCGCAGACAGACAGACGCTGGAGCGGCGCCGCCGGTTGGAATGATTCAAGTCATTTCCGCCAGCGACGCCGCCGGTGCCGCTGGGCAACGCCGCCGGTGCCGCCGGTGCCGCCGGCCGGCCAGCGGCGAGCTCTGCGTCTCTGCCCTATGGTTAAGCATAGGGCAGCGGCGACGCCGCAAAAGTCTGCGGGAGCCTTTAGACGTATCCTGCGTCGACATACGGCGAATCGCGTGTTGGAGGGGGGTGGGGGAGGTGCAGTTCCGACGACGATTTTCCTACTCCTTTTTCTTACAATAGCTTCGCATTTCAACGGAATTAAAACTGGGATGGACCACACGAAGGAAAGTGCAAAATGCTGTTCTACCATGAGCATGACATTAAAGAAATCCTCTTCAGGGAGAGATTGCTCCCCTAACCCCCATAGCGCCCACAAATCTATAAAAGTGGAAACATCAGCGCTCTGTTGAAAGAGATCAATTCATCAAATTATCAGTTCTTGTTTCTTAAAATTAGTGTGACTTACGATTTGTTTGTACGTGGTAAACTGCCGGCGCTATCAGAGTTGGGGGGACGGTCAGGAGGTAACCCGCCCCTGCTGGGGGCTTGCGATCTTCCCCTCATCCCCCTTGCTCACCCACCCCCAACCCCCTAGGCTTCACCAAGAGTCTAACGGCTGCCTTACGAAACCTTTGACACGCAAAACAAACGTTTCCGGTCCGTAGAGTAGCGGTGTACCTCCTGATGCCACGCCCACCAACAGGGTGCGGGTGTACCTCCTGTCGCGCTGCCTCAGAGTTGGGTGGGGGTGATGATGGCGCAAAGCGCGTTGGTGAGGGCGGGGCAGCCCATCTACTCAAACATGTACGACATGAAGTGGCGTTTCCCACCTGGAGCCCAATTCATCAACTGCTTACCGGCCGCGGTTCAATCCCAATGGGGGGGGGGGGGAGGAATCACGGCGGCCTCGGTCCGAAACGCATGTGTGCGCGTCGATAGGTTCACCGTGGCGATACGTACAGCGATGTCTGCGGGCTCCACGTATCCAACCCACGGCCACTGTACGGCTATCCCTGTACGTGTCCCAACGGTGAACCTGTCGACGCGCCTTTTTTTCGCCTTTTCGTCCGTGTCTAAATTTGCTCTTTATTTCAGGAAGAGGGCTGCAATAGCCACCGTAGGGGTTCAGGTAGGCATGTTATGTTGCAAGTATTCATCTCTATGTAGTGTTTGCGCGTGAGTATGGAGTGCCCCCCCCCCCCCCTATTGGGATTGACCCCCGGCCGCTAACGGTGAAAAGTATCGCCAAACCCGATGCTAATGAATATCGGTATCAGGGGGTTTGGCGGTACTTTTCACCGTTACTGGCCGGTAAACGGTGATGAATCTGGCCTCTGTAGGAAGGTTTTACCCGTTTAGTTCCCGCGTGACAGAAAGTTCGACCTAGACCCCTCTCGCTGTAACTTGCATTGCACGTAAATAGCGTGGTATGGGAATTTCACGTCATTCACATAGGGTGTGATAGAGCACATACTATAATAGATTCAAACGCAAAAACAACAAGCGGAGACATGCAATCTTAACAATAAAAAAGAATGAAAACGTTCACCCGCAGGCGTTGGCAGGATACTTAGCCCTTGGACTTAGAAGGCTCACTCACACCGAATACGGGTCATGACACGCAGAGCCCGCAACACGCGTGAACTGTGCGGTTTTGGACTATTTCGCCCACTTTTGGCCCCCGCGACTCCTCTCCCCACCCTTCGGAAGTTATGTTTTTGGTGATTTTTTTACATTTTGGGTCCACCTAGGATGCGCTCTATCTCTTCATAGGTGGACCTAGCTGAATCTCTGCACCCATCCAACTGGATAGCCCGAAACTGCCACTGTCACCACACCAACACCATTGACACGTGAAGTTTGTCCAAGCTACAAGAGCTCCACATTTTGTCGCATTCGAATTCCCTATCGCCTTCGTACGCTGAAAACTTCTGAACACGAACAAACCTTTTGGAGTGTGCTGTCTTAAGTGCAACATGTCCCTTCCTGATGAAACAACTTCCGGTGAGCGCTCCTAGTAAATTGATTGCAACCCTACTTTGGCGGCTTAAGTATTTGCGGTTATCTTTGATATTGTGGCTACCTTATTCTTTGATAAAGTGTTTACAGTGCGGTACGATTGTTGCGTCACAATACATAAAGACCGGGCACACATTCCCACCAAATCGATGCCCCTATGCTTAAGCATTGGCCGCCGCCGCACCGCTGCCGCTGCTGCCGAGTGTGCCCGGGCCTATAGATTTCTGGGCGTGGTGCATGGGTGTTCTAGGCCGTATGCTCGTCTACCCCGAGTCTCCCCCAATGGGGGATTGGGGTGTGATAGATATGTTGATATTGATTGATTTTCCCCAACGGGGGAACACGAGCATACGGCCCTGTAAGGGGCGTATATAGCCTTCTAGAAAACATGTGAACGCTTTTTGTGAAGCCCTCTGATAAACGATTTTTCTTCGCATCGTATATCGTCTATCCGATATGGATAACACCGGATAATGTAGAAGTAATAGAGGAAGACAACCTCATCACTTCTTGTTATTACAAGTGTTCCGATACGCCTAACGGCGTGTCTCGCACTCGCGCGCTTGTCGGGACTTTGCAGCATCACTGACCTATGGAGAGTAGTTTTTGTAAACATAAAATTCGCTAACATCTAGGACCTGGTGCGCACTTTATCGGCACCAAGCCGGCCAGTAACGTTATTAGTTGTGCTGCGCAGTATTTCTGTCCCTCGGGTTGCTCCTCCACAACCGTTCTCAACAGCTAGCGTTTCCAGATATCGTTGACATGTCTTCCGAAGCCAGGTTCCCCTCACTCGTTTCTTCCTACTGGATCTAATTGCTGGTACGCCTTTAGTGGTCTTCTCTCTTGCTCTTTAGTCCCCCACCTTCCTGATCCCAACTCCTGGCTCACTTCTTTGTTTTCACTATTGACCCCTACTGATCTCTTCTTGCTGGTTTCCCTGTCCTAGTCCCTCCTCCAGGTTGTTCCTTTCCTTCCTCCTGGTTCACCCTAGAGGCCCCTTACTGCCCTTATCCACCACCCCTTAGTGGTCTTCCCATGCTCACGGCAGACGTCGGTGACACGAAATTCAGGATCAGGGCGCTTGTTGCTCGACGAAAGGGGCCAGTCTTCCGAATCCAGAAGCTCAGAAGCGCGCCCAGTCGCCGCTGTGTCGAGCATGAAGAGGTTATGTATATGGCAGATTCCTTGTTCCCCGTACGAATTCCCTTACGGCTTCCTTTTTGATGGTTCACGGTCCTGGTCCGGCCTCCAGGTCCCTTCTTCAAGGTAGATCCCTCCCCCTTCGGGATCCTCCTTACTACTCTACCCCAATTAAGTAGCCCTCCCGCGCTCACGACAGGACGACGGCGAGCGAACGCCCATTGGGCGACATCGGTGTCACATGCTCACTGATAATCCGGTCTCACTGATAATGGATTCCCTGCTGATCCTCCTTACTGCCCCCCCCCCTCTATTGCTAACTCCCTACTGGTTCCTCCTTATTGCCTAAACCCTTCTTGGTGCCACCTCGTGGCCTGCTTCATTGTTCTCCCTATCCACCCCCCCCCCATCCCGATGCCTCCTCCAGGTCGCTCATTCCTGGTCGCTGTCGGTTCTCCACCCTCGAAGTCCCCCTTCTACTCTTAACCCTTTAGTGGTCTTCTCATGCTAATTGTACGAAGTCGGCGGCACGGCTTTGAACCTGGACGCTCAGAAACGCGCGTGGGTGCTGTTGTGTTAAGTAGTAAAGGACTACGCTTCTCCTGCTGCAGCAACATCTCACGTTCAATAGCAAATTTTGCCCGCGCAGTAGATGATGAGGCGTATCTCATTTAGGTTAGATCAATCGACGGACAAACTCTTTTATATATAGGTGATGATGGTGATACCGCGCCCTCGCTGTGGATGACGCGGCGTATCTCGCTTAGGTTAGATCACTCGACGGACAAACTCTTTTATATATAGGTGATGATGGTGATAACCTTTATGAAATCATTGCCAACGAAAACTAGCACGAGAACTGAAGCAGGAAATACCCGAACACCAAGACACAACAAAACGCTGGACGGCTAGGGTGAAAGGGACCGTTTTGTAGTTCTATTACATATCATTACATATCGTAATCCACGTAATTAGGAATCTTATGTGAAACTTATGTAAAACTGGTAAGCTGTGAAATTCCGCATGATCGCTCTGGACAATTTCTAAAGTAGCTGGATGTTGATGTGCTTCCTAACATAAGTGAACTTATCGCATGCAAGTCCCCTCTCGAGCCATCAGCCGTCGAATGAAGGGTTATATGCGCTAAAATCCTTGAATGAATATTGCACGATTTCAAATGTGTTTTTTTACAACTGTCCGGTTCTGAAACAAAACGCTCCAAATAATTACGAAGTTTGCTCCGAAATTGTTCGACTTTTCATGAGGAGTGTGTTATACCACGACCCGTCGGCGACAGTGTTGAGCGAGTGCTACGCAGCGCATAGCCACCCCGTAGATTTGCAATTGTTCAAATAGATCCCCCTTTGAATAAAGGGTTCTAAACACATGTTTAGCTGTTTCTTTTAATTTTAGCCATATCAATCACTACCACCCACCATTGTGAACTTTCTGATCGGCAACGACGCGTGCTACGCTTTGAAAGTAACTGCCACTCCAATGGACTCCATCTCGGTTTTCATTCTATGCCACCATCGCTTTATTGCCTAACATCACAACCTCTAAAAACCCAGTGACCATCCAGAAAATTTTGTCATAAACGATCTATCTCTATGACATTTATTCAGTATGTCGCTTCACTTCTGGTAGCCGTAGCTTCACTTCCCCTATCCTGGTCGAGTGGCTGTATCCGATTCGCCACTACATCTGCCTGAATGAATTTTTGCTTCCTTTTCCAGCTTTCAGCCATATTTCTAGGAAGCTTCCGCTTCTGTTCTTCTCCTTCTAAAGTCAATATTAAATTCAACGTCTACCAATTTCATCATGTTTGAAGCCGAAGAAAGCAGGTTCCCGTTGAATTCGGGAAGTAGTCCTTTCTCGAGCTGAGGTCTAAAGAAATGTATATGAAACACGTACTTAGACAAAGAACAAATAACAATGTTCTTTCCGAAGAGCAATACTGAGAAGCAGCGGAGGATGAGTCCTTTTTCTGCCCAAAGACCAAAGGATACGACAAGTATTGTAGTTTATGAGTTTTATTCATGGCTTTCCACAATAAGCATACCTTCTATAGTTGCGCATTCTTTATTTATTTATTTATTTATTTATTTATTTATTGGCCAACATGAAAAATGATATGAAAGGCGAGCCACGAAAGAATTTAGGTAGCATTGGCTCTCTGCAGAAAGCAATAGAATGTCTAAGGAACAGGAGAGAAACGGGGGGGGGGGTCCGGCAGCTGCGAAATTGCCTACAGAAGTGAGTCGCGACAGTCTACACCTAGGTTAGAGGGGGTACTGACAGAGCTAAGCTGAACAGGAGTACGTAAATTAGCAGATGCCTAACGATACTACTACCATAGGCAGAATGCGCTGTTAATTGGTGCGGGCTTGGTATCTCAAAGGCCTCTCTATACTGGTACGCACCAGAACTGCCCTGGGAGATCATGAGCAACTGTCCGTATTCTGCTTATTACCCACAACAGCGTCATGGAGTGAGGAAATGTGTGTTTAAATTATTGTTTCGTATTGACACACTCCGTGTAGCACACGCAGCGCACGAGACTAGGCAGAAGGAAAACGTAGAAGTGACAGAAAATAAAATCAAAGAAAGAAAAGAAATGAAATGAAAAGACATGAAAAGAAATGAAGCAAAGGTATTCTGCAATCGCAACATATTGCCTTCTTTTGGTGAACGAATGAGGCCTGATAGAAAAACCATCGACAACGCATTAGGAGGCCGCGGTTGAAATCAGAACCTTCCTGAAATCTCCAGTATTATTCCTCAACATAACGTGCTTGCCAATACAGTCATGTGGATCAGTTCCCGTGAACTACTCACCAACTGATCTTTCTATAACCGTCTGTGCATCTATATAAGAAGGCACGGGAAAGAGTTTGCTGTCTTATATATATATATATATATATATATATATATATATATATATATATATATATATATGTGTATATATATACATATATATATCATGAGAGTTTTAGCTCTTAGCCTGTCGTTTGTGATAAACTGGTAAATGATATTGTTATGCCTATATTAGCTTCAATTCTTCAGCTAAATGTAGTGATATATTCCTACAAAATTCTTTATAGTCACCGACCTACTTTTGATATGCGACACCAGTAATGAATTAATTTTAGACCCTTCGCAATTTTGGACCAAATCTACGCAGCACTTGA
Source organism: Heligmosomoides polygyrus polygyrus (assembly GCA_947396885.1). NCBI lineage: Eukaryota > Metazoa > Nematoda > Chromadorea > Rhabditida > Heligmosomidae > Heligmosomoides > Heligmosomoides polygyrus. The sequence continues at coordinate 85,559,596 of OX377202.1, forward strand.
AAGTCCACTTCAAATAAGTGAATATTCTCCGTCGAAACAGTCGTCGACTGTAGAGCACTGTCGGGCTGAGCGTTCCTATGCTGGCTGCGTTTGCAGTGTATCTGAATATCGAACAAACACTTCCAGCGCAACCCTTTCAAAGCCGAAAAGGCTTGGTGAACAGAACAAACGAACAAACCAAACGTCATAGAACTGAAGCAATGTCGTTTGCGTTTGGTCCTACGCTTCAAAAAATCTGTTTGTCAGAGAATTCAGAAAAATACGAAACCCATCTGCGTGTTGGAACGGGAAAACTGAATGTCAACCGCTTTCCTGCCGTCCGCTAGGATCATGTAGCCAGCCCATCGTATCTATGCAGCTAGTAGCAATTGTCTATGCAGCAGATTCTTCGAATGTTTTTCGAACAAACACACCTTGGGCAATGCATTAGAGTAACAACACTACTGCAATATCCCACGTGTTTAGAATATTAACTATTATATCAACCAGCACATTTGTTTCTCTAATAGTTTTTCAGCATAGTATATCATACACTATAGAACATAACACTCGCCAAGCTTATGCCGATTAGATCTCATAGAAGTTAGACCTGGACCCCAGAAGGAAGCGTCACCCGACCCATTACCGCCGCTGCTAAAAGTGCCGCTACCCACTTCGGTACTACAATACCGCTCCTGTCTTTTGGTTTTTGGGCGGAATAGACGGAAAAAACCGCCGTTTCCGCCGCTTTTCCATAACTCCCTTCAAAGTACCTTGATCAGAAAATAAATGCAACCATTCGAATCCATTCCTGATGATCTATCCAATGATGTAAGTAGCATTCAATGCTTCTTGAAAAATTTGTTTCGGTGACCTATATCGTCTCGACGGCGGCGGCCTCCAGTCGTCGCGCGAGATAATTGCCCCCACAGGGACATCTCACTAGGTTACCAGAATAAGCACCCTTTTAAGCAAATTTCCCGCTTTCTGCCTATGATATGCTCTACATGGTGTACTTTTACATAGCAAGCCAAAAATTCTGATCATCATGATGTGCTCTTTTTTAAAATTTTCTCTCGTCTAGACCGCCAGATTTTTGGTAATCTCCTGATTTCATGGGATCTTCCTTGATCTTGGTTTCTTCCTTAAAAACTCAAAGTTGGCTGATCAACTGAGCTAAGGATAATCCGCAATGTAGCTGAAAGGGAGCTACCAGAGAGTAAAGTAGTTCGAAAACTGGCTGCTGCCAAAGCTATCTTCAAGGCCAATTGTGGATGCGGTATGTGATTTTTGCCAAATCAAGTAGACCATAGGAGCTTCGCCTTTAGGAGGATGGACCGCAGAATGAGAGCATCACGGAAGTGCTCTTTCACCGTCCATCTCTGATCTCCTTGGCTTAGTGGTGATATTGTAACGCATGTTAAGAAGCGGCTAAACACCATAGGAAGTGCGAAATGGCTCCAACACAAATTCGGCTAAAAAAGTTGTCCTAAAATAAAAAACTTTCCCAACCAATGATTTCCCCAGTGAATTCTGAGTCGAACAATGCCAGTTTCTGTACTTTTCCATTATTTTATCCACTTTCTGAATTTCTGCGATTGCTCGCCTGACTGTGGAGTACGGTCCGAGCCACGATTAGGACGGCCGCCACAGCACTCCGGTGTAGTGACCTCACGCGACCCTCTTGATGCCTAACGCCGCCCAGTAGGCATCTTGCCACCTCTGAAGGTCCATCGCACTCCGACTCCCTATTGATCTTCTACGAGTACACGATTAGGTTTTTTAAATGAAAACTATCACTATTGATTAGAAAATGTTCCAACACCTCTGAGTTAGTACTAATCTGTTTAATTTAACATTAGTTTTGACCCACATTTCTCCTAGGTACTCGCATTTTTTCTTCAAAGTTCATTTTTTTAATTAGCTTCTCCTTTCGCTATCCTGTTGCATAGGGGAAGCCTTGCTTCAGCAAAAAACAACCTCATGAAAACCTAAAAGGTTCGGCTTTGAAGCGAATTGATTTGTCGTTGGGCTATACATCGTCATAAACGCGTGCACAAATAATTTAGACCATTTTCTCGAAAGCAGGATCGTACATATTTTTATAATTGCTAACCTGTAGTGGAACTAATTGTAAGTGGTTAGAAAACGGGCTACAGAAGTTGTGCATGTCTTCCTTCGAACTGAGAGTGAGAAAGAGCCTATACACAGCGTGGAGCACGGAATTCATTTTTCCATGAGCGACTTATCCCTTCTCATCAACACAGGCTGATGATAGTGCAGTCCTTGTGCCGCTTCAAAGGCGAGGTTTTCGGGTTGAAACATCCGAATATCGACAGCAGAAAAATACAAAGTCTGCTTGAAACGGTTTTTATGACGGGAAGATAATCATGCTATAGCTATCTTCGAGCCAGCCAGCGAGTTCTAGACCTGTGGTCGCACAAGTATGTAAGATAGGCACTGCTTAACTGTGTAGCCTTAAAGGTGAGCATAAGGATGAAGTGTAACTAGCCTTAAAGGTGAGCATAAGGATGAAGTGTAAAGGACAGCTTCAATCAAACTGCTTGCGGGATGCGCTGCGCACGGACTTCTGCAGAATATCTTGGAGGCAATTTGGAAGCGTATTTGGCCTAAGCAATGAGTTGCGATGGCCATTCGATGGACATATCAGTGTTTTGTCCTTTCCAGCCATGTCTAGTGCCAATTAACCAATCCCGAAAGGAAATATTTGGTCGCCCCGGGCGGAAACGGCAAGAACAGTAGCTTTGTTACAGGCTACTCGCCAATATCAACCACAACGCAGTGTCTTGCAGGATTACCAAGCACACGTGTGCCACGATAGAAGAAGTGTGTCTCTCACAGCTGTGTTAGTACATTAGAGAGAAATTGAAATTTTCTGTAGAAGCATTTTAGCATAAAGTGTAGCATCAGCTTGGCATCAGGTTCAGTGGCCTAAGAGCGTTTTCAAAAATTAAGTGGAAAGCCATCCTGAAATTTTCCTCCACTGTCCTATGGAGTTGTGTTATGGTTTCCTCCACGTTTTAGTCGGTAATCAAATTTGTTGGGTAGATTTTTGAAGATTTCTGCCTTGATAATCATCTAGTGTGGAAGAGTGGACTTCAGCCCAATTTTTGTTAAAATTTTGTTCAAAAGAGTTCAAATTGAATATTTATTCCAAAAGTTGAATTCGTACCTTCTGGAGTTGTCGCGTCAGATGCAAATGTCCTACAATTCTGCTCGAGCATGAAAATCAATCATTTGGAGATCTATGGTAGTGCCGTAATTTCTCAAACACATGTCTCGCGCCTGCGTGTCGTCAGTGGCTACAAGGGGTTGTTCAGCGATTACACAGGAATGCAACTGAAGAGGCTATGCGTTCGAGAAAGTGTCAGAGCTCTTCATCACATATCTTAAGGTAAAACAAGCCACATTCGTTCAACTGTAACATCTGAAGTGGTAGACACTTTAGGGCGGTGGCGCTGCACTGAAACCCTTCTTGAGGGGTGCTATACACAGAGGAAAGCCATTCATCACCGTTTGAAGATTTACAGTCTGCTCGAACTAATTTTTCCTTGAGCAGCGAAGATGTCACCACAAGACGATCATCTCAAATCGGAGAAAAGAGACGGCGTGAAAGTGAAGCTGGCGACTTCGAATACAAGGACTCAGAATATTCTATACGACGACCCTTCACTCTCCAGGGATCGTCATACGGAAACTCGACTCAATGCAGATTGAAGGTCTTCGACCACGAATACGCAGTACCAAAGTTCGATTCTTTCCCGAACGCATGGGTACCTCGTCAAAATAAATAGCGAATAACCAAGGTCACTAGAAACTGAAAAATTGCGTTTCAGGGTCTTGCGTAGTGGCGGAAATATGGGGAGTAGAGCAATTGGTCTTTGCATGTATGTATGTATGTAAGCGGCTAAACTTATAGAACTTTTCCTGCAGCATAGTAAAGAACTTATTAGCAAATAGACACCCTGGTCATAAACCAGGCATGTCGACGCTTCAAGTCTTGGACGGTAATCGGAATTCAAGGAAATAGGTCACAGCGGTGGTCTGAAAAAGCTTCGCATGTAAATTTTTAGACAAACTCGTCTCCTAGAAGTGGAGTAAGACGACATGATACTTATCAACAAGGAGATGCGGGTACGACAGATTAAGTCAAAGTGGAACAGGTTGGTCGAGTAGAGGTTGCTGAAACACACAGTCACCCGACTAACTACATTAGCCGAAAAGGACAGAAAAAAATTATCGGAACTCGGGCTCAGATTTATATTATATATTAATTTACTTGTCAGCTAAATTATCTTAGCTTATATGGGACAGCTATGTCTCGGTTAAGTCTCATGCTATTGGAAACTGCAGTGTTGAAAAGAAAACTATCTCTGTTTGTCGATTCATGCGTTTGTGAAAAACGTTCATATTTTCACCTCTAGTGTTTGACGGCTTCATTATAAAGGAGATCCGTATATCAAGTTGATAAAGAGGCGAAGAACGTACTTGAACCATAAGATGATCTTACATTGTTCGTCCGCTTGGTAAACCAATGTGTTTGTTTCTTATCTTAGTAGAAAACCAACGGAGCGTCAACTCATCTACGCTTTCAAATTTGCTACGATACTGGACTAGCCTCTTCATATAGGCAGCAATTTTTTGTGCACAGTTATTACGTATACAGGTCATTAACCCACGTAGGTGTTAATCGTTTTAAAAGGACTGCACTGCATACTCACATTTCTCGGATAGTGCGTAAGATCCTAAGGAACTAGCTAATTTTATATTTTTTATGCGAAATTTAAAAAAATAGGGTACCCTAGAGAGATGTAGGCTAAAACTAGAATCAAAATTAAATAAAATGGAAAATCATAACGCATTTTCTGGAGCTAGAACGTTTGCATAATGAATAGTGATAGTTTTTATTTAAAAAACCTAATCGTGTACTCGTAGAAGATCAATAGGGAGTCGGAGTGCGATGGACCTTCAGAGGTGGCAAGATGCCTACTGGGCGGCGTTAGGCATCAAGGGGGTCGCGTGAGGTCACTACACCCACCGGAATGCTGTGGCGGCCGTCCTAATCGTGGCTCGGACCGTACTCCACAGTCAGGCGAGCAATCGCAGAAATTCAGAAAGTGGATAAAATAATGGAAAAGTACAGAAACTGGCATTGCTCGACTCAGAATTCACTGGGGAAATCATTGGTTGAGAAAGTTTTCCATTTTAGGACAACTTTTTTAGCCGAATTTGTGTTGGAGCCATTTCGCACTTCCTATGATGTTTAGCCGCTTCTTAACATGCGTTACAATATCACCACTAAGCCAAGGAGATCAGAAATGGACGGTGAAAGAGCCCTTCCGTGATGCTCTCATTCTGCGGTCCATCCTCCTAAAGGCGAAGCTCCTATGGTCTACTTGATTTGGCAAAAATCACATACCACATCCACAATTGGCCTTGAAGATAGCTTTGGCAGCAGCCAGTTTTCGAACTACTTTACTCTCTGGTAGCTTTGGCAGCAGCCAGTTTTCGAACTACTTTACTCTGTGGTAGCTCTTCAGCTACATTGCGGATTATCCTTAGCTCAGTTGATCAGCCAACTTTGAGTTTTTAAGGAAGAAACCAAGATCAAGGAAGATCCCATGAAATCAGGAGATTACCAAAAATCTGGCGGTCTAGACGAGAGAAAATTTTAAAAAGAGCACATCATGATGATCAGAATTTTTGGCTTGCTATGTAAAAGTACACCATGTAGAGCATATCATAGGCAGAAAGCGGGAAATTTGCTTGAAAAAGGTGCTTATTCTGGTAACTTAGTGAGATGTCCCTGTGGGAGCAATTATCTCGCGCGACGACTGGAGGCCGCCGCCGTCGAGACGATATAGGTCATCAAAACAACTTTTTCAAGAAGCATTGAATGCTACTTACATCATTGGATAGATCATCAGGAATGGATTCGAATGGTTGCATTTATTTTCTGATCAAGGTACTTTGAAGGGAGTTATGGAAAAGCGGCGGAAACGGCGGTTTTTTCAGTCTATTCCGCCCAAAAACCAAAAGACAGGAGCGGTATTGTAGTTTAGAGTAAGGGAACTGTAGACAAAAAGAGAAGCATAAGGGAGTGGCAGCTGCTGCCCACTTGGGAATGCGTCCATATTCTCACACCGCTCTCTCCATGCTTAGATAGGAACCAGCCGTTACCCTTATACTCTCTCAACATTCTTATTTTACGGGTCTCCAAGGTCATAATTTCATCGCCAAACCAGGTATCGAGCGTTGTTTGGCTCGTTGGCTACCGCCAAAACTGCTTTCACTCGATAGTGTCACAACAGAACAATGCATTGTGTGTGCAGCCAGCCATTCATTTCAAGGGGATCTAATGCATGGAAGAATGGGATGCTATCTTTAAGAATAAAACGTTCAAAACTATTAGCAGAATGCGACGCGGCCTTATTGACGATGACCTCGGTCATCTCTAACAGTCGAAATGTTAGGCTGTTAAATAAACTATACGGTTGTGTACAAATGATTTGCGTTTTCATGCATAATTTCAAATTCTCATGACTTCACCCCGACAAAGCTTACGTTTCTGCCAGCTTTTCGCTGAGCCACACCCTGCAGAGCAAATCTAAACGGCTGCAAGCACTGAAGTCATTGAAGGGAGTTTCAGCATCCGTCTGACTTTAGAACACCCTTCCCTTGATGAAATCGTTGAAATGTTTGAAAAGGCCGCAATGTGTTGGCTGTGGATCAGATTAGTTAATTCTGCAGCATCGAGAGTGTAGAGATTCGTCCATAGCCCGTTCGGATGAGTAAAGTGGATGCGGAATAGTTTTGCATTCGAAGTCGTCCAACTTGTATACTTTTTTCGTGGGACGTAAGCTCTGGCATTATTGGACAAGAATTGGACCATTTCTGTTGACTGACGCTTTTCCACGTGCCAGCTTATGATGTCTTTCACCGTTGGTCGTTGGCAATAGATGTCCTTTTTTATCGAATCACCAGATTTCATGAATTGATGTACGACTTATGCAGAATGTCTCCAAACACGGACCGCATTTGTTAGTCAGTTATATTTTTTGTGCTACGCGAGGTGTTTAGGTGGGTCTTTATTTGGCAGTGCCTGACGTTTCAACTTTTCGTTGTCATCAGCGGCCAGGAGAGGTGCATTGGTTTTCGCTTGGAAAAAAAAGAAGAAGACTGGCCGTACATCTTTTTAATTTCTGATTCAAAATTTTTTCAGAGCGCTTTTATTTTTGTTTTACTTTTTATGTTTGGTCCTGCCAGTAAGTGGGCGCGTGTAGCGCAGTCGGAGGAGGCGCGACTGTCGCGTGCACCCGATACCAGGTTCCTGGTACGGGTTTCCCGCCCAGGCCAACCAAGCCTTCCATCCCTACGGGGTCGGTGAATTGGTACCAGACTTGTCTGGGAAGGATAAAGCGCCGACTTCTCCATCGGCTGGCCATCGCAAGTCATTGTATGACTAAATACGCATTCATGTCGCCTCCACGACATCCCGTAGAAGTAGAATGCGCTGACGCATCCCAGAAGGGATTGAGTAACGCCGTCCTTTATCCTTTATCCTTATCTGCCAGTAACCATAAAAGAACAGGTTATGATTACTTACTTACTTACTTTGATGGTCCTTTTGTAGAGGTCTTCTCAGCGGGGACCACAACTCTTCCAGACCGTTCGATCTCTGGCTGCTTGCATCCAGTGAGGCAACTCCGCTCTCTGAAAGATCTTGAGAATGAGTCTGCCCATCGCGTTGGCGGTCGTCTCAGTGGTCTCTTCTTATAGCTCTCGGGAGCCATTCTGTGACACATAGACTCTATCTATCGTCTTTTCGTCGAAGCAGGTGTCCAGCCCAGCGATATTTGGGTTTCTTCACGTCCTGCAGCGGGTCTGCTAATTGCGACTTCCCCTGTAGCTCCGAGCTTCGTAGGCCTTCTTGCCATTGCTGACGAAGGCTTGTCTTTAGAAGACATCTCTCCAGTGCACGATGCGTAGTTTGCATTACACTGGCGATTGTCTTGTTGTCGTTCCAGGTTTCCGTCGCGTAACACATCGCAGGCAGTACAGAGGCGTTGAATATCGAGGCCCTGAGGCCGGGATCCTTGACCTGATCGGTGACTTCGCGAATCGAGCTGAAGGCTGCCCATGCTGCGCGTCTCCTGCGGGCGATTTCAGGAGCGAGGTCGTTATCCATGTTCAGCTCTCTTCCCAGATAGACGTAGGAGTCGACCTGTTGCAGAGCGACTCCATTTAACCTCACGAGTTCCGCGTCATACCACTGGTTGACCATAAATTGCGTTTTAGACATGTTTATGTCCAATCCAATCTTCATACCTGCCACATTGAGCTCGTTCAGCAGTTCCTCGACTTCGACTTCTGCCGTCCTGTCAGAGATGCGAACAATATCGTCGGCGAAGCGAACTGGATGCGATGTGTTCGAGAAGCATTCGTCGAGAAGTTGGATGTAGGGCGATGGTATACCAGCGTGCACAAGGGCGTTCAAAAGGGCGTTGATTTCCACAGAGTCGAACGCTTTCCGATAATCCACGAAGACAAGGACAAGTGGGAGGTGGTATTCGCGGCTCCTTTCGATGAGCTGTGAGACAGTCTGAATATGGTCCATGCAGGAGAAATCCTTGCGAAACCCTGCTTGCTCCCCTGGCTGATATTCATCCAAGCAACGCTCCATGCGGTTAAGCAGTATCTTGGTGAAGATCTTGCACACAACCGAGAGAAGGCTGATGGTTCGATAGTTATATCCTCCTGCTGATCTTTTTTGAAGATTAGAACTATTTTCGACTCCTTCCATCAGTCCGGAATCTTACCAAGTCAAGTGGACAAATCGGAGGTGGACCTGTAATTTTCCAACGGGGTGTGATCCAACAATATAAAACAACAACATGAAATGCAAAACAACATGGAAATTTTATTGTTTATGGCGGTGGGAGGTTATAATCGGATTCTAGGTATTTCCACTGCGGTGGAAGCCGAAAATGTTTGCCGAATAAGCGGCGCTTAGCGTACCCTTAAAAGGTGTTCCTTTTACCTCTTTGCTAATCACACATTTGCTAAGTCTTCATTGGCTTAAATTTCATGGGTAAGCACTTTCGAGCTACTTCTTGATATTGCTGTTTTCCTAGCACTCATTCACATTTCTGTTCCAACACAATTTGAATGGGGCAACCTCACCCTCACCAGCGAGCAGGCAACACTGATAAAAACACAGCAGCAGTAATCTTGGAAAGCGATGCGTCATAAGCGACAACGGCAGATTGTTAGGAAATCTGTCTAAATGAAACGCTTTATACACAATCCATCACTTATATTGGAATCTTCGATTGTTTACATTTTATCTACCTCACCATAAAAGTTCAATTAATTGTTAGAAAAGCACAACTTCTTTTGTGCTTTTCTAGCAATACTCTCACCGTGCAGCCCATGGGAACATTGTGTTATATTATTTCATTAATTTCGATACAATACGTATAGCACATGCAAGTCACAGGTTGCAAATACAAATCATGCTCCATGTCCGACTGTCGCTGAATCTTGGCATAATTTTATTAATTTAATTTTATTATATCAATCTTGGTCTCGGGGTCAAGGCAATTCTACGATTCCTATTTACAAATCATGCTATTTAGCAAACCGTCTGGAAACGCAAAACCTTGCCTACTGTTTGAACAGCAAACAATAGAATGTGGTGTAGACAGTTTAGAGAACCGGTGAGCGATTGGGCGTTTTCGAATTTAAATTATGAACGCGCATTTTTATTAAGCCGTCGCGAAATTAATCTCCGTTTTGAGGTATGTATAAATAAATTTTTAAACCTAAATAAATCAGAGAAAGCCATACATACCGTTCGGTAGGTTTTTTCTACCCTTTCAAATTACACACGTAGGTATCAGTCCTGTTTTTTTTTGGCCGGCCTTTTTCAGGGATCCGTAAAATCACGAATCGACGCGACTATCGGTTCATGATTTTACGGATAGTAGTCATCATACTTTACGAATGTAAATCGGGACATCCCGCAGAGGAATCCCTTGACCTTACGACGGACTGCCCCTGCGAATGAACGGTGAAACTCTGCTTTGAAAGAAACGTTTCTCGCGATTTTGATTTCGAAGAGAAACCGGATCGCAAACGCAGGTCGTCACTTGACGATGGAGTTTTGAGGAGAGCCGTCGAAGCAAATCCGGAGACAAATACACATGCGTTAGCAGAGGACCTTGGCGTACTTCATAGGCGGTAGCAAGACATTTGGCAAGAAGCGGCACGGTGAAGAAGACGTCGAAGTGGTCTCCTCATGAGCTGACCGATGACTAGCGTCTGGCACGTTTTCACACTTGCTCCAACCTACTAGTTCGCCTTAAAAATGAGCCTTTTGTAAGACGTATTATATCTGTAGATCAAAAATTTATCTTTTACGATAACAGGAAGCGGGATATGTCTGGGTAGATAGCGATGATCCTCCAACATCATATCCTAAACCCGACCTTTACCATAAAAAGGTTATTCTTATTTTGTGGTGCTGTTGTAAAGGTGTAATCCATTAGAGCTTTTGCATCCTGGTCAGGCAGTCACAGCAGAGTCTTGCTGCTATGAGGTAGACCAAATGTTTGAGGAATTGCAAAAATTGAGGCCGGCTGTGGTGAATAGAGGGGGGGGGGGCGCTCCGTTTGCAGGACCACACAAGGCCACACACCTCACAAATCACTCGGCGAAACTTGACACATTTAAGCACCGAAGTTCTCCCTCACCCACCATATTATCCCAACTTTCCCCCACTGACTATCACTTTTTCCTAGCTCTTGATTCTTATTTGCGTCAGAAACAATTCACTAATTTGGCCGATGTTAGCCCTCCTCAATTTCGTTAATTTCCGTGATCACAGTTTTACTGTACAGGATTAGATTCATTACCTTTTCGTTGTAAAATGTTTATAGATTCCGGTGCTTTTTCGTCGATTAATAGGGTTTTGTTTGTGCTGGGTTATAGCAGTTTGAAGTTAGCCGTCCGCTTCGGTGACAGTCTAGCATTCTACTCAACTCCCACCTGCATCCCTTCTTCTGTTCGGCCACAGCTTCAGTGCTTGCTGAGCTGACGAGAAAAATACTAACAATGGGTGAAAACACCAATTTAAGGTAGGGAAAAATGTCTCCCTCCCTATTGCTTCGTGTTGAAATTCAAAAAATAGTTTTTAGTAACAACGAGTATCAGAACAGGAACTGAATTTTTTATTTAGCAAGGTCGATGAACTCGAAAAAATAGCGACCAGCAATCACTGATTGCGGAACATGAATGGTTTTATATTGAAAATCAAGGAGACTTGCAAAGAGAGTCCTCACAGATAGTTCCTGCCGGACATCTGGCGCAAGGAGGTCCTGTTAGATAAATACGTTGGTTGACAATGTTGCCTCTAAATTAGGATAGGTCACTTCTTTACGAACTAAGTGATACAAACTGCACACTTACCCAGGCTGATAACGGCAAACGACCTTGTAATCCGTCGCACATATAGTAACCCCACATCCCAGTTTTGTCGTTGTTGCCCATGCCATCTACAACACAACTCATTTTACTTAAGCCACAGAAAGTTACTACATTGTATGCTGTTTCGAGCAGTCCCTGTCACAGTCAAAACTTTAGCGCCTCGCGGCAGGTGTTGAACCTGCACCCCTTGCTTACCGGACAGGATGCTACACCATCACACCACTGATGCTGTTTGATCGCGAACGCAAGATCCATATCATTCCGATATTATGCATGTAGACTGATTGGCACACGAGAAGTCGTGTATGTTGCGTTTAGTCACAGTGCCGCTGGCATGGTGTTGCGTTAGGTTGCCCCATAAGTTCCGCCTTTTTTTCGACGATTCATTGCGGATTTCGCAGGCGGTCTCTTGAATGGCGCTATACAGCTTTCGAAAGAGAACGATTTGCTCTATCAGAACTCTTCGAAAGCTGTATAGCGCTGTGTAAGGGACCGCCGGCGAAATCAGCAATGAATCGTCGAAAAATACGACGAGGACTTATGGGACAACCTAATATGTATCATCTTACGCGATAAGCAAAGGATAAGGGTTCGAGCCCCGTCTGGCGTCACAGTTTTAATGGCAACCAAACATCGTTGTAACATTCCAGTTCATCTAATCGTTTCTTTAATTAAAGGGTTTTAAAGACACATGCAGCTGTTTCTTTTAATTTTAGCCATTCCAATTATTAGCACTCACCATGGTGAACTTCCGGATCGGCAACGAAACGTGGTGAGCTTTGAAAGTGACTGCCATTCCAATAGACTCCGTCTCGGTTTTTATTCTATGCCACCATCGTTTTATTGCCTAAACATCAGAAGTTTCAAAAACCCGACGTCACTCAGAAAATTATGCCGTAGACGAACAATCTCTGTGGCATTTATTCGGTATCTAGCTTCATTTTTTGCAACCGTAGCAATATTTTCCCCTATTCCTGGTCGAGTGGCTGGATCCGATTCGCCATCGCATCTGTCTGAATGAATTTTCGCCGCCTTTTCAAGGTTGCAGTCGTATTTCTAAAAAGCGTCTGCTTCTGTCGTGGTCCTGCTAAAACCGATACGGAACTGAACATCTACCAATTTCATCATGTTCGAAGCCGAAGGAAGCAAGTTCCCGTTGAATTTAGGAACTAGTCCTTTCGCGAGCTGTGATCTGAAGAAAGTACATGAAACAAATACCTGAACAAAGAGCAACGATAAAAATATATTCTATTCGAAGAGCTTCAATTAGAAGCAGCAGAAAATGCGTCCTTTTCCTCCTAAGGCCAAAAGCTCGTGTTGTTCGTGGCTTTCCACAATTAGCATACCTTCTATAGTTGTGCATCATGAGCGCTTTATCTCTTAGCCTGTCGTTCATGTCACCGTTTGCAGGACACCACTGGTTCACAGCTTAAAACTTGATTTATAAGATCTATTTGTTTCGTCGTTGCAAAACATTGATATTGGTTAGATGTTTATGTACTTCTCACGTATACATTTCTTTTTCTATAGCTTTATGTTATCTATTATGCTGCGCCGCATTGTCATATTAGGTTGGAGAGAATGTTTCCTAACTTTTTAGACGGCTCAGCACTCCTAACTAGGTTCGTAGATGTCTGGAGCGCTTCTATAAATGCTGCAGAATGAAAGATAGTTACTGAAAATGGTAGCAAGGTGTGTTTCATTTCTGTAAACTCCATGATCCAAATGAGCTGCAAGTCCTTAACATTCAATGTTGGTGAGTTTCACATATGTGCATACGTGCCCCATGTAAAAACAAAAAAGCTGTAAATAGCTATAGAAGCAAGTGGCTCGGTTAAATAACACTGCTTTAGAGGTGTGACAACAGGTGTTCGTGTTTTTTTAGCATGCTTTCCTCCAATTCTTACGTGATCTGTGAGTGTTACGTAACGCTTCCAAACATTTCTTAAGCATTTATTCTAGAGTGTACTGCCAAACAATGATTTTTCCTTGAGCTGTTTATCAATTACTATCCTTTTTATAAGACAACTTTGCTCTCATAACAATGTTTGCTGCGACCAAAAGTCTAGCGCCAAGCAGGACTCGAACCTACACCTCCAATTCACCGGTCAGGAATGCTCTACGCCGTTACCCCACCCGCGCTGTTTGATAGAACGCAACATTCTAGTGGTACGTGGATTTGATTTCACCTTTAAAAAATTGGGTATGGATTTTCAAAGGAGAGCAGCATAAGTCTTCAATATGGTGGAGGGCGCTTCCATCCTAACCCGTCTAAGATAAGGCAAAATTCCTGCATTTTCATGATTTTGTAAGACAGCGAGTGGACCCTCGAGCAAGTCTAGGGCTTTATGCTCACGGTGCAATTTGGAATTAGATAGCGCGAACCTTAGATGGTCTCTGAAGAGCATCCAGAATGAGTTCGTCTAAAAATTACTTCGAGGTGCTTCGAAATCGCAGCCTGCCTAGAGATCTTTGGCTGCGAATAGAAGAGCGAACCTTAGGCTTTAGCTTTCATTTTCTAAAATCCCCAAACTTCCCTAATTACTGAATTCTCAACGAGCTGAACATTTTGTTGCTTGTTAACGAAAATCTCGCCAATATATCTCCGAGTTTGATCAAGTGGTTAGTTGCAAAATACTGTTACCTTAGCGACGTTATATTTACTATTAAACGTTCAGCGTGCGTTGATGTGGGCTAGTGTTTGCTAGATGACGTTTCTTACCTAATGCATGACTGTGCTCACCTCGGATGTAAAAATTCAAAAAAATCTAAATAGCCGTACTTCCGTAACCCGAAAGTCTCAAAAACCTACACGGATTTGGATGAGCATTTATTGTTGTCGTTGTGGTTGGCCTTCTAGTAGTCGTAGTAGTAGTCGCTGTTGGCCTCCTAGTAGTCGTAGTAGTCGTTGTTGGCCTTGTTGTAGTGGTAGTAGTGGTTGTTGTCGTTGTTGTCGTTGTTGTAGGTGTAGTTGTAGTAGTCGTTGTTGTAGGTGTAGTTGTAGTAGTCGTTGTTGTAGGTGTAGTTGTAGTAGTCGTTGTTGTAGGTGTAGTTGTAGTAGTCGTTGTTGTAGGTGTAGTTGTGGTAGTTGTTGTTGTAGGTGTGGTTGTAGTAGTCGTTGTTGTAGGTGTAGTTGTAGTAGTCGTTGTTGTAGGTGTAGTTGTGGTAGTTGTTGTTGTAGGTGTGGTTGTAGTAGTAGTAGTTGTTGTAGGTGTTGTGGTTGTTGTTGTGGGAGTTGTCGTTGTAGACGCGGTTGTGGTTGGCGTCGTTGTTGAAGTTGTTGTCAGTGCTGCGAAGTCCACTACGCAAAGGTCGTCTGTGCATGTAGATGGCAGTTGCTTGCAACCGTCAGTTGGTGAACATACTGCTGACGACGTCGTATATATTTGATCGCCATCTTTAACCTGCCTGGATTAAGAAAATTGTTTCCCTTTACCCGATCCTTCAACATTTGATTCTCGTGTGCGTTTTCGATGCAGGAGAATACTTACGGTGCTTCGAAGACGCATGCGAGCAATATCTCCTGTGATGGGCATGTCGTCTTGGAACACCCAACACCATATGAAGTTCCAACCAGCATCTGTATCGAGATCACATCCCTTCTCGACGAATCATCAAACATAATGCACTTACGTTCAAAAATTCCGAGTATGAAGCAATCATGGCGGAGTTTGGAGGAATTTGTACGTTTTCACCTTGTATATACCATTCGTCAAACGCATCGTAAGCAGGGGTTTGTGATGCAGGGACTCTAAAATTGAATTGCACAGGCTTCAACAGCTTTTCCTCCAGCTTAATAATCTTTTGTCTTGTAACGTACTTAACAAAGTTCATTCCATGAGAGGCTGGAGGAGTTGGCGTCGTTGGGCAACCATCCACTGCTTGCTTAGCAAGCTCTTCCAAATCGCAGTCGTATTTCTGAAGCAAATTCAAGAATTGCTTTTGTTCTCTCACAAAAAAAAACGTTCCACGCTCTTCTGATTGATGCTCCTTGCGCACTTCCTCCCTCTTTGTTCCGTTTGTAAGAAAACAACAGTCATATGGAAACGTAGCTACTGGCTGGGAACAATTTGAATTCTGTGAAACTTAAGCACACTTTTCAGAGCGTTATCCATAGCAGGCGGACGAGAAGCGGCTGCTCCACAAATGTACCTGTACTATACGTCCCCACTCTCTACCCGCCACTATAATGACAGAGTGCTCTATCAAACGAATAAAATGGATAAAGTACTTACGACGCAGAAGAGGACAAGGTTCTGTGTGGGTTCCTGCCGGATCGTGGTAGAAACAATATAATGGAATGTCTTTTGAATGATACGGTCGGATGGTAATTGGGCTTTCTCCATTTCCCTACCTAATACGGATGTCTCCGAAAGAACTCCTTGTTTCAGGCTTGGTATAAATTCCCTTATTGCGACCGACGTTTCGACGAACTCTCTTTTCCAAGTTCTAAAAGAAGCTTGAAATGTTCGGTTCTGCAGAGTTCATTGGCACCTACCCTTACGCGAATAACGTGCTGCTAAGAGTGTTAAAAAGAGAGGCACCATCTGTGCCAACTGACTCACCGATATCCCACCAGCGCCAAGAGACCGGCTCAGCTGGTCGCCGTGGAGGAAGTGACGCATACTGGTCCGGTCAAATATACTGCTCCGAGTACGGTAGGGTTGAGAACGTACGCGAAGCAGTATACAACATCTCACAGCTCGCACAAAGGGATAGAAGGCAAGAATTCACTGGTAATGGAGATGCACTCGCACCTGTTGCTCATGGATGGATTGCGTGTGTGAATCCAGAGGACCTCGTGAGCCTTTCTAGTCCCTATTTCGTCGTCGTGATACAACACTTTGCATTTCACATTAAAATCGTCACTGGAATGGGCTTCTCTTCGGTGCTTTTCAGGCAGAGTCAATAAGCTTTGCTTTCTCTTGGCGCTGGTGGGATATCGGTGAGTTAGTGCAGGTGTGGCCTCTCTTCTTAACACTTTTATCAGCATGTTGTTCGCGTAAGCCTTGGTTTATATCTGCGCCGCTGCGCAGATATAAACCAGGGCTTACGGTTACGGTACGGCTATTTGGAAACGAAGAGGTTTAATTGAAATGATCTCTAGCGTGATTCTACATAATGCATATTCATTGGTACTAGCCATAAGAGAAGGAATACAATGCCAGCATGAGGAGAAAAATCAATGCAGGCAACGGAATGGCATTCAACGCATAGACCTTTGCCAAATGTTAGAATATTTGCTTCTTCTACTCTTTCTTAGGAATTAGGCTGTTCAAAGGTTTCCGCCACTTTTGCCCTTTTCTTCAGATTTGTTTCTCTCTTTCAGTACATTCAACAACTAATGAACATATGCGCCATTATTATCTACACTGCCATTTATCAGGTATTTTGTAGATGACACTTCTTTGAAATTCCTGGGGTTTCGATGAAAAAGAAATCACCAAGACACTTTAAGTACTTACTTTCGTTTATCTGCCTCTCATGCAGATGTTTGAATAACGAATGAAACAGATGGTAGCCCGTTAGAGCAAGGTCCAATGAGTACGGTGGGTGGCCACAACGTCTCATCCGAAACATTGGAGTATTTTTTGAGTCGCTGTCGCAACATGTAGGCATGCATTATCGTAAAGGCCCCCGCAGACTTCTGCGGCGTTGCCGCCGCCCTATGCTTAACCATAGGCAGGGACGCAGAGCTCGCCGCTGGGCGGCGCCGCTGGCCGGCCGGCGGCACCGGCGGCGTCGCTGGCGGAAATGACTTGAATCATTCCACCCGGCGGCGCCGCTCCAGCGTCTGTCTGTCTGCGCTCTGCGCTCTGCCCTTTCGCGGCGGGATCCAGAGCGGAGACGGTCGATGCGGGCGCGCGACCGTCATCGGGGCGCGTTATTGTTAAGCACCAGTCGGTCCCGACTAGAAACAGTACAGTACCTCGCCGTCACCGCTCCCACTGATGATGAGTCAAGCTGCTCAGCGATTTCGCCGTCCGCCGCCCGCCGCTCGCCGCAGAAGTCTGCGGGGGCCTTAAGCTGTCGCCAGTGAAAATAGTGTTTGAAGGAAGTAGCTCCTAAAGGATAACTCCTTTGCAGTTCTACCAGACACTAAGCATGCTTACAATTTCTGGTGGCTGGTTGAGAGTGTGCGTGCACTCTATTTCTCTTGCGCCGAGCGACGCTGTCGGCGACGCGGACGGCAACGCCCCCAGCAACGTCGCTGAGGCCTTTTTCATACCATCGCTCACCCCGAGCGACGCCTAATGATATGCTCCCATATCGATCGGGGCGATGGGATCGATATGGGTGCATATCATTAGGCGTCTCTCGGGGTGAGCGATGGTATGATAAAGGCCTGACGGTGTCGCCAACAGAGCGACGAACTATAACTAATGCACAGTGAGGCGTGTCGTAACGCAGTTGGAAGAGGCACCGGCTGTCGTATGCACCCGATTCCAGGTTCCGGTTTCGGATTTCGCGCAACGGCCACCAAGCCTTCCATCCCTTCCATTCCTTCCATTCCTTCGGGGTGGGTGGATTGGTACCAGATTGTCTGGGGAGGATAAAACACTAATATATCCATCGGCTGGCTACCACAAGCAAATCATTGTATAGGTCTAGTACGCATTACGGATTAGAAGAGGTGTCAAAGAGGTCGTGCAGCATGCGTCGTGATCCAGAAGGCGTGTCACTGGCGTCGTTCGGATTTAGAAGATGCGTCGAAGATGTCATCTATTACTCTATAAATATAATATGCGGACTTTGTCGTTGTGCGCGTGGTAGAATAATCATACGGAGGGCCGGCTGTCGTGTGCATTCCGATTCAAGATTTTTCGTGTTGGTCACGCTCAGGTCAACTAAGCTTTCCATCGCTCCGGGTACGTGACGTGACGTGACGTGAGTTGGTACCCTTCTTGTCGGGAGAGATAAGGGACGGACTTGAGCCGTGGTCATTGAATAGGCCAAACACGTGGGTGCATTACGTTAAGACCCCCACACACTTATGCGGCAACGCCGCTCGTCGCTATGGTTAAGGATAGGGCAGGGACGCCGCCGGCGGCTGATAAGGGCCTTGTCCTCGATGCGAAATTATCAAAAAATCGATAATTCCAAAATTGATCGAGATTGGTACCATTCGATAGCGCTTTTCGAGCTGAACGGAACGGTGTCATTGCAAGCGTCGAAGACTCAAATGTGGGCGAGTAAGGGCGGAAGAAAGCTCACCGCTGCTGTCCGCCGCTCTAAATGGCAGATGGGACTAAGGTAGTTTAGGCAGCTGGGGAGCTGTGAGCTCGTCGTTGTAAAGTGCTTTAAGTACCCTGTTAGCACACAGATTTGCATGCTGTTAGCTCGTCTCGTCTTATAACAGTGGTCGACTGAAATCGGAAAAAATTGCGTCGCACAAGCCTAACCTGCATGTTCGCACCTCTGTAAGTTTGTCAGTTCTTAACCTGCATCGCTATGCTTTGGCATGCTGCTAGAACTTCTTACCTACTACAAAATCCACAAGCTGCGATCCGTAGGGTACACACTTGACAGAGTTATCGCGCTCCAAACACGAGCGCGCATGCAATTTGGCACATCAACGATCGATGTTCTCCCCGCCTTACTCGCTCAGGTTACAATTCTCGCCACTCTGAGTAACACCTTTCAATTCTCCTTCAAAAATGCTACCGAGTGGTACCCTATTTAGCCAAGTTCGAAAATATTGATTTTCGGTTACGTCATCGCCCCTCCGCTGCGGCCTTGTCCTCGACGCGAAATTATCAAAAAAATCGATATCTCCAAAAATTTTTGAGATTGACATCGTTCGATAGAGCTCATCGAGCTCAACAGAACGGTGTCATTGCGAGTGCCGAAAACTCAAGGACGGAAGGAGTAAAGGCGGAAGGAGCTTCACTGTTGCCGTCCGCCGCTTTAAAACGGCAGCTGTAACTAAGGCAGGTTAGGCAGCTGGAGAGGTGCGAGCGCTTATTCGTAAAGTAACTTAAGCGATATGATAGCCTATGTATTTGTATACCGTCAGCTCATCGCCTGTTCCCGCAGTAATCGACTGAAATCGAAAAAATTATACAAGCCTGACCTGCATTTTCGCACCACCGTAACTTTGTCCGTTCTCAGGCTACGTCGCTATTCTTTGGCGTTTTGCTAAAGCTTCTTGCTGACTACAAAACCCACAAGCTGCAGCCGGAAGGGTTCACACATGACAGAGTTATCGCGCTCCAAACACACCCACGCGTGCAATTTGCGAACGGTCGCGCCACATCGACTGATAGGTTCTATTGTATAGGCATTGTTCTCGATGCACTCCAGATGCAAGCTGGACAGTCTTAGAGCAACTCCTGAGTAGGGCGGCTGGGAATCTGATAAAACTCCTCAAATGCTCACTCTACAAGCTTTCGCGCCTACTTGAATAGGTTCGTATCTATATGCATTGTTTTCGGTGCACTCCAGATGCAAGCTGGACAGTCTCAGAGCAACTCCTGGGTAGGGCGGCCGGGAATTTCTGATCGAACTCCCAAACGCTCACTCTACAAGCTTTCGCGACACTTGATTGATAGGTTTGTTTCTATATGCATTGTTCACGCCGCACTCCA
Source organism: Heligmosomoides polygyrus polygyrus (assembly GCA_947396885.1). NCBI lineage: Eukaryota > Metazoa > Nematoda > Chromadorea > Rhabditida > Heligmosomidae > Heligmosomoides > Heligmosomoides polygyrus. Next base: position 85,579,671 of record OX377202.1, read on the forward strand.
GATGCAAGCTGGACAGTCCTAGAGCAATGGCTGAGTAGGGCGGCTAGGGATTTTTGATAAAACTTCCCATACGCTCACTCTACAAGCTGTCGCTCGCTCTATAGGTTGTCGCGCCCACTCGATTGATTTTGTCGGACCTATATGCATTGTTCACAGTACGCCATGCCGGCAGTTAGCTTCAAGCAGTAGGCCACGCTCGTCAAAGGCTCCTTCCATCAGCCTAACGTCCAGGAGTTGAGGACGCCGCGCCCTAAACGACTTGCATCCGGCGCGACGCGTGGCGAGCGAAAAAAGGCGCTCTCCGGCGCCTTTTGCGCCGCTTCTTATCTTTCCGCTTGTGCTTGTTGGACGCAGCGGCATCTCCGGTACCGTATTGCTTTAGCAGAAGTAAACGTAAAGCAGAAGTTTCTACTAGAATGTGGATATGGCTATTTCAATCTTTATTGCCTTCGCTAAAGTGTATTACAAGTGAACCCCTCTCCCCCTCCCCCAGGTGTCAGTCAACGTCCCAAAGCATATGAATACCAGAAATGCAAAGAGAAAGCAGGGCAAAAAACGAGTTAAGTCCTCAATCACCACCCTACGACGGAAAGTCTGCTCCGCGGCGCACAGCCTGCTCTGCTCATCCGTTATAGCTCGTCCAAGGCGGCCTCAACAACACGCCACGCTACCGTAATCGGGGGCGGTGGCGGGCAGCGGCGGACCGCTACCGTAACTCACGGAGATACCTAACGTACGAACCCCAAATACACCGTCGTTGAACTCAGTTTGGTCACTCCTACTCAATGTTCGCGTAGTTATATTGTCACAATATAATTTCGGAAAATCAATACGGCTTTCTCAAAAGAAGACCAGTCGAAATTGCTCTTTTTACCCCTTTTAAACACTGGAGAAGCGCGCTAGAAGAAAGAAAGCGTACGGACGTTAAATATTTTGATTTCGAAAAAACTTTTGACAGAGTCGTGGTGAACATTCTGTTGGTTAAAATGGAAGCGGTAGGAATCCACCCTACGACTATGTGTTAGGTAAAGCCATTTTTATCTAGTAGAACATATCAAGTTAACAGTTAAGTTAACATATCAAGAATCAAGTGGTGGCGAATGAAAGAGAAGGAAGCAGCTGTGATTTCTCGCGTGCGGTTACCGACAGTTACGACTGTCGATGAAACTTGGAAGAGAGCAACCGACGCGATACGCCAAGCTGCAAGGTTGGAACTCGGCACTACGAAGCCTGAACGACGCAAAGTCGACAAGCAGGTAGCAGCATGGCTGTGGGCAGACGATGTGAAAGCGAAGGTTTGAGAGAAGAAGTCGGTGTATCATGTGTTTCTCGGCGACAGAACAGCCGACAACTGGCAGGAGTATCAGAAGGCGAAGAAGGCTGCAAAGAAAGCCGTGGCTGTTGCAAAAGCCACTCATTATGGTGATGTCTACCGAAAGCTCGAATTGCGCGATGGTGGGCGGTATTTGTACCGACTTGCTAAGACCCCCATCGCCAAACCGAGGATATTGAAAAGTTCATTGGCATCAACGATGAGAGCGGCCATCTTCTGAAGACGGCAAAAAGGCGCTGATCGTGATTACTTTGAGGAAATTTCCACTATTTAATTTCCTCATCCGGCCATCCCTTCTGTGGCTTCTGTTCACGGTCCCGTTCACAAGATCACCGTGGAGGAAACAGAAGCGGCTCTGAAGAAGATGAAGCCCGGTAAGGCGACAGGGCCGGATGATCTGGCAGCCGATGTTTGGAAATCGAAGGTCTGGTATCCTGCTGAGCGGTTGGCTGAGTTCTTCAACCAGGTAGTAAAGGAGAAGAAGGTACCGGAGTGTTGGCACAACAGTACGACGATTCCGATTTGGAAGAAGAAAGGCAGTCCTGCAGACTGCTGCAATTACCGTCCGATTCGCTTGCTTTCGCACAGCATGAAGATCTTCGAGCGAATCCTCGATAGAAGAATCCGTGAAATCGTCAAGCTTTCCGACAACCAGTGCGGCATTGTATCTGGTTGTGGGACCATTGATGCTATACACGCCGCCCGCCTCCTGGTGGAGAAGCATCGCGAGAGACAGAAGCCGGTGCATATCGCCTTTCTCGACTTGGAGAAGGCTTTCGACCGCGTACCGCGTGAAGTGATATGGTACGCCCTGCGACGACATGGAGTTCCTGAAGAGCTCATAGAGTGGGTGCGAATCCTCTACTCTTGCCCAAAGAGTAGAGTTCAAGCTGCAGCCGGAATCTCGATGGAGTTCCCCATCTCTGTCGGGGTACACCAGGGTTCTGCGCTTTCCCCACTCCTTTTTGTTGTCGTGATGGACGCCATTACACGAGATCTTCAGAAGCCAGTCCCCTGGACACTGCTTTATGCTGATGACGTGATGCTCGATTGCGAAGAGAAAGACGATCTCGAGCGGCAGGTGCAAGCTTGGTGCGACCGTCTGGTGAGGTTCGGACTTAAATTGAACGTCAAGAAGACCGAGTACCTAACGACTGACGTGAACGAGTCCGACTCCATTAAGATTAACGGTACTGAGCTTGCACGCACTTCGGTGTTTAAATACCTGGGATCAGCAATAGCGTCTGACGGCGGTCTGATGGTTGAAGTGAACCCACGCGTGAGTGCAGCTTGGTCCAAGTGGCGTTCGCTGACTGGCGTGCCCTGCGATAGGAAGATACCAGAGCACCTGAAGTCGAAGATTTACAGAGCCGTCGCGCGCCCGGTAGCGATGTATGGCGCTGAGTGTTGGCCTGCGACCAAGGAAGTTGAAACGCGCCTCAGCGTCATGGAGACGAAGATGCTGCGCTGGACGGCTGGAGTCACGCGCATGGACCGCATTCGAAATGATGCTATTCGGCAAAAGTTCGGTGTCGCGCCGATAGTCGACAAGATGCGCGAAGCTCGCTTGCGATGGTACGGCCACGTTCTGCGTGGGAAAGAAGACAGCGTCCGCAAGATTGGCCTTGAGTTGGAAGTATCTGGAAAGCAGCCTAGAGGACGCCCGAAGAAGCGTTGGTCCGATACGTTACGGACATGAAAGTAGCTGGTGTCCACCCTGATCAAGCGCAGGATCGGGAAAGGTGGCGTCGTAACAGCAGAAGAGCGCACCCGCGACGATGCGGGACAAACGCTGAAGAATAAGAAGAAGAAGAAGAAGAAGAAGAACATATCAAGTTTGCATAAAGGGTCAGTTTTCGAAAGTATTTTCCATGTGTAGCGGAGTTCCTCAAGGAGCCGTATTATCGCTTATCCTATTTTCACTGTACACCTATGAACTTCTGAACTATCTTGCCAACCTGGGAGTCACGTGTAAAATGTACGCAGATGATGTGAAGGTTTAGAAAAAAAATTTAAACACCTCAGATAAAGTATCTCTTCAATCGGCAATAAATTACAACCGACAAAAAAACAAAAAAAACAAAAAAACGATCTCCTGAGCTCAAATATACTCTTTTTTTTCAAAAGGATGAATTTTGGGTGAGTTATAGTAAAAAGGCGCAAAAACCGCAAAAGTGCGGTTTTTTCGGCGTCTATTCAAAAGACGCGTCCGGTACTGTACATCTCCAGCTGGGCAGACAAGTGGGGTCTACCACTTGCACATGAAAAAACATGTTTCCTAACAATTGGATTTAAAAAACAGTCACGTTCCCAATATACAGTAGCGGTCAGGTTCTGAACAATGTAAAAGAAGCCCACGATCTAGGATTCATCATAACGTCCAATCTATGCTTTTCACAGCGCTGCAGACTTCTCGATAAAAAGGTCGGCTACCGTATATATAACCTCTTTCGAGCTCTAAAGTCAAATCAACCAGAAAGTTATATCCGAGCTCTTATGTGTCACTATTTTGTGCCACACGAGGTTTGTAGGTGGATCTTTATTTGCGGCCTGACGTTTCGACTTTTCGTCGTCTTCAGAGGCGCATAGGATCCACCGCAGGGCTGAAGATCGCTCTCGTTAAGTAACCAGTAGAGGCGATTCTTCAGCCCTGCGGTGGATCCTATGCGCCTCTGAAGACGACGGAAAGTCGAAACGTCAGGCCGCAAATAAAGATCCACCTACAAACCTCGTGTGGCACAAAATATTGACACATAAGAACTCACCATGCCGAGGTTTCAAGAAGAGAGAAGTTGGGAACTATTATATCCGAGCTTTTAAATCATGTGTGAGGCCAATAGTTGAATCGGGGATCACGGTGTTCACTCTCGAAGAAAGATATCGAGCCTTTGGAAAGTGTTCAATATGGCTTCACTAGAAAACTTATGATGAGATGCTTTTCCATGAACTACGATCAGATACCACATGCTTCTCAAAGATCAGTCATACTTGGCCTCCCGTCGCTCAAAAATAGAAGAAAAATAGCAGATTGTGTACATGATGTTCAAGATCATTGGCTAGAAGTTATCCGTTAACCCAACCGATTTCTTTGATGACGCTCTGACGAGATCCGTAAGAAGAAGCTCACGCTTCGAGTTTCAGTTGCTCAAACGCGAGTCAGATCTGATTCTCTAACATACAGAGCACTTGGTGATTTCAGTCTGCTGCTAGTTAAATGCGAAAACATGACAAGGTTATCTGTACAGGTCTGCAAAAGGTTTTCCACAGCTTAAGGATTATGGGATATTGTGTAGTCAGTAGACGCTTTATTATGTCACCAATTTCAATGTGCATATGACTCATTCTTTCGTGCTTTGTTGTGTCGTGCATGTTCTGTTTTTTGTTCCCTCATTCTTTAAACAAAACTGTTGTCTTTGTTGAATAAATAAATAAATAAATATTACATTCATTAGATTGTTATTTCACTATTATTGATTTATTTGTTGATTTAGTTTTCAGCATATCCGGGTTTTCAGCATATCCTCTATTATATTTTCCCTATTAATGTTTTCAGGGGCGCGTGTAGCGTAGTCGGAGGCGGCGCCGACTGTCGCGTGCACCCGATACCAGGTTCCTGGTTCGGATTTCCCGCCCAGGCCAACTAAGCCTTCCATTCCTCAGTGATCAGTGAATTGGTACCAGACTTGTCTGGGAAGGATAGAGCGCTGAGTTGTTCATCGGCTGGCCACTGCAAGGCATTGTATGGCCAAATACGCATTCAAATCGCCTCCACGTTACCCCGTAGAAGTAGAATGCGTGGCGCATCCCAAAAGGGATTGAGTAACGCCGTACTTTATCCTTTATCCTTTAATGTTTCCAGGGCGCGTGCAGCGCAATTCTAGGGGATCGCCTGTGGTGTGCAGCCGAGGCAGAGATTCTTGGTTTGGATCCCTCATTAAGGTCAGCCAAGCCTTTCATATGCATCGGCTGACCACCGCAAGTCGTTGTACAGGACGCTATACATATTCAAATCGCCTTCACGATATTTCACAGAAGTGGAGTTCGTGGCGCACCTCGAAAGGAATTGAGCAAGGCCACGCTTTATCTCTTCCTATCCTTTATGCTTTATGGAGAATTTGGTTTTTTGATTCCTGTCTTTCAACAATATTGTGCATGAATGTTAGCCTTCTACAGCAAAGGATTTGAATTATCGAAATTGGTTTTAAGAGTGATAGATCAGTAGCGTACTTACCATCTTATACATCTCGTTGGAAGCAGGAAGGTTGACGAAATTAAGACCCATTTCTTGACCTTGAGCTACCCGTTGACGTAGATCGTTAATAGCGTAGAGAACATCGGATCTTTCGGTGTCGGTGATCTCCGTGCCTGTGCAGCCAAAGGCTGAAAGTTCCTTGCAGTTAGCTGTAACGGATTTGAGTTTCTGGCTAGCTGGGCAAATATAGACTTACGTGGATCATATCCAGTAGTCTGACATTCGGTAACAACCTGCAAGGCGTCACATACGGCAAGAGAAACAGGCATTGTGCATTAGGAACGTACCGCAACAGCGGCCAACAACGCCGCTAAGTCTACAATGAACATTTTCGCTGCAGATGGCCTGACAAAGAGTATGGCTCGATCTCGCTGATTTATATGTATGGACCAGGCGACGTTGACCAGTGTATCTTTGATCCAGTCGTTATTCCCGTTGACGCTCGAATGTACAGAGCGTGCTGAATAGGGAGGCTTGAATTTGCGACCGTGGTCGTGTGAGAGAACGAAGGTTGTTCGCTGTGGTTGTTCGCTTCATTGTTCGCTGCTGGCCTACAGTATGTGGGACATCTGCCGCTTGTTGTCAAAAACGCAATATAGAGACTAACTTTATGTCTAGCCATGCAGCTATTGTTTAATGACACTAATCTCACTTACAGTCTGCATTTTGCAAGTTTGCGAGGCCTTAATTACCCAAGTTTGGGCCACCGTCGACATAACAAAACTCTCATGCGCAAATTCGAATTTCACGACAACATAAGAAATCTCTCCTTAATAAAGGGTTTGGTAAAGGGCTTGCTATTCGATTACCTGGCCAGAACATTTTTGGTGCTAAATTAGTAGTGGCACGCCTTTTAAAAAGAAAACATTACCGGTTCTAAGCCAGCTTTCACAAGTCAGTGTGTTTAGGCGTGGTCACTTGCGGCTTTATTAAGATTGAGACGATATCAAATTTTATCGGACTGGAGGCTGTATGTATACTGTTCAAGAGAATGGAATTTGTCATAAAAACGATGACTGTGTTTATTTAACACAACATTAGCCGCAATGCTTAGGCTGACTGACTTAACTTGCCGACCATCTCGTCTTAACGAAGCGTGTATTAGACCTGAGTCACAGTCTTGGAATTTTGGAGGACGAAGCAACTGACATTTCTGCACATTTTAATATCATTTTAATACAGTTAGGTGATCTGCTGCTGCAATCGCCTAACGAGGCGTTATGCAGCCTTTTTATTAGTTGAGTTGAAGGTAACACGTTAGCTCGATTTATTTAATGATTCCATTCAGTTTCCTTCAGCCTGAAGTGGCTGATACGGAGGACGTAAGCTGTTACAGCGATGGTATGTTGCGATCAAAACTCTAGCGTCAGGCAGGTCTAGAACTCGCACCTCCTGACGACCGGGCGGAAATGCTCCACGCCATTACACGCATGGCGTGGAGCATTCTCACCCGATGAGCAGGAGGTGCGGGTTCGAGTCGCGCGTAGCGCTAGAGTTTTGTACACAACAAAACAGTTTAACAGTTTTAACAGTTTATTTATTTATTTATTTATTTATTTATTTATTTATTTATTTATTTATTTATTTATTGGCGTAGATAACAAAGGCACACATGAAAGTTGAGGACGAAAATGAAGCAACAAAAAAATGAAATAAACGCAAGCTCTCCTCTACTACAAAACACGTTTGAACGAAAGGGAACCTAATGACGTATTCAGGTAACCTGCTATCCTTGAAGTTCAAAAAAACATTGGGGACAATAGGACTTTTGATGGCTTGAAAAGCGCACAATATAATTTCACTCGGAAGTTGGCCATGCATTGTTCCGGGCTTAGTTATGGGTTTATTCCTGACGGAGTCACAAAACGCCGTGTATTTGGCTTATCCAGTTTATTCTCCAGAAGAAAACAGAATGACACGGTTATGGCCTTCAAAATTCTCACTGGAAGAGCCTCACTTTGTTCAAGCAGTCTTATCTCGGTTGCTAATTCCAGAACGAGAGGTTCCAGTATTAAAATCAGGGCTCCGTCCTCTAGGAAACAGGTTAGGGCCAAGTTTTTTTCTTTACGAGTAGATCCATTGCTCAACAAAATAATTGATGAGAACTTCCTGCACCTGTTACTTTGTTCTTTCAAAGGAAGGGCCAGTAAAATTGCGTTTGTAGAGGTGATCTGAGTTGTTAGACCTGCTTGTAATCCTAGTTTTAGTTGTTCAGTATAGTTTTTCTTTTATTCATTATAATTTTTTGTTTCGATTCTTGGCTGTGGCTGTGTTGTTTGGACTTGCTGTTCTCGTTGTCTCTGTACCACGTAGACTACGACCTACGTCATGAATAAAATAAATAAAAATTGAACGCACAAGACAATCCTAGAATATGTATCCTCGTTATCAGTTGGACTCTGGCTAGGGCTCGGGCTCGCGTAGTGCAGATGGAGGTGTCGAGTGCACCCGATACCAAGTTTCTGGTTTGAATTTCCCGCCCAGGCCAACTAAGCCTTCCATTCCTCCGGGGTCGGTGAATTGGTACCAGACTGACCTGAGAAGGATAGAGCCCTGACTTGTTCATCGGCTAGCCACCACAAGTCATTGTACGGCCAAATACGCATTCAAATCGCCTCCACGATATCCCGTAGAAGTAGAATGCGTGGCGCGTCCCAAAAGGGATTTAGTAACGCCGTCGTTTATCCTTTATTTTTATCCATAATCACTTGCTATTTAGCTGTACGTGGTTTTTTACGAGAGGCGTATGTAGTGCATAATTAAATAATTATCATGCTAATTCACTGACATTCATAGAGCATAGGCGATGTCTGAACTGTAAAAATTACTCCCGCTTAAATTAGGCATGTCTAATTACCATATCATTTTACTACGGGAAAACTATTTTTAGATAAGCTGTCAAACCATAGCGATTGCTCGTCTTATGATTAACCACCGTCTTCGGTTTCTAGCACTTCAGTTTGTTTTCTTTCAATTTTGTTTCTCTTTCTCGTCGTTCTCTTGTTCTTCGTTTTTTATTCCTTCCTTTCGCAAATGGAAGAAAACTGATATCTGATGACTGGCATTGTTATCCCTATATGTAGTAGACCAAATCCTTACCAAGATGGTGATAATATGATAATATCGATTCCCAAATATTAGGTTGATCGAAAAGTATGGCAACCCTAGCACAACATTATTCGAATTTGTCTCCATTTGCTAAAACAAAAATTCAGACCACGATATATTCCCATCTTTAAAGTAGCCTTTCAATTCCTTTCCGCCAGAATTCCGATGCCTGTGTGGACAAGAATTCAGAAACCTCCATTTCCAGTTGACGTCGATCATCGACATCTCTACCTCGAAGATGCTTCAGAGCTCTGAGCAGGTGGTAGTCAGAAGGAGCGAGTTCTGGAGAGTACGGTTGATGGTGCAGAACTTCCCAGCCTAACCCCTGGATTTCCTTGCGACTCACTTTTGCGACATGAGGGCCCGCGTTGTCGTACAGCAGGTAGACATTTTCCCGATCTGAGCGTTTCTGGCGCATGGCGTCGGCCAAGATCTGGAGCTGGGTAGCGTAGACAGATGCTGTGACTGTCGTCTCACTATCCAGCAACTCCCAGTAAAGTATGCCTTCTGAGTCCGACAGAGGGGCGTCCGGAACGAGGTCGATCTTTGCTTACGATAATTGCATGTTGTTTTCAAGATAATCCTTGCAAAGTTGATCAACCTTAACCTACTATGATGGGCGTGTGTAGTGCAGTCGGAGGAGGCGCGACTGTCGCGTGCACCCGTTACCAGGTTCCCGGTTCGAATTTCCCGCCCAGGCCAACCAAGCCTTCCATCCCTCCGGGGTCGGTGAATTGGTACCAGACTTGTCTGGGAAGGACAGAGCGCTGACTTGTTCATCGGCTGGCCACTGCAAGTCATTGTATGGCCAAATACGCATTCATGTCGCCTCCACGACATCCCGTAGATGTAGAATGCGCTGGCGCATCCCAGAACGGATTGAGTAACGCCGTTCTTTATCCTTTATCCTTATCCTAACCTACTATGAATTAAATAATTACCATGGTTAGATTTGTTTGACTTACAGTTATAGGCTCAATACATCAATAGTTCATTAGCGAAATGTTTACTGATGTAATCTTTCTGTGATGATACCAGGATTCTGTGCTGGTTCCAGAGATTTGTTGGATTTGTGCTTTATTGGAAATTCACAAAACTCAGCCACCTAGCTGTCCTTTCTGTGTGTGGTGAATGGAACATATGATTATGCCAAATGTTCTAGAATGAAAGCAGTGTCCTTTGTGTTCGCTTCTATCGCTCTGAAAAACACTTTGTCAGTGAATCCAGAAAACGTCGAAACCGACTACGTGTTGGGGGGGGGGGGGGGGGAAACTGAAAGTGAACAGCTTTCCTGCTCTTCGTTCGAATCATGTAACCCACCGTGTGCACAGCTTCTAGCAATTGCCTATTAAGGGGTTTCGCCTAGTGTTTCCCAAACGAACACACTTTTCCCATGACATTAGAAAACAGGCTAGCTGAGTTCACGAGTTCAATTAGGGTGTGCGAAACCGGGAGCTCGAGTACTACTTTTTGGTGACATTCTTACCACCAAGTTCCATCTCTCTGTATGTGATTTCTTTTGAAGGTTGGCTTACGTACATGTTATACTTCCGCGACCCGTCGGCGACAGTCTTAAGAGGGTGATACGCAGTGCGTAACAACTTGCGCATCAATGTTGCGTGCGGCGTCGCCGACAGCGCGGCAGGATGTGCAATAAGGAGCGCTCCTACCAGGGTCAAGCGTGGGCTTCGATTTTTGCTGAAAATTGTCGACCCCCCCCCCTCCGAAGCGTGATTCGTACGACCCGCTCCCTCCTTCTTCCACTGTTTTATTCCTTATATATCTTGATTTCTTCAAGGTTTTATGTGCATTTTGAACCCTTTAATAGGTTCTTATTTTCATGAGCGGCTTCGACGCAATAGAACAATGAAAAGAGGTCACTGAAAAATAATACTTTGATGGCACAATAAAGCTGAATACTGTTTTTCGACACTTTAAAATAAAGATTTTCTGGTAGCAGCCTTCCAATCATCACTGCTTAATTTGTGCAGGTGTTCTTTTTTTCAGGACATCATGGACACGGTGCATTTTTCTACCTGAAGGAGTGACGTCTGCATCTGAAATTATGCTCTGAAATAGTATTTGATAAAATGTTGAGTGTTACCTTCTGATGACGAATTAAGTGCTTCTCCTGGATTTTTTTAAGCGCTCATCGAATCGACTACGGAGCGGCAAACGAATGGTGGACGATGGAATTCCCATGGAAATAATGTTCTGCCATCCTAAGGAAACATCATAAAAAATCAAAATGAAGCCTACAAAAATCCAACCCCTATGCATCGTCTAAAAAACAGGCTTCTCCGCAACGATGACGAAGCTGCAATGACGATATGATTAGAATGGATCGTATACAAAATCCTCGTTTTTCATGAAAAAATTATTTTTCTAAATATCGACACACTAATCACATGAAAGATGTTACTTTTAGAACCTGCCATTTAAAGCATAGAAAACACATCTACTAAAGCTTTATAAATTTTCAGGAAGCCCCAAAAAATCTCCGAATTACGGCTGTTTACATGCGGCTACTGCGTTCTCTGACATGATCGATCGCAATTGAGATATGGATGGACTCCTCGCTGGAATTTTTTTTTCTGCCTTTTGAAGGGCAGGACGACAGAGAGTGGAATCCCGCTCGGCCATCAAAAATAGAGCAAATATGCTTTCTTACCATATAGGAATCTAGATCCAAAAAGGGGTCTTTATGCGGGGCGGATGGGGTTCGATTTGTTGTCGATTTTTGCAGATATGATCAATTTTCGGAAGTCGTGAACTGAATCCCTCACCGTCGTCATCGGAATGATTTCACATAAATGTTCATAACTCAGCTAATTTTTGGAAATTTAAAAATCCTGCTTGGCCATCAAAAAATAGAGCAAATATGCTTTCTTACCATATAAGAATCTATTTCCAAGAAAGGGGTCTTCATGCAGGGCGGAGGGCGGGTTCGATTTCTGGTCGATTTTCGGCAAAAATCGACAAATCGAACCCCACCCTCCTCGCATGAAGACCCCTTTTTTATGAAGCATTTTTGTAATCGTAAAGAAGCGCTTTACCTCTACTTTTTGATGAGCTAGAGAAATTTTCAAATTTCAAAAAACTGGCTGAGTTATGAATATTTTTGTGTTATCACTTCGATGACGACGGTGAAGGGTCGATCCGTGTTTCAGTTCACGACTTCCGAAAATTGATCATATCTCGGCCATTTTTCCGAAAATCAAAAATCCCGTCCGGCCATCAAAAAATAGAGCAAATATGCTTTCTTACCATATAAAAATCTATTTCCAAGAAAGGGGTCTTCATGCGGGACGGGGGGTCCAATTTTCGTTACGTATTTTTGCGAAATGGACCCGATATCGAACCCCTCCCGCCGCGCATAAAGACCGAATTTTTGGAAACTGATTTCTATATAGCGAAAAAGGACTCTTCTTCTAGTTTCTGAAAAGCTAGCGGAATTTTGAAATTTCGAAGAATTGGTCGAGTTATGAATATTTTTGTGAAGCCACTTCAATATTTTTCTCTCAAAAATCGAACCAACCGCCACGCGTGACGACTCCTTTTTTGGAAAACGCTATTTACACGATGAGAAAGGGAGTTTTATCTACTTTATAAAAAGCTAAAAGATTTTTCAAAGTTCGAAAAACTTACCGAGTTATGAACCTTTTTGTGAACGTTCAATTTTATGCTCCGATGACGTTGGTGCAAAGCCGACCAGAGGTCGATTAAACCTGTTCTATCCAGAAAATCACGATTTTTTCACAGTGAATTAATCAGGACTTCGAGATTCTTGTGGCTGGATTTTATCCGTATGGGTGATATGCTTCGGCTAAACAATAATATTTTTATGAAAAATGAGAATTTTGTAGGCGATCCATCCTCAGCGGAGATTCATCGCAGTGGAGAAGCTTAGTTTTTACTGTATTTTAAGCACGACTTCAAACTCTATATGGCACAATACCACTCTCTGTCGTCCTGCCCTTCAAAAGGCAGAAAAAAAATTCCAGCGAGGAGTCCATCCATATCTCAATTGCGATCGATCATGTCAGAGAACGCAGTAGCCGCATGTAAACTGCCGTAACACGGAGATTTTTGGGGCTTCTGGAAAATTCATAAAGCTTTAGTAGATGTGTTTTCTATGCTTTAAAAGACAGGTTCTAAAAGTAACATCTTCCATGTGATTGGTGTGTCGATATTTTTTCCGTAAATCGAGACGTCTGATCATATAGAATACCGTTTCAGAGAAACATAGTTTTATCACTGTGTGTCAAACGGGCTTAAAATTTTATGGGGTACGATTTCATATTCTGATGCTGTTTCCTGCAGGAGAGAAATTACTTTTCAAGCAAGTCCATCCTTCGGTTGCCATTCCGTCATCGACTCGAAGAGCGCTTCAAAAATCTTGTAGGGAAAGCACTTAGGTCGTCATCAGTAATTAACACTTCAAATTTTATAGAGTGCAATTCTGGAAGTATATGTCGCTCATCAGGCAGAAAACTACCGTGTCCATGACGTCCTGGGAAAACCTGAATAAATGAAAATCTCTCTTTGACTATAAATCTGCAGAAAGGAAATCTTTATTTTTCACTGCACAGTAATCGGCATTAAAATCTTTTTTGATATTCAATCCTATTTTTTAACTCCAGGAAACGCAAGTGCTTGTAAATCTCCGCATTGTCGTAGTCACGCCAGGAAAAAACAACTTATTAATAGATGCAAACATCATCTAAAAACCTGAATTGGAGAGAGTCCTCTGCCAAAACCGAGAGAGTACGACCCCCCCCCCCCCTCCAGTCGAGGCTACAGTACGACCCCCCCCCCTTCGATTCCCGAACCTCAGGCTTGATCCTGGATCCTACTCGGCAGCAGCGGCAGCGGCCAATGCTTAAGCATAGGAGCATCGATTTCTGCCAAATCGATGCCCCTATGCTTATTCATTGGCTGCCGCTTCTGCCACTGACGCTGCTGCCGAGTCTGCCCGCGCCTCTACTCTTCGTCGCCTTTAACGTAGACGACAGATTGGCGCAGTGCGGCGCACAAGCACAAGTTGTTGCTGGCTCTCTGGCGACAGAGAGTGCGCATCAGCGGCGCTCTCTTGCGTGCACTCTTTCGCCCAATAAGCCCCGCGTATACTTCCCCGCCGCGACTTCATTCCTGCGATGAGTTTTGCAAAGCGACGCGAAAGGATGCAAAGCTCTGCAGTGCTCGTCGCTCTGCAAGTGAGGGCAACGACACTCCGTTCAGAACTAACGCTGAACACCGCGCGCGGAGCGAAAATTATGCCATACCGGCGATGGACGCTCTAAGCCATCGCGGTGGCCGCGGAGGAGTATCATTTGATTATTCGGCCGCGTGCGCTGGTCATAATCTAAGCGAACTGACCGCTACGATGGCATTGCGGCGATGGAAGTATGCTCCCGCTTAACGCAGGGGCTCCCGCGCTGTCGGCGTTATCGACGACGGGTCACGCAAGTATACCATACAGAGTGTGGCACTTGAATCAGGACAAATCTACATATATTCAAACATACCGTCATATCATAATTCCGCCAGAAGTCCCGATTGGCGTCCATGAAAACCAGAAGTTCTTAGTAAACAGATATAAGCGTCAGAAATGCATCGATGTTGTATACCAGTGCGGAGTGCTACTAATAATTCGATTCCTCGGTTTCACGAGATTCGCCGTTAACGATATTGTGGCATGCTTCTGAGGAATTTGAGGAAGGCTCTGCAAACCCTGCGAGGAAAACCCCACTCGCGGGAACGCGTGACAAGAACTGCGGTTGTAGTGGGAAAAGCCCAGGCGAAGATTTTGGAAGACACGGGGATGTAAAACTGTCGCCGAAGAAGTTTACCTGCGAGTTTTGCAGACTGTAGTGAAATCATGGATGGTGACTGTAGCCTCAAGGAGGCATACGTCTTCCAGCAGGATACCGGCTCACACGAGCCATTTAGTCCAAAACTGGCAGCTCCATAACTTGGACACGCTTTAGTCTAGAGAGACCGCCCCCAATAGGCCGGACTTGAATCCCATGGACGCTTGGGTATCACGTTTGTAGCGCAATCGAAAGGGTATCAAGAGGAGTAACCCTAGCGTCACATGTTTTCGTACCGCTATTCACGCAGCACTCTCTAATATGAACAGCTCTCTTTTAAAATGAGTGTGTGAGCGTTTCAGGTCTATCCTAGTGGTGAGGGGCACATAACGAAAAGCTCTATGTAATGAATTGACTTGGGATCCACGGAGCGACTTGTACAGATTAAAATAGGGCCTAATCTGAAAAAGAATCCAAAAAATTGCACTCGGTTTCGCCACAGTTGTAAACAGACTTAACTATGTCCCCTTCATTATGCTGTATCCGGGTTGTACCAAGCCAGGCGACAGTCAGTTGTATTTGAATACGCTTGGCCCGCTAGGCGTCTTTACAACGCAGCGCTTTTTTGTTTATCGTTTGTTTGTTCGTTTGTTTTTTTTTTGTTTTTGGTTCATATTTTGTCCTCTTGAAGCGGCTCCGTGAGTCTCAAGTAAACTGGTTGCATCATTTTTATTCATGTTTCCCTCTCCAACTAGGATAGATCCGAATTTTGTATTTCAATTGTATTTTGTCTTAAGAAATTTGTTTGAAAATAGAAAGTTTATTTTTCCGCATCAAAACGTCCTTGCAACCAGTGTCACCTAGAGTTTAATACACATGTCAGAGCATTCGTTCAGTGCCAATCACTGACCACATACTATGGTATGGCAGAAGCAGTGTGGCTAAGAAGTGTTGATTTATGTGCAGTGCAGTAGACGATGAGGTCTTCCTGCAAGTCGAGCTACGATTACCATGACAAAAGTGCCGTGCTTTACAACAGCCCGCGGACTATCGTTGGTGTCAGAATAAATATCGTCTTCGTGATGACTCTAATGTAAGAATGGAGCGCTTTGACAATTCATTTCATTCACTCGACAAATGTGTACTCAACAAGGAACTTATGAAGAATCATATGCTATTACTCGCACGCCAAAATTGAGTACCGTCAATGGTTCCTAATGCATTAGGCACAGGTTTCTATAACGAGATACGTAGAGAATTACCGTGAGCCTTTCATAGTGTTACTATCCTTGCTTGCAAATATTCCAGAAGTTGACTATGATGCTCCTTTCCTTGTGACAGACGGTGGGAATCCACGGTTGGCTAAAGCGGGCTAGCATGATACAGGTTGCGGTGATAGTAGCAACATCGTTGTAATACAGCAACATCATTTTTAACAAGCAATACAAGTTGGAGGGGTTGAGACCTTTCTGGATTTGGATATTTACTATATATAGGCTGCGGTATGATAGAACATTTCACTTTCCTAGCGGCAGCCCAGCCTAGCACTATGATTGCGCTAGAAAAAAAGGTAAGAAACTCATCGTTGTATGGGTGATGCCCAACCTTATTGTGCCTAATTCTGTTGTTGTGTGCAGTGTGCTTATATTAACAAATATCACCAGGAGACCATCTCAGCAGTATGTAGGTCGGAACGGCGCAAGTGTTGTACATAGGTAGAACCGCCTCCCTCTGGGAAAAAACTTATGCAACTATCTCGACCCCAATACAACTCTGCGTAGAGCTAGAGGCGAGGAGTTTTGGGCCGTTTGCCTGCAGGCGGACTCAATTTGGCTGGAAACGGCGATGACGAGCGAACGACAGGTGCAGTGGGTAGAGAGGCGGTTAAACCTCACGATCGCTGTTTCCAGTCAACTTGAGCTCGCCCCTCGCGCGCAGGTAGGACTAACGCCGCCAACGGCCCAATTTCAGCTGGCCCTAACTCTGTGCAGAGTTGTATTGGGGTCGAGATATTTGCACTTTGTAGTTTCCCAGAGAGAGGTGGTTCTTCCCATATACAACACTTGGGCCGTTCCGACCTACCGTTGAGACAGCCTCCTGGTCAGACTTTCTATTCACATGCACAAGGCAGGTGAATAAGGAGCATCCTTAACTCTTATTGCGCCAACTGTGCCCAACATTAACATCCGTTTTCACTTTGCCTCCTTGCCGTAACCTTGGTATATGACCTAGCCTGGTCATTGCATCCTGTTGTGTACTTTTTTATCTCTCCTTATTGGATGGGGAATCGTTAGGCAAGCAAAACAAATGCCAAACAAATTTTTCTCAGGTAATGAAGAATTATGATGTTAAACGCGAACCGAACCCCACTTCACGAACCTGCACCCATTCCAGTTTTCGTCTTTCAACAAGGCTCTATGTAAGTGAACCATCAATTCTGGCATGACGTGATGAGATATCTTGATATATTCCTATCGCGTCGCACGGCAGTGGATGTATAAACAAAGCATTACTGAGAGCAACTTGCTGAAGTTCCTCGGCGTGAAACACGTTGCCGAAATCGTGCGGATAATATGTTTTAACTCTCCATAGTTTCTATTCCTTCCCATGTTTAAGTGGTCCTTTCGTTTTTTTCTTATAAACGTCTTGACAGTGTTTTGCACATCTTCACTGTTCTTGATCCGGAACATTCCGTATGCTAACATTTCTATATGTTGCACCTCCTTGTCAGTAAGTCACAGTGGTCTGACACGTTGCTTTCCGAAGGTGCTCTTTTGTTCTTCACCAGGCACTTCGAATAGGTTTTCTGACGACTGCTTTAACTTGTCTCCAATTTCGTTTATCGCTCACCATGAGATTTAGTTGGTTCTTGATTAGTTTTGGATTAGGATTAAAAAAGGACACTCAGTCTTCATGGGCAACTTTTTCAGGTGACTCGCCCCTCTAGTTGTGCTGCGATCGTTTTCTTGACGCCAAACAATTTGATTAAAGCAACGCATTCGTGTAAATGTAGCTCAGAATAGGTGAGTGGAAACCAGGGATGGGCGGAAATTTTGAAAATTTTCCCAGAAAACAGAAAACAGAAAATCGCTTTCGTCAGAAAACAGAAATCAGAAAACAGAAAGGCCAAAAACGCCAGAAAACAGAAAAATCAGAAAACAGAAAACAGAAAATTTCGCAATTATCATACTACCTAATTATTCAATCCGAAGATTTATTTGTCCAGTAGCAAGTGCTTTTTGCACGACTATAAATTGGTCGTGGACCAGCGTTTTAACTTCCAAGCCTTTATAGGAGTGGCTTATAAATGATGAATTTTTCCTACTGCATTCATATTAAAATACAGCGGTTTAAGGCTCACAGTCCAAATGTAGGTGTAATCTCAAAACAGACGATTCGCTAGATTAGGGGTCCCACTAGTAAGAGACTGACCCTATAGAGCACCAAACGCGGACCAAAGATGTTTTGGGTACTGGCTTGATATTTCACAGAACAAAACGAGAGTGCGACTGAAGAGGCTGTCAGCGCAAAAAATTTTGGTGAAAGTGTTTCTTTAAATACGTAGACATTATTTAATGAGGATCAAACATATACCCCTTCCATCATATTATTATTATTCATCATACATTCATATCATATTATTAGGGGGGCCAAAAGTAATGAGACACCCCATGCCGTGTCCATATATCTCGTGGGTGGAGTCCGGTTTCGTGCTTATCGTATTTGTATGTTTGTATGCTACTTATTAAATGCCACCTGAGAACTTACCACTTCCGCCCTTTCCAGAAGCATGCCAAAACCCCAGTCTGTCTCATGCCGAAACCCCGGTCTGACGAGTCGACCTGTGTCGCGCAAATCTCGCCCAATTCCCTACCCCGAGCAGCCTGGGCTCAATATTCACGCAGGATGAGAAGTACGTCTTCTACCTTAACCCTGCCAAGCAGCGAGTCCGGGTGAGGCTTGGTAACCTGTTACCGACCTTCGTTCGGCGAGATGTTCACGGCGAGAGCACCTTTGGAGCTTCTGGGTCTGCGCCCATGGATCGGTTTACCGGAAGCTGCTTCCCAAAAGCACTACGATGAACTCCGAGGTCATGTTGAACGAAATGGAAGAGATGGGCCGACGACTCGCTTTTATTCATTCGCAGCGCTTCAAGAAGGTCCTCCTCTTCGACAACGCCGCACCCCATCGGGAACAAGTAACCACGGATAAGCTTGGCCATCTGGGCTACGTTTACGTGCCTCACCCATCGTATTCGCCGGACATCTCTCCATGCGACTACCATCACTTCTTGGGCCTACGGGACTTCCTGGTCGGAAGGGACACAAAAACCCAAGGAGTCCTTGACAACCATATCGAGCAGTTGATCAACACCAGGCCCAAGCAGTTCTGTAAGGATGGGATCAGGAAGTTGACTGAGCGATGGCAGCAAGGTCAGTGCCCTTAATGGCAAATACATTCCTCAGCATCGTTGAGTTGTAATTGAGTTATAAAGAGATAAAGTTTTTTTTTTCAATTTGTCTCATTACTTTTGCCCCCCCCCCCTAAAACATCTCAATTTGCATGGGAGGGAGACATGCCCGATTGGCAATTATCGCCCGATTTGCCTGCAGCCCGTAGTCTACAAGCTGTTCACTCCAGTCCTCCTGAATAGGGTTAGCAGAACGCTGGACGAAGGACGGCTATGCGAACAAGCAGGATTTCGGAGAGGATCCAGCATGATCGACCACATACACACCATTACGAAGTTCATGGAAGTTGCGTGGGAGTGGAATACCGCCCTAAGTTCATCGACCTGAAAAAGGCATTCGACTCCGTCGAAACTGAGGCAGTCATCGAAACTCTGCTCGCTCAGGATGTTCCTACTCAGTACATCAGAGTCAAAGTGGATTAACGACCAAGATCTCACCACTCCACAACGACGACATCATCGACGTAAAGAGAGGGGTTCAGCAGGGAGAGACCGTATTCTCAAAGCTCTTCAGCACCACCCTCGAAAACGCCATGCGCGAACTAAAATGGGAAGACATGGAGTTGAGGTCAACGGCCGGCAACTGACCATCTTAGGTTTGCTGATGACATCGTGCTCATAACACCGAGCATGGCCAGGCCGAGCGAACGCTAGCCCACTTCGATCGTGTATGTGGGATCTCTAGACTGCAGCGGAATCTTACGAAGACGACGTTCATGAGAAACGGACGAGTTTATGATGCCCCATTCTCGCTCAACGGAACGAACATCTCCGAGTGCTCCAGCTACGTGTATCTGGTTCGCGAAGTCAACATGAGCAACGGGCTAGCACCGGAGCTGGGTATGAGGAAACGAGTGGTTTGGGGAGCTTTTAAAGAGCGTGAAATCGTGAAGAAGACGAAGAACGTCCGACTCCATGCTAGCTTATTCGATTCCACTGCTCTTCCTGCCCTAACATACGCCTCAGACCTGCGCTATACGGAAGCGGGATGAACACGTGATCAGCGACGCGCAGCGTGGAATGGAGAGCGCGATGCTTGGAGTAACACGACTTCGCCGACGTTCGAAGATCAGGGACGCTGTCGCATGGGCGAAGTCGTCGAAAATTAGGTGGGCCGGCCACGTAATGCGATTCGCAGACACCCGCTGGACGAGAGCCGTCACTGACTGGATTCCGCGAGATGTCAAGAGAATACCAGGATGCCCACCAACGCACTGGTCGGACTTCTTCGTGGAAGCCCTGAAAGAACGATATGACGCTCTCCGTGTCCGTCCGGCGAGGAGGATCCATTGGAGCACTCTGTCAACCGACAAGGACAAATGGAGACGTTGCTGGTGCCCGTTCGAATAACTCGATGATCACCGGGACGACAGATGATAGATGTGATAAATTAAAAAATTTATGTAAATTCATGTGTGACTCCATGTCAGCAGCACTTATACAATCAAACAAACAAAGTGGTATAGTTTGAAGTGCATAGTGCAATTTCTACAAGGGCAGATCCAGAAACTTACATGCTTGCAATTTAAAATACTCTAGAAACATTATTTTGAGATGAAACTCATGATTCTATGATACTTTTTGGATTCTCTTTATTGGGTTTCTGTTATATAATTTTTTCGCAGCTCTATTTTCTGTTTTCTGGCAAATTTAGGCCATTTTCCCAGAAAACAGAAAACAGAAAAAATTTGCCCAAAATGGCCAGAAAATCAGAAAACAGAAAACAGAAAACAGAAATTCCGCCCACCCCTGGTGGAAACGTGCTACACAATTCGAAAAGCAAGCAGATTTGATGATTGGCTCGAATACCTTGTAGGGTTGTCGCATGTGTTCAGATCTGAAGTCTGCGCGATATGGTAAGGAACTGTCAGTGGCGCAATACAGGAATGGGGGCGCAGCAACCCGGGCCTTGCTTCTCCATTTTCGATCCATCTAGGATGCGCTTTGGCACACCCAGCAGCCTCTGCAGCGGCCCTGGCCTTGGATTTGAAGGGGTTATACGTCCGATCGAGCGCGACTCCTGCCGTGTCGGTACGGTAGGTTCGCGACAACTCGTACACTAAAATTACACGAGAGCGCATGGCCTACTGCTAGTTCGCCCGGGCGAATTGTCTTGAACCTTCAGTACTATGTACAAAATTATAGAGTTTGGGCCATTGCGGTCGTGCCTGAGGCACACGCGGAGTTCCTCTGGCCATTATGGCCGTTTTTGCTTTTACGATGCTTTTTTATTTCTTATGCAGATGTGAAGCTTGGTAGAAGGGGTGGAGGATGCAATGTGCTCTCCTTCGCTGACAGTAATACGCAATTAAAAAATCACAGTAAAGCGAAATACGAAATATTACATTTGGCATAATCCCTTCAAAGCTCACCTATTTCTTAAACTTGCAATAATTTTGAATCTCTACTAAATCAAATCCTGACACTCTTCTATCTCATCGGTCCTACTACTCTTCTACTCTCTTCTTCTGCTTCGAATCACTTCCATAATACAATATTTCAGATATGGCGTCAGAAGCACAGAAGCATTAACACGTCAAATCATCGTCATCCTTATTTCAACATTCTCATTATCCTTACCATGTCTCCTGTGCATCAAAATAACTGCGTTTTATATTTGCCAATGCGAGTTTGTTTCTGATGCAGTGTTACGATTCTGTAAATTTCGCACCAAAGGGAAAGATGAAATTGAGAAACACTTGAGCCTGTTTAATGTTACGTTTTTATTTGATTGTGTTCATTTTTTTTTGTATAGCGCACAAACATGTGCAAGAAATAAATAAATAAATTCTATAGGCTCGAGCAGACAACTTTGTCTCCGTACCTGTTCTATTTGCTAGATAACAACAGAAAACAATGATACCAAATGCAAAACAACATCACAGATTTCAAGATTCAATCACCAGCCCTAACCGTGAATGCTCGTGCGGACTTCGCTCTCCGTTACCATTCATCGGTGATTTCAACCTACTTTTATACCAATTGTTGTCTGTTAAACTACTTTGCATTCAACCTAAATTTTTAGTAAAATAGCGCCTAAGACTCAGCATGTTCTGAAATCTGGTGCATTATCGTCCCCTCATCAATCAATGCCGCACTCTCTGCCAGACTTGATCCTGTGCTCCATCCTGATAGGATGTTTGTTGGTTCCCTGCTTGATAAAGCCCTGGAAATCCATAGAGATTCTACGGTCCAGCAATTACAATTGCTCTCAAAGATAAGATCCCTGGCGAGTTTTCTGCGTTCCTGGAATGCGAGAAGCGTGAACGCAGTGTGGTAATGGGCGGGATTGATGATGAACCGATGGAAGCTCGGCCCTCTGACCGGCAAAAACGCCTTGAAGAGAAGATCAACAACGTCTTCGATGTTATAAATGTAGAATGTCGACCATCTAAAATCTACCGTTAAAAAATGGACCCTACACGTCCACGCTTAGTTCAAGTTGTCTTCCCTTGCCAAGCTCATTGGTGTACTGCTTTAGCAAATGCTCGTTTGCTTAAAAATCAAGATTTCCCAATGATTTCCCAATGAATTGATAAGAAGGAGCGTGACAGCAGAAGAACGACAACAGGAATATGAGCTCCGCCAGACGGCAAGAAATCGAAACAAACACAACGGATTCAAAGAGTGGGTTGTCTATAAAGTAATCTTATCCGTGCTTCGGAAATCCCTCACAAATACTCTGAAAATTGTCATAACGATGTTTTGTTGCGATCAAAACTTCTAGCGCCAGGCGGGACTCGAACCCGCACCTCCCTCTAACCGGGCGGGAATGATCTACGCCATTACACCACCGGCGCCGTTTGATCGAACGCAACATCCACACCTCGTGGGACCGATCAGCACCCACCCGTATCCGGGATGAGCTGGCCGCTGATATCAGCATGGAACCAGTTAAGCTGATGGTCTTGATAGAAACGATTCAAATCACTTTCATTAAGCCTCAAGTGGCTGGTATCGAGGTTGTGAGCTGTCATAACGATGTTTTGTTGCGATCAAAACTTCTAGCGCCAGGCGGGACTCGAACCCGCACCTCCCTCTAACCGGGCGGGAATGCTCTACGCCATTACACCACCGGCGCCGTTTGATCGAACGCAACATCCACACCTCGTGGGACCGATCAGCACCCACCCGTATCCGGGATGAGCTGGCCGCTGATATCAGCATGGAACCAGTTAAGCTGATGGTCTTGATAGAAACGATTCAAATCACTTTCATTAAGCCTCAAGTGGCTGGTATCGAGGTTGTGAGCTGTCATAACGATGTTTTGTTGCGATCAAAACTTCTAGCGCCAGGCGGGACTCGAGCCCGCACCTCCCTCTAACCGGGCGGGAATGCTCTACGC
The DNA here is from genome assembly GCA_947396885.1 of Heligmosomoides polygyrus polygyrus. Classification (NCBI taxonomy): domain Eukaryota; kingdom Metazoa; phylum Nematoda; class Chromadorea; order Rhabditida; family Heligmosomidae; genus Heligmosomoides; species Heligmosomoides polygyrus. The sequence goes on from OX377202.1 coordinate 85,602,993, forward strand.
CATTACACCACCGGCGCCGTTTGATCGAACGCAACATCCACACCTCGTGGGACCGATCAGCACCCACCCGTATCCGGGATGAGCTGGCCGCTGATATCAGCATGGAACCAGTTAAGCTGATGGTCTTGATAGAAACGATTCAAATCACTTTCATTAAGCCTCAAGTGGCTGGTATCGAGGTTGTGAGCTGTCATAACGATGTTTTGAAAATTCATAAATCCGCATGGCTTGCTTTACTTTAAAATGCTCTTTGTTTAACGCCTGTAGCATATGCAATAAGATCGATCATTTTCAGTCATTTCTAAACATGATTGCCCCTGACTTGTTCCTTATTACAGAGACATGTCTCTCACAAATGAAGGGTCTGAAGCGTATGTCTGAACGGGGGGAGCGAGTCATATAGGGAGAGTCCTCATCCCTTGGTGGGTTTGAAAATGTGTTTATTTTTTGCCAAGTCGTTAAACCCAAGGAGTAGAAGGTCACAATGGATACGGCGCAGAACGCGTTTGGCGATATTGTACGCCCGCGATGCTTCTGCAGCCAGTGGCTCGGAGCGCAGGAGGGCAGACGGTTGACTCATGCGAGAGAGGTCAGGGGTTTGGTATAGATTTGGGGGATTCTAACGTTTATACCATTTCAGACGTTTTCTGCGCATTTTTCCAGCGGTGCGTTGTGGTACAATACCGGCCTTATCTTTTGGTCTTTGGGCGGAAAAAGCGAAAAAAAAACGCCTTTTCCGCCGCTTTTCTCTAGCGCTCTTCAAATTGAGCGCATTGCAAACTGAATGACATATTCGTGATCAGCACCGAGCCCTCTTCCCGATGAGCTGAAAATCGCCTAGCGAGCGCCTGAAAAATAGTTCAGTGACCTAATTCCTGCCTGGCGCCGCTGTCCCCTGTGCTCGCGGGAGATAATTACACCCACAGCTCCTGAGTAGCTAATGAAGAACGGAGATTTGGCCTATTACAGTCTATTTTCCACCTTATATACAGCAACACATAGTTCTCTGGATTCCTTAGTATTTCATGATCACAATGATGTACTTTTTCAGAGGATCTAATAATTTAAGTTCTATTATTTTCAGAAAATGTCTCCACTTTGGATGGCTCTAATTTTAAAATATCAAATTTGCATGTGTTTACATTCATTTGTCCCGTTAAGCGTGATAGCTGAAAATAGTTGCGAAGGTGGACCTTTCAGATTCGAAGTGCTTAGTGATAATTATACGCTGCCAAAGTTGCCCAAACGACACTTCTTCGCAGTTAGCCACTCACTTTCCCCACTTTTGAAGTGGACACAGAATCGTTTCTTTGAAGAAAGAAGCATAGGGATTTGGAGGCCCATGCAAACTCCTTATAGTCTTTCATGGGTGAGATTTCAAGTCGGCTAGGAGACATTTTAGCCACTCAGTGACGCAGCAAGATCACTCCAAATGCTAACTGACTGTCATTTAAAAAAAATCAAAAAATGGAAAAATAGCCTACCAGTGCACTCACCGTTTAAAACTAACTCGAACGGTGGTTCAATTTCAATTTTTCGTTCACCCGCACCAGTTTACTGCGAGTCAAATGCCCAATAGCCCTGGTGCGGCCGCAGATTAGTTGGCGAGTCCGTCCCGTCGCTCGCCCTTGTGACCCCTCTCGCCATCTGAGGACGCCGTAAATCGCCTAACCAGGGTCCTCACACTTCTGTTGTCGCGGCGTTTTATTGATCCTCCCAAATACCGCGGTGCGGTCCCCGATCGAGTTTTGAGCGTATCTTTGCTCCTCTACTTACATACATGAATTTTCACAGATTCTTTGTGGACTATTTTTTATAGCTAACTTTTTAATTTGTATTCTTTGGGCGTGCGTGCTGGTAGGCTTTTGGGCTTGGCTCGCATCGAGGAGCCAAGTAACGTGGAAGTCGTGTGCGTGGCTCAACCGAAGGAAGGTTTAAGTTCTTTTTTTTCGATTCAACGTTTCACATAGAGTAAACAACACCTTCCCGTTCACCACCAACCAGAATTTTATCCCCTCCTATTCTTATGCGCACAGGATATATGCTCCTAAATAGCTAGCTTTTTAATTCGGATGTATACTCCTAAAACCTGACTCGATCTAATTTAAACCTACTTACGGATAGATAATATCACATAGTTCTTTCCACTTCCTAGTTTTCGGTATAATTGCCTAGAGAAAGATCCGATAGCGTCCACTAGCTCAAAAATTCATCCACGAAAAACGCTAACGCCTTGGCTGAGGACACATTATATAACTCACCGTAAGTACCTGACTTGAGGTGATTATGAAGGAACGAGGCCGTCCTGAATTTGTAGCGTCCAAAACAGCCTTCATCTCTGCGCTGAGAAGCCACCCAGTACCCCTCAACTTTAGGGTACTGGATGGCCCGCCCCCTCCGCGCGAATTGGGAGGGGATGGGGGTGTCAAATAAGACACCTTGGCGCTCACCGGGATGGACACAGAACACCCCCGGGCGCAGTGCACCTGCTGGCCACGGCGCCCCTACGGGGAGCGGTGGAGGATTCGAACTTGAGGCCCTCCACACACGGGTACCGCCCGACAACAGCAAACACCCGCCCCGCGCCATCCGGCGGCATCGAGCGTCGGTCGATCGATGCTACTATGCATCGAGCGCCGGTCGATCGATGCTACTAGAGGCAATCGTGTGGGCCACGTCGCATTCGCCGCGGGCTGGAAGTCACGCACAACGCGGCGTCGCGCGGTGCGACCCTGGTGCTAGGCCGCCGTATTGCAAACAACATCGCTTAGAAGACCTTCTAAGGAATTCAGAGGAAGCAGTCATCCTACAGGCACATGTAGCACAGTGTTCCGATCAGACGATCATGACGCTTAACTAAAAAAGAGCCAATAGACATTTCGAAGTGTTCGTAGTTGAGGGGGAAAAGCCCTCAACTACGAACACTTCGAAAAGTCGGAAATTTCGTACTGCGACAGATTCGGTTTCTAGCCACTCCTCAAAGAGAACTATGGCAGTAAAATGATGAAAAATAGAACGCTATGATATTCGGCTGAAAGTGTTACAAAGAGGCTTTATTATATATATTTATTTATTTATTTATTTATTTATTTATTTATTTATTTATTTATCTCAACGAAATCTCAAATTTTTAAGTCATGCCAATTAGTTAAAATCACATGAAAAGGCGGAGGAGAAAATGAGTTCATCCAAGAAGACTAGTGCAATCCAACGTTTCTGTATTGTGTTCAGGAGTCACCTCAGCACCGCTGGGTTTCGCACCCAAGTGCAACGTAGGAGATCCGAGCGGAATCAATCAATTGGGCTAGGATCAGTCGCAAATCTCTACTACTCAGAAACGTCGAAAATATTCATTACTCTGTAACCAAACACTTTTGCATCATTGAAAAGCTTGCAAAGAGCTTGGAATGGGTGTTACAATCATTTCGAATCGTCAATTGCCCAACAGCCCGATAGATTAGTTCGGGAGTCAACTACCTTCCAAATTGCGGACTTCGAACGCCTCTAATTTTGCAGCTGTGAGTTTCTGGTTACTTATACTCATTAAATAGGTTGAGCGAATTGAATAGAACCGTGCAGCGGAGAGAAAACTTTCAGACTTCAACCATACAGCGCCTATGCGCTGCCAAAGTTGCCAACATGACACTTTTTGGCGGTGGGCAGCATTTTTTCCTACAACTTAAATACACTTAGTCTAATCCTCTTGGAGAGCAAAACATGCAGGTTTGAAACTCCTGGAGAACTCCTTGCTGCCTTCCACATGCAGAGTGTCGGCTAGGTTTTAGGAGGTTTCTACTCATAAATAATTGGCCTTAAACTCACTCAAAAAGCTTAGTGCGATTTAAAAATTTGGTCCAATTTGTCAAGGCCGTTTTCACAAACGTTCTCCAATTGATTCTGAACTGAATGGTGTCTCGATATCAATTTTCCGTTCGTTTAAGCTACTTTGCCATGGCTCACAGATTCCATCGTTTGCATCGAGAGGTAGATTGGATCGAGGAGAGCAGATCCCAGCGCTCGCCTCGACTGACCCCTCGTGACCTTCCGCGGCTCTCCACGTGTCGTATATCGCCTTAGTACACTCTTCACACCTCCAGCGCCGCGGCATATCACTGATCATCCCGGATACACTAGAAGTAAAACGCTTGGCGTTTTTTTGATCAGAAATTGCTTACCGCCGATCTGCACTCTCTAGCTAATACTTCCGAGTCGCCTCCTCCTTCATGCCGCACATTTGGCAGGTTCAGACGAATTTATTCCAATAGAACGGCAGAAATTAGGGTCAGAATACACGCAAAACGTAAACGCACATAATACGATAAAGACATCTAAAAAACGAAAGACACGATGAGCAGTTTGGAAAGCGTTTTATGCATGATGACTTTTGTACAGGGCATTACCCTATCATATTGAACACCTTCGTAAATGGTGGACTGTTTTGCCGCTTTTGTGGAATACGCCGTGCATAAAATTTCATGCAATACATATGCAATACAATATGGGATATACAAAAAAGAGCAGTGCAAGGGGAAATAACTACTTAAAGAAATTACTTCGTTTCCACAATATTTCCACCATCTGCTTCAAGAACCGTCTCCATTCGCCAGCAGATGCCGTCTATGTATCTTGAGCAACACTCTGGCGTGAGTGACTTCCAGTAGATTAAAGCAGCGTTTTTTAATTCATCCAACGTTCGCACGTTTTGTTTTCTAAATTACTGTATTTTGTATTAAAGTAAAAACGAAGACTCCAAGCTAACCTTATAAAAGTCTTCATAGTTCCCCAGACTAATTCAATAGGGTTTAAGTCTGGAGACTCAGGAGGCCATTCCATTGTCTCCACTCCCCAATCCTTCATCCAACCTCTTGTATAGGCGCTCTTGTGTGCTGGTGCGTTGTCCTGCACAAGTCTAGCGAGGCCTATAGTACTTTTTTTTAAACAGTGGAGGAATCTTTACACTTGGTAAAAACTGACCACCAAATTTGTCCTCAACGCTCTCTATATAAGAGGCTTCCAAAATTTCACAGTACAACTTGCTGTCCATTCGGATAGCACCAGAGAAAAAAATCAATCTTCCCTCTCCTTGATATTCCTCCCCATAGATGAAGCTTCGCAGGGTGCTTCGCTCTGTTTCGGAATCGCGCTGCACGATCGCCCTTCTTCGTGTAGCAATGTTTCACCGAGCAATCTACTAAAGAAGACTGGTTTTGCAACATGTCGGCATTTTTAAAGTGGTTTAAGAGGACACGTACTTTGAAGTGTTGTTTCGTCAGTGAAAATACAGTTGCTAAACGTCTCTTCATTTTCAATTTTTTCATCGGAAAAGTCCTTTCGCTTTTCTTTGTTCACATCTTGTATAAGGTGGCAATACTTCGTGTTAGCTCGAAGATACCCCATCCGACGTCTAATCCGCTTCACTTGGGTTAGACTGATCTTAATATCCCTTGCTCCAAGTTCCCTGGCTATATGTGCAGTAGAAGTACAGCTATCAGCTGAGTAGTGATTTCTGATTTTCCTTCTATTATGAGCATGTGATCTAAAACAGAATGTTCACTGTTAAACGAGGTCATTGTTATGCTACGAACCGTGTAGTGCCCGAGGATGATACTCAATCCTTCTAGATGGCGTAGTACTTGAATTGAACTTAACGATGAAGCGTCGTAAAGTCTGATAGGAAACATCTCCTCCTGCCTACAAGTATTGATAAAGATTCTAAAAAACAAAAAACGGTTTAAAAATACCTCTCTTAGTCGTCTTAGGATGTCATAGTAGTACGTCCTTTCGAACGCATGCTCACAATTATACTAAGATAATCGTGAAGAGTCATAGCAGTGTTGTAGTACGGACGGATAATACGCAATGATCTTCGTGCTGACCTCGTCGGCTAGCATACAATGCGGGAACCCACCCTTGTTAAGATGAGGTCGAGCGAAAGAACCTAAGGAGCTGAACATAGGAATTGGTGTCATGACCTTACGGTATCAACCTGCCGGAGCATAACATACTGCTATTAGTGCTCATCTGCTCTCATCTGTCCAGACTGTCTACACCATGGCTGAGCGTTTCGCGATTGTATATTTTCTCCGTGCGAAGAATGCAGACATTCTGCCATTATCATCTATTCACGGAGATTGTGCAGTTAAAGAAACCCGCAGGGTGACATGGCATGACAAAGCCTATTCTGCTAAGGTAACTTTCAGTGTATTTCTTAATGATGTAACTATATCTCTATAACATAACGAATATTTTGATGATTCAGATAGTCTTTGTTGGACCGAAGAAAGTTTGTGAAAGGAAGTTAAAAGATGTTTCTGTAAACGGCGAGCTCCCGCCGCCTGTATTTGACATAGAGGACCGCCGTGAGGTGGAGACTCCGAGAATCTCTGCAGATAGGTACACTTAGCCAGTAGAATGTAGCCGACATCCATGTGGTGCTGTTCTTTCATTTCGTTTCCAGCAATTTCATTTTTAGCTGTTCATGCTGCTTTCAATGCAGAGCTCACAACGAAAAAAGATCTATGGAGATCATGGAGAGGCTGAGGCTGTTGAAGCTCAGCGTTCCAACTAAGGCCTCCATAAGAGAAGTGAGGGACGCTCAAGAAAGGACCGACAATGAAGTAGCAAAAATCGTACCTTTGCTCGGTCTAGTGCTGCGGAGGCTTCCTGAAGGAGCGGCTAAGAAAAGTGTTTAAATCAAGTTTATGAAGAAATAGTTGCCTGTTCCTCTGATCGTACGTGTAAACTCAATTCTAGGCCCTAATTACTGCTTGCTATCAAAGCAGAAAGTGGCCAGCATCCGCACACTTCGCGGAGATGATATGCGAAAGTTTGCGTTAGACCTTGAAAGAGAGGTTTACGCGGACTACCCTTCTCAACTTTTTTTGAAGATAGAGGAGAGACACGATTCCGCCGATAGAGTGGAATTTATAAGAGAAGTAAGCGGGTTACCCATTCACGTGAACATATTAGAATCTCTCACGTTTTCAGTGTGTTATGATGTTCTATGCAGTACCAGAGGAGGCTGAAAGGACTACCTGGAACACAGTTCGTAACTGCCTCAACGCTAGAGTCCGTAGAAATAAGAACAAGCGGAGAAAGACACCGCAATATGGAGGAGAATCAAGATCCCTAACCTTCAGTTCCCCTCAAAGGAGCTCTGAGACCTCACACATTGATAATTTGTATGACTTGTATGATTTCGAATAATTTATAATGTGCTTAGTGTTTAAAAGATAGTTTGTATTTTGGTGCACCTGCGTCAAGAAGAAACAGATTGTGGCGTGTTGTCGTCAGCTCTGAGGAGCTAAACAAATTGCGTGAAAGTAGAAGCAATTAAATGGTGGTCTTATTGCGATGGTGCATAGCCGTGTAGCGTGGGGCATACTCCAGAGAACTTGGAGGGTAGCTCTCTCCAATAAACAGTGCCCATATTGAATGTCACTATTTCCCTTGGAACACTGCGCTACATGTGATTGTAGGAAGATCAGCCAGGTCGTTGCACAGCTGGTAATGATGACTGCTTCCTCTGAATTCTTAGAAGGCCTTCTAAGCGATGTTGTTTGCAATACGGCGGCCTAGCACCAGGGTCGCACCGCGCGACGCCGCGTTGTGCGCGACTTCCAGCCCGCGGCGAATACGACGCGGCCCACACGGTTGCCTCTAGTAGCATCGATCGACCGGCGCTGGATGTCGCCGGATGGCGCGGGGCGGGTGTTCGCTGTTGTCGGGCGGTACCTGTGTGTGGAGGGCCCCGGGGGTGTTCTGTGTCCATCCCGGTGAGCGCCAAGGTGTCTTATTTGACACCCCCATCCCCTCCCAATTCGCGCGGAGGCGGCGGGCCATCCAGTACCCTAAAGTTGAGGGGTACTGGGTGGCTTCTCAGCGCAGAGATGAAGGCTGTTTTGGACGCTACAAATTCAGGACGGCCTCGTTCCTTCATAATCACCTCAAGTCAGGTACTTACGGTGAGTTATATAATGTGTCCTCAGCCAAGGCGTTAGCGTTTTTCGTGGATGAATTTTTGAGCTAGTGGACGCTATCGGATCTTTCTCTAGGCAATTATACCGAAAACTAGGAAGTGGAAAGAACTATGTGATATTATCTATCCTTAAGTAGGTTTAAATTAGATCGAGTCAGGTTTTAGGAGTATACATCCGAATTAAAAAGCTAGCTATTTAGGAGCATATATCCTGTGCGCATAAGAATAGGAGGGGACAAAATTCTGGTTGGTGGTGAACGGGAAGGTGTTGTTTACTCTATGTGAAACGTTGAATCGAAGAAAAAGAACTTAAACCTTCCTTCGGTTGAGCCACGCACACGACTTCCACGTTACTTGGCTCCTCGATGCGAGCCAAGCCCAAAAGCCTACCAGCACGCACGCCCAAAAAATCACCTGTATCACCTGTCACCTGTCGTCCCGTTGATCATCGAGTTGCTCGAGCGGGTGCCAGCAGCGTCTCCATTCGTCCCTGTCGCGTGCCAGAGTGGTCCAATGGATCCTCCTCGCTCGAGGGACACGAAGAGCGTCATATCGGTCGTTCAGGGCTTTAACGAAGAAGTCCGACCAACGCGTTGGTGGGCGTCCTGGTGTTCTTTTGACATCCCGCGGAATCCAGTCGGTGATGGCTCTCGTCCAGCGGGTGTCTGCGAAGCGCATTACGTAGCCGGCCCACCTAATTTTCGACAACTTGGCCCATGCGACAGCGTCTCTAATCTTCGAGCGTCGGCGAAGCTCGGAACTCCGGACGCCTTCTCTCACTTGCGTGAGTCGTTTCACTCCGAGCATCGTCCTCTCGATTCCACGCTGCGCGACGCTGATCGCGTGTTCATCCTGCTTTCGTATAGCCCAGGTCTCTGAGGCGTATGTTAGGGCAGGAAGAACAGTGGAGTCGAATAGGTGGGCACGGAGTCGAACGTTCTTCGTCTTCTTCGCGACTTCTTCGACGCTCTTGAAAGCTCCCCAAGCCGCTCTTTTCCTCCTGCTCAGCTCTGGTGCTAGGTCGTTGGCCATGTTGACTTCGCGACCCAGATACACATAGCTGAAGCATTCGGAGATGTTCGTTCCGTTGAGCGAGAATGGGGCATCAGAAACCCATCCGTTCCTCATGAACATCGTCTTCGTAAGATTCAGCTGCAGTCCAACGTTCCCACATACACGATCGAAGTCGGCCAGCATTCGCTCCGCCTGGCTGATGCTCGGCGTTATGAGCACGATGTCGTCAGCGAAGCGAAGATGATGTAGTTGCCGGCCGTCGACCTTCACTCCCATGTCTTCCCATTCTAGTTCGCGCATGACGTTTTCGAGAGTGGCGCTGAAGAGCTTCGGGGATATGGTATCCCCTTGCCGAACCCCTCTCTTCACGTCGACGACGACGTCGTTGTAGAATGGTGAGATCTTGGTCGTGAATCCACTGTACAGCTCTCGAAGGACTCTGATGTACTGAGTAGGAACGCCCTGAGTGAGCAGGGCTTCGATGACCGCTTCAGTTTCGACAGAGTCGAATGCCTTCTTCAGGTCGATGAACGTAAGGCACAGCGGCAGCTTGTACTCTCGCGACACTTCGATGAGCTTCGTAATGGTGTGTATGTGGTCGATCGTGCTGAATCCTCTCCGAAATCCTGCTTGCTCGCATGGCTGTCCTTCGTCCAGCGTTCTGCTAATCCTATTCAGGATAACTCGAGTGAACAGCTTGTAGACTACGGACAGCAGGCAGATCGGGCGATAGTTGCCAATGTCGTGCAGGTCTCCCTTCTTGTACAGCAAGACGGTTCTGCTGGTCTTCCACTGAGATGGAACCTTGCACTCCGACAGGTAACGTGTGAAGAGCCGCGCCAGGGTGTTGATGAGCGTAGGCGGGAGGTTCTTCAGGTGTTCGGGTCTGATCCTGTCGGGACCGGGTGCTGTGCGTTTCTTCACCGACGAGATGGCGTGTCGGATCTCGGAAGGGAGAACAGAGGGGACGACGAATCCATCCTGCGGAAGATGGCATGGGGGCAGGTGGACGTGGCTATCGAAGAGATCGGAGTAGAAGTCGTGGATGACCCTCTCCATGGTCCTTCTGGAAGAGGTGACGGTTCCGTCGGGACGTCGGAGAGCTGTCATCTTGGTCTTGAAGTTGGCGAAGTTCCGGCGGGCATTGCGGATGCTCAACCCTGCCTCTGCAGCTTCAGCCAACACTTCCGCCCTTCTCTCCTTAAGATCCTCCTTTATCGCCTCTCTGCATAGCTTCGCAAGCTCGGACGTCAGTTGGTAGTTGCCTGACGCTCGTGCTGCTCCACGCTGGCGTATCAGCTCGAGAGTTTCCGGAGACAGACGTCTCTTGGTGGTCTTCAAGCTCTCGGCTCCCTTAGCACTATCGTGGAGATGGTGCACGAAGCGGTCGTATTCCTCGTCGACGTTGTCCATGACGGCATCTTCCCAAAGGCCGGCAAGAGAGGTGTAGAGGTCCCAGTTGATGGTCGTTCTGGGACTCCTCTTCCTGAACTTCGCGGCCTTCTCTCCTTGACGCGAAAAGCGGAACCTTGCGCGAAGGAGGCGGTGGTCTGATCCCGTGTAGAACTTGGGGACAACGGAGACGTCGGTCAGGGAATATTTGCGGTTGAAGATGATGTGGTCGATCTCGTTGTGGAACTGGCCACCGGGAGATTCCCAGGTCCATCGTAGGGAGGGAGGCTTCTGGAACTGCGAGTTTCCATGGATGGTCTTGGTCGACATGATAAACTCAGACAGCCTTTCACCTTGCTCGTTCCACTCCAAACCGTGGGTTCCGATGTGAAGTTCTTCCGGCGACCTTCGCGGTCCGATTTTGGCGTTGAAGTCGCCGACGATCACCTTGTAGAAGGTGTGATCTTCCTTATAGAACTTCTCCAGCTCCACGTAGAAGGCCTCGACGTCTTCGTCGTCGTAGTCGGATGTTGGGGCATACGCGACGAATACAGTCAAAGCTGGCACGGAACCACATCGCTTCAGTCGCAGACGTCCGATTCGGCTTGTCAGAGACTCGTACGAATCGATGTTCATGGCCAAGTGCGTGTTGACGAGGACACCAACGCCGCCTACTCCCCTGCTGTCGCATGTTCCGAGGAACAGTTCTTCTCCGGAGTCGTAGGCGGCGTGCAGGGGGTGGTGTCTTCTCGTCTCGGTCAGTCCGATGACGTCGTACTTGATCTTCCTGGCTTGCATCATCAGGTCCTCGACGGATGCTTCCGACGCAAGCGTGCGGGCGTTGTAAGTACAGATCGTTGTAAGTACAGACGCCCAAAAAATACAAATTAAAAAGTTAGCTATAAAAAATAGTCCACAAAGAATCTGTGAAAATTCATGCATGTAAGTAGAGGAGCAAAGATACGGTCAAAACTCGATCGGGGACCGCACCGCGGTATTTGGGAGGATCAATAAAACGCCGCGACACCAGAAGTGTGAGGACCCTGGTTAGGCGATTTACGGCGTCCTCAGATGGCTAGAGGGGTCACAAGGGCGAGCGACGGGACGGACTCGCCAACTAATCTGCGGCCGCACCAGGGCTATTGGGCATTTGACTCGCAGTAAACTGGTGCGGGTGAACGAAAAATTGAAATTGAACCACCGTTCGAGTTAGTTTTAAACGGTGACTGCACTGGTAGGCTATTTTTCCATTTTTGATTATCACACCGTTGGAGAAGCCAACATTCTACGCAGAATTCAACCACGAATTTTATGTTCACAAGTGCAGTGTCTCGAAGAAATTATGCACTGTTTGAAAGCTGATAGCTTTGCTCAAAGTAAAGATACTGAAGAACTTGATGGCTCATATGAAAGAATAGGAAAGTAGAAATTTTCCAACAAATGAGCGGCATTGATTGTACCACGCACTCTTCTAAAACCTTGCATCTTATACTCGAACGATTGTTTTCGCTTGCTTGTTATAATTTCTCCATAAAGTGGCAGTTTTGATTGATGTGAGCTTCTCTAAAGGTCTGAAAGTTAAAAACACACTACGGCTTGGGAAAATGCAGGGTGTCCTAAAAATGCACGTACTATTTGAGAGGTTCTAACATTGATACTATTGATGCTCTTGAAGATGTTTAGCACTCATATAAAAGCACAGGGCAACGAAATTTCTGCAAATAAGTGCAAATAATCCAAGATTGCGCCGTGCACTCGACTGAAACTCTGCATTTCAGTCGAGTGCACGGCGCAATCTTGGATTATTTGCACTTTCAGTTTCAGTGTTCAGCTCTGACTGTTTGGTAAAATCCTGTTACTACTTAGGTACACTAACCTGTGTTGTGCCTCTTTTAATGTAGAGAAATTGTCAATTATGTACGTGAAAGGCACATGACATGTGAGTTTATTGATTGCACAATTTATCGCTTTCGCTCTAATGATCCTCACCACATATCTAAGCCTGTAACAAGAATGAGGTCTGGCTGTAGGTTTTTCTTCGAGGAGTAGAAGTTTATCATGGAGTGCTACTGGAAGTTCGAAAACATCGTCGAAGTGCATGGCGATTCGGCGATACCCTGTATTGACTGTGGAATGGAGAATTTGTGCTAGTTCACTATATGTTTCATACAGACGTAATGAAGGCGGTAAGCAAGGATTGACTAATGAACATGACAATGAACTACCCAAGAGCTTGGTACCAGCGAACAAGGAGCAACTAATAAGCATGACTTCAACGCCGTACTGCCTCAGGGTTTGCAGGGCAACAGATATGGTCTTTCATTGCCCTTCCATAAGACCTCTGGAGGCACTGCTTCCAGAGGTCCTATGGAAGGGCAATGAAAGACCATATCTGTTTAGCGACCTCGATTACCCCTAGGGCTGAACTTTCGGACCGCTTGATTTACATCCACAAAAAATCGATAATTTGATCAATATGGCGATAAAAGCGAACTTCAGATTCGTGTTCAGCGACCTCGATTACCCCCAGGGCTAAAGCTCCGGACTGCTGAATGACATCCACAAAAACACATACAACCCTTGGCGCAACACGTGGACAAGGGGGGCAGTCCTTGGTTTCGACCGCCTTGAGCGTAGCAGTCGGGTTTGGTGACGTGGATTTTCCCCCATTGAACGCGTACGTACGTGTAATGCAAGTTGCGCCGAGAGGGGCCTTGGTAAAACGGGTAAAAACCCTAACTTTTTCGAGCACTGATGGATTGCCCCCTCGTTCACTAGTAGCGCCCAACCCTTTTATACATACACAAGTGTTGAGACGCGCCTAACGGCGTGTCTCGCACACTAACGCACTTCGCGCGACTTTACAGCGACCTTTGGAAAGCAGTTTTTGTAAATCACAAAATTCGTTAACATCTCGGACCTGGTGCATACTTTATCGGCATCAAGCCGTTCTTTACTTCGGTACCTTCAACATACGCATCTGGCATAGATCCGATTCGCTCCCGCGACAATCGCGTCGGGATCCCTCATCTAGTCAATCGCCGACCTCGCCACGCCCGCCTTTCGCGGACCGACACAGAGTAATGATCTTGGTTATCCAGCCTCTGGTCATGACCCGAAATCAATTCATTTCGCATATTTATCTGCGATAATCCACAAAGCACGGAACGACAAGCCGGAACATGACTCGGCACAAGAGAAAACATGTCAACAACACATAACGGGAGATCATTGGGCACCGGAGTGGGGACGAATGCCGGCGTGGTCGGCGGAAGGAGCCGAAGCACCGCGATGAAGGGCTGGCCGGGTCCCTGGGTGCAGTCGCGCGTCCCTCAACCGTCCGGGTGGCAGTCCTCGCGAGTCTTTTGTCCTCGCTTATATAGGTCCGTCCTCCTCAAGTCCGTGCCTGAAACAAGGAAGGGCAAGGGGCCGCGACGTTTCGAAAGATACGGCCAGCAAAGAGAGAGGCAACACGGGGGTAAAATGTCAAAACGGGACTCACCACACCGATTCCTCCTTCGTCCCTTACATCTCCCCCTTTTTGCGAAGTCCGTCCTCGGACTTAATACTTGATTGCAGCGGGGATAGTCTTCTCGAAGAAGCACATTTCAGCCAGAACTCTATTGAAGCGACACCATGTGATGATTTGTTCCCATAGTGGTATGACTTGAAGCGACGAGAGGCATCCTATGACGAACATTCCGTCTCGAGCCCGAGATAGCGCGACGTTGAGGCGCTTAGGGTCTGCAAAAAACGAATGGTTGGCGTCTTTGTCGATATGAGTCCGTGTGGTACACACAATCACAATAGATTTTTCCTATCCCTGCGCACTGTCGACCGTAGCGACGGCCACCTCGGTATCGCGCAGCACAGCTTCACATAGATATTTTTGGTCACGATAGAGGCATATGACCATAATGTCCTCAGCGCGGACTCCTTTTGCTTTTAAAAGGCACACTAGGACGCGCACCGCGTTTGCCTCGATGTCGTTGCTGTATGACCCAATAACGGATCTAACCGCGTGACCTCTCACGTTCACGACTGCGAGTGGAATCTCGGGGTTCGTCAGTTTCACACGCGACAGCAGATTTTGGCGTAATTCTACTGGTGTGCCGCACCGCAAAGCGTCGCCGTAAAAGAACTTAGAATTGAGGCGCATGAGGCCCGCGTGCGGACGGTACACCGTTCGGATGGTGCAGACTGGAGCGTTGGCCCTGCGGTGGGCGACATCCAGCACCGACTGTGAGCAGAGAGCTATCGCCTTGGGGACGTTGTGGACGCCTACATACGGTGGTAATTGCTTACTATCACCCACGAGGGTGTAGCAAGCATACTGAAAGCGCGAGAGAAGTGCAATGAATGTGGCCTCTGGAATCATTGATGCTTCATCTAGAAGCACCGCACTCCATTCCCGTGAGGGGCGACGCCAAAGGCCCTTGCGTATAGCTAAATTTATGGCGGAGGAAATTGTACAGAGGAACACATTGGGTTTGTAGATCCGAATAAAGGCGCGGGTCAGCTTCTTAATACGTGTGGAGGCATAACGCTCCAGGAATAAAAGGCGCTTGTGCTCCCGCGTAGCGACTCCCCTCTCCTCGCCAGTGAATACGAATTCCCTGAGGGCGTTACGATGTTCCGCAAACTCCTCAAACATTGCTAGATCATTTTTAGACATAACTTCTCTATGGGTGCCTGAGAGGTTCTCCATGAGGGTAGCCATGTTAAAGGGTTCATTATGAGCGGCATCCTGCGAGAGTAGCTCGCTGACATAGCGCACAGGACGTATGCTGTCCGAGTTAAGCTCTCCTATTTTGGCGCATATTACATCTAACGCGCTGTTTTGAACCGCGGCTACCAGCACGGTTTGACCCCTTTTTACCACTTCTTCGGCCATGACTGCCGTGCATAAAGACTTGCCGGCCCCGTATGCGCTGTCAATGATTAGGACAGGGCTCTGCCGATTGAACCAGTTTACGGCATTGACTTGGTCTGCGTTGAGCTCTACGTCGTTTCCTGAGACGTTGACAGTTATGGAGGTGCGCTCTTCTACCTGCTGGGCCAATATATCAGCGTCTCCTGCCAGTACTGCGCGAGCCGCCAGCCATGACGCCGTGTCCGGCTCGAAGGTGCTAGCCATTCGGCAGTTTTCTAGCATCGCCAACACAGGATTGGCGCGCTCTTCGACGCTGCTGAGTGAAGTCCCGACCGCCATACGACGGTGTGGTGTGCTCAACATGTACGACCGAAACCTGGTGGTGTCCTTGAGGAGGAGTTCCGCAGTGACCCCGACTTTTGTGTCTCCCATGACTAGATGAATTATCCGGGCTTTAAGTATATCAGCCTGGTATGCTCCTTCAACGAAGCTACCCACCGCCCAACCCGATTTACTACTAACGGGGATTTGAAACTCCACCTTAGCCGGGAAAGCATTTATATCAAGGGAAGTCCAGATTACATTATGTACTCGATGGTCGGACGCTTCTGCGACGCATGCCGCTATGGTCCCACAGGCAGTGCTGTAGAAGGGCTCCAGGAAGTGCATGACCTCCTTAGGACGAGACTCAAATAATGTGAAATCCGTGAGCTTGGCCTCGATTAAATCCTTATACGACTGCTCTACAAGTCGCATGTGCCCTGGAACGGGAGGGGCGCTTGGGATGTACTGAATATCGGCTAGGAAAGCGTATATTTCTGCTGAGTTGTCCTTAGGCGTACACGCGAAGCGCATGTAGTCAATCTGTCGTGGTCTAAATAAGGCTACGATAAAGGAGTTATCGATGACTTGTTCAAACTCCTTAGATCGCGAAACCGATTTTTGTTTGCGGTGACCAAGTAACGGTGACCTTGCATGCACAATTTGAATGTGCCGTTTTGCCTGGAAACCACCCTGATGACGAATCCAAGGGTATCCTTAAGTTCGCGATATACAAGGCCGAACTGAGCCACGCGCCATATGGTGGACTTCCGCGATAAAGTAGCTTCCTCCACGTTTGTGGGGGCTACCAGGTAGGAGGTTCGAAACTTTACAGTTACGGCGAGGGAATACACCCAGACTAGATCACCGATAATAAGGCTACGGAGGTCGACTCCTCTTTTACCAGTACGAATATTGATGCCGAACTGGTCGATCTGGATGGTATGGAGGTTCCACCGGTCGGGAAAGGGAAGCTCGATATGAGCTGCTTCTAGTCGTGCCCCGGAACCATACAAGGTTTTGACCCTATATAAGACAGGTAGGATACCCTTGTGGCGTTTTAACCCTCTTACGTAGGTGTGCTGTTCCTGAAGAGAAGCCTGATCTACTAGGGGCATAGTTGGCAGCTCCCCTTCGCTCCTCTTTATACTTATAATGTTGTCGTAACTATTAAAACGACGAATGTTTTCAATAGCCCTTGGGCCAACCGCTTCCAAAATAGGTACCTCGTGACCCACCGTAGGTAATGGCTCTCCAGATGGGTGCAGGTGTAAGCCGCTGTACCCCGCAGCTGTTACTTTCTCATAGTTGCGAACATCCAGGTCGGAGTGATAATATTCACATTCCTGAATTTGTACCCTGGGCTCGAAGAAGGAAGCCCATGGGTGGGATGAAAACTGCTCAAACTTCACCGAAGGAGCGGTTTGCGGAACCTTATGTTTCAGTTCTCTAGAGGGGGCAACCACGGTTTTTTCTGCTGGTGGTGCCTCCTCGGGAACTGCTTCTTGGGCAAGAGTTGCTTTCTCGATAAGTGATGCCAGCGTGTCAGCCGCTGATTCACTATTTTTAATTCGTTTCACGGCTGGTTGGCTGAAAGCTCCTGAACTAGACCCGGCAACGTTTTCATATTCGGTTTGGGGCGCTGATTCCTCAGAAGAGGTAATGAGCTGAGACACTGTTTGTATTGCACTGCCAGGTGGCATTTCTTCAGAAACAGTTTTGTTTGGGGCGGCAGATCCCTCCGAAGAGGTGATGAGCCTCGGTTTCTGCACTAGTTCTAATTTCACACCTTCCTCGTCAGAGTCGTATGAAATGAAGGTGAGAAACTGCTTCGACTCACCGCCCGCCGAAACGGGAGCGTTTACCGCTGCCGCCAACGGTGGTGTCTCCTCCCCATCACCAGCATTTGAGAGCACGACGTCCATCGGTTCTTCATGAACGTTGCCGTCAGAAACTGGCAGAGGAGGGCGGTCTTCTACTGCTAGGGGCGAGAGTCCCTCAGGTGAGGTAACGCTCTGAGCACTGTGAGAATCACTTGACATTTTTCTGAAATAGGTGAAAGTTTCTTTTTGGAGAGGCTTCATGAAACACACGACATATTAGCGATCTATGGCGGTAGGCGGAAATGATGAAATTGGAACTTGATATGAAGGGAAGATGCGTTTAAGTAATAGAGGGACAGGTATCGCCGAAAATGGCGCCCGAGGGAAGCCGAGAATAGGAATTGTAGTCGTCGTGCAGCAAATAGAGAATGCGTCGTGGGCGCGAACTGAAAATTGAAGTACTCGCGAAAAAGAAAAAATGTGTGTAAGGTTATGAAACTCATTGACGATTTCGAGGACGGAGATTATAGTGATGCGATGGACTCCCTGAGGCTGTATCCGTAGGGGATGCTTTAGGTGCTTCCTCCCGTTGGTGGATGTAACCAGGGATATGCTCTTCAGGTAGTGCGTCTACGTAATCGTGCTCCTCCGGTACCGAAGGAAGGGTGGATGCTGGACCCGTGAGATCCACGACCTTTTTTATCTGATTTAGGTGAACACGACGGGGCTGGGACTGCGGCGACGTTATGCTCACAATCACCGCGTATGGATGGTCGACCTTCAGAACGCGAAATTGACCAATCCAGGGGAAACATAACTTCCGTGCGAGCCCCGATTTGCTGGTATAATTGCGGAAAAACACCCGATCACCTTCGCAGATTGTAGAGGGGCGAGCTTTCTGATCGTACACGCGCTTCATAGTCGCCTTATATGTTCTGGCGTGCTCTGCTGCTTGCTGCCACGCCAGTTGTAAAGCCGATACTAGTTGCGCTTTATAATCGTCCGTTCCCGAGGGGCCAGGGATTTGAGGTCGGGCTTCGGGCAATAGTATGCGATCTATGGTAAAAACAGGATCTCTACCAAACATTAAAAAGTATGGTGATTCACCGGTGGCTTCATTTATGGAGGTGTTGTAACAAAATGCTACGCAGGGTATAAATAAATCCCAATCCTCCTGTTTTATATTGATAAATTTGGAGAGAATAGCTTGAAAAGTGATGAAAGTTCTCTCCGTAGCGCCGTTTCCCATGGAATGATACGGAGTTGCAAAGCGGTGTTTGATGTGCAAAAGGTTGCAGAACTCCTGGTAAAAATGCGACGTAAAACTTGAAGCCTGATCGGAGACTAATTCAGTCATAGTGCCATATTTCAAGACGCATTCCGTCAGAAGTGCGTGGGCGATCGTATTAGCCCTCGCGTCGGGTAAGGGAACGGAAATTACGTACCGGGTGAACCAACAAACAATATTTAAAATGTATTTATTGCCGCGCTCCGTAGTTTTGAGTGGTCCGCATAAGTCCAGTCCTACTTTGGCGAACACTGCTCCGCTGTGCACGGGAATGAGGCGTTCGCGGAAATTTGGCTTCGGATTGCGGCGCATTTGACAGGTGAGACAGGAGTCACACCACTTTCGGATGTCACTGTGCACTGAATGCCAGTAGTATTTACGCAGGATTTTTGCAAGGGTCTTTTTCCATCCCATATGACCGCCGGAAAGAGCGCTATTGTGATGAGCGTCAAAAATCAGATTCTGCAGGTGCTTGGGGACTAATAAAACAGTGTGAGCGTTATTCTCCTCTTTTAGGAAATAGTGGAGACAATTGTCATTTTTAATAATGCACCTAGGCGCCATTTTTGCAGCCTGAGTTTTAATCGGTTCTGGTGTATTTATGGGTAGTTCTGAATCGGTTATAATACTTCGGAGACACTGCAGCAGGTCGTCCCTTTTCTGCTCATCAGCAAAGCTGATAAGGTCAGGGCTTCCGCTTACGTATGTGTTGAGTGAATACACTATGTGGGGCTCCTCCGCCTCGAAAGACATAGGTAGGCCGAGAGGGAACTCGATGATATCTCGTAGTTCCTTTTCAGGAGGGGAAACACTATCCTGGCTCTCGTGTGCTCTAGAGAGTGCGTCGGCGACCGTGTTTTTTGGGCCTTTAATATGAATTACCTTAATATTATAGCTCTGCAATTCGATGAGCCAACGCGCCAAATTATCGTGGGTCTTGCTTTTGTTAAGAAGAAACGTCAATGGCTTATGATCGCTATGCAGTGTTACTTGTGCCATACAAATATAAGGTTTAAACTGTCTAAGGGCGTAGATAATCGCTCCCAACTCGATTTGAACTGCGGGCCATCGGCGCTCAGTCTCAGTCAATGTTCTACTACAGTAAGCGACGGCGTAAAACTGTTTTGAACCGACTTCGCTTTCCTGCATTAGAGCTCCAGCTTGAGCGACGCTTCTTGCATCGGTAAAGATGTGAAACGGCTTGTCGTAGTTCGGGTAGCCAAGAATAGGCTCCCTTAATAGTGCGTCTCTCAACTCTTGAAATGCAGCTTCTTGCGCTTCTGTCCACTGGAATTTTGTTTCTTTACGGGTCATTCTAGTTAGGGGTTCTGCGATGTTAGCGAAGTTGGGAATAAATTTGCGGAAAAAAACCTACCATTCCGAGAAAACGCTTTATTTCTTTAGTATTACTAGGTCTAGGGAATTCCCGTACTGATTTCGTATTGGCTTCGGCTGGTGAGTAGCTGTCTTTACTGATGACATGACCCAGAAAAGTGATTTGCTGTCTTGCAAAAACGCACTTTTTAGGGGAAGCTTTTAGGTTAAACTGCCGTAGTCGCATGAGAACTTTTTCAATAGACTGAAGGTGACTGCTGAAATCTTTGTTGTATATTAAAATATCGTCAATATACGTGAGGACGTTACCCTCTAGACCACCAAGGACCTTGGCCATTATGCGAGCAAAGTAGCTACCCGCGGATTTTAAACCAAAGGGGAGATGGGTCATTTGGTAGATTTTATTTTCCGTGATAACTCCACATTTGTAACTACTTTCTTCGTCTAGGGGAAGCTGAAGATATCCACTAGCGAGGTCTAGTGTCGTGTAGAATCTATTGCCACCTATTTTTTTCTAGGACATCATCTATGCGTGGAATAGGGTACTGGTCCGGCAGGGTTTCAGGTCACTTCATTAATTGGGCGTCTCATATCTAAACCAACTCTGAGTGAGTTATCCTTCTTCCGAACTACGACCAAATTATGAACCCAGTGGGTGTGCGATTCCTTCATAACACCCGCTTTAAGGAGCAGATTGATGTGTTTTTGAATTTCCTCGCGATATTTGGCGGGGACACGGTAAGGTCGAATCATACTAGGGGGGTCGTTAGTAGTATAGATATGTACCTTGCCAGCGGTGCAACTGCCGATATCGTATTGGTGACGCGAAAATACATCGGGATAGTTATCGAGAAGTGCGCGTAGCTGACTGCGTTGTTCATTATTGAGGTCGCAATTATCCAGGCTGACTACGTAGGTTGGGTCTGCTTCGTTCGTTTCAGTGACGCAAGCGACGGGAGTATGCGCCGGTAGCCACCCTGCACTTCTACCAGTGGCTTTGTCCTCACGGACCTCCGACGCGTTCGCAATGCGAGAGCCCGCGTATAAAGTTTGCGGCTGGTTAGTCGGGTTACTCGCCAGCAATCTTGGATTGGATGAATTGATTATTGCGGGAGCTACGATGAGGTCCCTCTGAGATAATTGTGCTGACTGCGAAACCAAGACTAAATCTTTGTCAGGGCTTACATTTTGCACAACACACGAGACGATTTGCTCTGAGTTAGGAGGAATTTGTAACGTGTCGCTAACGCGCACGGGAAAGTCATCGTCCCTTGAGTAGTTGGAGGAGGAATATATTTGTCCTAGAGGCAGCGTTACAGAGCCGAAAGAAACCGTCTTCGCCTTAAAGTCCATAATCATTTTCGGTAGTAATGAAAGTACGTCATTTCCTATTATTACTTCATAAGCGGAGTTGATATTAGGAACACATAGACCTTTTGTAAAGTGAACGACTAGAGTCAACTCAATGTTTGCAATTTTCATTTTTACTACTTTAGATCCGGCCATAGGAACTTGGGTGCCAGCCATACCTACTGCTTTTAGAGAAATAGGAGGATCAAGATGGAAGATACCGAGAGCTGAGCAGAGATCCTGGGCTGCTAGTGTGATACTGGAGCCGGTGTCAACTAAAGCTGACACGCTAACTCCGTTGACGGTAATACGGATATGGGCGGACATAGAGTGATCGGCAAGAGAGAGCGCGTAAACACGTGGGAATGAGGACTGTGGCTGGAGTTCCATAGATTCCTGGGGTGGGGTACTGTAACCCGTCTGTGATTGGTCGGCGCGTTGTAGGCCCCGCCTCCTTGGCCTGCTTAAGTTAGCCACGAGTTGAAAAAGGGCACCCGGGCTTTGAAAGGAGGCATAAAGGATGATCAGCCGCAATAAAATGTTAAGAGTCACAAAAGAACAACATGCAATGACCCAGGGTTTATAAAGGAGTGATGCGACATATGAGAATGAATTGAAAGGAGAAATAAGTGAAGGAAAACCGTCAGGGGTTGAGTAGGCGTTATCCTGCGTGGTAGCAGCTATGCGCGCCTTAAGAGCCATTTCGTTGCCTTCGAATGCTGACCAAAGTTCCGTAAACTGCTGCTCCGGTACGAATTCGCTAATGTTTGTGATTACAAGGTTATGAAAGAGAGTAAGGGGTGGACGAAGTTCACTGGGAGGGCGATTAAAGGAATTATGGAGTACGGTAACTCTATCCCGTGGGACAGATTCATAAACGCCGGTCAACGGGAAGAATTTGTCACGGTATTGTTAAAGGCGAATTCAAAGAAATTATCGTTAGAACATGGAATTGGAACCGCCTCATGTGTGATAATATTAGTTAAAGGGTCGATAAAGGTATTCCAGCGAGATTTGTCCGGAAGAAATATTGAAATAGATGGAAGAGAAAAACAAGAAGAATTAAACGTGGTGAGTGCGTACATGGACGGTGAAAGGCTTGCACAGGCCTTTGTGCGCACGATATTACCACCAAGATATTTTGCTTCAATATCGGTGCGTTGTAGAATATTACGCATGGCCAAAGTTGGATTTGCAGAAATGGAAGAGACCAGAGACGCGCTTAAGGAATTTACGGACTTGCAGAGGGCGGCAATGGCATGGTGAAACGAGGCGCCTAAAGAAAGCTGCATGTTATCTTCGACAGCTAAGAGCTGCGCGGCTAACTGGTTTGTGGTTGCAAGTCCCACCTTCTGCCTCACTGAGACGCCAGCTTGCCGTTTGGGACGAGGATACGGAAAAGATTCAATAGCATAACCTTGATCGGTAGGAATAAGAGAGTGACCACAATCGGAAACTGGCGGAGATGAGAGTGCGAACGATAGAGCAAATTCTTTGGAATCACTGAGCCACACCCTGTCGGCGAGCGTACCCTTCATCGAACTAACATAAACATACTGGCAAGTCTCCTGCGAGTCGGGCGTCCATATGACCGCAGCTCCAGAGGCCATCGAACATTGCCCATCCTTGTATAAGCATCCATTCAAGGGTCCGATGGAAATTTCCATTGATGTTGAGCCGTGGTAGGCGTATACCGTTGCCTGGAAAACAACGCAATTAGATACCGACGTAGTATAATCAGAGCAGCAATGGAAAGGAGCTGATGGCCAATTAATTTCCAATGTATTCAACGTTTTTAAGACGGTTCCAACCGCAATAAGATCGCCATGCGCACATGTTCTATGGGATACCATGTGTTTGCAAGTGTCTGCGGAGACCGTTTGCTCCTGCGTAGTAATTTTCTGCGTGCGGGCGCCGAAAAAGTTTACAGAAAATATAGCTGTTTGCGTGACTATACGACAGACATGTGCTGGGCTCTTATACCGAATCGTATTTGGGCGGTAGACTTTCACTTTAAGAGGAGCTGCTGCCGCAGTCAGGACGGAAGAATTCCTGTGCAGTTAATGTCAGAGGGCACTTTCCAATAGCTTACTGGAGCTTTATTAGAGCATAGAAGGGGTGGAGAAATTTGCGCACTGGAAACCTGAGAAAGAACCGTTAAAGCTAACATGCAAATATAGGGCCAGCTAGAGGATGAGGAAGGGAGCGACCGACTACGTGACGGACGTATTCTTCCTCCTCAGCGTGAATGTTTAGGTTACGGGTTGCAAACGCTAAGTCCGCCAACGCGTTATTTCTTTCAATTAAGGCGGCTATGTGAGCATCTTTCTGCTCGTTAGTGAGCGGCTCTTGATGAACAATGGGCGTACTGTTATCATATGATTCGAGTGCCAAAACGTTCGAAGTAGTACGGCTATTGCTAGTCCTCGGATTTGTTTCTAATCTGCGCTCCCGCTGGGGGATCGCGTTGCGCGCATCGCCGTACTGATTATTGCGCAACTGTGGATTTCTGGCTTGGCTAAATGGCGCTGCGTTAGGGCGCCAGCTGTTGCTACGATAAAATGGCCTTGGAGGAGCTAAATTGGCAGGGGGGAGGGTATAGCGGCAAAATGTCTGAATGTGTCCCATTCTGCCGCATCGGAAACATGTTACGTCAGAATTGGGGGCACGTTCATTTACTCGACGACTGAAACGAGAATAAGAATTAGAATTATTATTGCTAAGTGAAAAACTATTACCAAAGCCACCGCGCCTTTGATTAGATCTGGAAGTTCTACCGGCGTCGACTCTTGAGGTGCTAATGACATTAACTGGTGGTAAATGAGGTTGAGAACCTGGAAAAATACTCATGCTATTAGCCGCATCCGCGAGAAGCGACTCGTACGTAATGGCTTTTATTACTGCCTCATCAAAGGTGGCAGGGTTTGCCGCCTTCACATGGAAACGGAGGCTGGGTTTTAAGCGATCCACGAACTCGTCCAACAATCTTTCGTTTTGGGCATGCCTGGTTTGTCCCCGAGTTACCTTCTTTACAATATGCTTGAGTCTCTCAGCAAAAGCACGCGCGCCCTCCGTTTGACTTTGCCTGCAATCGCCTCGCGGACCGACACAGTTCCAGCGACTGCAATCGCTGTGCAAAGCGCAGCGACTCGGACAATCCCTGGAGTGACTCGGAGGTATGCCAGATGCCACAGACATCCTCTCCGGACCGGCCATTAACGTCATTGGTTTGTGCTGCGCAGTACTTCTGTCTCTCAGATTGCTCCTCCGCAACCGTTCTCATGCTCAACAGCTAGCATTTCCAGATGTAGTTGACATGCCTTCCGAAGCCAGATTCCCCTCACTCGTTTCTTCTTACTGGATCTAATTGCTGGTCAGCCTTTACTGGTCTTTCCTCCCCTCTTTAGTCCCACAACTTCCTATTCCCAACTCCTCCCCACCTCCTTGTGTGCACTATTGAGCCCCTATTTTACTCTTCTTGCTAAATTCTCCGTCCTGGCCCCTCCTCCAGGTTGTTCCTTTCCTTCCTGGTCGCTCTCCTGGTTCACTCTAGAGGTCTCCCTTACTGCCCTTCTCTTCCCCTTATTGGTTCTCCCATGCTCACGGCAGACATCGGTGACACGTATTCACAATCAGGACGCTTGTTGCGCGACGTAGTGGGCCCGTCTTCTGGATCCAGAAGCTCAGAAGAGACGTCTTCCGAATCCAGAAGCTCAGAAGCGCGAGCAATCGCCGCTGTGTCGAGCATGAAGAGGCTATGCATATGGCAGATTTCCTGTTCTTCTTCTTCTTCAGCGTCTGTCCTGCTTCGTAGCGGGGTCCGCTATTCTGGTGTCATGACGCCACCTCTCCCGATCCAGCGCTAGATCAGGGTGGACACCAGCAACCTTCATGCCTATATGTAAAGTGTCAGACCAGCGCTGCTTTGGACGCCCTCTAGGCCGCTTTCCTACCACCTCGAACTTAAGGCCTATCTTGCGGACGCTATCTTCCCATCCACGCAGAACGTGGCCGTACCATCGTAAGCGAGCTTCGCGCATCTTGTCCGCTATCGGCGCGACACCGAACTTCTGCCGAATAGCTTCGTTTCGGATGCGGTCCATGCGCGTGACTCCAGCCGTCCAGCGCAGCATATTCGTCTCCATGACGCTGAGGCGCGTTTTAACCTCCTCGGTCGCAGGCCAACACTCAGCACCGTACATCACTACCGGCCGGACGACGGTTCTATATATTTTTGACTTCAAGCGCTCTGGTATCTTCCTATCGCAGAGCACGCCAGTCAACGAGCGTCACTTGGACCAAGCTGCACTCACGCGTGAGTTCACTTCAGTCATCAGATTGCCATCAGATGCTACTGCTGATCCCAAGTACTTAAAAACCGAAGTGCGTGGGAGCTCGATGCCGCTAACCTTGATGGAGCTGGACTCATTAACGTCTGTCGTTAGATACTCGGTCTTCTTCACGTTCAATCCAAACTGCTCCAAGCGATCACACCAAGCTTGCGCCTCTCGTCGAGTTCACTTTTGTGTTCGCAAGCGAGCATCACGTCATCAGAATAAAGCAGTGTCCAGGGGACAGGCTTCTGAAGATCTCGTGTAATGGCGTCCATCACGACAACAAAAAGTAGTGGGGAAAGCGCAGAACCCTAGTGTACCCCGACAGAGATGGAGAACTCCATCGAGGTTCCGGCTGCAGCTTGGACTCTACTCTTTGGGCAAGAGTAGAGGATTCGCACCCACTCTATGAGCTCTTCAGGAACTCCATGTCGTCGCAGGGCGTACCGTATCACTTCACGCGGTACGCGGTCAAAGGCCTTCTCCAAGTCGAGGAGGGCGATATGCACCGGCTTCTGTCTCTCGCGATGCTTCTCCACCAGGAGGCGGGCGGCGTGTATAGCATCAATGGTCCCACAACCAGACACAAAGCCGCACTGGTTGGCGGAGAGCTTGACGATTTCACGGATTCTTCTATCGAGGATTCGCTCGAAGATCTTCATGCTGTGCGAAAGCAAGCGAATCGGACGGTAATTGAAGCAGTCCGCAGGACTGCCCTTCTTCTTCCAAATCGGAATCGTTGTGCGTTCTTGCGGTCCATAAGAAGATGGCCGTTCTTATCATTGATGCCGAATAACTTTTCATTGTCCTCGGTCTGCCGATGGCGATTCTTAGCGAGCCGGTACCACTCGCCATCGCGTGACTCGAGCTTCTCGTTGACATCTCCATAATGAGTGGCTTTTGCAACAGCCACGGCCTTCTTTGCAGCTTTCCTCGCTTCTTGGTACTTCCGCCAATTATCGGCTGTCTTTTCGCCGAGAAAGACGTGATAGAGCGACTTCTTCTCTCGAACTTTCCCTTCACGTTGTTTGTCTACAACCATGCCTGCTTGTCGACCTTTCGTCGCCCAGGCTTCGTAATGCCGAGTTCCGACTGTGCAGCTTGACGTATCGCGTCGGTCGTCATCTTCCAAGTTTCGTCGACAGTGTGACCGTCGGTAACCGCACGCGAGGAATCACGCCTGCTTCCTTCTCTCTCATTCGCCACCACTTTATTCTTGGTGCACCGCATCGCTCGACCTGCTTCTGCCTTGGAGGGGCGATCTTTAGGGTGCAGATCAGCGGTCGATGCTGCGGCGCAATCGTCTCATACGGCACGATCTTCGCATCTGTGACAAGACCTCGGTCGCGGTCTTTCACAAGGGTAAAGTCTATCTGAGTTTTGGTGCCCCACTATAGTATGAGATGAGGTGGGAGTCGCGTTTTCGGAAGACGATGTTCACTATGGAGAGGTCATGCGATTTCGCATAATCAAGAATAAGCTCACCATCGGCGTTACGTGACCCGTACTCGAAACCACCATGACAGCTGTAACCGTCCTTCGTAGCACCTACGTGCCCATTAAGGTCACCAGCGACTATGATGACATCTTTCGACGGTACCTCTCCTGTCTTCTCATCAAGTAGGCTCCAAAACTCATCTTTGGCTTGCTCTGAGCAGCCGGCATACGCAGAGAAGCAGTGATAGAGTCGCTCATTAGCGGCGACAATGATCTTCATTAATCGATCGTCAAAGCGTTCGACGCTTACAATCGAGTCACGAAATCGTTCGGAGAAGATTACACCAACACCACTGGTGGTCCTGGGACTTCCACATAGAACGGCCTTGAAGCCACGTCCTATGTCCCTTGACTTGCGGCAAGACCACCTCGTCTCCTGCACCACACAGAAATCAACTCTTCTACGCTCCAGTGCTTCAACCAACTCGCACGAGCGGCCCGTCAACGTACCCACATTCAGCGTTGCCACGCAGGTCCTGCTTACGTTACGGGACTTTTGGACTAGCTCAGTTGCCCCCGATGCCGTCCTCGCATCAGGGACCCTCGCATACTTCTCACACTCGCCGGGCTTTGCGAGTGCGCGTCGGCTCCCGCGGACGCCGTAGCACTATCTCGAAATACATGAACTGTCATACACCATGTGATGTGACATGGGTCTTCGTAGGCCGGCCTGCCACAAGGGCCTGTTGCCTGCATTCGAATGTCCGTGCTTAGCTTAGCTCACCAAACGAGCAGTTTCCAGTGGCACCACGAGGAGGAACGGACAACCATGGCAGATTTCTTGTTATCCAATTCCATGACGGCTCCCTTCTCGTTGGTTCTCGTTCTGATCCCGCCTCCAGGTCCCTTCTTCCATGTAGATTCCTTCATCCATCCCTCGGGATCCTCCTTACTAATCTACCCCAATTAAATAGCCCTCCCACGCTCACGACACGAAGACGGCGAGCGAACGCCCATTGCGCGACATCGGTATCACATCTTCTAAATCTGGTCTCTCTTACTGGTAATGGATCCCCTTGATGATCCTCCTTACTGCCCCCCCCCCCTGATTGGTAACTCCATACTGGTCCCTCTTCATTGCCTGAACCTTTCTTGGTGCCATCTCCTGGCCTGCTTCATCGTTTCCGCTATTGACTCCCACCATCCCGATGCCTTCTCCAGGTCGCTCCCTCCTGGTCGCTGACGGTTCTCCACCCTCGATGTCCCCCTTTTTACTCTTTCCCCTTTAGTGGTCTTCTAATGCTAATGGCACGAAGTCGGCTTCTGAGTCTGGACGCTCAGAAACGCCCGTAGGTGCTGCTGTGTTAAGCAGTAAAGCGCTGTGCTTTCCCTGATGCAGCAACATCCCACGTATAATAGCAAATTTTGCCCGCGCTGTAGATGACGAGGCATATCTCACCCAGGTTAGATCACTCCCGCTCTGGATGATGCGGCGTATCTCACTTAGCTTAGATAACTCTAACGTCATCGACCGCTAACTCAATTATATAGGGGTAGATAGATATAGTGGACGGTGTCTCCTCTTCTGACTCCAGACGGTTGTGGTGCGACGAAGGGAACCCGTCTTCTGGATTCGGGCACTCAGAAACGCGCGCAGACGCCGCTGTGTCAAGCAGGAGGAGGATGCGCTTGTTCTGCTGCAACAACATCCCATGTTGAACGGAAAACGTTGCCCGCGTGAGGTACGCAGAGGCGTCGCAAAGGGTTCCATGAGATTGCGCGGGTTCGCGAGGCGTATCTCAGCCAGGTTTCTAACCTGAGTGAGATACACCTCATCATCTACAGGGCGTGGAGTTAACTCAGCTATATAGTGGTAGACAGATAATAGGTTAGGATATCAACTTCGTGATTGACTTCTGCGTGGAATGTTGGCTTGTAGACATGTCTTCAACGGTGTGATACAAACAATTTTTTCTTCAAAAAATGAGCTCTTCTAGAAGGTATTTAGACGACATAGATGAATTTTAAGTGACATTTTAACCTGGAAATAACCTTTCACAGCTTCGCCGCAGGTTAAGAATTAATTTTCAGTTTCAATTTTGAAGAATATCGCATCAACAGTAGTCTGGTCGATCTGGGTGCTCCGCTCGTCCGTCAGTCCGCCGACGACGACCTCCTTCGGGCCGTTGTCCGCTACCTTGTCCGACGAGTGTCACAGCGTGAGCGGAGACGACGAGCAGGGGGATGACGCCGCGTATGGCCACCTGGGCGCTCGGCCGCGGCTCCTACAACCAGCCGATACGAAGGCCGTCTTCCCCCGACAGCATCGCCGATGGAAGTGTATAGCATTGCTTGAAGGTCACTCACGAACTTTTTTCTCCGGCTACTTTAGCACATTCTGAGTGCAGTACGAGTGGGACTAGGGTAAGACGCTTCTAAACCAGGATATCTTCGATGCATAGACTGCGGTGTGATTGTGAACATTTCATTTTCCCAGCGGAAGCGCAGCCAAGCACTAGGATTAAAGGATAAAGGATAAACGATAAAGGACGGCGTTACTCAATCCCTTTTGGGATGCGCCAGCGCATTCTACTTCTACGGGATGTCGTGGAGGCGACATGGATGCGTACTTGGCCATACAATGACTTGCGGTGGCCAGCCGATGAACAAGTCAGCGCTTTATCCTTCCCAGACAAGTCTGGTACCAATTCACCGACCCCGGAGGGATGGAAGGCTTGGTTGGCCCGGGCGGGAAATCCGAACCAGGAACCTGGTATCGGGTGCACGCGACAGTCGCGCCTCCTCCGACTGCGCTACACGCGCCCAAGCACTAGGATTACGCTAGAATAATTACCTCTGGTGGGAAAAAAGCAAGAAACTCATCGCTGATGGGTGACCGTCCCAATCTTATTGCGCCTAATGCTGTTGTTGTGTGCTGTAATGTGCTTATATTAACACATACACAACACATTCCGTCAACCTGATAAGGCACACACTTCTTATCCCCTATGACGCGAATAGTGCCCACTGTCCGAAGCAGTAACATCCGCTTCCACTTGGGCTCCTACCGTAACTTTGGGATGTAACCTAACCAGGTCTTTGTAACTTCCTATGTACTTCTTTGTTTTTATTTTATTTATTTATTTATTTATTTATTTATGCGCCCATGGAGGGCACGCTAAATTTAAGTGATCCATGGTTCAATAACAAGAAAAAGAACGCAATGGAACAAAACGGAGGGAAACTATTAAACTATTAGAACAAACAAAGCGACCAAACAAATAAACGACTAGAATCATGGAGTGGGGGGCATAAGCACAGGTGCAGGCAAGGCGTATTCAGGACAACGTCTACTGCTCTTCCAAAGTATAGATGGTCGGCAGAAAGCTGAAGGGATAGAAGACGGTTGCCGTACCATTTAAAAGCTGTAGGAGAGCTGCCTATGCCAAAGAAGCATGAATCGCAATAGGTGAAGCCCTCCCTACCGGAAGTGGCTCCTAGGGACTCTACCTGGTTGTGAAACACGATGAGACCGGTCAGTTATTATTGGAGGGTTATTGCTAGAAAGGCAGAACAAATGCTAACAGATTGGTTTCGCCAGCCACGGAACTGCGAAGAAGTGTCGTTTGGTAGGCTAGATTAGTGTGCTGCCTTTGAGAAATAGTTTGCCTTGCATTCACTCAATGTTTTCAAGAAGTTTGAGTAAAGTGCTCCTCCCGCGTTCCATATTTTTTTCAGATAATGAAAAACTGTGATGTTAACCGCGAGCTGAATCCCCCACTTCATGAACCTGCACTCATTTCAGTTTTCGTTTTTCTACAATGTCCTATCTAATGAACCAACAATGCTTGATAAGAAGAGATCTACGAGTTATCTCATTATCTCTTCCGTCAGAAAAACATCGCCCTCCAACGTACACCTTCGGTAGGACTCATTTTACTAGAGACATGTTCTTATTCAAGTGGTCAAGAGGTGGTTGGTCTTCTCATACAATCATATGCAGAACTGCGTTGCAGGAGTTGACTGCAACGACACTGCACATAGAACAAATCAGGTGCTATCTAACGTAAATGCAAGCTCAAAGGGTTGGTGTGCGATCTCTAATGTTTTCCACAGCTAGTAGCTCTGCCCAAGGCTTAGTAGGCATTGGTGTCTTTACATTTTTATTGTACACGCAGTCGTGGTAATCGTTTCCGCTTTAAATCTCTTGACACTAATTTACAGAAGTTATGAAGGCGCAAATAAGGTCGGGGGGGGGGTCACCAAAGCATGCCACGGCGGAACTGCGTGGCGAGTAGCTACATGCTGGAATGTAAATTCAGTCTTATCTCTTCGCTTCGATTACAGATCCGCGTGTTATTTGCTTTCGTATTGGGCACGGACGGAACTCCAGGTTGTAGGCAATTTTATCACGAATGCGTTATTCGAGCCACAGCCTGCAGTCCCTTCCTCTGTCTAAATCTGTGCCCTAGAATTAGGCTGGGAAGCGGCTCCCAGTCTCAGTTCTGTGCTCACTCGAGGGTGTGGCTCGAGTGAGCACAGAACTGAGCTATAGCGTTGTTTGATCGTTTCCTCTTTCCTTTACTCTCACTGTGCATTGTCTTTTTTCGTGCTAGTGACATTTTTATAAGGTGGCCCCCCGATACTATTAGGGGGGGGGGGCCAAAAGTAATGAGACACCCCATGCCGTGTCCATATATCTCGTGGCTGGAGTCCGGTTTTCTGCTTATCGTATTTGTATGTTTGTATGCTACTTACTGAAGCCCATCTGAGAAGTTACCACTTCCGCCCTTTCCAGAAGCATGCCAAAAACCCCAGCCTGTCTCATGCCGAAACCCCAGTCTGACGAGTCGACCTGTGTCGCGCAAATCTCCCCCAATTCCCAACCCCGAGCAGCCTGGGCTCAATATTCACGCAGGATGAGAAGTACGTCTTCTACCTTAACCCTGCCAAGCAGCGAGTCTGGGTGAGGCCTGGTGAATTGTTACCGACCTTCGTTCGGCAAGATGTTCACGGCGAGAAGCATCTTTGGAGCTTTTGGGTCTGCGCCCATGGTTCGGTTTACCGGAGGCTGTTTCCCAAGAGCACCACGATGAACTCCAAGGCCATGGTGAACGAAATAGAGGAGATGGGCCGGCGACTCGCTCTTATTCATTCGCAGCGCTTCAAGAAGGTTCTCTTCGAGAACGCCGCACCCCATCGAGAACAAGTAACCAGCTGGGCTGCGTTCACATGCCTCACCCACCGTATTCGCCGGACATCTCTCCATGCGCCTACCACTACTTCTTGAGCCTACAGGACTTCCTGGTCGGAAGGGACACAAGAACCCAAGCAGTCCTTGACAACCATATCGAGCACTTGATCAGCACCAGGCTCAAGCAGTTCTGTAAGGATGGGATCAGGAAGTTGACTGAGCGATGGTAGCAAGGTCATTGCCCTTAATGGCAAATACATTCCTAAGCATCGTTGAGTTGTAATTGAGTTATAAGGAGATAAAAAATTTTTTTCATTTTGTCTCATTACTTTTGGCTCCCCCCTAATATTTGCGCCGTTATGAAGGAGGAGAAAACTGGACGAGATAAGGAAATGAGGGGTGCAGCAATCTTCACCGACCTTGCTCTCCCGTTCTCGATCGTTATAGGATGCGCTTTGGCACATCATAGGTGGATCGGAAATAGGGAAGCAAGGGATGGAAACATTATATGGCGCAACTAGTGGACGACGGGGGCAGTCCATCAGTACTCGAAAAAGTTACGGGTTTTTACCAGTTTGACCTAGGCCCCTCTCGGTGCAACTTGCATTACACGTACGTACGCGTACAATGGGGAAATTCCACGTCACCAAACCCGACTGCTATGTTCAAGGCGGCCGAAGCCAAGGACTGCCTCCCCCGTCCACGTGTTGCGCCCATTAGATAATAAGGTACTATTGTACTTTTGGTACCCCACTTAATCCTGTTTAAAATAGGTCTACTAGGGGTAATCTGCCATGGGAAGAACGAATATCATAGTCGTTTATTGCGGAAATGTCTTATAAGCCCGCTATTAAGTTGGAATCGCTCAAGGCCTTGCGAAATAGCGCGCGCTGATAAGAGACGCAGAGACTCCGCCCCCTAACGGTGCGCACTATTTCGCCGCCCCTAGCATGCAGCAGAGATTAGCCAGGGCATAAGCCTTGAAATCTCGAAAAGGCTTGAAAGCTCTGTTGTGTGCTCTCTTTCGCTCACGCGGAGGAGAGCACATAATTAGACAGGGGATGGGACTCCGGGGTGTGGGCCTACTGGGACACCCGTGTTAAAATTACCTTCATCCTAGAGTTCCCTCCCTTGCCCGATTCGGAAGAAAATAAGACCCAAATCTGTAATCGAAACGAGGAGATAAGACTGCATTTAATTCGCTGCGAGTATCTAGTCGCTACGCCTCCGCGCCACGGCATACTATGGTAACCCCCCCCCCTACACGAGACGGCCGCGAATGCGTGCTGGTAGGGGGCGGAGTCTCTGCGTCTCTTACCAGCGCGCGCTATTTCGCAAGGCCTTGAGCGATTCCAACTTAATGTAGCGCGCTTATAAGACAATTCCGCAATAAACGACTATGATATTCGTTCTTCCCATGGCAGACTACCCCTAGTAGACCTATTATGAACAAGATTAAGTGGGGTACCAAAAGTACAATAGTACCGATAATAATAGAAAAATTCACCCATCAGCCTCTGCAACGCCTCTGGCCTTGGATTTGAAGGGGTTACCCGTTTGATCGAGGGCGGCTCCCGCCACGCACAGTGCGCACTAAAATCGCACGCGAGCTTGGATATGGCGATGCAATCCCAATGGGGGGAGCACTCCATTCTCACATTTGAATACTATTTCAAGATGAACACATACAACATAGCACATAAAAGTGCTTATCTGATTCCCTCCAGTGACAACAGCCCGTCCCGTCGCTGGAATAAGGAAGACATTTTAATGAAAAAACACGAAATGGCGCCAGCGGCAAATCACCGTTTAAATTCCCGCGCTACCGAATGCGTGCGCGTCGACTGATTCACCGTGGGGCGATAGAAGAGGTGACCCGGGGACACCTGGTGCGTATTTTTTGTTTGTTGTGTTTGCTCTTGTTTTTGCTCTATTTTTAATGTTTTTTACTGTTAGGGCTTCCCAGGAGACTCTGGGGTTGGGGGTGGGGTACACACGCCGAAGGGACGAGGGGTAAGACGCAAGTCCCGTTATAGTGCCCCTTTGGTATTGGACCGATATGGCCTAGTGCGAATTCGCGCTAATTTTTTTCTTAATTTTACGATGCTTTTTATTTATTTTGCTCTCTAAAGCTGGGTGGGGTAGGGTGTAATGTGCGCTCCGAGTACCATTATAGTACACATGTCGTGTGGGGAGGCGGAGATGAAACCACCAAAAAGGGTCCCCCTAAAACGTGGGGCATTGTGAGGCAGATCAGATGGTCATGGGCGCGGAGGCGCGCGAAAGAAGCTAAAATAAAAGGGGCAGCTAGGGAGGGGAGCCGTTCTCGTCTGGTCCCATTCGATCCCCGCATCCGTGTCCAGTGCCCTCATATCGACCTTAGTGGAGTTCTGAGATCAACTCTTAGACCCATCCCGCCAGATCTTCTCCGTGGACTTCTGGCTTCTTCGTGGACGCCTACTACCGAAACCCGGTTGCCGTAGAACGCTTAATCTCCGCCCTGCCGATTCGACTCGTCGCTGCTCAACGTTGTGATCCGGTGTATTTTTATTGAATGTTCTTTTGTTCTTGATAAACCTAGTTGCACTATCTGTGTATTGGTTCGGACCAGAAGGTTCATACCTATCATACCTCTAGCTACTCCGGCTTACACACAAATGACCCGATGCTATCCGCGCTGTTTAAAAATCGCGCTCTGCGATGGGACGCGCGCGAACCTTCAGGGGCCCTCCTAGCTGCTCGTGCTTCCTCACTTGTCGGCCGTACTGCCTTGTGAAGCATCACACATCAAATTTTTGTAGAACCAGGTTAGGGAAATAACTCAAGGGTGTGTTCCATCCAAGCTGCTTGCGTAGAAACTGCTTTCGTCACTAAGGGGGAGTACGCATCTGGGTTCTGCACAATTTGTTGGCTGGGTCTATCTGGGTTCTGCACAATTCGCTGGCCGGGTCTATCTGGGTCCACACAATTTGCTGGTGTTTTCTGCGCTCGAAGAGCGCAAAAAACGCCAGCAAATTGTGTAGACGTCAAAACCCCTCAAATAGTCAGTTGAAATGCAAAAACTCCACAACGCAGGAGAACCGAACCCTTGAGCTCCCATGGCATGAAGCAACGCCTCTATCCACTGCAGCACGGTCCACTTTTCGGGAGCGCCATCGCGGGTGTAGAAGAGATCGATGCCCACGTGGACGCCGACGCGATCCACGATGCAACGGCAGCGGCCGCACGGTACAGTATCTCGCAAGCCTGTGCATCAACCCGCAACTCCATCGGCAGAAAACAGTAAGACCGTGCGCGGCTAAGAGGGTGCAGACTCGGATCAGTGGTTGGTTGCGCACTACAATGCTTTTCTGTGCTCTCCTTTGCAGGAGAGCACAAATTCTTTCAAAACTACTGCACCGCTCTTTCCCGTATTGTGCGGAAAACTGGAGTCCTATCTAGACTTTTCATTTCCTTCGGATACACAGTTCGCCAATACAACAAGATTGAGTGCAGTTTTAAAAATGGAAGGGGAAAATGGATTTCTTAAGAGAATGAGGGTGGGCGCAGCTACGTTCTACCCTGAGGGCGCACTTTATAGGACCGTCACTCTGCTCACACGCTGCATTCTCCTTCCTCTCTTAGGTTGCGAGCAATGTGACAAGATTTCCAATGTAGTTTTTTTTCAGAGAGAAGTGACCCAGTACCAAGCGATGTATCGTGAGTACATAAACAACGGTATTATGTGCTTGACGTGATCACTATGCGCATTTTTTAGACCTGCTAGAGTTGCAAAGAAGACACGCAAACATAAAGCAAAGCAGAAGCAAAGGTCATTAGAAGAAACTTCAAAGAAGGAAAAGCGGAAAAATTTCGAACGGTGGGTGTGTTCAGTAGGTTTCGTATTCAATTGTTATCCGTCTTCGTAAGAAGGCATGTGACAATAATGCACATCAGAAGTGGCCTAGCTCAGTTCGCCGTTAAGATAGAAAACACCAGTGCCGCCTGAAATTTCTAACTTCGTGCAGCACAAAATGTCGTACAGATACATGCTCACCACTTCAGAGCTATTTAGCGCCAAAAATCTCTCATAGATGAATTGCTTTCGTCCCCAGAGTTAAAATGCACCAAGCAGCGACATCAAGTGCAACTGACATGAACATATTTCCAGTAACCGCCATCACATGATAGCTTCTGTTGATGAATCCGGCCCCAGAAAGTGCAATCATTCGTATGAAACGAAATGCGAAACGCTGTGTTATGTCAAATTACTACTGATAGTTCCTTACCACATCGTGCAGACTTCAGATCTGAATAGATGCGAGGACACTCAAAGGCATTCAAGCCATTCATTAAACCTACTTGCTTTCTGAGCCACTTATCACGTTTCCAGTTACACCGATACATTTTTTATCAAAATGGTGCTCCAAATACTTAGACACCGATGCCGAGAAATAACGTCATGTGATCGTTGCGGTGATGTGCTGGTGGCCGAGAAGAACACCTGATCGATCAACTTCGCCACTATTCCGCTCAGTTTCACAAGTATCCACCCAATCATGTCAGTGCGGTTGGAAGTCTAAAGGCCTTCCCACACTTTTGCTGCAACGCGGAAGACCTATCTTTAAGCATCAATCTGAGAGAAAGGGATTTCCGCCGCCGGCAAAACTTATCGTGTCCACCTTGCCGCTGATACGTCGGCTTGAGGGCAGAAGCGGCATCACAAACGCGCAGGTGCAATAATGATTCAAGACATTATCGCCGAGGGGCACTGCCAGCCCCGCACGACCGATGGTAGAGATCTGGCCGGGCTCTAGCAGATCGTGGCATGCATCTAGAATGGAAATTGACAGCAATAATGATAACGATAATGAAACCGAATTGCCGATGGAGTGTGATGGCAAAGCTGAGAATGAGTGCACCGCCACGCCGTCTTTTCCGAAAAGAGAGTTTTACGGCCGAAGGATTAAGGCGAAGAGCGGCTGTTGGCAACGTGCCCAGCGACGCACGCGACGCAGCCGCTTGCGCTTCACTTTGACGACGGAGCGCGGAAGCCTTGCGGTTTGTGCCTCTTATACGCCCGCGAGGCAGCCCTTGCTAGGCGGCTCGTGGTGCAATGGGTAGAGCGTCTCGCCCTGGCGATGGAGGTCGGGGGTTCGGTTCCTCTGCATGTCGGCGTTTTTGCACTTCAATTGACTGGATGAGATCTCAGGAGTTTTAACGTCTACTCAATTTTCAGGCGTTTTCTGCCCATTTTCCAGCTGTATGCGGTTTTGCAGAGCCCAGAGCGACGAAAGCAGTCTCCACACGAGCAGCTTGATCAGCACCCACCCTGGAGTCCCTTCCCTAGCGTGGTCCTGCGCTCGAAGAGCGCAGAACCCAGCTGCGGACTCGCCCTGAGCGACGAAAGCAGTCTCCACACGAGCAGCTTGATCGGCACCCACCCCGGAGTCCCTTCCCTAGCCTGGTCCTGCGCTCGAAGAGCGCAGAACCCAGCTGAGGACTCCCCTGAGCGACGAAAGCAGCCTCCACACGAGCTGCTTGATCGGCACCCACCCTGGAGTCCCTTCCCTAGCCTGGTCCTGCGCTCGAAGAGCGCAGAACCCAGCTGCGGACTCGCCCTGAGCGATGAAAGCAGTCTCCACACGAGCAGCTTGATCGGCACCCACCCCGGAGTCCCTTCCCTAGCCTGGTCCTGCGCTCAAAGAGCGCAGAACCCAGCTGCGGACTCCCCTGAGCGACGAAAGCAGCCTCCACACGAGCAGCTTGATCGGCACCCACCCTGGAGTCCCTTCCCTAGCCTGGTCCTGCGCTCGAAGAGCGCAGAACCCAGCTGCGGACTCGCCCTGAGCGACGAAAGCAGTCTCCACACGAGCAGCTTGATCGGCACCCACCCCGGAGTCCCTTCCCTAGCCTGGTCCTGCGCTCAAAGAGCGCAGAACCCAGCTGCGGACTCCCCTGAGCGACGAAAGCAGCCTCCACACGAGCAGCTTGATCGGCACCCACCCTGGAGTCCCTTCCCTAGCCTGGTCCTGCGCTCGAAGAGCGCAGAACCCAGCTGCGGACTCCCCTGAGCGACGAAAGCAGCCTCCACGGGAGCAGCTTGATCGGCACCCACCCTGGAGTCGCTTCCCTAGAACCCAGCTGCGGACTCTAAGGATCAGCGCTTCCGATTTCATTTGGTGTTCACGCATGTAGTGATAGCAGTGAACGATTTCGCGCTCCGTGGCGAACGTACGCAGGGCCGCCGCGCTGCTGGCAAATTCCCAACAGCCGCCCTTCGCCCAACTAATGCGGCCGAGTTTTACGGCATGCCGCCATGCTGCGATAAACCTGCTGGCTTTTGACGAGACGAGAACCCACAGGGGGATTACAATACGCAATGCTGCCAACAGTACCGCTGTCTAGAGGAACCGCTTCATATGGTGCAATTGTCAAGTCCGGGTCCTGCGTCCATCGGACCCCCGGTGTCAATCGGTGTCGATATTTGTCTTACCGTCAGTACCCTCCTCTATTATAGTAATCTCTTCTGGACCCTTCTTCTCTTCGGTGGCCCTGTCCGTCCGAACGAGGGTGGGCAGCGGTCCAAGGGGGCCGACGCGGCGGGAACCGCACCCGCCCGGATCGAGTGCTGCGGTCCGGGTCTCAAAACAGTCCCTGTGGCCGCTCGGCCACTCACTCTTTTTACTTTGTTCTTGAATTTCGTCTAATTACACTCCGTGGGAAGGCATCTAGCTCATCACTGAGTCTACTTGGGTGAGATAACGAGGATATACGTTGTGTACGCGGATTTTGGGACAATTGGAGCCATCAAGCCTCGTTCTTTTCTGCCACCCTAGTGAGTGGGGGTACCTAACATCATTAAGCGTACACAACTGCAGACGGATTGAGTTGTTCCTCGCACGTCTGCGGTGGTTTATCGCTATTGACAGCGACCAAGGGTTAGTTCCAGCCCTTGACACTCTCCATGTTCCTCGCTTATTAATCCCTCCTTGCCTGTCCCACTCTCTCGGCGGACTTAAACTAAATTTCTCTCCGCGTCAAGTTATTCTCATATCATTCGATTTTCGCGGTACTCCCGTGCGGTCACCGAACGCACTGCTCTGCTCTGTTTTTCACGTACGCTGTTTCTACTTCGGTGCGCTGGACCACCTGCTTTGCTGATAGAGTGAGGGACCTTGTGGCAGGTTCCGTGTTGAGAGCATCTGTTACTTAAGCCATCGGAACAGGTAAATTCGGAGTTTTCTGTTGCCTAGTGCACGATATTCTGTCTTTATTGATCAAGGCTCCATCGAGTGGATTTCCTGATCAACTAAGAGTATGGCGCCTACGAAGCTCTCATCACAAAAAACGAGCAGAACCTCGATGGTTGAAGGGAGGACGAAGTTGCAAGCGCGCGGGGAGGGGGAACTTCAGACAGATATGAAAACTCCGGGATTTATGAAAACTCATAAATCACATGTTTTCTGTTCAAAAGGAGTTATGCCTCTCGGCTAAGAACCAGGAATTGCAAGACCAAGTGAGCAGTTTGCATCAAGAAAATTTAGAACTTAAGGCCGCCCTTGATGTCGCTTAAAAAAAAGGTGGAGTACGTTCCTCAAAAGGTACCGGTCTCATGAAAATGTTGTCTCAGGTCGATAAAAAAAGAGAGACACCGTTTTGTTGTCATCTCCGGCATCGCCGAGTCCTCAAACCCCAAGTCGACTGAGCGTGCTATACATGACTTTGAATTTGTTAAGAGTGTTCTTAATCATCTTGATGTGGAATGTATCCCCAACTAACATACCGACATGAGAAGCCTTTATCGTTAGAGGGACAATTCCGGGTTTTAAAGGTTGTCTTACTTAACAAATTTTATCAATCTCTAGTCCTTGAGAAGAGCTTCTCAATTACGTACTTCTCCCTCAAGGGGGTCTATATTAGGCCTTCCCTAACTAAAGGGGAGAGACCACAAATCGTCAAGCTCGGCTAGCACGTCAGAATGCTCATGATGTGACTAATCTCCGTAATCTAACTGGCCCACTGAACATGCCTCCGGTAAAATAACGAGCTCTCTTCGGATACCAGTCTCAGACCTAAATTGCCTTTATTCTAATATACGCTCCATCCAAAAGAACATCGAGCCACTCAAGTTCACCATCAAATGCTCGAATTGTGACGTAATCGTCATCACAGAGTCTTGGCTGGATGGCTCAATTTATCTAGGACCAATTTTAGGCGATCTTCGTCAAGATTTTTGTTATGCTAGATGTGACAGAGTGCGTAAAAGA
Organism: Heligmosomoides polygyrus polygyrus; assembly: GCA_947396885.1. Taxonomy (NCBI): domain Eukaryota; kingdom Metazoa; phylum Nematoda; class Chromadorea; order Rhabditida; family Heligmosomidae; genus Heligmosomoides; species Heligmosomoides polygyrus. The sequence continues at coordinate 85,643,581 of OX377202.1, forward strand.
GGTGGTGGCGTTCTAATACTACCTAAACATTCTATAGTGTTTGAAAAGTCTGGTGTGAATCAGTTCCAGACGCTTTCGACATCATCTGCTGTGATTTGGTCTTATTGCAATACAGCATAAGGCTAGTTGCTGTTTATGCAGCTTCTAGTTTATCTCTGTGCAGCACAATGGACCAAGATTCTGAGCGATCTCTGTTCTTGAAAAGCACACTGTGTTATACTAGGTGACTTCAATATGCCGGACATAGATTGGTCAAAGGGCTACTCAGGTTCTATGGCGTCACAATGTTTTATAGATATGTGCAAATCATGCAAGCTAATCCAAACGTTTTAACACCAACACGTTATGGTAATGTACTCGACCTTGTCCTCGGCAGTCATCCAAATCTGATAAAAAACTTGACTGTTATGGCACTGATAAGCTCCAGTGGTCATTCGTGCCTCATCTTTAATCTCCAAGGTTTTGTAAACAGATCGGCGTATCGACTACGAAAGGCTTTTCGTGAAGCCAATTACGACCTAGTATGCCAATTTTTATTCTGGAGAACACTTCTTGAGCAATACACTAGTGTAAACGATAAATATGAGTTGTTTTTGGCCATCCTTCATGATTGCATTGAGCAGTTCGTTCCAACGGAAAAGCTGTCAAGTAACTTTTGCAAGCTTCCCCTAATTTGCTTAAACTTCTTGAACTACGGCAAAAAACTTGGCTAGAATATCAGAATATTTCTTGTGCGGATAATTTGATCGTTCCAAATCTGTGAACAATAAGTCCGACCGAATATTGAATCAGTGCAGAAAGTATATTGAAAGGAAATTCTTGAAGATGCTAAAAACCATCTCTTCACAGATTATTGAGTTCCGTCCTGAAGTGGTCTGAGCGAATTCCTTCTTTGAAGGATGATGTTGGAGCTTCAGCTGTAACTGAACTATCACAGCCTGCTTGCAAAGTCTTTCCAAAAGTCTTCCGAATACCACAATAATAATTAGTCATCTAGTACCGCAAGCTCTTCTTTCTCAATGGAAAGTTTGATTTGGTTCTACGAAGAGGAAAGTTATGGCGCATTATGTACCTTACCAACTTCTTACACTGTTACACAGATCACGTACCACCATACTTTCTACGGAGAGCTGCTGAGCACATATTTAACGACATCTATTTGTCAGGAGAAGTGCCCTCTCGCTAGAAACACGCATTTGTTACACCTATTCCAAAGAAAACACCTCACCATCTTGTATCTAATTACTGTCCCATTTGTATTACTTCCGTTTTTGCTAGAATTTTCTAAAGAAAACTCAAAACTGCTCTTGCGACCTATCTTGAGTCATATTCTTTATTACCCAATGATCAACATGGCTTTCGAACCGGAAGGTCGACTGAAACGTTGATGTTCTCGGCGCTTAGTGACTGGACACAAGCGCTTGATCAAAAATTGGATGTGGACGTTGTCTATTTTGATCCTATGAAGGCGTTCGACAAGGTCCTTTCTGTGATCAACAAGCTTAAAGAAATATGAGTTCACCCCAGAGTAACTGAGTGGATAAAAAAATTCATAGCGGATAGGATCCAACCAGCGCTGGCGGTGTATGTTGCCAGGAAAGCAGAAGATGCTGGTTCTAGTCCCGCCTGGCGAAAGAGTTTTGATCGCAACAAAACATCCTGTGACAACCAAAATTATTCTTCAAAGAACATTGTGAATTCATAACAAAGAAGGCTGATAGGGTTGTATGCAGTGAGATGACTCCAACCACACGAATAAGCACTGCCACGCGATAAGAAGTAGAGAATGCAACCAAACGCGTTGGAGATCACCTCAAAATTAGGTAATGAAACCTTTATTTTTAATACTACACACTAACACGCACGCGACTAACGAACAAGACATTAAAGCACCGGTGGTAAAACCATTTACTGAGATAGGATAACAAAATGGATAAACATAGGATAATATGAGCGCAACTACGCGAAACATGAATAGAAACAACATGGTACCCACATGAGTAGCACCGATTTCATATAAGACCCTAAAGCAAGATAAGTGACCTAGCAAAGAAACAACACTATGGATATGGCAAGGCATAAACAAGATAGACATAATATATATGCAGATAGAGTAACATATCAACAAGATACATGAGGGCGACGAAGCAAGATAACAATACAAAACCGAACACAACACTAAAACATGAAGGAACACCCAAAAGATTACACGAGAACCATGAACAACGCATTATGAACACATAAACCAAACAGATACGCGCAAGGAGTGCGAAGGGAGAGACCACGATACAAAATACGCGCAGAATGAAACCCCCTTCAGTCCAACTGCCCCCGGACGCGCACAGCCGCTATACTGCCTGCAAGCTCAAGAACGGGGCTGGACGCGCTGATAAGGACGAAATCCCTGATAATCAGGAGGCGCCGAGGAATAGCCCGGGGACGAGGAGAGCCCAGAGACGGGCGCGGTGGTCGAAATGGGGCGCGAAATCCTTCAATGGAGACGACTTGTCGTCGTGCAGTATATTTAAGGCATTAAGAACAAATTCTGTTGTACATTTATTGCTAGCGTAGAGATAGTATGTTAGTCCTATATTAGAATACGCTGCCACTATATTCAGTCCTAAGTGTAAGCGAGAAATTGTTAGGTTTAAATCTGTACAAAATAGCTTTACCAGGAAATTATGGATAAGAGTTTATGGTTTGGACCGTGTCGCCATACCATCAGCAGTTGAGAGAAATCAAATCTTCAACATGCGCAGTCTTGCCTATTGTAGAAGAAAGTACGATCTAATCATGATTTACAAGATGCTTAATGGTATCTTGCGCCTTTCTCTTCAAGAGTTTTATTCAATTTGTTCCTCTAACACGAGGGGTAGGCAGTGGAAGATCCAAATTCCCAGAGCAAGAAGTAACATAAGGTCGTCGTTCTTCAGCTGTCGAGCCGGCATCGAATTCCTAAGATTCTCCATGAAAAACAATTTGCCAAACTCCCTAAGGCAATACAAAATACTGGTCGACCGGTATCTCCAGGAAGCTTGTTAGTTGCCATCCTCCTAGACAGTTTGTTCTGTTATGAATAATCCTAGTATTGCCTGTCCTCTACTTTTTTCTAGTTCCATTTTTTTTTACATTGGACTGTAGTTGTGCAGATTGTTGTTGTTTTATGGCGTGGTTATTCACGTATATAATAAATAAATATCGACCGCGTGTAGTGCACCCGGCATCCGTCCTACTTGACTAACTATTGTCAGCCTAATCCCTCTTCTTTGCGGTAGGCTAACCACAGCCTTCATCCGCTGTAGGGTACGCACTGGGTGGAGATCCACTAGGCTGGGAAGAGAATAGGGAAGTTTTAAAAGGGCTTAGGCAATTTATCTTGACGGCCTAAATCAGGAAAAATTTTAGTGGCGTTAAAGTCAGTTAGCTTTCCAGGGGGTGCTTCTTGCTTCGTGAGAGACTACTTAGTTAGCAGTCGGCTGGCAGCTCCGTAGTGGCGCTGTTTTAGCTTGACCTCCTAGGTGGGCACTCTTAGGTACCTAACGTACCCTTATCCACCATCATCTTCCAGGTTCGGCTAGGCAGCGTTTGCTGCATGGTAGTTGCCCCTCACTGATGAGTGAGAACCATCCCTGAGGATTGGATAAGTTTCCCAGTCGGGTTCGATTCCTCCTCGTGGTTGACCCCCTTCATTCCTCGTCCCGTGTGCCCTCATAGCGCGATTGGAACCCGGAGAACACAAGAGTGAAGACAGCCGGTGGGTATCTTCTCCTCGTTTTTCGGCCGAGCCCCTGTTTTAGGGGTCGTTTAGTGCGCGCGCGACGCGCAACGCGATGCACATGCAGTGGCGAAATTGATCGAGTGACGCGATTGATCAATTCGGCCACTACACGTGGCATCGCGTCTCGCGTCGCGCGCACACCAAACGACCCCTTACATCTCACCTACTAACCGAAGCTCACAAGTAACATCACATTCATTTTGATTTCATTCTGATACTTTCTGAATTCGTCGTCGTTGTGCGTTGAATTTGTGTTGAACCGTTGTCAGTGTTTGTTTTCTTCTTTATCATAAATTCTATAAAACAAACGGTGTCCTATATCGTCTGACATATGGTTCAGCCGTCTTGTACATAGAAGGGGCAGTCAAAAGAAACGTCAAGGGACCTTAGGTAACCATTCTGAGTTGTAAAGTCGGAAGTGGTACCGGTAGCTTAGGGAAAGAGAGCTTAAAGAAGCAAATCATCATGTCGGTAGATGTGCCCGGCGTAGCTACTTCCCAGAGCCCTTCTGCCTACTCATCAACTGACGGTGCAGAAGGCCGACTAAGTTCTCCGAGTGGAGAAGCAGGCAGGCGGGTTGGCACAGATAACCCTGCACCCACCTACGAACCGAATCGGGAGACGTGTATATTTTATTCCACACTATACATAATGCTGATATAAACAATAACTCAAATGTCGAACTTCTTGTTGAACTTCGATGTTTCCTCCCGCTCAAACAACGTCATACACTAACTTTACACAATGTCATCATCGTCCTTCGTTTTTTCGTCAACGACAAATGAGAGCGCCCTAGAAGCCAAAGAGACGAAAAAATAGAATTTGCTAGTCCAATACTGCAGCGGGGACGGTTTAAAGTGTGCCGCGCCCCTCAGCAGAGCGGTGCCTCAGTGCCTGACACAGCACTCGCGACTCACTTGCGGACCAGATCGCGGCGCGGTGCCGCAAGACTCTGTTTCCAACGGTACGCGGCAGCTTTACCGCTTGCCATGTTCCGCTTTGTCGCAAACATGTGAGACCTTAAATGTGACATCATCAATACTGCGAAGCGATTGGATGATCCCACATGGAGTGATCCCACATGGAGCATTTCATCTTTTTCGGCATGGTCTCATGGAGGCACTTTAGATTTATGCGCACTTATACATCGGAGTGTGGAGTTCTTTACGTATTAAGTCGCCCGCAGCGCGGTGATGATAAGCGCATTCTTTCACTAGTGGTCCGAACCGATTTGTAGTAAGGGCAAAGTGTCCATCTGCTGTACAACATGTGCCTATTGAACGATGTGGTGTGACAATACACATCAGTTCCACATTATCTCCTATAGAATTAACCATATTGTGTTGGCATTGACACAAACCACAAAACCAATGTATTTGGTCTTTTCTGTCTAGTGTATTCAAATTTTTACGTTTTTAGAGAGGAAAGAACTGCACTGCCACCAAACGCAACTGTGTGAGTTTCATACCTGGGATTTCCTGTTTTTCTTTCTACAATCCTTATGAGTTGCATTTCGTAGAGAAATCTTTATGGCAGATGCTCTTAGTACTCTAAAAAGTTTGGGAACTTTGGCACTCTATAGAGTTCGATAGCGGCGCCATCCTCTTTTTTGTAAACAATCCACTCAGTGTGCTACGGTCCAAAATCCATCTAAAAGAGAAACGAAAACTTTAAGAAGTTTCTACAAAATGTTGTAAAAGCGTCCATGGTTAGTGGTTATTAGGAGTTAAAAAGGTGTTTCGGAAGTCGATGATGTGATGATATATCACCTACACTTTTCAGTTCCACACGTACGTCAGTGGGAGCTCCTGACAATGAAAACTCTAAATATCAGTCGAAAGTGGCCAAACGTCTCCAGGTCTGTCCAATATTTTTAGAAACATGTAGCCGCTACAATCACATATGGATGCTCCTTGTTTATATAATGCACATTTATTATTACCACCATTCCAAGATAGAGGGAGTGCTAGGATCTACTCTTCATTTATTATAGGTTAAAGTGTTCGTTGAGCATACACTCAAGAAGGGCGTACCAGGATTAATAGCTGAATTCAAAGCAATGAAGCGTGTCAACGACTTTACAAAGATGACCGAGTTTGTGGCCCAGAATCCGCAGGGACGCAACCGGTATAAGGTCAGTATCGATCCTGGAGGCAGTCTTGGAGGCAGCGTTCCCTGCATCCAACGTATTGGCTTTTCTGATTATGCGATCAACATCACACATTAGTTTCATATAATTGTTCAGCTCCTCTTTACCATTCCGATCGTCCGTTGCTGGGCAAAATATTTACCGTTTGTTAACAGTCATGTTGTATAACTCAAGCCAAACGAGCTCAAAACGATTTACAGGATGTCGGATGCCTTGACAAGGATAGAGTCATCATCAAAATCGGGCCGGTCTCGTACATTCATGCCAACTACGTCTCAACACCTCTTAATCCTAAACGTTTCATATGCACACAGGTACAGCAAATTAGTTTTCCTTTCGTAGGCAGGTTTCAATAGTATAAGTTAGGAAAGAGCTCTGCTTCATAAAAACAGGCACGGCCCGTATAGTAGATGAACGGGTGGGAAAGTTCCTGCACTATTTTGCTTTTTGCTTTGAACAAAAAGATTTGCAGAAAAACGTATCAGATCAATTACACTAACCAGATGTAAGAACTACAATATGTAATGAAAGCGAAATGGAATCGTCTGCTGTCCTGCATGAAATACGACTATCACTTATGACAGCGACTTTAAGCGTGTTTCTAACATAAGCGTGCGTTATTAATAAGCTGTCCGATGCGGTATAAGGCGTCTTTCATACTTCATGTTTCATGCTTCAGCTTAATCGAAGCTATGCGCAAAATCCAATGAAAAATAAATGGAAGGGAATGACTCATGGGCCTTCTTCGCCGTTATCACATACAGTCCATAGTACCGGAATCTCGTGGTCACTAACGCTCCCCTTTCTAACTACAGTCGCGCAGCGGCGCGTCAAATTCGAAGCGCGGCGCGGCTAGTCTCGCCACTTGGTGGAACGATGCGCCGCGCCACGGCGGGAGTATAAAAGGCTTCTAAGGGAGGAAATCGTTCTAAGCTTCGCCATCCTAAGCATGCTTCAAGACATTATTCATTGGGAAAAAGTATAACAACTGTTCGACTGCTTATAGTAAAGAACTGTTGCTCAACTTATTATTGATGTTTAGGCACCACTGCCAAAAACATGTCCAGACTTCTGGTATATGGTAGTGCAGGAGAAATCCGTGGCGATACTAATGTTGTGCAACTTTGTTGAACAGGTGCGTAAAACAACTGTTAAGGCAGTATCTTCGGAACCGCACAGCTTTGAAGCAACTCATAACGTGGAGGCGCTTATGACGGAAGATGAAATGTAGCTGCAGCAGGAACGAAACACCTGGAGGTCAACTGCGGATAAATGCGGGCGATTATTTAGGAGGCCGAAGTGATGCGTAATTCGCGCAGTTGTGGAGGACGCTTCACTTTGCATGCACTACGTGCGAACGCAATTTTGAACGCCATTGTTTACGTTTTGTTTTGTTTTGTTGTTGTTTTTTGGTAAACCGCCGCCAGCGCCGACTGCACAGATCTGCGCGGCATTAGCTACACACGACTGGAGCCGAGTATGAGCGAGAAATTTGAATTAGAATGCCGTAACTACAAGAACAGTCCTACGAAGACCAAGTTGTTCAAATGGCGCATTTCTCTGTTCAATACTTGTCCGCAGCACTAAAATGAGTTACTTAGCACGGAAATGCGTACCTTGTGTTGTAGTGAGATAACTCTGGAGAGGTAACCGAACCTAAGTGTCATTTGGTGATCCTGTACCAACGCCGCTCTTCCATGCAGGCTCCTCTGCACGTGCTGGTCATAGGCGACATGCACCGGCTCTAATCGTGAGCAGTGAGGCGGGGTATAGGAGATGGTCAAGAAGAACATTTGGCCTTCGGTTCCCTCTCCGAAACTGGCAAAGTTCTACCCGTTCGTCCTTGGACCGGCCTCACAAAAAGAGCCTCCAGAGTGGCCGTGAGCTTTTGCGACGCAATTTTTACAGGATGTAGGGTGCCGTGTGGGGAGTCCAAAACCATAGTTACTTTTTTCGGAATGCTCTTCTGTGGTCAAAAAAGCGTGTTGACGCGTGAGCGCGCAGCTCATAACGCCCTGCTGCCACCCGGTCTGATGTAGTCGGTTGGCGTAATGGTAGCAGGGTCGCCCCTCGGGTGCACCGAGCAGATTTGATGGTTCGGTCCCCAGTAAGGTCCATGTTTTTGCACACATCAGATCGTTATCATTATGGGCTTGCATGACCACAGGAGCCGATGTGTACACAATTAATTCTTTTAGTATTTGAACATAGCCTTTTTGTGCTTTTATTTGAGTTACCTCTCAATGGTTCGTATCAGAAACGATACCGTAAATACACACAAACACATAAACTTCACGGGATAAGTATGAATTTTGTTTGATACCGGTAAAAATTTAACATTGACAATAAAATGTCATTTTCACCCGCCGGGTGCATGATTATTTGATATCACCCGGAATTTGCTACACACAGCAGAAATGGCATCTTGAAAGTAAGTAAATAGCATAGAACACCGAACGAACTGGATTCCATTCGCACGCATTTGTTCCATTGCAGATTATAAGCCAGACCTACCGGCAGTTCTGCGCTCCATATTCCGGCCATGTCTGGAATACGCTTGGGTGGCGGCTGGATATGTTGATGATCGCCCGGGGCCCTTCCCTACGCCTTCCGTTTATGCCTTCAACGAAGAAGAAGTAGTGATGCCTTGTCAGGGAGAGGAAGATTGTTCGTCCCTAGCGCTTGTAAGATGCTGCTGGTGTGATAAGCGATTATGTTTTAAATGTTTCATAGTTCTATATCATAATTGTTGATTATCATTGTCAGCAATAAACAACATTGAGCAAGAAATTTTTTTATGTTAGCGATTCAATAGAATGATACAGTGCAAATACGATCCATTGAGAGGTCAATCAAATGAAAGCCCAAAAAGGCTAGGTTTAAATACTAAAAGCATTAATTGTGTACAAATCGACTCCTGTGGTCACGCAAGCCCATAATAATAACGATCTGATGTGTGCAAAAACGTTGACCTTACCGGGGACCGAACCATCAATCCTGCTCGGTGCACCCGAGGGGCGACCCTGTTACCATTACGCCAACCGACCACATCAGACCGGGTGGCAGCAGGGCGTTATGAGCTGCGGGCTCACGCGTCAACACCCTTTTTTTACCACAGAAGAGCATTCCGATTCCGAAAAAAGTAACTATGGTTTTGGACTCCCCACACGGGACCCTACATCCTGTAAAAATTGCATCGCAAAAGCTCACGGCCACTCTGGAGGCTCTCCTTGCCAGACCATTCCCCCCCCCCCTTGTTCCCTGCTCATCCGTCTGCCTTATTCTTGCACCATATGTGATGTCTTGTCTCTAATCTCTGCCGACAACATTTGATCATTACTGTGCTTTGTAGCGTTCCAAGAATCCAAAAGTCTGTTGTAAGACAACGCCTACTTTCGAATCGGGCGGGAGTTCTTCGGTTGTCACCAAAGGAGGTAAAAGGTCGTTTAAGAAGAAACTTGTCCGGTACACGGAGGTCCCGACCAAGGTTGCATTTTCCAAAAAAAGAAACTGCAAAGAACGAACTTCTTCGAGTTTCTACTCTTCTTCACCGTTTATCTTATCCTATCGGTGGATCTCATAGGCACCTGGCGTACGTCATTGCCATCACATTGTCGCATCTAGCAAGGAGCAAATTGAGCTCTCTTGAAGTTGGGTTCTATTTACACAGTTTGAGATTTCATATCATTTATCTCATCACATGGCCGTCTACATATGTGTTGGGCCAGACCTTCTAGGATATTATTCCACTTACAGATGAGAATTTAAGAAACCGTGATAAGTGAAGTGCTGAGGCTAAACCATGAAGAAACGTTGTTCAAGTAGCACGATAACACCTAAAAGCTCTTAATCTAACAAGTCTTTGTCGACTCTTTAATATCTCAGAACGCGAAAAAATGTGCGCCATATTTTCCCACTGAGGAAGGAGCGCCGCTTGAATTCGATGGCGACGTGAGTGTCGTATTGAAAAAACAGGAACAGGTACACGTGGCAGGCCTTAATCTTTTCACAGTTCAAACGTATGGAGGATTGTTTCAGTTTCCGTTTCCATTCGAAACCAAAGTCAAGGTAATGGTAAGACAGCTAGAGGTTACCGTGCCAGGTCAACCGGTACACACTTGCATGCACTATCACTGGATGGACTGGCCAGATCGAGGAGTGCCCGAAGCCGATCTTGCCCCAATTGCGCTTCTCGCGAAGCTGAAGGAAAATACGTGAGTGCTCTGGGAAACTTTCTACGGCATCCGAGGACTACATAGAAGCACATTAGGTTTCATCATTATGTGTTGTTGTATCCCAAAGGACTGACTCATAATACATTGAGGCGTTAATAAGCCAAGTTGAACGTTCAAATTGCAGAGCACCAATCATCGTTCATTGTTCTGCTGGAATTGGAAGAACAGGATCTATCGTACTCATCGAACATGCAATGGAGCTGCTTCATCTGCCGGCACCATTGCTTGAAATTAGCGGTTATCTCTTAGAGTTACGGAAGCAGCGAAACAACAGTATTCAGGTATTTGAAACCTACGTTGTTCGCGTTGTCTGAAGAACATTTATACTTTTAAGGGTAGTGAGATCTGATTCGTAAACTGATCGTAGTTTCGAACGGTCTTTGTGACGACACGAGAACGCTCTTTTCAATCAATTCAAGGAAAACAGCTATATGTACAGCTACGAGTCCTGTGCGACTATATAGTCCCTTCCCGAAATAATTCTTTAGGCTCCGACACGCCTAACGGCGTGTCTCGCACTTGCGCGCTTCGTGCGACTTTGCAACATCACTGATCTACGGAGAGCAGTTTTTGCAAAACTTAAAATTCGCTAACATCTATGATCTGCTGCGTACTTTATTGGCAACAAGCCCTACACCACTGGACCGTCAAGTAACGCCACTGGTTTGTGCTGCGCAATACTTCTATCCCTCAGGTTGCTACTCCGCAACCGTTCTCATGCTCAGCAGCTTGCGCTACCGGATATCGTTAACACGTATTCGGAATCCGGACCCCAATTTCCCCTCACTCGTTTCTTCTTACTGGATCTAATTGCTGGTCCGCCTTTACTGATCTCCCCCCCCCCCCTCTCTTTATTGTCTCCCGCACCTACCTGGTCCCAACTCCTGACCCACTTCCTTGTTGACCCCCTTCTGGTCTCTTCTTGCTCGTCCCTTCTCCAGGTTGGTCCTTTCCTTCCTGGTCGTCCTCGTCCACCCTAGAGCTCCCCCCCCTTACTGACCTTCTCCACTACCCTCTTAGCAGGGAAGGGTCTCGATCTCCCATGGAACTTCAGGTTGAGACTAGGATCGCTAGAAAGAGCTCGGATTTCTGATCAAAAAATAAAAATATCTGTGTCAAAATTGCAAAATGAAACTCCTGGGCGAGTTATGACTGCCGAAGCTGAGTGGCCTGACCGCTGGCTGGCAGTACGAAAGAGCTGGCGCGAGAGCGATGAGTCACAGGAGTTCCGTAAGGAGAAGCAGCCAGACGCGGTGGTGGCGGAGGGGTACGTGTGACGTCGTTGGGTCGATACCCGTTCCTGTTCACTTTTTTGCACATCATGATTTATCTTCGAAATGACGTTTTATTTTAAATTATGACACGTGTTTAATTAAACAGCCGGGAAAATATCATACACGTTCAATATGCCGAGAGAGACAACTTACTGAAGGTTCTATCGCAGATTTGCCGTACGTATTGTGCCCCTAGGTTTTCAAACTTGAAATACTCATGGCATAAGGCAGGTTACATTGATGATCACTCAGGTGTGTTTGTCGCTCCTGGTGAATATTTGTCTGATCATACTACAATTGACTGTTTCTTTACTGGCTGTAGAGAGGCTGCATGCATAAAATGTGGTGCGTGAGTAACATGTCTGCTTCATACGTTTTTTGCTTTGTTGCATGATTGCCAAGGTTGTTAGAAACACCTTCAGTTGTTTTTAATATAAGATCTGGACTCTATTTGAGCAAAATAGTAAATACAAATGTCACCATAGCAGCTTTTTTCAAGCCTTTTTATAAGGGTGTATTATAGTTTTTCCGGCTGTTCAATGAAATACCTGTCATAATTTAGAAACGTCATTTCGAAGATAAATCAGGATGTGAAAAAGGACCAACACCAACAGGGGCCGAACCTACGATGTCGCACCCGACGAGCGGGAACACTACCCCTGCGCCACCACGGCAGCTGAATACCATGCTTACGGAACCCCTATGACGCATCGCTCTCGCGCCAGCTCTTTCGTACTGCCAGCCTGCGGTCAAGCCACCCAGCTTCGCCAGGTCATAACTCGCTCAGGAGTTTCATTTTGCAATTTTAACACCATATTCGTACTCAGCATTCCGAGCTCCTTCTAACGATCCTGGTCTCAACTTAAAGTTCCATGGGAGGTCGAAACCCTTCCCTAGTTAGTGGTTCTCTCATGCTCATGGCAGACGTCGGTGACACGTAGTCGGAATCAGGACGCTCAGAAACGCGCGCAGATGCTGCTGTGTCAAACAAGAGGAGGTTGCGCTTCCTCGGCTGCAGCAACATCCCATGATGAACGGCAAACGTCGCCGCGCGAGGTACGCAGAAGCGTATTTCGCGCGGGCAACATCCACTCAAATGTCATTGAAGGCTGATTCAATTATACAGTGGTAGATATCGGTTATCGAGTCAATTTTGCCTTAACACTACGCTATCATACTAGTTCATATGCGCAGCTGCACACATTACAGTACCAAAATAGGAGAACAACATCCTACGAGTTAAGGCAGATCACCGCCACTAAGCTATTGGAATCCTCAAGCGCAATAGTGGTGCTCACCTAGCTCCTATTCGAGTGCGTTGTTCACGAAAGCCTGGGCACCTAGCGCTACGGTGGTCACCTCTAGAGCTGTCCTGAGCCTCCAGGCTCATGGTCGACGTGCTCGATTGTGCGCGACAGTATTTGCCAGGCTGCGTCGACGTCGACGATTGACAGATAGACGATGCTGCATGCAGGACAGGGCATCAGATCAGGACAGCGACGCCAAGCAACTACGATGGCAAAAGGCAATAATGTATGTCCTTTAATGGCACGGCGGGTAGAATTCGTTAGGTCATCGCTCATCGCGACGGATAGAGCGATGAGCGATAAAGAAAAATAAAGAAAAAAGGGAAGGGTGATGTGCTAGCATCGCTAGCGATGCGGGCCGACGCTGTGCTGAGCACAGCGATGAGCCAGCATCGCTGGCGATGGGAGGAGGGGGGCACAAGCTACGACACGCCACTAGCGACGTATCGCTAGCGGCATACACAACCGGCACACGCGTGTTCTCTCTCCAAAATTACCTCTTTTAGGCTCTCATGTGATAGGAACGTAGGCTCTGTGAGAGTCAGGTATGGTATCGCCACGAATTGTGCCTGTTGTTCACGCCATCGCTCACCCCTGAGCGATGGGATAAGGCCTTGGCATACTTCAACCGCCGCGATGGCATCGCGGCGCTCAGTTCATGGCCATTTCGCCGCACGCGGTCGAATAGTCAAAGGAAACCTCGCCGCGACTGCCTCACCAGTGGCGGTCGGCACGTGCGATGGCTTCCCGCGTCGGCATGGCATAGGGGTCGTTTAGTGTGCGCGCGACGCGATGCATGTGTAGTGGCTAAATTGATCGAGCGACGCAATTGATCAATCCGTTCACTACACATGGCATCTCGTCGCGCGCATACTAAATACACGCGCATACTACTATACTTTTTCGCGCGGTGTTTAGCGTTGGTCCTGGAAGGATCGCCGTTGCGCTCCCTTGCAGAGCGATGAGCGATGCGACGAGCACTGAGAAGTTCAAATCCTTTCGCGTCGATGTGCAGAACTCATCGTCGCGATTCCATGGCGGCGACAGGAAGTATGCACGAGGCCTAACATAAGCCTTACTGATTTCCCGCGCTCTTGTCATTTCGGGACCAGCGTACAGGGCGCACAAGTGTGTCCTCGTAGAAGTTTTGGCGCGAGTCACTATATTAAGGATGAGTTATTTTGTGCAGCTGGTGAGCTCTACAGGACACTTTTGTGACAATGCCATTACCGGTCAGGGTGGAGGCGATGTTTTTATTCCAGTGAGCTTCAAAACCTTTCGATCTTTTTTAGGTCTTGACAAAGGCAAATCACTGAAACGTCGTGCGTATTGTTGCGATCAAAAGTTCTAGCGCCAAGCAAGGCTCGAACCGCATCTCGCTCTGATCGGGCGGGAATGCTCTACGCCTTTACACCACCGGCGCCATTTGATCAAGACCATGAGCTTGTCTGGTTCCATGCTGATATCAGCGGCCAGCTCGTCCCGGATACGGGTGAGTACTGATCAGTCCGACGACGTGTGGATGTTGCGTTCGATCAAACGGCGCCGGTGGTGTAAAGGCGTAGAGCATTCCCGCCCGGTCAGAGGGAGGGGCGGGTTCGAGTCCCGCCTGGCGCTAGAAGTTTTGATCGCAACAAAATATCGTTGTGACAGCCTACAACCTCGATACCAGCCACTTGACTCTTAAAGGAACTGATTTGAATTGTCGGGCATATTAGTTTTTAACCAAGGTGGCGATGCGCGTTCCTCCACGTGGTTCCACTGGAAACTGCTCGCTCTGCGAGCTAAGCTAATCACGGACATTCGAATGCAGGCGACAGGCCGGCCTACGAAGACCCATGTCACATCGCATGGTATATGACAGTTCAAGTTTCTAGACATGGTGCTACGGCGTCCGCGGGAGCCGACGCGCACTCGCAGGCCCGGCGAGTGTGGAAAGTATGCGAGGGTCCCTGATGCGAGGACGGCATCGGAGGGCAACTGAGCTAGTCCGAAAGTCCCGTAACGTAAGCAGAACCCGCGTAGCAACGCTGAATGGGGGTACGTTGACGGGCCGCTCGTGCGAGTTGGTCGCTGATCTGTACTTTGAAGATCGCCTCTCCGAGGCTGAAGCAGGTCGAGCGATGCGGTGCAGCTAGAATTAAATGGTGGCGAATGAAAGAGAAGGAAGCAGCTGTGATTTCTCGCGTACGGTTGCCGACAGTCACGACTGTTGATGAAACTTGGAAGAGAGCAACCGACGCGATACGCCAAGCTGCAAGGTCGGAACTCAGCACTACGAAGCCTGGACGACGCAAAGTCGACAAGCAGACATGGCTGTGGACAGACGATGTGAAAGCGAAGGTTCGAGAGAAGAAGTCGCTGTATCATGTGTTTCTCGGCGACAGAACAGCCGACGGCAGGAGTATCAGAAGGCGAAGAAGGCTGCAAAGAAAGCCGTGGCTGTTGCGAAAGCCACTCATTATGGTAATGTCTACCGAAAGCTCGAGTCGCGCGATGGTGAGCGGTATTTGTACCGACTTGCTAAGACCCGCCATCGCCAAACCGAGGATATTGAAAAGTTTGTTGGCATCAATGACGAGAGCGGCCATCTTCTGACAGACCGCAAAAAGGTGCTGAAGCGATGGCGTTACTACTTTGAGGAGATTTCCACCTCGGAGTTTCCTCATCCGGCCATCCCTTCTGTGGCTTCTGTTCACGGTCCCGTTCACAAGATCACCGTGGAGGAAACAGAAGCGGCTCTGAAGAAGATGAAGCCCGGTAAGGCAACAGGGCCGGATGATCTGGCAGCCGACGTTTGGAAGTCGAAGCTCTGGTATCCTGCTGAGTGGTTGACTGAGTTCTTCAACCAGGTAGTAAAGGAGAAGAAAGTACCGGAGTGTTGGCACAACAGTACGACGATTCCGATCTGGAAGAAGAAGGGCAGTCCTGCGGACTGCGTTAATTACCGTCCGATTCGCTTGCTTTCGCATAGCATGAAGATCTTCGAGCGAATCCTCGATAGAAATCCGTGAAATCGTCAAGCTCTCCGTCAACCAGTGCGGCTTTGTGTCTGGTTGTGGGACCATTGATGCTATACACGCCGCCCGCCTCCTGATGGAGAAGCATCGCGAGAGGCAGAAGCCGGTGCATATCGCCTTTCTCGACTTGGAGAAGGCCTTCGACCGCGTACCGCGTGAGCTTATATGGTACGCCTTGCGACGACACAACGTACCTAAGGAACTAATAGAGTGGGTGCGGATGCTCTACTCTTGCCCAAAGAGTAGAGTGCAAGCTGCAGCTGGAACTTCAATGAAGTTTCCCATCTCTGTTGGGGTGCACCAGGGTTCTGCGCTTTCTCCACTCCTCTTTGTTGTCGTCATGGATGCCATTACGCGAGATCTTCAGCAGCCCGTTCCATGGACGCTGCTTTATGCTGATGACGTGATGCTCGCTTGCGAAGAGAAAGACGATCTCGAGCGACAGGTGTAAGCTTGGTGCGTCCGTCTGGCGAGGTTCGGACTCAAATTGAACGTCAAGAAGACCGAGTACCTAGCGACTGACGTGAACGAGTCCGGCTCCATTAAGATTAACGGTACTGAACTTGCACGCACTTTGGTGTATAAATACCTGGGATCAGCAATAGCGTCTGACGGCCGTCTGATGGTTGAAGTGAACTCACGCGTGAGTGCAGCTTGGTCCAAGTGGCGTACTCTGACTGGCGTGCTCTGCGATAGGAAGACCCCAGAGCACCTGAAGTCGAAGATATACAGAGCAGTCGTCCGGCCAGTAGCGATGTACGGCGCTGAGTGTTGGCCTGCCACTAAGGAAGTTGAAACGCGCCTCAGCGTCATGGAGACGAAGATGCTGCGCTGGACGGCTGGAGTCACCCGCATGGACCGCACCAGAAATGATGCTATTCGGCAGAAGTTCGGTGTCGTGCCGATAGCGGATAAGATGCGCGAAGCTCGCTTGCGATGGTACGGCCACGTTCTGCGTGGAAAAGAAGACAGCGTCCACAAGATAGGCCTTGAGTTGGAAGTATCTGGAAAGCGGCCTAGAGGACGCCCGAAGCAGCGTTGGTCCGATACGTTACACACGGACATCAAAATAGCTGGTGTCCACCCTGATCAAGCGCAGGATCGGGAAAGGTGGCGTCGTAACACCAGAAGAGCGGACTCCGCGACGAAGCGGGACATACGCTGAAGAAGAAGAAGATTAGTTTTTAACCAACCTGACAGGCACATAAGGGTAATGAAAACAAGTACTACAGTCGCGAAGCACGAAAATTGTGTAATACTGAAGAAAAATTAAAGATAACGACAATGTCATCAATACCTCTTCCACACCATAAAGAGTTTGGCTAAACGTTCTTGCCGTCCCCCAACGATCACCTAAAATGTTAGAGAAGCTTGCACATTCTTGGCGCGCTACTACGACTTTACTACTCGCGACGCTTGAACCCTTCGCACACCTTTGCGGAAAAGCAACAACTCCATCTCTAATCACAGTAGAGAGCTTGCCACTGGAGGTGAGCGGTGCCGCGCTGCACTTTTACGCTCTCATTTACGATTCGGTGGCAAAACGGAAATAATGACTTAGACCATTTTCCGCACCTGCCTCTTTCCCGTCCGCATAGTTCTATCTGCAGTCTAGTAGGG
>OX377202.1:85661163-85690007 GCA_947396885.1 Heligmosomoides polygyrus polygyrus
ATCCCCGCTTTATTTTGAGTGTAGCGGTTGGGGCATCCGAGATATCACATGTTTATATGCAATTTAATTGACGGCTACATAAGATGTATGAAAGATCTCTCATGACTTTATAGATATAGATACATAAATACACGACAAGAATATAAGGCTCGGAGACGGGAAAACAGTCACCGTCGTCCGAGCCGGACCAACTCTACTCCCTATCTCCCCTTTCGACCGAGGGCGGGGCCCCCTAAGCTAACAGCGAGATGTAGCCTCGGCTCGCTATCTCGCTGGCCGTTTGAATAGGCGAGGCGGCCGGCCAGCTGCTACAAAGAGGGTCAAAAGGTCAACAGGGCAACGCGGCACGGATAGCCGAAGCTCCAGCAGTTCTACGGCCATCTGTCTCCTAACCTAGAGCCTACAGTAACCCGGGTCGTCTTACATC
Organism: Heligmosomoides polygyrus polygyrus; assembly: GCA_947396885.1. Taxonomy (NCBI): domain Eukaryota; kingdom Metazoa; phylum Nematoda; class Chromadorea; order Rhabditida; family Heligmosomidae; genus Heligmosomoides; species Heligmosomoides polygyrus. The sequence goes on from OX377202.1 coordinate 85,661,591, forward strand.
CCTTACACTAGTAAAAAGTTCCGACTCCACCGACAAGACTTCGGTCAAAAAAATTTTTCGCTGAAACTTCGTTTAGGGGGGTTATTTGGGGTGCTGATCACAAATCTGACATCCGTTTTTCACGATTCGGTCGGAGACCACCCATATCGTTAACAAGGGTGGTCCAGGCAGGGTCACCGATTTCGCTGAAACTTCGTCTAGGGGGGGGGGGGGGGGGCTATTTGGGGTGCTGATCACGAATCTGACATTCGTTTTCCACGATTCTGTCTCTACCTGCCGTCATCGGCAGAAACTTTAAGAATGTAATCCTGTGCCTTCCTGTATCTATAATATTCAGCCGAATCGTGAAAAACGGATGTCACATTCGTGATCAGCACACCAAATAACCCCCCTAAACGAAGTTTCAGCGAAATCGGTGACTCTGCCTGGATCACCCTTGTTAAAGCTATGGGTGGTCTCCGACCGCATCGTGAAAAACGGATGTCAGATTCGTGATCAGCACCCCAAATAACCCCCCTAAACGAAGTTTCAGCGAAATCGGTGACCCTGCCTGGACCACCCTTGTTAACGGTATGGGTGGTCTCCGACCGAATCGTGAAAAACGGATGTCAAATTCGTGATCAGCACCCCAAATAACCCCCCTAAACGAAGTTTCAGCGAAAAAAGTTTTTGACCGAAGTCTTGTCGGTGGAGTCGGAACTTTTTACTAGTGCCACCAAATATCTATCGTTACATAACTATAGCTTCACACAAAATAGGCTTAAAATAAGTGACACACAAAAGTGAACATTTTAGCTAATCTGTAGTTTAAAGTATATATTACATGTAAACAGGCTCTATAACACACCCCACTAACAACACAACATACCCCTAGGTGGATTACATATATGATAAACATGGATTTTGCAAAAGTGCAAAACGAACGCAGTCTGCAGGATCCAAACCCCGACCCCGCGTTTACGAGCCCGAGCTCTTCCCTACTACGCCCCCTGAGCACGGCGCTTAGCCGCGATACGAGCCCTCATCCCGCGCGCCCGTCAGCTGGTGAGCACGTGAATCAACAGGGCGCCAACCCGCGACTTCCGTCGCCCCTAACTCTGCGCAGAGTTGTATTGGGGTCGAGATACCTGCAGTTTGTTACTACCCAGAGAGAGGCGGTTCTGCCCATATACAACACTTGCGCCGTTCCGACCTACCGTTGAGATAGTATCCTGGTAAGTAAGACCGTGAATCAGTCGACGCGCATGCATTCGGTAGCGCGGGAACTTAAACGGAGAATTGCCTCTGGCGCCGTTTCATATTTTTTCATTAAAATTTCTTAATATTCCAGCGACGGGACGGGCTGTTGTCAGTGGAGGGAATCAGGTAAGCACTTTTATGTGCTATGTTGTATATGTTCATCTTAAAATAATATTCAAATGTGAGGAGTGCTCCCCCATTGGAACTGCACCGCCATATCCAAGCTCGTGTGCTATTTTAGTGCACGAGTTGTTGCGCACTGTGCGTGACGGGAGCCGCCCTCGATCAAACGGGTAACCCCTTAAAATCCAAGGCCAGGGGCGCTGCAGAGGCTGATGAAGGGTGAATTTTTCTATTATTTATTCAATTGTTCATCTAATGTTTCCATCCCCATTTCCGATCCACCTATGGCCCCTGTTATACTCCCGCGGGAGCATCCGCGGAAGGGCGGGAATCGCGCCGAGACTCCTCACCTGGCCAATCGCCGCGCCTCGCCACGCCCGCCTCCGCCGTGCACCATTGGTCCGCGGACGTTCCGCGGATGCTCCCGCAGGAGTATAACAGAGGCCTATGATGTGCCAAAGCGCATCCTATAACGATCGAGAATGGGGGAGCAAGGTCGGTGAAGATTGCTGCATCCCTCATTTCCGTATGTCGTCCAGTTTTCTCCTCGTTCATAACGGCGCACATAGGATCGGGGGGTCACCTTATAAGAAGTGCCACTAGCACGAAAAAAGACAAGACACAGTGAGAGTAAAGAGAAGAGAAAACGAACAAACACGCTATAGCTCAGTTCTGTGCTCACTCGAGCCACACCCTCGAGTGAGCACAGAACTGAGACTGGGAGCCGCTTCCCTGCCTAAATCTAGAGCACAGATTTAGGCAGAGAAAGGGACTGCAGGGTGTGGCTCGAATGACGCTATCGTGATAAAATGGCCTACATCCTGGAGTTCCGTCCTTGCCCAGTACGAAAGCAAATAAGACGCGGATCTGTAATCGAAGCGAAGAGATAAGACTGCATTCACATTCCAGTGTGTAGCTACTCGCCACGCATTTCCGCCGTGGCATGCTTTGGTGACCCCCTCCCCCGACCCTATTTGCGCCTTCATAACTTCCGTAATATTTGTGTCAAGAGATTTAAAGCGGAAACGAGTGCGTATACAATAAAACTGTAAAGACACCAATACCTACTAAGCCTGGGGGTGTGCGATCTCTAATATTTTCCACAGCTGGGCAGAGGTACCAGCTGTGGAAAATATTAAAGATCGCACACCAACCCTTTGAGCTTGAATCTACGTTAGATATCGCTTGATTTATTCTATGCACAGTGTCGTTGCAGTCAACTCCCTCAACGCAGATCCGCATATGATTGTATGAGAAGACCAACCACCTCTTGACCACTTGAATAAGAACATGTCGCTAGTAAAATGAGTCCTACCGAAGGTGTACGTTGGAAGGCGATGTTTTTCTGACGGAAGAGATAATGAGATAACTCGTAGATCTCTTCTTATCAAGCATTGGTGGTTCATTTGATAGGAAATGAAGAAAAACAAGAACTGAAATGAGTGCGGGTTCGTGAAGTGGGGAATTCAGCTCGCGGTTAGCATCACAATTTTTCATTATCTGAAAAAATAAGGATCGCGGGAGGGGAACTTTACTCAAACTTCTTGAAAACAGTGAATGTAAGACAAACTATTTCTCAAAGAAAGCACACTGATCTAGCCTACTAAAGGACACTTCCTCGCAGTTCCGGCTGGCGCAACAAATCTGTTGGCATTTGTTCTGCTTTTCTAACAATAACCCTCCAATAAAAATAAAAACAAAAAAGTACATAGGAAGTTACAAAGACCTGGCTAGTTTACATCCCAAAGTTACGGTAGGAGCCCAAGTGGAAGCGGATGTTAATGCTGCGGACAGTGATACTATTCACGTCATAGGGGATAAGAAGTGTGTGAATTCTGCAGGTGAATGGAATGTGCTGTGTATTCTACTATATATAAAGCAGCAAGCGTGTGTGTGTCACAGTGTCCGTCCGCCACACTTGAGTTGGGGCGCGGCAGCCGAACACATCAGCAACCGTGCATGGCGAGCCGCAGACGTGCCGGAAACGTCGGCGACCGCGCATGGCGAGCCGTAGACGTGCCGAACACGGCGGCAACCGTGTATGGCGAGCCGCAGACGTGCCGAACACGGCGGCAACCGTGCACGGCGAGCCGTAGACGTGCCGAACAAGTCGGCAACCGTGCCAGGGCATTAAGATGATCATCGACGGGAGAGTTTTCTGGAGGCAATCGATATCGATCGATATTATCGATTTTTGAGGATGACGTTCGGGCGGCACGAAACTTTAGCCCTGGGGGTAATCGAGGTCGCTGAACAGGAATCTGGAGTTCGTTTTTGAACTGTCGATCATAAATATGGGTAAAGCGTTAATATGAGCACATTACGGCACATAACAACAGCATTAGGCGCAATAAGATTGGGACGGTCACCCATCAGCGATGAGTTTCTTGCTTTTTTTCCTACCAGAGGTAATTATTCTAGGTAATCCTAGTGCTAGGCTGGGATTCCGCTTGGAAAATGAAATGTTCTATCACACCGCAGTCTATGCATCGAAGATATCCTGGTCTAAAAGCGTCTCACCTTAGTCCAACTCGTACTGCGCCCAGAAGGTGCTAAAGTAGTCGGAGAAAAATTGTTCGTGAGTGACCTTCAAGCAATGCATATGCTAAAATTCCATCGGCGATGCTGTCGGGGGAGGGGGCGTTCGTATCGGCTGGTTGTAGGCGCCGCGGCCACGCGCCCAGGTGGCCATACCTGCGGCGTCATTCCCCTGCTCGCCGTTTCCGCTCACGCTGTGACACCCGTCGCGCGAGCAGCGGGCAACGGCCCGAAGGAGGCCATCGTCGGCGGCCCGACGGACGAGTGGAGCACCCAGGTCGACCAGATTTGTTGCGACTGCCGTCAATAAAATGCTCAGAGGGTTTAGAAAACCATTGTAAAGATAGATGGAGTGAAACAAACATAGCACTACATCAGAATTTCGAGCTCTATCTAATGAGCTCTACCTCAACCTTACAAATACAAAAGTTGATGCGATATTCTTCAAAATTAAATCTGAAAAACAATTCTTCGCAAACCTGCGGCGAAGCTGTGAAAGGTATATTTCCAGGCTAAGACTCCAGCTTCTCTCGTCATAAAACCTCGGCAATGTAGATAATAGTTGTTAGTGTTTTACTTTGTGCCGTTCGAGGTTGTTATGGTGGACCTTTATTGCCAGGCCTGGCAATAGAGGTCCACCATAACAACTTCGAACGGCACAAAGTAAAACACTAACAACTATTTCCAGGCTAAACTTTCACATAAAATTCAGCTATGTCGTCTAAATACCTTATAGAAGAGCTCATTTTTTGAAGAAAAAACTGTGTGTATCACACCGTTGGAGACATGTCTCCAAGCCAACATTCTACGCAGAATTCAATCACGAAGTTGATATCCATATATATAAAGGAGTTAGCGGTTGCCCGTCCGTCTGCTCATCCCCATTACGTCTTTCCTAGAAGTCAAGTAGCAGGGGTCCGTATGCAAACAAGGTGCCACTCACGCCGTGTCGAGACCGTCAGAAGAAGCGTCACCTATGTCGCGCAAAGGGCGTTCGAGTTCAAAAGGCATGCCAGCGACGTTGTTCAACAGGCGTCTGGATACAGAAGGCATGTTACCGATGTCGCGCATTGGGAGTTTGGGTTCAGAAGAGGTGTTAACGATGTCGTGTAATGGGTGTCTGGGGTCAAAAGACATGTCACCGACGCTGTTCAACAAGTGACCGGGTTTAGAAGACGTGTCACCGATGTCGCGTAATTGGGGTCTGGGTTCAGGAGACATGTCACCGATGTCACGCAAGGTGTGTCTGGGCTCAGAAGAGGTACTACGGATTTCATGCAAGGGCTGTCTCGGTTCAGATGTCAAGAAAGCGGTGCCTGGGTTCAGAAGGGGCGTCAATTATGTCGCGCAAAGGGTATCCGGATTCCGAACACGTGTAATAGGAGACCACTAAAGGGGAGACCAGTAAGCGGGGGTCCAGTGAAGGATCGAAGAGCCAGTGAAGGGGGGGGGTACCTGTAAGGGTAGAACCTTTAAGGTTTAGGGAGCCAGAGAAGGAGGGTCAATAAAGAATACCACTATGATGAGGGTTGGGGGAGGGGTGGGGGTAGTAAGGGGAGGAGGGAGGAGCGAACGGGAACCAGTGAAGTAGGAGGGACCTGTGAAGGGGGAACCGGTAATAGGGGAACCATTAAAGGAGGACCAGTGAAGGGGGACCAGTGAAAGTAGGACCAGTAATGATGGCCAGTGAGGGGGAGGAGACCAGTAAAGGGAATCAGTGAAGGTGAGATCAGTAATGGGGGAGCTGTGAAAGGGGTGGGGCAGTAAAGGAGGGACCGGCAAAGGGGACCAATAATGGGGGCCAGTGAAGGGGGACCAATAAAAGTACCACTTAGGTGAGAGGAAGGGGCAAAAAGGGGGGACAGTGAGCGGGAACCAGAGAAGTGGAAGTCCTGTGAAGGGGAGGGGAGACTGGTAAACGGGGAACTAGTGAATGTGGGACCAGTACTGAGGGCCAGTGATGGGGCTGCCAAAAAGAGGGGAGCCAGTGAAGAAGGGACCAATGAGGGTGGGATCAGTAATAGGAAGGGGGATCAGTGGAAGGAACCTGAAAGGGCGGACCAATTCTTTTTCTCACTATAGCCCAACGTGTACGTGACAGGATCGTCGTACAACGTGGGTCTAGATCAAGAAGATGTGCCATAGATCAAACAAGCGAAGCATGCGTTGGATTTCCAGATGACCTTTGAAAGGCAGCAAGCGTGTGCGTGGACATGCCTCTCACACTCACTACTGGCTGATGCTCACTACATTTTTCTGCCTGTCTCTGCCTGTTTATGGGTAAGGGAGTATTGTATAATGTCGGAGGGAGGGGCGGAGCCCCCAACCAGACGTTTGGCGGCCGCTAGGCCGCTGATCGTGTGGGGTATGTAAAGAGTTGTATGTGTTTTTGTGGATGTCATTCAGCAGTCCGGAGCTTTAGCCCTGGGGTAATTGAGGTCGCTGAACACGAATCTGAAGTTCGCTTTCAAAGTTTCGATTGCATCACTCGATATTGATCAAATTATCGATTCTTTGTGGATGTCAATCAAGCGGTCCGAAACTTCAGCCCTGGGAGTAATCGAGGTCGCTAAACACATATGGTCTTTCATTGCCCTTCCATAAGACCTCTGGAGGCAGTGCCTCCAGTGGTCGAGGTCATGTTTATTAATTTGTACTTGCATGCTGCTAGAAAGCCCTGGGGCTGTACCTCCAGGGGTTGAAGTCATGATTATTAGTTGCTCCTTGTTCGCTGGTACCAAGCTCTTGGGTAGTTCATTGTCATGTTCATTAGTCAATCCTTGCTTACCGCCGTCATTACGTCTGTATGAACCATATAGTGAACTAGCACAAATTCTCCATTCCACAGTCAATACAGGGTATCGCCGAATCGCCATGCACTTCGACGATGTTTTCGAACTTCCAATAGCACTTCATGGCAAACTTCTACTCCTCGAAGAAAAACCTAGAGCCAGACCTAATTCTTGTTACGGGCTTAGATATGTAAAGGGTTATTGTAAAGGGTTAGAGGGTTATTAGAGCGAAACGATAAATTGTGCAATCAATAAGCTCACATGTCACGTGTCTTTCACGTACAAAGTTGTCAATTTCTCAACATTAAAAGAGGCACCGCACAGGTTAGTGTGGCTAAGTAGTAACAGGATTTTACCAAGCAGTCAGACCTGAACAATCAATCGAGTTTGAAATGCAGGGTTTCAGTCGAGTGCACGGCGCAATCTTGGACTATTTGCACGCCACAGAAATTTCGTTACCTTGTGCTTTCATATGGTTCTCAAACATCTTCAAAAGCTTCACTACTATCAATGTTAGAACCTCTCAAATAGTTCATGCATTTTTAGGACACCCTGCACGTTTCGCAAGTCGTAGTGTATTTTCAACTTTCAAACCTTTAGAGAAGCTCAAATCAATGAAAACTGCCACTTTGTGGAGAAATTATAACAAGCAAGCGAAAACAATCAATCTAGTATAAAATGCAAGGTTTCAGAAGGGTGCCTGGCGCAATCCATGCCATTATCATTTATCGGAAAATTTTAAATTTCCTAAACTTTCATATGAGCCATCAAGTTCTTCAGTATCTTTACTTTGAGCAAAGTTATCACCTTTCAAACAGTGTATAATTTCTTTGAGACATTGCATTTGTGAATATAAAATTCGTGATTGAATTCTGCGTAGAATGTTGGCGTGGGACATGTCTCTAACGGTGTGATACACACAGTTTTTTTCAAAAAATGAGCTCTTCTATAAGGTATTTAGACGACATAGTTGAATTTTATGTGAAATTTTAGCCTGGAAATATACCTTTCTCAGTTTCGCCGCAGGTTTGCGAAGCATTGTTTTTCAGTTTTAATTTTGAAGAATATCGCATCAACGGTAGTATTTATAAGGATGATGAAGAGCCCGTTAGATAGAGCTCGAAATTCTGATGTAGAGCTATGTTTGTTTCACTCCAACATGTATCTTTACACTGGTTTATAAACCCTCGGAACATCTTATTGATGGCAGTCCCAGCAAATCTGGTCGGCCTACTATGTGCTCCACTCATCCGTCAGGCCGCCGTCGTGGGGCCTCCGACGACGGCCTCCGTCGAGCTCCCGTGCTGTCGGCGACGACTCGCAGAAGTATTAGGTTCGCCCATAAGTCCCGCCGTTTTTTTCAACGACTCATTGCGGATTTCGCCGGCGGGCTCTTGCATAGTGCTATAGAGCTTTCGAAAGAGAATGATTTGCTCTATCAGAGCTTTGGTTGCGTTTCTTTTTTATACTGAATTTTTTGAATTTTTAGGTGGTTAAAGTGGAAAGGGCGAGGTCCGGGGAATACGGCGGATGGGCAACCGTCTCCCAGCCGAGCGTCGCCAACTTCTGCTGGGTCTCCTTCGCCACGTGGGGGCGCGCGTTGTCGTGCAGCAGGTGGACCGAGGCTCGTCGGGGACGCTTTTCTCGGATTGTGGATGGTGGACTTGCTGCATCCAAGCGTCGTCGCCAGTTCACGGGTGATGGCTTCCGGCTTCTCCTTGATACAGCGACGGACTTCGTCATCATCCACCGTAGAAGGCCTCCCGCTGTGCTCCCTGTCTTCGAGGCTCGCGTCGCCGCTCTCGAAACGATTGAACCAGCGCCTGACTGTGTGCGTTGGAACACTGCATCCTCCTTGCACGCTCTGCAGATGTTGGCGACCGCGGTGTTCGTGTCGTTGCCCAGCAGCCACTCTTAGTACACGAACGTACGAATTCGACCTTGGTCCATTTTAGCTTGTACTGGTAGCTAGACGTGGCGACTGCGCCTTATATACCCCTAGCGTGGAACTCTGGAGAACCTTCTAGAAGGTTTCTACACTTGCCTGATATTATAGCACTTCTAAGGAAAATTATAGAATTTTGAAAACTTTCGGACAGGAATTATTGGACAGCCTGGTAATTCACAGCACCACTACCCTCGTGGGAGAGAGCGACGCGAAGTTGCAGGTCGGCGGAGCATGCGCGAAAGAGAAATGACAGACAGTCTTTACCTGGGGTGACAAAAATCTTGGTCAGTACGAGCTCACTACTTCCTTTAATGAGTTTTAAACGTTTTATTCCTTGGTGATATCAGACAAACTTTCCATGCATTTATTTCCCTTAAAGTAAGTGACCACACGCACTACGTAACCCTCACCATCTGATGTTATTACTGTCACCGCACCCTGCATCCTGCTAGCGGCTCTACCCAACCTGTCGGATCCACTTGAAAAGTTGGCATACCCGCTTTTCAAAGCTCGGCAAGGTTTCCACTGTCACAAGCAAACGGACAACATAGTCACTGATTCCTGTGCGCTCGCCGAGGACGGTTACCTGTCCACGCTCTCCAACCAAGTCGACACTGTGTTCGAATTTCTTCCGTTAGAACCCTTTGTTTTGTTTTTTAAGCAAAGCCATATTTGTTCAGCTTTGAGTCTTTTTGTCCTGTTCTTTCCATGTCATTCAAGTAGATGAGTCGTTTTCTGATTTACTCACTCTTGACTACTTATTCAATCCCGACTGATTTCCCTGTGATTTGCTGAAATGTTTCAGACCCGAACACGTCAAAATGGAAAGAAAAGTGAATCATCTGATGCCTAGCTAAGGGTTCCCACGCCTGAAGAAGTTAAAGATGTACGAAAAAATACAGCGTGATCAATCGAAACACTGAAAGGGTCTTAAACATGATAGCCATGTCGACTAGCTTGGCTACAAAACTAATCGTAAGGTACCTCGCTCTACTTAGCCCTGTGTGAACCTCCAAGTATACAATCAGAACTGATTCCTCAAAAGAAATTCTTAGGTGATCTTATTCTGGACGCTCTCTAGAGATCATCTAAGATTCATGCTATCTAAATCAAAATTGCATCGTAGGCTTAAAGCCCAGGCTTGTTCGAGGCTCTACGTTGCCTTACAAAATGTTGGAAATGTGGAAATTTTGCATTTCACTTAGACGCACTAGGACTAAAATGTCACTCTACCATACTGAAGACTTATGCTGCGCTCCTTTGAAAGTCCGTATCCTTATTACTTTAAAAGTGAAATAAAAACCCAAGGCCCATGAGGTGTGGATGTTGCGTTCGATCACACTGCGCTGGTGGTGTAACAGAGTAGAGTATTCCCGCACGGTCAGCGGGTTTTAGTCCCGTCTGGCGCTAGAGTTTCCATCGCAGCAAACACTGCTATAAAATCAAAATTGTCGTACATATAAAATTATACATATGAATATAAAATACACATATAAAATTTCGAAATCGTACAGATGCGAGACCACACATATAAAATTGCGAGATCGTGCCACAACCCTTTGTCAAGCCATCTGCAGTGAAAATGTTCATTGTAGACTTAGCGGCGTTGTTGGCCGTTGTTACGGTACGTTCCTAATGTATGCGCGCTTCTCTTGCTTTCATATAACGCCTTTTAGATTATCCCCGAATGCCAATCCGATGGGTATAGCAAACGTGAGTGTCTTTTTCTAAAAGCTAACGAGAAATTTAAATCCGCTTTAGTTAACTACGAGGTACTTTTAGCCTATAAATGCAACGGAACGGAGATTACCGACGACGAGAGAGACTCAATTGTCCAAGCCATAAACGACCTACGCCGACGGGTAGCTCAAGGTGAAGAAATGGGCCTTAATTCCCTCAACCTTCCTGCTTCCAACGAAATGTATAAAATGGTAAGTACGGTACTGGTCTATCAGTTTTAAAGCCAATTTCGATAATTCAAATATTTTGCTGTAGAAGACGAACATTTATACACAATTTTGCTTAAAGGTATAAATCAAAAAAAGAAATTTGTCAGGACGCATGGAAGGATAGGAAAGGATAAAGAACGGTATTGCTCGATTCCTTTTGCGATGCGCCACGAATTCCGCTTCTACGGAATAACGTGAAGGCGATGTGAAAGCGTATAGCGGCCTATACAATGGCTTGTGCTGGCCAGCCAATACATAAGTCAGTGGTTTATTTTTCCCAGACAAGTCTGGCACCAATTCACCTACCCCAAGAGATGCAAAGGTTGATGGCCTTGGTGAGAAATCCAAACTAAGAACCACGGCTTAGGTGCAAGCTACGCCGACAGCCGACTGTTTCGATTGCGCTCTAGAAACATCAATCGGGAAAAATTAATAAACGTACTCTCGAAAATGCTAAAAACGGAGACTACGACGATTGCGGAGTAACTATCTGAGGGATGTAATATTTCTACGCGAATAATGAACAATAATGATCAGTGTACAGCGACGGCATATTTGGCCCATTCAATGACCATCGGCTCAAGTATGTCCTTTATCCTTCCCAGATAATTACAACACCAATTCACCCACTCGGAGGGATGGAAAGTTTGATTGGCCTAGTCGTGACTCACACGAAAAATCTTGAAACGGAATGCACGCGACGGCCTGCCACTCCTCTGAGTACGTGCCACTCCACGCGCAGAACGACAAAGTCCGCATATTCTGTATATAGAGTGGTGGATGACGTATGTTGCACGTCTTCTGAATCTGAACGCAAGTGGTATGATGTCTTTTACATGTCTTCTGAATCACGACGCACGCTACACAACCTCTGTGGCACGTTTTCTACTTCCTTTGAAATGACTTGCTGTGGTCAGAGATGGACAAATCAGTGTTTTCACCCTTCGCAGACGAGTCTGGCACGAATCCACCGACCCGGATGGGAGGGATGAGGAGCTTGGCTCACCTTGGCGCGAAATCCAAAACAAAAACCTGGAATCGGATGCTTACGACAGCCGGTGCCTCTTCCGAGTGCGCTAAGACGCAATGTGCATATGTCATACTTCGTCGCCCTGTTGGCGACGCTGTCAGCGACGTTGTCCGGCGGGTACTACGCAGTGCGTAGCAATCCGCGCAACACTGTCGCCAACCGCGTCGCCGACAGAGCCACTGGGGGTGATTGCCTATGGACAACGCTCTGAAAAGTGTGCTTAGCTCATTAAAGAATTCAAGTTGTTCACGGCCAGTAGCTACGTTTCCGCATGTCTGTTGTTTTCCTACAAGCAGATCATAATAGGTGAGCAAGCGCGGGAGGAGCACTAGTCAGAAAAGCGTCGAACGTTTTTTGTGAAAGAGCAAAAGCACTTCTTGAATTTGTTTCAGAGGTACGACTGCGATTTGGAAGAGCTGGCTAAGCAGAAAGTGAGTGGTTGCCCAATGTTCCCATTTCCTGATCCTCCCAGCTCTCATGGAATGAACATTGTAGCGTACGTTACAGAATAGAGGATTATTGAGTTGAAGGAAAAGCTGTATAAGCTTGTGCAGTTTAATTTTAGGTACGTTGGAACCCTCAATCCTCTTCGCTGGGCCTTTAATGGATGGCATGAGCAGGGTAAATACGTCCAAATTCCTATAACTCCCGACATGATTCGTACATCCAAAGATTTTTTGAACGTGAGTGCATTAACTTTGATGATTCGTCGAGAAGGGATGTGATCTCGATACAGATGGTGGTTGGAACTTCAAACGGTTTTGGGTGTTACCAGTCGGTATGCCCAGACTCAGACCCGACGTCAATGTTCGCATGCGTCTTCCAAGCACCGTAAGTATTCTCCTTCATCGAAAACGTACACGAGAATCAAAAGTGGAAGGATCGGGTAGATGGAAAATATTTTCTCAATCCAGGCAGGTTAAAGATGGCGACGAAATATATAAGATGTCGCCATCAGCATGTACACCAACTGACGGTTGCACGGAATACCCATCTACATGCACAGACTACCTTTGTGTGGTAGACCTCGCACCACCATTGACAACGACAACAACAACCACTACTACCACTACTCCGAGGCCGACAACAACCACTACTACTGGGAGACCAACAACAACAACAACAACAAATGCTCACCCCAATCCGGGTAGGTTTTTGAGACTTTCAGGTTTACGGAAGCATAAGTTATTAGGTTGTAACGAAATAAATGGCACTGAACCACTGTAAATTTAAACAGTTAATATCTCGGCTTGTAGGCAAGTTTATTAATCGAAATAAAAACCTTCTGATTCTACACATCTTTGCCAACGTGACACAGGCTTTTTATCCCAGTAGCATAAAAATCAGAAGTTCTGGAATTGACGAAATCTTCGAAGGCACTTTCGGCATCCTGTTGGTGTTTGAATATTTTCCCTACCAAGAAGTCGCCAAGATGCTTGAAGAAATGGTAGTCTGTTGGGGAGAGGTCGGGAGAAAACGGAGGATGTGGTAGAGTTTCAATGCTCAGCTCATTCAATTTCTGGAACGTCATTCGTGCTACATGGGGCGAGCGTTGTCGTGCAGAAGGAGAACTCGCCTTCGGTTTACCAAGGCTGGCCGATATCCTTCAACTTTTTCATCATTTCTTCAATTTCAATGCAGTACTTCTCTGCCGTGATAGATTCACCGGGAGGGAGGAAGCTGTGGTGAATAATTCCCAGCGAACACCACCATACTGTCACCATTACTTTCTTTTCGTGCAATTCCGGCTTCGCAAAAACCTTGGGGCTCTCATCGCTGTCCACCCACTGTGCCGATCGTCGCCTGTTGTCGTACATTATCCATTTATCGTCACAAGTTACGATGCGATCGGTTTCGTTCCGTAGAAGCAGTGCGGACGAGATCTCATATCGTCGGTTTGTTTGCTCCTCAGACAGCTCGTGAGGCACCCATCTTTCCAGCTTTTTGGTCTTTCCAATTTTCTTCAGATGCCGGGCAGCTGTGTTGTGACTGACGCCAAGAACCTTCGCTATCTCCCTGGTACCTTTGTGTGGATCCTCCTCTACCACATCTCTCAGCTTGTCCTCATCAACATCACTATGCCTCCCACGACCTTCATGTTCTTCCAAGCTCTCATCTCCATTCCGGAACTTCTGATACCAACGATACGCCGTCCGAATTGTGGAACATCCTTGACCGAATGCGGCGTTGATCTTCTCGTCCGCCTCCTTAGCTGTAGTGCCCAGCTTGAATTCATACAAGTAAATGCCTCGGATTACCCCTTTGTCCATCTGCAAAAAAGTCAATAAAACTCTAAAGTTTTCCCACTTTTACATAGAAAGTTTGGTACTCGCCGGTAGAGCAAAGTTTGCCCTTCTAAATGATATGCCACATGTTACGGTTTGTTCTGGATCAAACGCGTAAAGACGCGCCAAAAAATGGCGCGAGGTAGTGCCATTTAATTCGTTACAACCTAATATTTATTCAATCATCCGAAATGAGCACGGTCATGCATTAGATAAAAAACGTCATAAGCAAATTATAGCCACCATCGACACACATTTAACATTACATAGTAAACAAAACATAGTTAAAGTAGTATCTTGCAACTAAGCACTTGATCGAACTCTATTGGCGACATTCTCGCTAGCAATAAGTTGCAATAAGTTCAGCTCGTTGAGAAAACAGTAATTGAGGACCTTTGCTGAATTTAGAAAAGGAAGGTTAAGGCCTAAGCTTCGTTCGCCTATTCGCAGCCATGTACGAGTGAACTAAGGTATCTTAACCTGTTTAGTCCTGTGTGAATCTCTAGGTATGCTGCCAGAATTGATTTCAAAGCACCTCAAAAGTGATTCTTGGGCGAACTTATTCTGGATGCGCTCTAGAGATCATCTAATGATAAGATTCATGCTATCTAGATCAGAACTGCTGTTCGAAGGTCTACGCTGCCCTACCAAATCTTGGAAACGAAGACATTATGCCTTTCACCTAGACGCACTAGGATTAAAACGTCACTCTACCATACTGAAGATTACGTTCTTTTGAAAGCCTGCTGCGCTTTTTTGAAAGTGCGAATCCAATTGTTTTAAAAGTGAGATCAACCTAAGTCCCACGAGGTGCGAATGTTGCGTTCGATCAGGCAGCGATGGAGGTGTAACGGAGTAGCGCCCGGTCAGCAGGGGGTGCGGGTTCGAGTCCCGTCTGGTGCTAGAGTTTTGCTCGCAAAAAATCATAAAATCGAAGTTGTCGTATGAGAAGGACAGTAATTGATGAACAGCTCAAGGTAAAATCGTTGTTTGAAAGTACTCTCTAGAACAAATGCCTAAGAAATGTTTGAAGGAATTACGTAACAATCACAGATCAGCGTAAAAATTGGAGGAAAGTATGCTCGAAAAAAAAGCTCGAACACCTGTCCTCACGCTTCTAACGCGGCGTCATTTAGTCGAGCCACTTGCTTCTGTAGCTATTTTCAGCCTTTTGTTTTTACGTGAGGCAAGTCTTCATAGGTCAGATGTAAACAGAGCAATTCCACACTAAACTTTGAGGACTCGCAGCTCATTTGGATCATGGAGTTTACAGAAATGAAACACACCTTGCTACCATTTTCAGCAACTATCCTTCACTCCGTAACATTTATAGCAGCGGTTCAGATATCTGAGACCCTACTTGAGCAGGTTGAGCTCTCCAATTTAATACGACACAGCATAACAGATAACATAAAGCTGTAGAAAAGGAAATGTATACGTGAGAAGTGCATCAGACATCTAACCTATACCAGTGTTTCACAAAGACGAAACAAATAGATCTTATAAATTAAGTTTCTAGCCGAGAACCGGTGGTGTCCTGCGAACGGCGACATGAACGACAGGCTAAGAGAGAAAGCGCTCATGATGCACAACCACAGAAGGTTTGCTTATTGTTGCAAGCCACGAACAATACGATCTTTTGGTCTTTAGGAGGAAGAGGACACATTTTCTGTTGCTTCTAATTGAAGCTCTTCGAATAGAATATTTTTATCGTTGTTCTTTGTTTAGGTATGTGTTTCATATACTTTTTTAGATCACAGCTCGCGAAAGGACTAGTTACTAAATTCCACGGGCACTTGCTTCCTCCGGCTTCAAACATGATGAAATTGGTAGATGTTCACTTTTGTATCCGTTTTAACAGGAGCACGACAAAAACAGATGCTATCTAGAAATACGACTGCGACCTGGAAAAGGCGGCAAAAGTTCATTCAGAAAGGTGCGGTGGCGCGTCGTATCCAACCGCTCGCCCAGGAATAGGGGAAAATATTGCTACGGTTTCCAGAATTGAAGCAAGACACCGAATCAAAGCCACAGAGATAGTTCGTCTATGATATAAATTTCTAAATGATCACATTGTTTTCAAAGCCTGTGATGTTTAGGCAATAAAGCGATGGTGGGATACAATAAAAACCCGAAATCCAGCGGAGTCTATTGGGAGGGCAGTCACTTTCGAAGCTCGCCACGTTTCGTTGCCGATCCGGAAGTTCACCATGGTGGGTGGCAATAATTGGCATTGCTAAAGTTAAAAGAAGTAGCTGAACGATCCTTCAAAACCTTTTAATTAAAGAGATAATTTGATCAGCTAAAAATGTTGCAACGAAGTTTGGTTGCGATCAAGACTTTGACGCCAGGCGGGACTCGAATCCTTATCCTTTGCTTACCTGGAACGATGACAAGGCACCACACCACTATCACTGCTTGACTAACACACCACAGACGATTAGTCGTGAGCTAATCAGCACACACCCGTAATACCGGAATGAAATGGATCTTTTGCTGGATCCTACAGCGCCAGTGGTGTAATGGTGTAGCATCCCGTGCGGTAAGCAGTGGGATCCGGATTCAAGATCTGCCGCGTGGAGGTGATTTTAACAACAAGCACTGCTTGAAGCATCTTACAATCTCAGTAACAATTGTCTGTGGCTTAAGTAAAATGAGTTGAATTGTAGATGGCTTGGGCAACAACGACGAAACTGGGTTGTGGGGTTACCATGTGCCCGACGGATTTCAAGGTCGTTTGCCGTTATCAACCTAGGTAAATGTGTAGTTTCTATCAGTTAGCACGTGAAGAAGTGAGCTCCGCTAATTCAGAGGCAACATTGTCAATCAACGTATTTATCTACCAGGAACTCCTTGCGCCAGATGTCCCGCAGGAACTACCTGTGAGGACTCTCTTTGCAAGTCTCCTTGATTTTCGATGCAAAACCACTCATGCTCCACAGCCGCTGCATTCCCAGTGATTGCTGGTTGCCATTTATTGAGTTCACCGCCGTTGTTTAATAAAAATTTAATTTCTGTTCCGATTCCAGTTGCTACCAAAAACTATTTTTTGAATTTCAGTACGAAGCCATAGAAAGGGAGAGATTCTTTCCAATACTCAATTGGTGTTTTCACTCTTGCTTTTGTTAGCGCTGTTTTCGTCAGTAGGCTTCAGCAAGCATTGAAGCTCTGGCGTAACAAAAGAAGTTGAAGAAGCAAAAATGCAGGTAGAAGTTGAGGGAAATAAAAATTCGCGTTCAAGTGAAATTAAGTGAAATTCGTCACTCACGGTTCCCTTCACTGCTTGCACACATTCTATTGTTTACTGTTCAAGCAGGGGGCATTCCAAAAGGTTTAGTGTTTCCAGATCATGTTTTTACAAACAGTGTGCCCAATAGCATGGTTGGTATTTGCAAGCCATATCTTCGTGTGCTATACTCATCGTTTAGAAATTAACGAAATATTATAGAACAATGTCATAGTTGACAACATAATACGTGCTAAAGGCTGTACTATGTAGGAAAAAACTATTGTTAGAAAAGCACAAAATAAGTTAATTGAACTTCTATGATGGGGTGATAAAATGTGGACAATCGAAGATAGCAATATAAGTGTTGGATTATGTATAGAGCGTTTCAATCAAATGCAGCATATTCCTAGATTAGTGCTGCAATATTCGTAAATAGTGTAAACCGATCGATAGTGAGGCCGCCCATTAAAATTGTGCTGGAAAAGAAATGTGAATGAGTGCTAGGAAATCAACAACATCCAAGAACAGCTTGAAAGCGCTTACCCATAAAATGTTAGCCACAGAAGACTTAGTAGATGTGTGATTAGCAAGAGGTAACAGAATGACCTCTCGTGAGTATTGAAAGAGCTTTCTGCTCGGCCAACGTTTTTCGGTTACAACCACAACTGAAACACCTATTATAGAATCCAATTACAGCATCCCACCGCCATTAACAATAAGCTTAATTAATTAATTAATTAATTTATGCACAACGTGCGCCATAAAGAACAAAGGTGAAACAAGTGAAGCAAATTATCAGTATGCACTGCAACTCTAGTAGGGCCTAGCATTCTGCAGCAATTCAAAAGCCTAAGTACAAGGAGACTGCAATCACAAACAAACGTGTAATGAGATTTAAAAGTGGTGTATGAATTAACTGAAACGGTGGCGATGTCCGTTCCTCCACGTGGTGCCACTGGAAACTACTCGCTCTGCGAGTTAAGCCGAACACGGACACTCGATTGCAGGCGACAGGCCCT
Source organism: Heligmosomoides polygyrus polygyrus (assembly GCA_947396885.1). Taxonomy (NCBI): domain Eukaryota; kingdom Metazoa; phylum Nematoda; class Chromadorea; order Rhabditida; family Heligmosomidae; genus Heligmosomoides; species Heligmosomoides polygyrus. The sequence goes on from OX377202.1 coordinate 85,679,743, forward strand.
TGTGACAGGCCGGCCTACGAAGACTCATGTCACATCACATGGTGTATGACAGCTCAAGTGTTTCGAGATAGTGCTACGGCGTCCGCGGGAGCCGACGCGCACTCGCAGAGCCCGGCGAGTGTGAGAAGTATGCGAGGGTCCCTGATGCGAGGACGGCATCGGGGGGCAACTGAGCTAGTCCGAAAGTCCCGTAACGTAAGCAGGACCCGCGTGGCAACGCTGAATGTGGGTACGTTGACGGGCCGCTCGTGCGAGTTGGTTGAAGCACTGGAGCGTAGAAGAGTTGATTTCTGTGCGGTGCAGGAGACGAGGTGGTCCTGCCGCAAATCAAGGGACATAGGACGTGGCTTCAAGGCCGTTCTATGTGGAAGTCCCAGGACCACCAGTGGTGTCGGAATAATCGTATCCGAACGATTTCGTGACTCGATTGTAAGCGTCGAGCGCTTTGACGATCGATTGATGAAGATCGTTGTCGCCGCGAAGGAGCGACTCTATCACTTCTTCTCTGCGTATGCTCCGCAGACTGGCTGCTCGGATCAAGCCAAGGAAGAGTTTTGGAGCCTGCTTGATGAGAAGACAGCAGAGGTACCGTCGAAAGATGTCATCATAGTCGCTGGTGACCTCAACGGGCACGTCGGCGCGACGAAAGACGGGTACGGCTGTCATGGTGGGTTCGGTTACGGATCGCGTAACGCAGATGGTGAGCGTATCCTTGAATATGCGGAATCGCACAACCTCACCATAGTGAACACCGTATTTCGCAAACGCGATTCCCACCTCATCTCGTTCTATAGCGGGAACACCAGGACTCAGATAGACTTTGTCCTTGTGAAGGATCGAGACGAAGTCTTGTCACAGACGCGAAGGTCGTGCCGTATGAGACGGTCGCCCCACAGCATCGACCGCTGATCTGTACTTTAAAGATCGCCCCTCCGAGGCTGAAGCAGGTGGAGCGATGCGGTGCACCAAGAATCAAGTGGTGGCGAATGAAAGAGAAGGAAGCAGCTGTGATTTCTCGCGTGCGGTTACCGACAGTGACAACTGTCGACGAAACTTGGGAGAAGGCCACCGACGCGATTCGTCACGCTGCACGGTCGGAGCTCGGCATCACGAAGCCTGGACGAAGGAAGGTCGACAAGCAGGCCTGGCTGTGGACAGATGACGTGAAAGCCAAAGTTCGAGAGAAGAAGACGCTATATCACGTGTTTCTCGGCGAAAAGACAGCCGATAACAGGCGGAAGTACCAAGAAGCGAAGAAAGCTGCAAAGAAGGCCGTGGCTGTTGCAAAAGCCACTCATTATGGAGATGTCAACGAGAAGCTCGAGTCACGCGATGGCGAGCGGTATCTGTACCGACTCGCAAAGAATCGCCATCGCCAGACCGAGGACATCGAGAAGTTCTTCGGCATCAATGATGAGAACGGCCGTCTTCTTATGGACCGCAAGAAGGCATTGAAGCGATGGCGCGATTACTTTGAGGAAATCTCTACAGTAGAATTTCCTCATCCAGCCATCCCCTCAACGGCTCCAACCCACGGCCCCGTTCAGAAGATCACCGTGGAGGAGATTGAAGCGGCTTTGAAGAAGATGAGGCCAGGCAAAGCGACTGGGCCCGACGACGTGGCAGCAGAACTGTGGAAGTCGAAGTTTTGGTACCCTGCTGAGTGGTTGGCGAAGTTCTTTAATCAGGTTGTGGCAGAGAAAAAAGTGCCTGAGAGTTGGCGCCAAAGTACGACGATTCCGATTTGGAAGAAGAAGGGCAGTCCTGCAGACTGCTCCAATTACCATCCGATTGGCTTGCTTTCGCACAGCATGAAGATCTTTGAGCGAATTGTCGATGGACGAATTCGGGACATCGTCCAGCTTTCCAGCAATCAGTGCGGCTTCGTGGCTGGCTGTGGCACCATTGATGCCATACACGCCGCCCGCCTCCTGATAGAAAAGCATCGCGAGAAACAGAAGGCAGTGCATATCGCCTTCCTCGACTTGGAGAAGGCCTTTGCCCGCGTACCGCGTGAAGTGACATGGTACGCCTTGCGACATCATGGAGTTCCCGAAGAGCTCATAGAGTGGGTGCGAATTCTCTACTCTTGTCCAAAGAGTCGAGTGCAAGCTGCAGCTGGAACCTCGATGGAGTTCCCCATCTCTGTCGGGGTACACCAGGGTTCTGCGCTTTCCCCACTCCTCTTTGTTGTCGTCATGGATGCCATCACACGAGATCTTCAGAAGCCCGTCCCTTGGACGTTGCTTTATGCCGATGACGTGATGCTCGCTAGCGAAGATAAAGGTGATCTCGAGCGAGAGGTGCAAGCTTGGTGTGATCGCTTGGAGCGGTTTGGACTCAGATTGAACGTGAAGAAGACCGAGTATTTAACGACGGACGTTACCGAGTCCAGCTCCATCAAGGTTAACGGCATCGAGCTTCCACGCACTGCGGTCTTTAAGTACCTGGGATCAGCAGTGGCGTCTGACGGCAAACTGATGGTCGAAGTGAATTCACGCGTGAGTGCAGCTTGGTCCAAGTGGAGCTCGTTGACTGGGGTGCTCTGCGATAGGAAGATACCGGAGCGCTTTAAGTCAAAGATCTACAGGGCAGTCATTCGGCCAGTAGCGATGTACGGCGCTGAGTGTTGGCCTGCGACCAAGGAAGTAGAAGCGCGCCTCAGCGTCATGGAGACGAAGATGCTGCGCTGGACGGCAGGAGTCACGCGCATGGTCCGCATCCGAAACGATGCTATTCGGCAGAAGTTCGGTGTCGCGCCGATAACTGACAAGATGCGCGAAGCTCGCTTACGATGGTACGGCCACGTTCTGCGTGGAAAGGAAGATAGCGTCCGCAAGATAGGCCTTAAGTTCGAGGTGGTAGGAAAGCGGCCTAGAGGGCGCCCGAAGCAGCGCTGGGCTGATACGTTACATACGGACTTGAAAGCGGCTGGCGTCCACCCTGATCTAGCGCTGGATCAGGAAAGGTGGCGTCATGACACCAGAATAGCGGACCCCGCTACGAAGCGGGACAGACGCTGAAGAAGAAGAAGAAGAAGTATGAAATAACTGAAACGAACTTAAGCAAAAAACTTTATTGATATCCTGGATGCAGTGATCGGTTTGGCGAACAGTATAACTATGGCGTGATTCCGATGGAGTAAGGAAATAACTTACGAGCAGCTAGACAGACGGAAGCACCTAGGAGTCCGGTCTTAATTCCGGTTATACCTAGGCCTTCATTACGCTTCCGTTCGAGGCTGCTTCCATAGTAACTGAGATAATCAAACCGAACTTGCGGTAGTACATTGTATCAATGTCAGGAATAAAGCTATATATACATTATAAATAAAGAAAAAATAAATGTGCGATTAGTGGATTGCATAGGCTCCTCTGTACTTAAGCTTTGAATAACCGCCGTAGACATCGAGCACAAAAGGAGAGCAGGCATAATGACTCACTAAGCATGACAAAAACACACAACACAAACAAGGTATAAGATCATGGCAACCACGGCACCACATCTCAGGAAACTTGCAACCCATTGAGCATATGCTGACCGAGAGGTAGATCTGCAGTCAACTAAACAATGCTAAAACGCGAAATGACGATAGCCTAGAAAATTAGCAAAAATGCCGGTAGTTTAGTAATCGCGAAGGATCTAACCTCATAATTCTTCTTTTAAAAGCTTTAGTTGTGTTTCCCTGAAATAGCTCAATAGGAAAAAGACTCCTGTTGAGCTCATCCATCTAGCACATCGATAGAAAAAAATGAAAAACAGTTGTGTAATATCTTCGACTTATCCTAGTGTAATGAACATTTAGGCTATTTATTCTAGGACTATAGGCCTATACTGGAGTTAAGAAATTTCTCCAATTTACAATACCGAAATAAAATAAAACCATTGCTAAATAGTTACAACATTTGGAGAAAAGATCACATACCTTTTCGTGCAATTCGTGAAATTCAAAAAAAACTTTACTGAAGACCTCATAGACAATACTCTTGGATTAGTGTACAAAAACACACCTGCCTTTAAAAAGACACATACCACTGAACACACGTGCAATTATCTGGATCTAACCTTAAAAATTGTAAATAGCCAAGTAGAAACCAACTTGTATAATAAAACAGTTTTTTTAACTCTAAAGTTAATAGGTTCCCACACATGATTCTGACGTTTCTGCCAGAGTTAAACGTAACGTCATATACACAGAAATCCTTAGAATAGCAAATGCTTGCTCAAAATTTGAATATTTTTGTAATAAATTAGAAGATTTTTATAAAGTTTTTGTAAATAATGGATTTAATAGGGATTTTATCGTCAGTAACATTGGTAGGTGCTCACGATCGCTGTTTCCAGTCAACTTGAGCTCGCCCCTCGCGCGCAGGTAGGACTAACGCCGCCAACGGCCCAATTTCAGCTGTCCCTAACTCTGTGCAGAGTTGTATTGGGGTCGAGATATTTGCATTTTGTAGTTTCCCAGAGAGAGGTGGTTCTTCCCATATACAACACTTGGGCCGTTCCGACCTACCGTTGAGACAGTCTCCTGGTCAGACTTTCTATTCACATGCACAAGGCAGGTGAATAAGGAGCATCCTTAACTCTTATTGTGCCCACTGTGCCCAACATTAACATCCGTTTTCACTTGGCCTCCTTGCCGTAACCTTGGTATATGACCTAGTCTGGTCATTGCATCCTGTTGTGTACTTTCTTATCTCTCCTTATTGGATGGGGAATCGTTAGGCAAGCAAAACTAATGCCAAACAAATTTTTCTCTTCCTGAGAAAAATTTGTTTGGCATTTGTTTTGCTTGCCCCTGCAGGCAAGCGGCCCAAAACTCCTCGCCTCTAGCTCTACGCAGAGTTGTATTGGGGTCGAGATAGTTGCATAAGTTTTTTCCCAGAGGGAGGCGGTTCTACCTATGTACAACACTTGCGCCGTTCCGACCTACATACTGCTGAGATGGTCTCCTGGTGATATTTGTTAATATAAGCACACTGCACACAACAACAGAATTAGGCACAATAAGGTTGGGCATCACCCATACAACGATGAGTTTCTTGCCTTTTTTTCTAGCGCAATCATAGTGCTAGGCTGGGCTGCCGCTAGGAAAGTGAAATGTTCTATCATACCGCAGCCTATATATAGTAAATATCCAAATCCAGAAAGAATCAACCCTCCAACTTGCATTGCTTGTTAAAAAAATGATGTTGCTGTATTACAACGATGTTGCTACTATCACCGCAACCTGCATCATGCTAGCCCGCTTTAGCCAACCGTGGATTCCCACCGTCTGTCACAAGGAAAGGAGCATCATAGCCAACTTCTGGAATATTTGCAAGCAAGGATAGTAACACTATGAAAGGCTCACGGTAATTCTCTACGCATCTCGTTATAGAAACCTGTGCCTAATGCATTAGGAACCACTGATGGTACTCAATTTTGGCGTGCGAGTAATAGTATATGATTCTTCATAAGTTCCTTGTTGAGTACACATTTGTCGAGTGAATGAAATGAATAAGTCGACCGATTGTCAAAGCGCTCCATTCTTACATTAAAATCATCACGAAGACGATATTTATTCTGATACCAACGATAGTACGCGGGCTGTTGTAAAACACGGCACTTTTGTCATGGTAATCGTAGCTCGACTTGCAGGAGGACCTCATCGTCTACTGCACCGCATATAAATCAACACTTCTTAGCCACACTGCTCTACCATCGTATGTGGTCAGTGATTGGCACTGAACGAATTCTCTGACATGTGTATTAAACTCTAGGTGACACTGGTTGCAAGGACGGATGCGGAAAAATAAACTTTCTCTTTTCAAACAAATTTCTTAAGACAAACACAATTGAAATACAAAATTCGGATCTATCCTAGTTGGAGAGGGAAACATAAATAAAAATGATGCAAAATGGCGGTCAAACAGCGCCGGTGGTGTAAGGCGAACATCGCTGCCTGGAAAGCAGAAGATGCGGGTTCGAGTCTCGCCTGTCGCAAGAGTTTTGATCGCAACAAAACATCCTGTAACAACATATAGCCTCTCTGCCAGCCGCTCCAAGCTTAAGCAAATGTGTTAAAGCAATGATGCAACCAAATGACTTGAGACTCACGGAGCCGCTTCAAGAGGACAAAATAGGAACAGAAAACAAACAAACAAACGAACAAACAAAGGAGAAGCAAAAAATCGCGGCGTTGTAAAGACGCCTCAGTGGGCAAAGCGTAATTATAGCTGACTGCCGCCTGGCTTGGTACAACAGGATCAATCATAATGAAGGGGACATACAATACCGCTCAAATTCTTTGCAAAAAGACGCTTTGCGACGGATTAATCCGTCACAGAGCGTCGCATTGCCATAACTCTTTTCAAAGTTATTTGTTTGAAATCTGATTAACACCACTAGAAGCCCCGTCCCATTTTCTATCCAGCGATCTAAACGTCATCTAAAACGATTGCGCAGTGACCTAGTTATAAAGCTTTTGCTTCCTCGGCTCCTTTATGTGATTTACGACCCCTCCGAAATCCCCAATGGCATGTCCTGAAGGCTTTTCGTTGACGAGCTTCATCGAAACTCAGAAATCCTTAATTGTTTTAGCAGATCTGTATTTGTTACGTATCAAGTGTCATTGTGGTACTAAATAGTGCTAAATTTGAATAACATATGCCCGATTTCAGATAAGCGCAAACATGCGGAAACCTAAGATTCAGTTAAGAATTACCCAACTAGTAGCCTGCTACAGAAGACAGTATTCTACTATCCCATTGTGGGAACGATGATCTTTATAAATCGTGTAAAATGGCTTTGAGAAATGGAGAGAAATGGCTAGATTTTCTTTTTTTCCAACAAGGGATTGGTCCAATCTCAATATGCGGCGTAGGATTTCTCCTATTTTTGAACCTCGGTTGCTCTTGAACAGGATATGTACGAAAGCCGTGCTTTTTGTAGTGTACAGTAGACGACAAGCACATTCGAATCTAAAAAGAACGAAAAGATTTTGGCTGTTCAAAGTAGATTTCCATGCGGCCAAGGTTTGACGAAAACAACAGAAAATTTTGTTTCAGTCGCTTACCTCTTTATGGATGAGTTTATTCGAAAAATTAACTGGACAGTATTTCTCAGCTCGTTGCGAGCTTTTCACAGATGTAATATTGTCCGCATTCAAACTGAAAACCATTTTCACCTCTTCGGCCGCCGAAACAAGTTTGGGGCTGCGCTTCGGCCCGAGTGCGGACACGGCGGCGGGCCGCTCGCTGCCCTTGCGACCTCCCACGGCACTCCACATGTCGTATATCGCCTATGTACAGTATTCACACCTCTTGCGTCGCGGTCTATCAGTGATCACCCTGAATACGAGTGCCACGGGAGGTCGCAAGGGCAGCGAGCGGTCCGCCGCCGTGTCCGCTCTCGGGCCGAAGCGCAGCCCCAAACTTGTTTCGGCGGCCGAAAAGGTGAAAATGGTTTTCAGTTTGAATACGGACAATATTACATCCATGGAAAGCTCGCAACGAGCTGAGAAATGCTGTCCCGTTAATTTTTCGAATAAACCCATCCATAAAGAGGTAAGCAACTGAAACAAAATTTTCTGTTGTTTTCCAAACCTTGGCCGCATAGAAATCTACTTTGAACAGCCAAAATCTTTTCGTTCTTTTCAGATTCGAATGTGTTTGTAGTCTACTGTAGACCACAAAAAACACGGCTTTCGTACTTATCCTGTACAGGAGCAACCGAAGTTCAAAGATAGGAGAAATCCTGCGCCGCATATTGAGATTGGACCAATCCCTTATTGGAAAAAAGAAAATCTAGCCATTTCTCTTCATTTCTCAAAACCTTTTTGCACCTTTTACGAAGACCATCGTTCCCGCAATGGAATAGTAGAATACTGTCTTCTGTAGCAGGCTACTAGTTGGGCAATTCTTAACTGAATCTTTGGTTTCCGCATGTTTGCGCTTATCTGAAATCGGGCCTATGTTATTCAAACTTGGCACTATTTAGTACCACAATGACATTTGATGCGTAACAGATACAGTTCTGTTAAAAACAACAGAGGATTTAGTTTCGATGAACCTCGTCAACGAAAAGCCTTAATGACATGCGACTGGGGATTCTCGGAGGGGTCGTAAATCAATTAAAGGAGTCGAGGAAGCAAAAGCTTCATAACTAGGTCACTGCGCAATCGCTTTAGATGATGTTTAGGTCGCTGGGTAGAAAATGGGACGGGCTTCTAGTGGTGTTAATTAGATTTTAAACAAATAACTTTGAAAAGAGTTATGGCAATGCGACGCTTTGTGACGGATTAATCCGTCGCAAAGCGTGTTTTTTGCAAAGAATTTTAGCGGTATTGTAGCTTTGCCTGTTTATAACCGTGGCGAAACCTAGTGCATTTTTTTTGGATTTCTTTCAAATTAGGTTCTATTTGATCTGTACAAAAAAACCGTGAAGCCCAAGTCAATTTATTACATAGAGCTTTTCGTTATGTGCCCCTAACGACTAGGATAGATCCTAAAATTTTTTGCGCACAAATGCAGAAATATCTCAAGAGTAAAATTACTCAATATAACCCCTGTCAAGCGAAGTGAAAGCTCCATACCCTGAAGCGCTGGCACACTTATTTTAAAAGAGAGCTGTTCATATTTGAGAATGCTGCGTGAATAGTGGTACGAAAAATGTGACGCTAGGGTTTCTCATCTTGATACCCTTTCGACTACGTTCCAAACGTAATATCCAAGCGTCCAGGGGATTCAAGTCCGGTTTATTGGGGGGCATGGTCTCTCTAGACCAAAGCGTGAGTTATGAAGCTGCCAGTTTTGGACAAAATGACTCGTGTGAGCCGGTATCCTGCTGGAAGGACGTATGCCTCCTTGAGGCTACAGTCACCATCCATAATTTCACTACAGTCTGCAAAACTCGCAGGTAAACTTCTTCGGCGACAGTTTTACATCCCCGTGTCTTCCAATGTCTTCGCTGAGCCTTTTCACTACCACCGCTGTTCTTGTCATTCGTTCCCGCGAGTGGGGTCTACCTCGCCGGGTTTGCAGAGCCTTCCTCAAATCCCTGAGAAGCATGTCACAATATCGTTAACGGCGAATCTCGTGTACCCGATGAATCAAATTATTAGTAGCACAGCACTCCGCACTATGTATGCAACGTCGATGTATTTCTGAGCCTTGTATCTGTTTAATAAAAACTTCTGGTTTCTATGGACGGCAATCGCGACTTCTGGCGGAATTATGGTTGGTGGTATAATTGAATATACAGGATGGCTCCTAATTATTTGCGCGTAGTTTATTATTAATAACTTCAACAAAAGACAACAGTTATACAACCTGATGCAACTTCTACATAGAGCAATGCCTAGCAATAATTCACTCAAGAAGATGTTCGAAATGAGCTCCTTTTGCAGCAATACTAGCCTTCAGGGTCCTCTCCACCGACATCACTGTGGGCTGCAGGAAGGTGCCATCGAAATCGTCCCACGCCTTCTGAAGTGAAGCTTTGAGAGCGTTCAAACTTTGGTGACTCTTTGAGGAGACCTTCTGCTGCAAGCAGCCCTACACAGCGAAATCCATCAGATTCAGATCAGGCGAGCTAGGTGGCCAGAAGTATTTCGTCCAGAAGCCAGGGAAGTGACTCTCGCAGAACGCCAGTGTGGATCTCGCAGAATGAGCAGGTACCCAGTCCTGTTGGAGCACGCATTGACCACTGACAAAATTTTCAGCAACCCAAGGAAAAAGAACATCGCGCAGAATCTTTTCTTGGTAGACTTCAGCGTTGATTTGCACTGAACGGTCGACGAAAACCAGAGGTGTCTTTTTGTCCAGGATAGTGCCAGCTCATACCATTACAGATTTCGGAAAAAGAGTCCTGTTAAGAACACGACGTTGAGAAGACCTGTTTCTGGATGGAGGCAGCAACTGACGCTGATTCTGTGAGTTGTGTGCTACTTCAATGGTAAAAATCTTCTCGTCCGTCCAGATCACGTTTGACAGCGCCCTGCTGGATCTCCTTAAGCAACAACTTGGATTTTTCCAATCTAATCTGCATGGCAGCTTCCGTAAGAGCTTGTCCGCGATAAAGACGATAACTGCGAAGCTCGAGATCCTGTTTGACGATCTTCTGTATTGTTCTGCGGGAAACCATAAGGTTTACGGCCATCCGATTCATGCTAACTCCATTGTTCCGGTCGATTCTCTTTTGATGACCTTTCGAAGGCGGAGAGTGTTCACAGTACGTGGTCTGCCAGATCTCCTCACTCGGTTCGACCATCCTTTCCTCCT
>OX377202.1:85690207-86000688 GCA_947396885.1 Heligmosomoides polygyrus polygyrus
CTATCACGGATCTCCCTCGATAGAGAGCCTTCGGGCTCTCTTGTTAAGAGGGATCTCGGGCCGCTTGTCGCAGGGCCACGTGGCGCGTCCCCGGGTGGTGGATAGGGGAATTAAACGCGAACCAAATGCGACCGTGTACTGCCCAGAGACGCAGGTGGGATGCAGGGGATGGACTCCTTGCTCCTGCTGTGTCGGGTCGATGCGTTCCTTGTGCGTGGAAGCGGCATGTTCGTGCACAGTGTGCGTGGATGTGTCCGTGACTGTGCGGATTGTAACTGTGTCGGCTCGGCCAAAAGCTTGCACTCGGTAGACTGGGAGTACATGTAAGGCGATTCGAGGCCGCCTTAAGTCTCGCTCCGTCCCTTCGGGCAGTCTGGCTGGCTGCCCGGAGTACCCCGCCCGCACGACAGAGCCTGACTAGCTACCCGTGTTGTATTCCAGTCAAACACAGCAGCACTAAAGGGCCTCATTCCCCTGACCCCGAAAGAGCCCCCATTTCTGCAGCGATGGGAAGGACGAGTACGGAGAGGCTGCTAAAATCTCAGGGCCTAACCAGGCTGCGCAAACTGAGAAGGACTAGGATGACGATCTGTACTTACAACGCCCGCACGCTTGCGTCGGAAGCATCCGTCGAGGACCTGATGATGCAAGCCAGGAAGATCAAGTACGACGTCATCGGACTGACCGAGACGAGAAGACACCACCCCCTACACGCCGCCTACGACTCCGGAGAAGAACTGTTCCTCGGAACATGCGACAGCAGGGGAGTAGGCGGCGTTGGTGTCCTCGTCAACACGCACTTGGCCATGAACATCGATTCGTACGAGTCTCTGACAAGCCGAATCGGACGTCTGCGACTGAAGCGATGTGGCTCCGTGCCAGCCTTGACTGTGTTCGTCGCGTATGCCCCAACATCCGACTACGACGACGAAGACGTCGAGGCCTTCTACGTGGAGCTGGAGAAGTTCTATAAGGAAGATCACACCTTCTACAAGGTGATCGTCGGCGACTTCAACGCCAAGATCGGGCCACGAAGGTCGCCGGAAGAACTTCACATCGGAACCCACGGTTTGGAGTGGAACGAGCAAGGTGAAAGGCTGTCTGAGTTTATCATGTCGACCAAGACCATCCATGGAAACTCGCAGTTCCAGAAGCCTCCCTCCCTACGATGGACCTGGGAATCCCCCGGTGGCCAGTTCCACAACGAGATCGACCACATCATCTTCAATCGCAAGTATTGCCTGACCGATGTCTCCGTTGTCCCCAAGTTTTACACGGGATCGGACCACCGCCTCCTTCGCGCGAGGTTCCGCTTTTCGCGTCAAGGAGAGAAGGCCGCGAAGTTCAAGAAGAGGAATCCCAGAACGACCATCAACTGGGATCTCTACACCTCTCTTGTCGGCCTTTGGGAAGATGCCGTCATGGACAACGTCGACGAGGAATACGATCGCTTCGTGCACCATCTCCACGATAGTGCTAAGGGAGCCGAGAGCTTAAAGACCACCAAGAGACGCCTGTCTCCGGAAACTCTTGAGCTGATACGTCAGCGTGGAGCAGCACGAGCGTCAGGCAACTACCAACTGACGTCCGAGCTTGCAAAGCTATGCAGAGCGGCGATAAAGGAAGATCTCAAAGAGAGAAGGGCGGAAGTGTTGGCTGAAGCAGCAGAGGCAGGGCTGAGCATCCGCAATGCCCGCCGGAACTTCGCCAACTTCAAGACCAAGATGACCGCTCTCCGACGTCCTGACGGAACCATCACCTCTTCCAGAAGGACCATGGAGAAAGTCATCCACGACTTCTACTCCGATCTCTTCGATAGCCACGTCCACCTGCCCCATGCCATCTTCCGCAGGATGGATACGTCGTCCCCTCTGTTCTCTCTTCCGAAATCCGACACGCCATCTCGTCGGTGAAGAAACGTACAGCACCCGGTTCTGATAGGATCAGAGCTGAACACCTGAAGAACCTCCCGCCAGCGCTCATCAACACCTTGGCGCGGCTCTTCACACGCTACCTGTCCGAATGCAAGGTTCCATCTCAGTGGAAGACCAGCAAGACCGTTTTGCTGTACAAGAAGGGAGACGTGCACGACATTGGCAACTATCGCCCGATCTGCCTGTTGTCCGTAGTCTACAAGCTGTTCACTCGAGTCGTCCTGAATAGGATTAGTAGAACGCTGGACGAAGGACAGCCATGCGAACAAGCAGGATTTCGGAGAGGATTCAGCACGATCGACCACATACACACCATTACGAAGCTCATCGAAGTGTCGCGAGAGTACAAGCTGCCGCTGTGCCTTACGTTCATCGACCTGAAGAAGGCATTCGACTCCGTCGAGACTGAAGCGGTCATGGAAGCCCTGCTCACCCAGGGCGTTCCTACTCAGTACATCAGGGTCCTTCGAGAGCTGTACAGTGGATTCACGACCAAGATCTCTCCATTCTACAACGACGTCGTCATTGACGTGAAGAGAGGGGTTCGACAAGGGGATACCATATCCCCGAAGCTCTTCAGCGCCACCCTCGAAAACGTCATGCGCGAACTAGAATGGGAAGACATGGGAGTGAAGGTCGACGGCCGGCAACTGCACCATCTTCGCTTCGCTGACGACATCGTGCTCATAACACCGAGCATCAGTCAGGCGGAACGAATGCTGGCCGACTTCGATCGTGTATGTGGAAGCGTTGGACTGCAGCTGAATCTTACGAAGACGATGTTCATGAAGAATGGATGGGTTTCTGATGCCCCATTCTCGCTCAACGGAACGAACATCTCCGAATGCTCCAGCTATGTGTATCTGGGTCGCGAAGTCAACATGGCCAACGACCTAGCACCAGAGCTGAGCAGGAGGAAACGAGCGGCTTGGGGAGCTTTCAAGAGCGTCGAAGAAGTCGCGAAGAAGACGAAGAACGTCCGACTCCGTGCCCACCTATTCGACTCCACTGTTCTTCCTGCCCTAACATACGCCTCAGAGACCTGGGCTATACGAAAGCAGGAAGAACACGCGATCAGCGTCGCGCAGCGTGGAATCGAGAGGACGATGCTCGGAGTGACACGACTCACGCAAGTGAGAGAAGGCCTCCGGAGTTCCGAGCTTCGCCGACGTTCGAAGATCAGAGACGCTGTTGCATGGGTCAAGTCGTCGAAAATTAGGTGGGCCGGCCACGTAATGCGATTCGCAGACACCCGCTGGACGAGAGTCGTCACAGATTGGATTCCGCGGGATGTCAAAAGAACACCAGGACGCCCACCAACGCGTTGGTCGGACTTCTTCGTGAAAGCCCTGAACGACCGATATGACGCTCTTCGTGTCCCTCGAGCGAGGAGGATCCATTGGACCACTCTGGCACGCGACAGGGACGAATGGAGACGCTGCTGGCGCCCGCTCGAGCAAGTCGATGATCAACGGGACGACAGGTGATACAGGTGATAACTGCATCTGACAGATCTCCCGGACTTAACAAGGCATCGGAGGGAATGCTGTCATCACAAGGGCTACCACATTATCTTCGAGCTGCTTGTCAAGCGAGGAACTTTTAGTGGAGGTAGATCGACAAAAGTGAGAGCAAGCGCAAAATGGCACAGAACTGTTAGGTTACAAGAAGTGTTCTATTAGATTTCGGGGCTTAGATTCAAGAACTACTAACTCGACTTAGAAAACGCTTCTTCACAAAAGAAAAAGCGTTTTGCTTACTGCATCTTTGACATTCCCAGAGGTCGCAACTGCCGGCGAAAGTACGCAGTATTGCGTACAGTAATCCTCGCAGCGCCGCACCACCCGCCGTTGCCATGGCGGGTCCGCGGCACCCGCAAGACTCTGCTGCCGGCCTAAGATATATATTCCTATTGCCTGTTGTTATACTTCATCTCCCATCTTTATTTCATTTTAGGATCCATTTCAGCTGAATCTTTTTGAGATGCCACCGAAATCACAACGCTCTGTCAAAACTAGCAACTCGACGTCTCAGGCACTTTCTGTGACCAACAGTTCCCTGTCTCAGGGGCCTCTCGTGAGCCAGTCTGCTACCGCTGAGGATTCCTTATCTTCATCCTTTCCAACCAATACGTCTCTCTTATCCTTGCTTGACCAAGCGTTGGAATTGAATAAGGATCACTAGTGTGGCTCACATGGGGAGGCGAGAACGCGCGACAACCGTACGCCGACTCACCATGAGGCTTCGATTGCTCACGCCCATTCTACTTGGCAGATCAGTTCTCTCTGTTGAAAGTAGCTGTACACTACTAGAAGCCCACACCTAAAAGAAGACGGACAGCTAACATCCGGTTTCCTAGGTTTTTGCCGACCAATTCTGACAGCAGACCTCGCCTGCCCCCAGTCTGTTATAAGAGTTGGATGAATATGACATGACATCACTCGTCTAGAATCTAGGTTCTGCCATCAGTCCAGCTAAACGAACCCCAGCGATGACATTCCCCTTCAAGTCTATGGACACTGCAGTTCCTTCGTCGTCTTTGCTCTGCCTCCGTTCTTGTTCCCAGTGCTGGATCAAATTACGAGAATCGACACACCATTCGTGGATGAGGTCCGATGCTGAACACGGACACATGGCTTTTTGGACGGTTAAAGTGGAGTTGTTACAGTGTGTTGTATGCCATGTAATAATAATCCTTCTTAGAACACATTTATTCTCTAACAAATGACACCGCTGAGAGGCAGGACCAACCCTTGCCACCGATAACCTCAAACAACGCTCCTGTGAGGCTTAAGCGAGATTAAGAATGATTGGCTGGATTATGGAGTTTGGCTTTGAAATAGAACACCGATACGGATCTCAGGAATCGTTCACCCTGAAGGACAGCTAGTAAGGTGCAAGAGCGTGGACTGCTTACAGGCACAGCAAGGAAAGGGTTCGGAACCCTAAGTACCTACATTAAGCGTAATCGTTTTCAAGGAACCCGTGTTGCAATGCGGTCTGACTGCGTTACAACAGTTGTCGCCACACATACCCGATTTGGCACTGAGCGGGGGACAGGGACAGACCCAAAGGAGGCAGCGCGATTCTGACAGAGACCATTTCATTTAAGATTAAGAGTGAAGTGTAGAGTATATCACAAGTGTTCGGGCACGCACCACCTAAGGGAATTGGCGAAGTGGAGTGGTGGCGACATTCCCACCCAGGTGAGGCGGGTTGGGAGCGGCTGCAGCCCAGGCTACCGTAAATGGTGGACTAATTCGAAAGAAAATGGTGGTCCGATGTAGAAACGAGTACGAGTGCGAATATGGGTGATTGAAGCACGGCTTAACGAACGCTGCTGAGGGAAAGGGAAGGTCCACGTACCCGTAGTGATCAGTTAGGCCTAAGCACAGAGGCTGCATCGCTCTCCAACCAGAGGGAACTGTGCCCAGGGATGCCACGCTCAAGCAGGGCAAGGGGGCTCTGGGTCGAGGGGCAGGGCAGGTGAGACCCTCACCAGAAGCAAGGCGCTCACCAGAGGTTAACGATGGCTTTATGGGACTTTATTGTGCTTTAGCTTTCCATCATAGGGATTTTTCAAGCCACCGGGTGGGAACAGGGACAGGCTGTCAGACGGAGCACAACGGAGGCTGGATGATCCATTATCGGTTGTCTCTAATTAATTAAACAAGTGCCTCTATGTGAGCAAGGCGAGGTGTCAGCAGTTCGGGGGTCCATGGTTTGTCGAGCAAGACCGGGAAAGAACTCAGAGTGATAGGAGCCAGCACGTCAATGAACGTCGACAAAGGGAGCACAATAGAGCGTAGAGTGGGCGGCTGACGGCAGCGCTCTGTAGCTGCGAGAAACAACCCGCAGCAAGTCCGAACTGATGTAAGGTCACTGTTCGAAAACATCAGGTAATTCTTCAG
This sequence comes from Heligmosomoides polygyrus polygyrus, assembly GCA_947396885.1. Lineage (NCBI taxonomy): Eukaryota > Metazoa > Nematoda > Chromadorea > Rhabditida > Heligmosomidae > Heligmosomoides > Heligmosomoides polygyrus. The sequence goes on from OX377202.1 coordinate 85,696,053, forward strand.
TCGCAAACGCTCATCAGACGATCGATGTCGCTCTAGAAGCTACAAGCAGACGCACCTGGAATAGAGACTTGCCTCCGATCGTTGTTATGTGTGAAATCCATAACTCACATTGGAATTTCGCATCGCTTACCGGATGTTAGAGTGCGAGTTTACGCTCCTAGTAGTCCTTCTGGTCTCCTCCTCGACGAGACTGCCTTAACGGCGCCAGGAACAGTGATGAATGAACGAGTCCAGCCCCGAATCAGGAACGTGAAATCAGTGACAGCCGTTAAGCACACAGCTCCGCTCGTATATGACCCTATAAACGGGAGCTCTGTGGGTTACCCCTGATGCTGAAGAGATAGGTGATAATCAGCCATCACTCACTCAATAAAGAAGCGTAGCACCTGCACGGTGTTATAACTTCTTACGAGCTTTGTGCACAGGCCAATGATATGGTACCGACCACAACGGCTTTCTAAACGAACCCATAAGCTTGACTTCATCTGATTCCAGTCTTAGGTGCTGCGAAGGCACTAACGTCATCGACTTCGATGGTCTAGGGTGGACGACGACAGCGACTCGTTGCAAACAGCGAGAGGGCATGGAATTCCCGCAGGATCATTCATTCTACGGTCGCCACATCTGCGTGCGGGAGTCATGTCGCACTCGCGATGTTGACCCAAGTGTCTCGGTACCGCGGTCTTTTCGATGCAGCAAGCTTTCCCTGAAGCAATAAGTGTTTTCAATTATGCAAAAGATCCCATATGACATGTGAAACATACTCGGTCATGCACTGTGATGACGCTCTTCTGTACAGAACCAAAAAGCCTTCTCACGAGTCCTCCGAACGTAACGCACCACTTTTTGGTGTGCTCGATCGCCCTCGATTTTCGAACTGCCTGAAATTGAGGCGCATTGCCTGGTAGTCACACCTGAAACTACAAGCTATTCCTCACCTTCTGCACACCACCAACTAAGCCACAGAGTGGCGGGAACGCGACCCTGCAGATGTTCAGGACCGGGTATCTGAAAGCATCATACTCAGGTACGGACACAAAAGCATTGGGAGATTTCGCAACAGTAATCCGTTGGTCACGGCTCGTGTAGAAAAACTGGTCTCAAGAAATATGAAAGCGAACGGAGAAGGTTCGTCTTGAAAGGAGTGCAGTTCCGCAAAAGCGGTAGAGAACCGATGAGAGGCGACCCAGGAAGGCTCGCTCACAGGCACAAGGTAATGGAGGGAGGACACGAGTTACGACTATTGGCAGGCCGAGGAGAATAGAAATGGGAGGAAGGACTGGGCGCCAGGACACTGAAGAGCTAAGACGGCCTCGGTATTCTGCAGGGCGACGACATTGAAGCCCTGGAGGGATGACAAGCAATGGTGGCGTGAATCGACATTTCAGTCATTGTAGGATTGCGGTAAGTACAGCTCAATGATGCTGCTGAAGCATGATGAAGCGAATGCTATACGACGGCGATCCAACGGTCACAAGAAAAACGGGAACAACCCTACATGACCGCTTTCAGAGAAAATCCGAGGCCCTCCATCTTAGCACAGGACTTTGGTGAAGTGAGGGGAGCGATTCCAAGGAAGTCTGGCGGCAACCAGAAGAGTCGTGGTAGCCAGCTGGAACCCTGCGCTGAGGACCCCCGTCGCCCGACAAGTGATGGCTGTAGCGTATGGTGGTCGAAGCCAACCGAAACACGGCAGGAAATCAGAGCCGTAACCCCACCCGACCTCACCCCGCCGCCGCAGGCGGTGAAATGACGACCGCGGTGGGACGCTCCGCGCGGAACGCGTCGCAACCTACGCCAACACTGTACTCAGAAAACTGGAGACAAGTTACTTGCTCGATTAGCGCGAGTAAATGATTGCCTCACGCCAGAAAAGCGCAAGGTTTAGGTAACTTACAGGCACCTTGCATGTAAGAAAGCAAAACTAGGGCCCCCGGGGGCCCTAGTTGTATAACCTTACATGTAAGGTGGAAGTAGCTTAAACTAAGGTCGCATGTAACTAACTTAGAAATCTGGGCCCCCAGGGGGAAATTCCCCGGGGTCCCCTAAGGTTCGCTTTCTTACATGCAACATACATGTAACTTACTATAAGCTCGCATGTAGCTTACTTAATTTTCAATGTCGCAAGTATCTTACTCCGTTTTGTAACTAGCAAGCAACATACGCAAAAGCTAACGTGGCATGCAACTAGGTGTGATATCTACATGCAACTAGGCCCGTGCTCCCAGTCTACTCGTGAGGCGCAATATACTTCACGTTGGATTGTCGTAGGGAGCCCGCTTGCCGTTAAGTACTGCTAGCAGGTGGTTTGAAGCTGGGGGCTCCAGCAGCGCTGAGCACACTATGGATTGACATTTCGGTCGTACGCCTTGTTCAGACATATTTTGTTTATTTTCTAAACAGTTTGAGAGTCTCTAGAGATATTGAGACACTACTCAAACTGTTTAGAAAATAAACAAAATATGTCTGAACAAGGCGTACGACCGAAATGTCAATCCATAGTGTGCTCAGCGCTGCTGGAGCCCCCAGCTTCAAACCACCTGCTAGCAGTACTTAACGGCAAGCGGGCTCCCTACGACAATCCAACGTGAAGTATATTGCGCCTCACGAGTAGACTGGGAGCACGGGCCTAGTCACACATAGATATCACACCTAGTTGCATGCCACGCTAGCTTTTGCGTATGTTTGTATTTTTATTCGTTTTACAATTTATGTCCCGGTTGATATGTGTTGTTACTTGCGACATTGAAATTAAATGTGTTGTCGTTTCTGAATATTTTTTGAGATGCGCGTGACTTCCATAAAGTTTATTGTCACATAAACTACTCCACATAGCAGTATAAGAACGTGTGTTTTGAAGTGCATATAATGCACAACAGGAGATCGAACATGATATCGTGAAACGAAGAAGTGGCAATGTAGAGGTTGTGGTGCGGGTTCATTCCTGACTGTAGTCGAAGAAGCTCAGCGCCATACTGGCATCACTCTCCGCCGAGTCCACACTCCGCTGCGACGCTTCCAGTCCGCCGTCGGTGCTCTGCGAGGAGGGTCGCGACGGAATTGTGTCATTGTCGATGGCGGCATAGCTGGTGGACTGCTCCGCTGCTTCGTGACTTTTCATGTTCCGGCGGAAGTTGGTGCTAAAACAACTGTTTTTGTTGTGTAGAAATGTGGATTGTGAATATTCAATTTATTACGTACAGCGCCACAGTTATCATCTGGAATACGTCGAAGTAGAAGGACGTGCGGACCTCCTTATTTGCCTTCTCGTACATGGCCTTCACGAAATCTAAAAGGTGATGAGTTGGTTGTAGAAACATGTGTTCGAGTAATGTCACTACTTACTTATGACCAGATCGGATTCGAAGTCGACGTACTGGTTTTTTCTTTTTCTGGTGCGCGCCGTAAGTCGGGGCCACACGTCACGAGAATACATCTAAAGGATTAGATGCTTATGTGGGATACACCTTAAGCTGAGAAGGCTAACGCAAACGGGCATCTAACACCAACCTCCGACACGATGTGGTGGATGAACTTGTTGAAGAAACTGACGTATTCCGAGGTCGACGAGGGCACCCGAGATGTGCGCTGGAGCCGAGTGTAGAGGGCGGACAGGTCACCTCCTTCAAAGACACATGCTAAGTGTCGAGAAGAAGATAACAAGGGAAATTGGGCATATAGGACTTCGAAAGCTCACCAGGGCCGTATGACGAAGATGGGATCGTGAAGTCTCCGGAAGGCACATCCAGTGCTCCGAAGTCCTTGGACGCCGTTAAGGTCTCGTCGCGGCTTTTCTGGTAGACTTTTTTCTTCACCACCGACAGAGCAGTCTCCACGGTCTTCACTCGGTCGCGAAGGAGTCGAAGCTGAGCAAAGAGGCCGATTACACTAAGCGGAGATGATTCGGTCGTAATATCGAAGACTAACTGTTATGGCAGACTTTAAGTGGCTCGATCGGCGCTCCAGCTCCTCAGCGTTCTGCGCAGAAATGACGTCATCTACCAGGCTGGACAGGTCCGTGGGGAAGATGTCGTTCTTAACCGCATTCTGAAGGGAGAAGTGCTCAGATGCAGTTGCCGTGAAGGAGCCGAAACCAAAGCTTTATGAGAGAACTACCAAGATTTCCTCGTCGGTCATCCTGCTTCTTTTCTGCATCCCTACCAGCTTTCTAACCAGGGGATCCTCGATATGCCTAGGTGAATCAACAGAAGTGAACTGCTAGAGACGAAGCTGACTACATCATGAGAGAACAAAATTTACAGTTGCTCCACGACGCTCTCCGATGCTTGTGACGAAGAATCTTGTCCTTGCGACGAAGAACCTAGTCCTAGTGACGAAGATCCTTGAGAAGACAACGACTCCTGAGAAGTGAGTACCGGATTCGTGCAGCCTGCACCGCTGCTCTCGTTCGGGTTGCCAGCAGAAAACATTCTGATAAACTCAAGTTCAAAGTGGTGGTGTACGTGTCAAGTTACGGAAACCAGTGCGAGGTAGAGGTAATCAGGTAATTAGTGATCGAAACACCACGTAATGTTTTGGTATTGATGTGTCATAGTCGTTAAAAGATTTATTTTAGTGAAAGGTCAGAAACGTGTAAACGTGTGTGCAACCGAAGCAAACGACAATCATCGTGGCCATGTTATTCGGGGTTTCCGGTGTTATTCAACAGCATTATGAATTCACTCTCGGTACTGAACTTCAATGGAACCGCTGTGCCGCGAATGCACGATACAGGAAACACCACGGGCAGCGTAGAAATCGAGTTGCTGTGCGAAAGCTTATAGAAGAAAGTGTTGACCCGAGAACACCAAACGATGGCTTTGGCATAGTCATAGAATTTGAGCGAACGCAACAGTTCAATGTAAGACTCGAAAGGACATGTGACACTATGCAGCTGCAGAGCTACGAAAACCTCGCTATCGTGCTTTCCGAACAAAAGACAATGTGCCGGTCTTTGTTGTCCTCCGACATGCACCGCTAGTTCGCTCTGCTGCGTGTTCTTAGGACATCTTCTTAGAGCGGAAGAGTAACTCCGTCCACGATATACGAGTCGAGTGCTAAAAGGAGCGGGATTGAGTTGGTGGCAACTGTGACGACTACACGGTTCAAACCCACAAGAATTCGTTGCAACCGCATTCTCGTAGAACGTTGAAGGGGAGTTCGTCTCGATACTCTATGAAGTTTCTGGCTGCTGGCTCGCCCTCATCCATTGACCCTCAAAAGCGCCAAAAAATATTTGGTTGATGTTGTGTTGAACTGTGCGTAGAAGCATACTGCTTAATGGCGTCGGAATTCCCAACTCCGTTTCTTGTCCTCTTATCATAACTTCCGCCGCAACCACTAACTTATAGAGATGTCTGGAAATATGAATTCCTCATTGGTGACTAGCGAGCAACCACTCATGGAGAAGTTTTCACACTTACGCACGAAAAGCAGCGCCGCTTGGCGATCTTGTGTTACCAACACGATTCACACGTTTCATAAGCCTATACTCAGATTCGAACATAGAAGCTGAGAACTCAGCCGGGTTTCCACGGGAAACAATGTCTTCCGCTGCGTGGTCAAACCACACCTGCAGATGGGTTAGCGTTAACGTTATCAACGGCTTAGCTTGTGTTAATGTTTCCGTGGTTAGCTTCTGTGAAAGTTGCTGGCTTACGTGTTTTTTAAACGTTGCGTAATCAGCACCGAAGGCGTCATCAAATAGGCGACTGCAGAATTTCAGTGATCTTTCAACAACACGCGTTAATCGTTTCGTCATCTATAACTACTTATTATTATACGCTTATCATAAACTGGCTATATAGTAGAGACCTACGAGACAATTTTGCAAGACGTTTGCAATGATGACCGACTGCAGTACAACAGTGGCGCGCTTCTTACATGGAATCAGGTTCTCAGCAACCGCAACTGGGACAATAGCCATTCCAAGCTGAAGTGGAGCGATTGGCAAACCCGACACCGAAGGGGAAGCGATAGGGAACGAACCATCTCTATCTCTGACCCTGATAGCTTCTTCACATCAGAAGGGGATCGTAGAAAATTCCTGACGTATGTCGGTAAACGTGCCTTTGTAGCCATCTCTTCCAACTGTGCCCTGTGACTGTTGCTCACACGAAGGGGAGATAGGAGCTTGAGGCAGAGGCAGTCTTCAAAGTGAAACTTCAACCGAGCGCAAAGGAGAACCATGCATATACATCTATGAAACACCCCACAACTACCTTGCAAGAACATCTTCAGCACTCCTTCTTGGAAGCAATGCAAGTAGTCGATAACATTTTCCGACACTGGAATGAGCGCAGAAAAGGGTGAAGGTCCTAAAAAGAATCCCCAGGTATAGAAGCTTCGAAGACCTTACTAAATATTAGCTTCATGCAGGCTACCATGAAATCCATGTGTCCCTTCGTTGCTATGCCTGATGCAGTCTTCTGCTCCTCTTAAAGGAAAGCGTCCTTGCGGCCAGGTCATTCGTCGTGAAACACGACTATAAACACCAGGATGGAAGCACCTATAGCATCCGTTGTAGCCGTTTGCTCCTTTGATTCGAAAGCATTTAGCTATGGCCTACAAATATAGACATCGGTACACTCCCTTGGCGATTAGCATTAATTAATTTTTCTCCACCTCCTGATCCATGACAGCGGCCTTCAACAATACACGCACATTCCAGAGACTGTCACCATGCCTTATCGCTAAAGTGTTCGACAACAAAGTTTTCAGTCCTAAAAGCTAAAACGTCAGCCTGCCATCTCGATGTTTGTTTCGAATTGAGAACCCACCGCTTAACGCCAAATGCAGTGCCTCCTTACGTGGAAATGTGCCACCCGATACTATAGCCGCGAGAAGGGTATTATGCGATTTCCTTCGCTTCACCTTCGGTAGGTCCATTACCTTGCAGGAAATAATCCAGGACATGCCACTAGACAGACAGTCACACGTTAACAATCGTAATTGGCAGCAATTATAGGGGATGATGAATACCGTTGATGGCCCTTGAAGCAGAACCCATCCGCAGAGAGAAGGAGCTGTACGTTAATTGTTCGCGCCTTGAATTCTTCACTGGTCTCAATGCTTGAACGAAATAACTGGTAGTCCCTACAATCTCTCCTATTCTTAGTGAACCTTTGGCGGGACCAGCTACGATGCGCCGCGATCAGTTCCTAAATAAATGACTCTGAACCCTGAATAAAAGATGTTCCAGAGAGAGGGAGTAGCTCGTTACTTTACTTACATCCATGTTGACGAGAAGAATGTATGTCAACTGCTTCACGCAGTTTGCCGTCTCGACTACTATTCTTTTGTCACGTATGCTCGCTCTCGGAGGGACCCTGGAATAACGAAGTGACGATCTTCCATCATCTAGGCACCTAGTTTGGAAGATGATGGAAGATTGTGATTCGGAGCTCCGAATCACAATCTTCCAACATCTACCTCATCTACCTATAACTACGTCCAAAGACCCACATGAAAAGGGGACAACCGTCGACCTTGCATACATCAGTAGAGCTCTGCAGAGATGATCCACATCGGGCGCAATGTACTGTGCGTTGAAACTGCATCTCTTCACGTACGTGCTCTTCTATGAGCTTCAAGTCCTCCAAAGTGAATCGTGCGTCACATGAGCAACCAGCGTTAGCAAACGCCAAGATGCTCTTCAGTTCATTTCCCCGCCAATAGTTGTCGGCGATCCAACGCGCCTTCTCCAACTTCACCCAGCTGAAGCTCCGAAAAGGGTTGTCGTATTCAGCAGCTACAGCAGCTTCCACCACTGCTTGATTGCCTTCTAGGATGACATTGTCCCCTTCAGATACATCTCCAATATCCTGAGCGCCGATGTCGCCGTTTTCCACTTCCACAATGTCCTCCTCATCGTCCTCTACAATAATTTACTTGGTTTTTGTATTGCATTGTATTTCATTATTTTTGTTTTTAGCTGTTTCTGCGTTTGTTACGTTTTGTTCGAGTTCGTGTTTCGTTTTCTCTATTTCGTTTTTTTTTGGCAAATAACAGCGAACGAAACGAACGTTGCGAACGAGACGAACGAAGCGAACGAAAGGTGCGAAACAAACGATAGAAACGGAACGAACATATTTAGATGATGGATCAATGTTCGATTCTCTCATGCCTACCTCTTCCGAAAAATCGCCTTCTAGGGTAGTGGGCATAATGGCGGGAATAGAACATTTCGTGCGGCTTCCACATGAAACAGAACACTTTTTCGGAGAAACCGAGATCATTCCGAATGTGAGAACGCAAAAAACGGTTCTCGGTTCCATCGAGGACAAGCATGAACTTCTGCCCCTCCTTCGGAGCTTTCCTACAGAGCCTACTTTCCAAAGAAGCCGCTACCGTAATTTGTCGTTGCGGCGCTTTAACTATCGGCAGTGCATCGAGCTCACGAAAAGTCAGTTCGATTTTATGGTTCAGAATGTGTAGAACATAGCACAAAATCATGAAGAGACGGTCAATTAAAACAAGGAATCCACATTCATGCATCGCTGGCTCAAGTTCAGCACGTCTACCTCCCAAACGCGGCCCATACAGTTCGTTTTCTGGGAGAGACGAGCATACCGGAGAGACGCGCCGGGGCACCCCATCCCCCATCGGGGGAGGCTCGGGGTACACAAGCATACGGCCCCAGAAGTCCGTACCCCCCACCCCCACACGATAGAGCACATTCATATTTGCTCTACTGTGGAAGTCATGACGCAAATAGGTTCGATGGGTCATCATCATGTACTCAGTACAAGAGGGCGGCTCCTTTGGAAAGTAAGCTCTGTAGGAAAGCTCCCCCCTCCGGCTCTAACTTGGAAAAAAGACTGAAATAAATGTGACGACGAGATCGCACGAATGAGACGGGAAACCTAACAGATAAAATCCAGTCAGTACATAAAAAAGGGTGAATAGCAATCTCGAATAGTTGTGGGCGACCTCATAAAAAGAGCCACTAACACGCCAAAAAGAAACAGTGACTCGCAGCAAAGTTTAATCGCCCCTGAGCAAAAAAGCAGCCAAAATGGATTCAAAAATGGACTCGGATATTCACCTTCATACGATCATACAGAGATCAGAAGCATCAGTAGAAGCACTTAATAGAGAGAGCAGTACGACATTCGTACGGACGAGTGTATAATACGAAATCTTCGTTACCAAGCGGAAACGTCCGCGGAAACGCGTTTGAACGCGGTTGTTTGAACGCCGTTCAAACAACAGCAAACGCGTTTGAACGCGGTTGCTTGAACGTTCAAATAACGCGGGTATTTCAACGTGGGGTTTTCGAGGTCTTCTAAAAGCAAAAAGCAGGAGCACCCGGAGGTTGGTGGACTGGGGCGCGATATTGTTGCACTGGCGCTGACTACTGCTTCACACTGCACACATACTTCACACCTATATGTTAAGCTTCGACGACAACAGCGTCGCCGAAGCATAACATATAGGTGTGAAGTGTGTGTGCACCGTAAAACAAGATGGGCGCTAAATGGATCAATGAATTTGATGTGTTACATCAAATTAAAACTGTTGTGCAGCACTGAGAAAAGAAAAAAGGAAGAAATAGAACATATGTTCTATTTCTTTGCTGAACTCAGCTCACTGCTGATGTAAATGGGCTTCTTACCAAGGAAGAGGATAACCAGCGAATACAGGATGACCTGATCTCTGAGTCAAGTCACCCTGTATTCACTGGTTATCCCTCTTTGTATCTCATGTTTATGCATTATGTTCATTTAGAGGCGCTAAGAAGAAGCTGTGCTTCTTAGCGCCTCCAAATGAACATAATGCGTAAACATGAGATACAAAAGAGAGTACAAAAGAAAGTGTAAGTGTGAGGAGTGCAATACGAACTCTTGGCAGGTTTTCCCTTCAAAAAGAATATCCGTCTAAATATACATTAATCGTTTTAGTCTGGTACTGCGAAAAAGGAGTCAGTAGACGTTACAAAATTGTGGAATCACATCCCTAAATCTACCGGGAGCGTCAAACTATTCTGACGCAACACAAACTAGTAACATTCAGAGAAGATGTCAAAATGTGAACGTGGAAAAAGATGAACGAAAGCAAAACACTCCATCCAATCTAATAGACGTAATTCTGGCATGCGACTTTGCATTTAGCATTCAAGCTAGAAGTTCCACTGTCAGGGAACGGCTAATCAATTCAGTGGAGTCTAACCAGAAACAACTGGAACAGTTCTCATGAATCCGCCACACAGACACAGGGACCAGTGCCTCACTCGTCCCTACGAGTGCCTCTCTCGTCCCTATTACATGCCACGATACCACCGCAACTCATACGGAATCACCGGCACTTCACCGGAACAGCGAGAAGAAAGAAAGGAACAAGAGCAAACTGAGGCACTGAACCGCACAGCACATCTGAAAGGCACAACCGCCCGCAATCCTCCGAATGAACGCGTGAAAACGCGTGAAATGCGGGGCGCCATTTGAATTTTTCTGTAATTGCACAACATGCACCCTATCACGCCTAAAAACATTACGATGTAGATTTTGCGGTCGTACGGCGAAATCATCTCTCTAATCCCTTGATGGCAATCGATACTCCAAAAATAAGAGAGGAAACAGGTAAGGGACCTGTCCCATGGGGGTTTCCGGGCTCTTCCAGACACAATATTTAGCAAATTATCGCTTTTTCGTGAATGTGAATGAAAAGGCTCGAAACTTCAGCCTTGAGCAATTCGAGGTCGCTGAAGACGGAACCTGAGTTGGTTTTTGCAGTATCGATTGCCATCAAGAGATATCGGTCAAATTATCGATTTTTCGTGAATGTGACTGAAGCGGCTCGAAACTTCAGCCTTGGGGAATTCGAGGTCGCTGAAGACGGAACCTGAGTTGATTTTGCAGCATCAACTGACATCAAGAGATATAGAGACGTAGACATAGATAGAGACAGGTGAAAACTACGTGAAGCAGTGGACAATACTTTTTTCTCTAGTCACTTTTTGAATTATTGCTGTTTTCCTTGAATGGTTGCTTGTTCTACACTTTTCGGGTCTTTTCGGTTCCAAACCGATGACCGGTGGGCTGTTTGGGTCTGCTGCTGCAAGGCATCTTGCAGGTGCCGTATACCCTTTTCTACTAAATTTCGGGCGACAGTGTTGAACGCTAGTGCTTCATAATCGACAATACTTTAGAAAGAAGTTGAGGTGGTGTAGTGGTCGTGTGTTTGTTTGAGCAACAGAAAAAAAGAAGCAATCAGAGAAATGTTAAAGCTGGAGCAGCCAACTGCATCATCGTTCGTTCAGAAAAGGATCTTCTCTTCCCTTGACTGAATTTCAGGAATTTCTACGGACCTGTGGCATCACACTCTTACGGTCCCCCCTTACTAACCCCACCCCTTAGTCCTCCCTTCCCCCACTTATTCAGATCGTTTCGGAGTCTCTGTTTTAGTTAGGTAAACCCTGTTTTGATTTGTAAGGTATTATACTTGATTTCAAAAGTTTCAAGCTTAAAGGAGTGACCAATCTGAATTGAAATGCATCCAACTTGGTTATAAAAGCGTCCGATTTGACGTGAGAATGGTAGAGTTCAATAGGAACGTGGGCACTGGCCGCTAATGCTGCCTCCATTGGAACCGGATCATTCACGAATGAGAACAGCGACCAAAAGCGCCAGTCACTTATGGCACTGACCACCCAGCAAGAGCATAAAGGACCACACTGGTTGCTTAACTTCAACAAAACCTAATGTGTCCACTTACTTACAAAGTACCACCATCAGAAACCCCAGTAAAAAATACCCCAGCGAAAAGCGAGGCGTAAAATCGTGTAAAGAGAGCAACACTGCCAAAAAAGCGCTTAAAGCATTACACCGTTAGTTGCCATCCGTTCAAAGTCCGCGATGTTAGTCACTGAGTCGCCCGTGCAAAACAAATTAAATTGAATAATGACAAGCAGAAATCAATATTCGTGCTTTGCACGGGTGAACAGCTGCAACGGTCGCATACTAGAAACAAGCACGCGTTAACACTTCACAAGCAAATTGTCGTCGTCGCGTTGCTCGCGAGGTATAAATGACCTTAACAGTGCGGAGGGGTGATGGCAGGGCAGATTAGTAGAACAAGCAACCAACCATTCAAGGGAAACAGCAATAATTCAAAAAGTAACTAGAGAAAAACCTAAGTTAGTGGTTAATTTGAGTAGCGGATGAAAAAAAGTAACGAACACCTACCCTCAGGCACTCTCTACACCCCAGATTCCTAGGGTAACCGTGAAATTGGGACGTAAGAACGAATGCAACACGATGAACTCACGAAAGAAACTGAAGAACAGCTGCTCTGAAGAAGCAGCGCATCCGTAATACAGGTAAAAGTGAGTGATGAGAATCTTGAGAACGCGTGAAAACGCATGAAATGCGGGGCGCCATTTGAATTTTTCTGTAATTGCACAACATGCACCCTATCACGCCTAAAAACATTGCGGTGTAGATTTTGTGGCCGTACGGCGAAATCATCTCTCTAATCCCTTGATGGCAATCGATACTCAAAAAATAAGATAGGAAACAGGTAAGGGACATCTCCCATGGGGGTTTCCGGGCTCTTCCAGACACAATATTAATCAAATTATCGCTTTTTCGTGAATGTGACTGAAGCGGCTCGAAACTTCAGCCTTGGGGAATTCGAGGTCGCTGAAGACGGAACCTGAGTTGATTTTGCAGCATCAATTGACATCAAGAGACATAGAGACGTAGACATAGATAGAGACAGAGCCGCGAAAACCCGCACTTCGCGGGGTTTCGCGGCTTCTAGATGGCTAGCGGGCGCTGGCACGACCGCTCCCGGCCGCCGCAGACGGAAAAATGAGTCGGTGATGCTTAGTCATCCCTTACGAGAATCTTTACACGTCCTGTGCAAGTTACGCGCAAGCCCTGCGCAAGTAACTTACGCAGTAAGTAACTTACACACTTCCGGCTAGCTTAATTGTAAGTAGTACATATTGTAAGTATGTTATACTTTGCTTACATGCGACCTTACCCCTTCCTGATCACGCTTAGTCAACCCTTTCGTGCATCTTTACACGTCCTGTGTGAGCTACGTGCAAGTCTAGTCTCTAGCAAGGTACTTAGTCACTTCTGGGTTAGTTACGCGTAAGTGAAAAAGCCCTCTGAGCCTCCTCATCTACTTGCACGCTAGTTGCGCGTCACATGCACTTCTAGGGCCCTAGACGAACCTCGCGGAATGCTAGCGTGGCGTGTCGCAGGTTACTTAACCGCGGGAAATACGCTACAAGTAACTTGTACGCAACGTACGGAGGCACAAGTAAGTTAATTCGCAGCCCTTAAGACGCAAGTATCTTACCTAAAGCTTCCGAGACGGTGACCATTTGCTTTCGTGTATCCTTTCGCGTCCTACGCATGTTACTTGCGGGCTTAAGCAGTGAAAATTAACTTACGCACTTTTACGCATCTTGCGCACTAGCTCTCAATTAACTTACGCACTTTTCCGTTATTTACGCACAAGTAAACTGCGCCTTAAAGGCCATTTTAGACCCCTTACGTAACTTACATAGGTCATCGAAAAGATACAAGTTACTGATTTCCTAGTATTTCGGGGCCCAGGTTAGTTAATTTGGAGGTTTTAAGCCACAAGTAACTTGTCTCCAGTTTTCTGAGCGCAGTGGGGCGCGGTTGTCAGTTGGCGCGCCATCGCTCCCGCGATGCGTCGCAGAGGGGTGTTATACCTCCGCGTCGCGGGAGTGAAACATACTCCCGTGCGACGGGCTGCGATGGTCGCGGAGGGGGGAGCGCTTGTTATGCCCTATTCTATGCACTTCCCCTCACTTATTTCGACACTTCCTTGTTTCGTGACCATACCACAGCAATTTCAACACACGTCTGGTGATGTTGGGTGGTCATGTGATGTCTCTGTTGTTCTTCTCGTAGAACTTTCGTCGTGGATAGAGTCATTTTGGGTTTTTTCTGTGCCAAATGAACGGCAGCTTTTCGGATGAGATGATTTTCTAGGCCGTTTTCTCCCTCTTTTGTGCCGATTCTTGCATTTTTTTCGCCTGTGAACCTCCTCGACGGCACAGAAGTCCACATTTCTGTGCCGGACAAGTCACAAGGAGGTTCTGCTGACATGTCCGGCACAGGAATGTGCCAAATGAACGGCAGCTTTTCGGATGAGATGATTTTCTAGGCCGTTTTCTCCCTCTGGGTTGGGTTTCCGTGCCTGTGGATAGCATGAGGAACGAAAGAAACGCATGAATCGACACAGGCATGACGGAAACCCCCCTTGTAAAACACCACTTTTGAAAAATTGGGCCACAGCTGGGACGTTTCCGTTCTGGACACGTCACGAGAAGCCTCTCGTGTCGTGTCGAGCACAGAAACGTGGGTTTCCGTGCCTGTGGATAGCATGAGGAACGAAAGAAACGCATGAATCGACACAGGCATGACGGAAACCCCCCTTGTAAAACACGACATCCACGAAATACCATTGAAAGCAACAACCATACGACGGCATACGGATCAGAAGGCGATAAAACGAGAAAAAACCCGAAACCACGAACGAAAATGCTGAGAAAACAAGGAATCCGGGAAAAAAATGCACTGAGTCAGCTGATTCGCCAAAATTCTGCAAAAGTCTCCGTCTGCAGAACTGCGTGAACTATGTCAGCCTCAGCGACGGCGACGGCTCGCGACGCGCATCGCGAGCCATCGCGTCGCTGTGCACTCCCGCGTCGCGGCAGCGGACGGGAGTATACCATAGGCCTAACGCAGCTCACGTGTGCTGAGGTGCATTTCTGGGGCAGTATCGTCAAATGCGGTGTTTGTGTGCATTCACACAACACACGCGGTGCAGCTGGACCGAGCGAGTTTGGGATCTTACAATCGATTTTTCGCGTCGCCCGGCGGCGCCGCATCGCATTCATACTCCGCCGCCTCTAAACATCACACTTGACGGAATTTTGGGTTACGGTATTCGGCGAATCGCGCCGCTGGAGGGATGGACGCGGCGCGATCAGCTGCGGCAGACTCCATGTGGAGTGGGAGATTCACCACCGAGATGAATCATTTCGCTATGTCCTCCTTGTTTTGGCTCCTCAACTAACAAAACAAAAAAGGTGTAGCAAAATTATGGCCCTATTTCACTTTCAGGACTCCAAAGGTCGATGAGAGGCCGAAAAGGTTTTTTGACCAAACTTCTCCAGGGGGGGGGGTTATTTAGGGTGCTGACCACGAATCTGACATCCGTTTTCGGTGACCATTACCTTAGTCACCCGTACCTTTCGTAACTTAGGAAGGGGATGGAGATCAGTAGACATTTACGAAGCCTACTACGCTAAAGATATGTTCAGTGAACAATGACCACGGAATGGCAATACGAGAGAGAATTCTGAGCGATTCTCGACAATGAGTACCTTCCAGCAATTTTACTTTTGAACCTACACATTTGCAAAATATAGAGTCGTTCAGTGCCATTTGCATTGTAGGGGACTCGAATCAATACCACACTCACCAATTTCAACCGTAGGTTGAGCAGACGACTTCGACCTCAGCTTTAAGAGAGGATTCGTCGTTCCCCACAGGGTTCCCACCACTAACATTAGCCAGATGCATTCCGCTGATCGGCCGGACGAATTCTTCCTGTTTTGGTTCTTCAATGACTCATGGACCGTCTCCGTCGTCCTTTATGGCGCCCGGAACGTAGTACGTAGAAGTTGGTCGCCGCGCGTCGCTGACGCTCCCCTTTCTAACTACAATCGCACAGCGGCGCGTCAAATTCTGGCGCAGCGCGGCTGGCCGCGCCGCGTCCCGAATTGACGCGCCGCTGCGCGGCGGGAGTATAAAAGGCGCCTTACGTCCAAGTGCTCCGACCCGCCTAAGGCCTCGTGCATACTTCCCGTCGCCGCGATTCAATCGCGGCGATGAGTTTTGCAGAGCGACGCGAAAGAATTTGAATTTCTCTGTGCTCGTCGCATCGCCCATCGCTCTGCAAGGGAGCGCGACGGCGATCCGTCCAGGATCAACGCTAAACACCGCGCGCGGCGCGAAAAAGTATGCCATGCCCGCGATGGGCGCGGGAAGCCATCGCGCTTGCCGACCGCCACTGTTGCGGCGGCCGCGGCGAGGTTTTCTTTGACTATTCGGCCGCGTGCGGCGGAACGGCCATGAACTGAGCGCCGCGATGGCATCGCGGCGATGGAAGTATGCCCCCGGCCTAACGGCGTGTCTTGCACTTGCGCGCTTCGTGCGACTTTGCAACAGCACTGAAATACAGAGAGCCGTTTTTGCAAAACTTAAAATTGGCTAACATTTAGGATCTGCTGCGTACTTTATTGGCAACAAGCCGTACACCACTTCGGTACCTTCATCATTGACATTCTCTCCGGACCTTCCAGTAACGTCATTGGTTTGTGTTGCGCAGTATTTCTCTGCTCTCAGGTTGCTCCTCCGCAACCGTTCTCCCGCTCAACAGCTAGCGTTTCCAGATATCGTTAACACGTATTCCGAATCCGGACCCCAAGTTCCCCTCGCTCGTTTCTTCTTACTGGATCTAATTGCTGGTTCGCCTTTACTGATCTTCTCCCTCTTTATTGTCTCCCGCACCTACCTGGTCCTTACTCATGGCCCACTTCCTTGTTTCCACTGTTGACCCTTGCTGGTCCCTTCTCCAGGTTGATCCATTCCTTCCTGGTCGTCTTCCTGGTCCACCCTAGAGGTCCTCCTTATCGACCATTTCTACTACCCTCTTACCAGGGAAGGGTTTCTAACTCCCATGAAACTTCAAGTTGAGACTAGGATCGCTAGAACGAGCTCGGAATGTTGATTAAAAAATAAAAATATGTGTCAACATTGCAAAATGAACTCCTGGGCGAGTTATGACCTGCCGAAGCTGGGTGTCCTGACCGCTGGCCGGCAGTACGAAAGAGCTGGCGCGAGTGCGATGAGTCACAGGCGTTCCGTAAGGAAAAGCAGCCAGCCGCAGTGGTAGCGCAGGGGTAGGGCTCCCGCTTGTCACGTGTGATGTCGCTGGGTAGGTACCCGTTCCTGTTAATTTTTTTTGCACATCATGATTTGTCTTAGAAATGACCTTTTATTTTAAATTATGACACGTGTTTAATTAAACAGCCGGAAAAACTATCATACACGTTCAATATGCCGAGAGAGATAACCTACTGAAGGTTCTATCGCAGATTTACCGTACGTATTGTGCCCCTAATTTTTCAAACTTGAAATACTCATGGCATAAGGCAGCTTACATTGATGATCACCCAGGTGCTTGTCGCTCCTGGTGAATATTTGTATAATCTTGCTACAATTGACTGTTTCGTTGCTGATTGTAGAGAGGCTGCATGCATAAGATGTGATGCGTGAGTAACATGTCTGCTTCATACGTTTTTTTTTTGCTTTGTTGCATGAACGCCAAGGTTGTTAGAAACACCTTCACTTGTTCAGTGTAAGATTTGGCTATTTGAGCAAAATAGTAAATAAAAATGTCATCATAGCAGCTTTTTTCAAACCTTTTTACAAACATGTGTGATAGTTTTTCGGGCTATTTAATCAAATACGTGTCGTTATTTAGAAAAAATCATTTCGAAGATAAATCATGATGTGCAAAAGGACCAACACCAGCGGGGCTGGACCATCGGTGTCGCACGCAACAAGCGGGAGCACTAGCCCTGCTCCACCACAGCGGCTGGATGCCCATTTTTACGGAACCGCTATGACTCATCGCTCTTGTGCCAGATCTTTCGTATTGCCAGCCTGAGGTCAGGCCACCCAGTCCACGCTATCGCTCACCCCTGAGCGACGGGATAAGGCCTGGCCCGCGATGCCATCGCAGCGCTCATTTCATTTCCATTCCGCCGCAAGCGATCAAATAGTCAAAGGAAACTTCGCCGCGGCCGCCCCACCAGTGGCGGCCGGCACGCGCGATGGCTTCCAGCGTCGGCATGGCATAGGGGTCGTTTAGTGTGCGCGCGACGCGCGACGCGATGCATGTGTAGTGGCCAAATTGATCGAGCGACGCAACTGATCAATTCGTACACTACCCATGGCATCGCGTCGCGCGTCGCGTGCACACTAAACAAGGCCATACTTTTTCGCGCGGCGCGCGGTGTTTAGCGCTGGTCCTGGACGGATCACCGTCGCAGAGCGATGAGCGATGCGACGAGCACTGAGAAGTTCAAATTCTTTCGCGTCGCTGTGCAAAACTCATCGCCGCGATTCCATCGCGGCAACGGGAAGTATGCACGAGGCGTAACATAAGTCTTACTGATTCCCGCGCTCTTGTCATTTCGAGACCAGCGTACAGCGCGCACAAGTGTGTCCTTGTAGAAGTTTTGACGTGAGTCACTATATTAAAGATGAGTTATTTTGTGCAGCTGGTAATCTCCACAGGACACTTTTGTGACAATGCCATTACCGGTCAAGGTGGAGGCGATGTTTTTAACCCAGTGAGCTTCGTAGATTCAAAACCTTTCGAACTTTTTCAGGTCTTGAAAAGACGAACCCACTGAAACGTCGGGCGTATTGTTGCGATCAAAACCTCTAGCGCCAGGCGGGACTCGAACCTGCACTTCCCTCTGACCGGGCGGGAATGCTCCACGCCTTTACACTACCGGCGCCGTTTGATCGAACGCAACATCCACACTTCGTGGGACCGATCAGCACTCATCCGCATCCGGGATAAGGTGGCCGCTGATATCAACCTGGAACCAGTTAAGCTGGTGGTCTTGATAGAAACAATTCAAATCAGTTTCTTTAAGCGTCAAGTGGCTGGTACCGAGGTTGTAAGCTGTCCCAACGATGCTTTGTTGCCATCAAAACTTCTAGCGCCAGGCGGGGCTCAAACAGGCACCTCCCTCTGACCGGGCGGGGATGCTCTACGCCTTTACACCACCGGCGCAGTTTGATCGAACGCAGCACCTCGTGGGACCGATCAGCACTCGCCCGTATCCGGAATGAGCTGGCCGCTGATATCAGCATGTAACCAGTTAAGCTGATGGTCTTGATAGAAACAATTTAAATCAGTTTCTTTAAGTCTCAAGTAACTGGTATCGAGGCTGTAAGCTGTCACAACGATGTTTTGTTGCGATCAAAACTTCTAGCGCTAGGCGGGACTCGAACCCGCACCTCCTTCTGACCGGGCGGGAATGCTCTACGGCTTTACTCTACCGGCGCCGTTTGATTTAAGACCACCAACTGGTAAACAGTTTTGATAACTGGTTCCATGCTGATATCAGCGGCCAGCTCATCCCGGATACGGGTGAGTGCTGATCGGTCCCACGAGGTGTGGATCAGGGGTGGGCGGAAATTTTGAAATTTTTCCCAGGAAACAGATAACAAAAAACAGCTTTCGTCACAAAACAGAAATCAGAAAACAGAAAAGCCAAAAACGCCAGAAAATCAGAAAGCAGAAAACAGAAAATTTCGGAATTATCACACGACCTAACTGTTTTACCCAAAAATCCATATTTCCAGTAGCAAATGCTTTTATATGACTAGAAATGTAGTCGTAGAAATGTAGCGTTTTAATTTGGATGTGTTTATGAAAATTTCTAGTACACTCCAGTCTACAGCAATCAACAAGTTGTAAATCTTGACTGATAGATCCTAGGAGTCTCGACACTTGAAGTATACAACATTACTCATCAGCTCCGTTTCACCGCTAACGCCTCAATTAGATAATGGTTCCTAGTAAGAAACTTGTCTTTTAGAGTACCGAACGCGATGAAGGATCAAGATCACTGTTTGCATGTTTCAACACAAATGCTTGAGTTTGTAGACACACTCTCGCAACATACTCTAAAGCTGTGCAGAGATCCGTTGGGTATTACTGGCTCCGCCAGAATCTGTATTCCTAGTTCGTTTCGTTCTTCGGGAATACCGTTTCTTGTAAGTGGCCTAGTTTCCGCGTAGCTGAAAGTCTTCAGGCCAACTTACCAATGCTCTTTAGATCACCTATTTACCACTCAGTCGACTAAAGATGTTGTGTACTAGCCTGATATTTCACAGAGCAACATGAGACTGAAGGGGCCGTCAGCACAACAGATCTTGGGTGAAGGTGCTTTCTTGAATGCCTAGACACCATATAATGAAGACCGAGCATTATACCCTCCCCATCACATTATTATTGTTAATATTTCTCCTCATATCTACATATCATATTACATCTCAGTGGAAGACCAGCAAAACCGCCTTGCTGTACAGAGAAGTGCACGACATTAGCAACAATCGCCCGATCTACCTGATGTACGTAGCCTATAAGCTGTTCGCTCGAGTCATCCTGAACGCGATCGCTGTGCGAAGGACAGCCATGCAAACAAGCAGGATTTCGGAGAGGATTCGGCACGATTGACCACATACACACCATTGCAAAGCTCATCGAAGTGTCGCGAGAGTACAAGCTGCCGCTGTGTCTTACGTTCAACGACCAACGACTGAAGAACGCATCCGACTCTATCGAAGCTGAAGCGGTCGTCGAGTCGACGCCCTGCTCACCCAGGGCGCTCCTACTCTGTACATCATGTCCTTCGAGAGCTGTAAAATGGATTAACGACAAAGGTCTCGCCATTCTACAACAACGTGGTTGCCAACGTGAAAAGAGAGGTTCGATGAGAGGGTACTATATCCCTGGTTCTCTTCAGCGCCACTCTCGAAAACGTCATTCGCGAACTAGAATGGGAAAACATGGAAGTAAAAAACGATGAACGGCAGCTACATCATCTAACATCGAGCGCTAGCCAAGCGGAGCAGATGCTTGCTGGCTTCGACCGTGTTTCTGATGCCCCATTCTCGTTCAACGGAACAAACATCTCCGAATGCTCCAGTTACGTGTATCTGGGTCGCGAAGTCAATATGGCCAACGACCTAGCACCAGAGTTGAGCAGAAGGAAACGAGTGGATTGGGGAGCTTTCAAGAGCGTCGAGGAAGTCGCGAAGAAGACGAAGAACATCCGGCTCCGTGCACATCTACTCGTCTCCACTGTTCTTCCTGCCCTAACATACGCCTCAGAGACCTGGGCAATTCGAAAGCAGGATGAACATGCGATCAGTGTCGCGCAGCGTGTAATCGAGAGGACAATGCTCGGAGTGACACGACTCGCGCAATTGAGAGAAGGCCTCGAGACTTCCGAGCTTCGCCGACGTTCGAAGATCAGAGACGCTGCTGCATGGGCCAAGTAGGCCAAAATTAGGTGGGCCACCTAATGCGCTTCGCAGACGCAGACACTGACTGGACGAGAGCCGTCACCGACTGGATTCAGCGGGATGTCAAAAGAACACCAGGATGCCTACCAACGCGTTGGTCGGACTTCTTCGTCAATGCCCTGAACAACCGATATGACGCTCTTCGTGTCCCTCGAGCGAAAAGGATCCATTGGAGCACCCTGGCACGCGGCATGGATGTATGGAGACGCAGGTGGTGCCCGCTTGAATAACTCGATGGTCATTGGGACGACAGATGACATACGTGATAAATGAGAAACTTCGTGTATCACTACTGTATCACTGCAGCAGCGAAATCAAAGCTAACTCACTTTTCTGTCTCTTACTAATTTGTGATGCCAAAAGCTGAGCAATCTTCAGAGTTAGAAAAGCAGCTCCGATAAATGCTCTGCAGAAAGCGATATTGGGGATGACCGGCCAACAATGTTCAATATTTAAACCGGAGGTTGAGTATAACCCTACCCACAGTAACTCTAGGACAAGTGGTTAGTTAATACATAATTAAACGCCCCTCACAATACTAGTTTTATAATTTTAATATAAAAATTTTAGTGATCGTAGATGGTCCAAACTACTGTTAATGTCGGAAAGAATACGACGCCAAATTTTGAAAGTCGAAAAATGTCCTGGCATAGTTCATGACTATATGGCGCAATTACTACATGAGCACATCCAAAAACGCCACATGCTTGCCATTTGGGATACTTTAGAAACACTATTTTGGAATGAAGCTCACTATTCTATGACACTTTTTCCGATTCTTTTCATTTTATTTCTGTGATAAAATTTTGTTCCCAACCCTATTTTCTGTCTCCTGACCAATTTTTGGCTATTTTCTCAGAAAACAGAAAACAGAAAAAAATTTGCCCAAAATGGTCAGAAAATCAAAAAACAGAAAACAGAAATTCCGCCCATCCCTGGTGTGGATGTTGCGTTCGATCAGACGGCGCCGGTGGTGTAAAGGCGTGGAGCATTCCCGCCCGGTCAGAGGGAGGTGCGGGTTCGAGTTCCGCCTGGCGCTAGAAGTTTTGATCGCAACAAAACATCGTTGTGACAGCTTACAACCTCGGTACCAGCCACTTGACGCTTAAAGAAACTGATTTGAATTGTCGGGCGTCTTAGTTTTTAACCAACCTGACAGCCACAGAAGGATAATGAAAACAAGTACTACAGTCGTGAAGCACGAAAATTATATAATACTGAAAAAAATTAAAGATAACGACAATGTCATCAATAACCTCTTCCACACCATAAAGAGTTTGTCTAAACGTTCTCGTCGTCCCCCAACGATCACCTAAAATGTTAGAGACGCTTGCACGTTCTTGGCGCGCTACTACGACGCTACTACGCGCGACGCTTAAACCCTCCGCACACCTTTGCGGAAAAGCAACAACTCTATCTCTATTCACAATAGGGAGCTTGCCACTATACTTGTGCTTTTCCAAAAATTTTCGAATGAACGAATAATCGAATAATCCCATTTTTCGAAAATTCGAATTCCGTAGCGATGTATGAATAACTATTTTTTAGACCTCGGTAGTACAGTGCATGGGCCCTTTTTGATTTTCCAACAGCAAAGCTGCTTCAAGACGAAGGGGTGTTGTAGATAAATTATATTCTTTACACGAATGGAATCAAAAATGTACTAATCAACTGGTAAGTATAGCTAATTACGCAACAACCTTCTTCAGCAATGATGGAGGAATGCAAAAAACATGTGCTTTATAGCGAGTGAAAGATTTTGATTGAGAGGTCAATATTGATCGATATGTGTTGTTGCTTGTAGCTTGAAAGTGACGTTTCTTTGTTTGTATGTCGATGTCAGTTAGGCAGTCCCTCCCTGCTGTAGTGGTCCCGTGTCGAAAAATTTTCTGTTCAACATAGTATTATTAGATTGGTGCAATTAAAATGCAGGTTTTCTGTCTTATTGGTTTCAACAGTTTTTTAATAAAGTAAGACTTTTCATAAGGTATTATAAATAGTTGAAAAGCTCATTATATGCGATTTCTATGTATTTATATGGAATTTAATTCAAATCGCTTATTTAAAAAATAGTTTGGTTTTTGTTTTCAGATGCCTAAACGTAATTTTCTTTAAATTTACTTCTGCGAGTTGAAAATGTGCCGGACTCCCGCCCAGACCGCTAAAAATATAAACGAAGTATGGGGCCAGGGAAGGATCAACGAATGCACAGTACGAAATGGTTTTGTGCCGGCAACACCAGCCTCGAAGACGAACCACATGGCAGCCGTCCACCAACACTTGATAATGATCCACTGAAAGCCTCAGTCGAAGCTGATACGCGCAAAAACCACGCAAGATATTGCCGAGGAGCTCAACGGCGATCACATTACAGTTGTTCGCCATTTGAAGCAAACTGGGAAGACCAAGAAACTAAATTGACCGATAGTCAGAAAAATCGTCTTGAGATATCGTCGGCCTATCTTTTGCCCAATGCCAACGATCCGTTTCTCGAACGAATTGTGACTTCCGATGAGAGATGGATACTTTCTAATAACAGCCGCGTTTGCCTAGTGGCTGAACCAAAAAGAGGTTCCCCGACGTCAGCCAAAGCCGGAAAATTTGACGAAAATCGCGTTTGGACATCTGAAAATAAAAACCAAATTATTTTTTAAACAACCGACTTAAGTCATATTCCATATAATAGGTTGTTCGGAAAGTTCTCAGCGTTTTGTGTCACTATTCTTCATTCGCTTATTATTAGGTAAAAATTCAACTTGCATTGCATTAATGCTACTTTCTGTTCAGAATTTCTGACTAAATAATTTATGTTTAAATATTTTTTCATCATACCGTTCTTGAAGGACTTTTTGAAGGATGTCGAAGGAGTAATTCATGAAGATATTTTATTTTAACATCAAATTGGGACAATCCCCAGCCGAGACAGCCCGTCAAATCAACCAACTGTGGGGACCTAACAGTGTTGGAGAATGCACTGTGCGCCAGTGGTTCAGTAAATTTTGGACCGGAGATTTCAGCCTCCAAGATGCTTTGAAGCTGGTTGCCGCACGAGTTGAGTGAGCGGCAAAAATTGTCACGTTTCGAGATCTATTCTTCTCTACTTTTACGCAGCAAAACTGACCTGTGCTTGGATCGAATCGTCACTTGTGATGAAAAGTGAATTCTGTATGATAACAGACATTTCGGGCAGTGGTTGGACGCCGACAAATCCCCTAGGTATTTTCCAAAGGAGAAGCTCCACCAGAAATTTCGTGGATTTTGTCGAACTTCGACCACCTAATTTTTTTGCTGATGGAATAGGTCGACTGTTGGCCCGTTGGCAACAGTGTGCTGATTCGAACGGTGCTTATTAAATCCGATAAGATTTGAGAAAGTTATGGTAGTTCACCCAAAACGCTGAGAGCTTTCCGGACAACCTAATACATACGTAGAAAGCGCATGTAATAACCTTTCCAACAATGTGTAATACCTTATGAAACGGTCTTAGTTTATTTTTAAAAAATAGTGCTGAAACAAGGAAAACAAAAAGCCTACATTACTTTTGCATCAACCTAATAGAAGCGCTGGGAACGATCCGTTCTGACAAAAAGGCATTTCGTCGTAGCATCAAAATCGATTAGAAGCTCAATCCCTATAGAGAATTTCAATTTTTGCCCGGGGTCGACTGTTCGAGGATGGGGAGTGGAGCTTCCTGCAGGCAATTTGGGGCTAGAGCGAAATGGAGGACCGTGCTGTGGGGTATAACGTGGGTTGTCGAGTGACCTTGGGGACGAAGCCACTGATCAGCAAAAATTCGACATCACTGAACCATTTGGAGATGCCGATATTGAGCGTAGTGGTGTGGGGGGGGGGGGGCTGCATGGCTTCATACCGCAAAACTACTCACCTGATCAAGATTGGAATACAATAAAGGATAAGGATAAAGGACGGCGTTACTTAATCCCTTTTGGGATGCGCCAAGCATTAACTTCTACGGGATATCTGGAGGCGATTTGAGTGCGTATCTGGCTATACAATGACTTGCCGTGAGAAGCCGATGAACAAGTCAGCGCTCTATCCTTCCCAGATTAGTCTGGTACCAATTCACCGACCCCGGAAAGATGGAAGGCTTGGTTGGCCTGTGCGGGAAAGCCAAACCAGGATCCTGGTATCGGATGCACGCGACAATCGACACGTCCTCCGGCTGCGCTACGCGCACCCAGTAAGGTTAACACAATAAGATTCTCAAATACCGAAATACAAATGGTATAATGGTAATATACAAATGGTGCCGAAAGAGCGGAGATGTTAGGATTACCAAGCCTTTTCATAAGAAGGGAAAGAGCTGACCTCCTCATGATGTTTAAGATACTCACTGGTAGGGTTTCTATAAACCCACTCAACTTTTTTGGCACTAGGCTGACAAGAAACATAAGAGGGAAGCTCAGACTTTATGTTTCGGTGGCGAAATCACGAGCCCGAGCAAGCTTTTTCACCTGCAGAAATTTAAAGGAGTTTAACCACATTCTCAGCACAAATGAGGAAGTCTTAGGTCTATCCTTGCACGGTTTTAAGAAGCTGCTTTTGCGTATGCAATGAGTGCCTTCGGTTGTATTCGTTTGTTTTTGATTGAGTTTATGCGTTTTTATTCTAACATTGTATTTTTACGTGTGGCCTTAGCTCACGTCATGAATAAATAAATAAATAAATAAATAAATAAATAAATATTGCCGTCTGTTCTGCTAGGGAGTGAAGAAGGCTGAGTTGGTAGAGCAACCAGCTTGAAGTGATTGTCCTTAGCTTACGATTAGTGATACTGCAACATCGCGTGCAAGTGCGTGACTGAGCACTTGTACTTTGTACTAGCACTGAACTAGCACTTGTACTACACTTGTACTACGGTACCACTGTGTTTAGCCTTAATGCCAAAGAGAAGTAGCTTGAGTTGATTTGGTGCGAATAAGCTTCACTGGGAAATTTTGGATAGGAGTTCACGGATATATTATAATTACAACAGCATACCACGGCACCTTTGGCATTGCCCAGGAAGATTATTCTTAACTAACGCGCTCTTGCGTAAAGTATAACAGAAGAAAATAATGTGACCTAGTCATGATTTACAAGTTGATAAATGGTGTGGTGCCTCTCTAGTTTTATTCGGTCTCTTCTTCTCCTACAAGGGGTGCTCAATGGAAAAATAAAATTCCCAGAACAAAAGCAATGTAAGATCCGCATTTTTCACATATGGAGCAGGGGTGGAATTTTTGAAGCTTTCAAAGGAAAACAATACACCAAACACCCAAAGACAATTTGAAAGACTGGCTGACGGGCATCACTTGAAAACTTTGTAGTTTGCTGTTGTTTTTGAGGTATTGCGTTATTGTGCAAGCCACAGGTCACTTATCTAGTCACCTGTTGTCTTGTGTTTGAATCATATTTGAACTTATTTTGTCCGTCCGCGCATAAAAATAAAAAATATTTGAATGCGTTTTCGTAACGGCGAGATCCTCGAAGGTGTGCTATCGAAAACAATCGTCACCGGAATGAACGTCGTTTACAAAAATCATCATTCGAAACAACCACGTATTCGAAATTTGAATATTATTCGATTTTTCGAACCTCGAATAATCGAATTCGAATAATTATTCAAATTTTCGAACCTCGAATAATCGAATTCGAATAATTATTCGAATTTACGAAACTCGAATAATCGAATTCGAACAATTATTCGAATTCGATTATTCGAGCACAAGTATACTTGCCACTGGAGGTGGGCGGTGCAGCGCTGCACTTTCACTCTCTCATTTACGATTCGCTGGCAAAGCGTCAGCAGCGGAAATAATGAATTAGACCTCTGCCGCACCTGCCTCTTTCCTGCCCCCATAGTTCTATCTGCAGTTTAGTAGGGAATGGTAGACTGGAGCGAGAAACGGTAGTAGGTCTCGACTAGAATGAGAGTGCCGTTTCGCCGCTCTGCTCCTTTGGCGCCTCAATTGCTAAAGAATGGAATGTGAAGAAGCGGCGCGGTAGGTGCGAAGGAGCGCAACGACGCGCCCGAAGGCTCCACCCAAGTTTTGTCGCCTGCCGCACAACCCATTGCCGCAGAAGTGTGTAGAGGTATTTCTGCAAGGAATCGTTGGGCACAGTGGGGACACTTCTCATTGCTTTCGCTAACATTTGTTGACTTCAGACTGAACATCAGTATCTATACGTCCACCAAGTTCTGCTACTGTACCTGAAGAAGACGAAGTACCTAGACGACAGCGTGACACCGTATCTCGATGCATTCACTAAGGATTACGTCGCAGCGACAAGGGGATTCTAAATCGAAGACGTATAATGTTTCTAGGTCCAAACACTAGACTTTTACTGTTTTAAGAAAATGGCTATCAACAACGTGTCTTCATTCCATGTACGTTAGTATGATCGTAGTGGAAATAAATTTGAAAGTCAACGGGGCGAGCTATTATTTGGATGAAAGCATTCAGCACAATGGATTGCCGAGAAAACCGTTGGATAATGTTGGAAAAAACAATGTCGTGACTTTCTCACTCCCAGCAATAGAGTAACATACGTCAAGCTGTCTATGAAACCGTAGCTCTACTAACACACTCAGGGTCATGAGCTCTTATAGTGACAATCGCATAAACACAGTTGAGCATCATGGTGTGAGATATCGAACAAGCGATTCTTGGACCCAGATTCATCAACGATTTACCGACCGGTAAGGCCCGGATTCATCAACGATTTACCGACCTGTAACGACGGAACTTGCCGCGAAATCGCCACATACCGTCAACACGCGGCTTGGTAGGTTCCCGGTGAAAGCTGGTGTAACGGCTACCTGACTTGAGCGTCATATAAACGACGCGGGAAGTACCGGTGACGCTCTATGGCTGGTGTCTGACCCAGTGGCAACGGGCTGGACACGCTGCCAACTGTAGCCGGAGCATGATCGGCATCCTTCACCGCGTCCGTCAATCACAAAGGCCGGTGAGTTTCCGGCAAGGAGCCGGTTAGGTAAATCTGTGGTAGCGACTTACCGACTCCTCCGTTGAAGAATATTCGCGGAAGTAAGAAGTGATCGGAGTTCTTGAATTTCCTCAACGATACCTAGGGAAGATGGACTCTCTAGGTGAACCACACTCGCAAGAGCCAATGGCTACTACACCGAAAACCGGATTCCAGGCAGCCGAAAGCTGCACTTCTCGGAAAGAAGGTGTTTCTGCTGCTGGAAAGGGTACTTCACGCGAAATTTCTGGATGACGGGACCACAGTAACAACGTCGCTCTACACTACCCAGCTTCAACTACGGCTGACGTAATGAACCAAGAACCCTCACAACGGGATGGCTTGTGCAGCAGCGGAAACCTGAAGCTTAGGCTTCCATCGTGTCGCATGGACAGTCAGGAGTGCAGAGGAGTACTGCAGTCTAGCCTTCTGATTTTCATGAGAGGCAGAACATTCCTGACACATGTTCTGCAGCAAGACATGGCTGCAGTCCAGGTCGACCAATGATTGGCTCCACCGGCACAACATTCAAGTAGCGGACAATCCGGCCCCTCTCCTAGCTGCAACACGACGGAGAACAGGTGAGGGCTCTTGGCCCAAGGAGCCTACGCGAATAACCGACAGTTCAATGGCGTGGCGCCGATTTTGATTTTGAGTCTGCTTGGGACACTATCGAAAACAATCATCCAGAACCTTGTCAGCGGCATGTATACTAGGATGTATGGTTAGAAGTAATGGCGGTCCGATAGTCTTTTTAATTTAATAAAAATTTGCTTTTTGCAAGTGGAGGCATACCTTTGGAACACCCAAACACCTAATATCTTCAAGGAAGTTTGATTCTAGTGTGAGACGAACAATTTTTCTGAAAGTGAGGATCTACCTATTTTGAATGTGAGGAATCTAGTGGAATTAGTGCGGGCCTGCAGAAATGAACACGTAGCGAGATATGATTTGGCAACAAAATTTGTCTTCCAGCAAAAATAAGACTAACCATTAAAGAAAAATGATTGACTTAAACGAAGTAATTGCCATTATTCTCTACGAGATTCTTCCGCTTTTCATGAACTGAGTGGATTACATCTCTGCAGAATTCGGTCGGTTTCGACCTGCAGAAGTCGTGTACCACCGCCGTGACCCCATCAACTTCGGCGAAGCGTCTACCATGGAGGAAGTGAGCCATCGACCGAAGCAGATGACTGTTATACGGCGTAAGTCCGGGTGTATGTTGATTATTTGATTTTGGTCCAACCCAATTCCTAGATTTTTTCCAACGGCTGAAGTGCCACAAGTGGTCGGCTGTTGACCTGGTAGATGTAACATTGGCTCGTATCGACCTCTTTCTTCACTAGTTTTTGCTGGATCTAGTCGAGTTGTTAGCAAAAGCGAGCATCGAGGATGGTGTGACTACGTGGAGCAGCTCCCGGTGCCCTGGACCACTACGCATACACCAAAAGCACAGCAGGACCTTCTTGCGGTGGAGCTCCGGTTTCGACTCAGAACCCCCAGCTCGTTGCGTTTCAACTATTGCTTTCCAGCTTTACAGTTATAATAATAATAATAATAATAATTTATTACGGCCGTGTAAGACAGTCGTGAGAAAACAAATTGTAATGGAAGCATGCGAAGGGTGCCGCATTCACAACAACGATAACTACAACAACGAAAACTTCGCTTATGAAACATGCTAATACCTGAAGACAACGATGAGAAGTATCTGAGACAACTTAAGAACTACGCAGAATTCTTCGACTTGACGGTCAGAGATGGGGATGTCTAGTACTGTTGAAGAGCTTTTTTAGCAATTCGTTTAAAGATTCCAAAGTTTTTGGCGGAGTGGTGGATATTACTTTTCAAGGTTTGGTATTTTGACCCAGCTCTTACAGTGAAAGACTGAGCTCGAATGTTGGTTCTTGGCCTAGCGTATACTATTTTCCAGATGTTACCTCTGGTTTTTGAAGGAGCTAGCTTGTAAAAATTTGTGTCCTCGATTCCAAACATTCCTGACAAGATTTTGAAAACGCTGCAAACGTCATTTATGCTTCTGCGTGAACTGAGAGTATGGAGGTCCAGAAACTTGTTTCGAATTCTAGGGTTCGGTACTCGTGCACAAAAGAAACCTTTGTACCGAATAATGGTCTTTCGTGTAAAATTATTTTGCACTTTTTCAAACAGCTCTATATCCTTTTTTTCTGTGGCGAAAAAACAGTGGTACATGACTCCACTACTGGCCTAACGTACGTCGTATAAGCTCTCCCTAAAACGGAACAGTTATTAGTGGATAACCCTTTGAAGATTTGGAAGGTTCTTCTTATTGTTTTTCTACAAACCTCTCTATAATGTTCTGAAAAGTTCAGTTTATTGTCGTAGTGAAAACCTAGATCTTTGATTTTGTCCACCATGTTCAAAGAAACCGAGTTGATAGAGTAGCTAACTGGTGCAGTGGAGTGACCAATTCTCATGAATTTCGTCTTTTCTGGCGCCAACGGTAACTGCCAATCCTTGGACCACTTAGCAATTTTGTTAAGTACAATTTGGAGATCTGATGCCTCGCCTTCTACAATCTCTTCATATATCTTAAAATCATCGGCAAACTGAGCGCATTTAACCTTAGTGTTGGCCATAATAGAAGGCAAATCTGAGGTGTAAATCATGAATAGGATGGGCGATAATACACTACCTTGAGGAATTCCACTCCTGACGTCTCGGATGGACGAAAAAGTCTTATTCAATTTGACTTGAGAAGTCCTTCCTGTAACATACCCCCTGATCCAACTCACTAACAGGGGATGGAATCCAAGGCACTCAATTTTGCCGATCAATTTCTGGTGGCTGACTCTGTCAAACGCTTTCGAGAAATCGAAGTAAACTATGTCACAGCACTTTTTGCCATCCAAAGTGATTGTCCAGTCATTGATACACTTAAGCATATTTGTTTCAATAGATCTGCCACTTACGAAACCATGTTGACTTTCTGGGATAAGCAAATTTTTTTCTAAATGCTTAGTAATGGATTTTTTAACCAATTTTTCAAAAACTCTAGAAGACAGGGACGTGATGCTGACTGGTCTGTAATTTTCTGGGTCCGTAGAAGGCTCTTTCTTTAACAAAGAAGTGACAAAAGAATGCTTCCATCTATTTGGTATTTCTGACAACATCAATGATTGATTGCAGATGTAAGCGAATGGTTCCGCAATGACATGAGCGACTTTTTTGAACGAACATCAATGGAATAAAGTCTGGTGTCAAGGAAGTTGACCTCGGCCATTTTTGGGTAACTTCGAAAACATCCTTCTCTTGTATCCATGTTAGAATTTCCATGGGGGTATTGATGCTGGCTTCGAAACGGGGAAAATTTCCATCGTCCTCTAAGAACACCTCACAAAACTGGTCCGCCAGTAGATTAGCCCTATCAAGGTCAGAAACTGCTCTAACTGCTCCCTTAATAAGAACGCCTGCCTGCTTTGTTTCTCTAAGCTTGCTATTTAGAAGGCGGTAGAAACCTTGCTTTTTATCTGATTTTATTATAAGCTTTTCTATTTGGCTATTGTACTTAGTGAGCTTTTGGGAAAATTTTTTGGAGAAATCTTTGTATTTTTTCCAGTCGTGAGAAGAATTTGACTTACAAGCGCTGTTGAAAAGACATGTTCTGTGATCTAGCATATTCTGTAAGTAAGGTGGCAGAACGGAGCGATTTGCCTCTACTTTACCCCAAGGAACAAACATGTCAATTGTGTGCGAGAGAATGCTTATAAATATTTCATAGGCATCATTTACGGATGCCGTTTGTAGAAAGGATTCTCTCCACATTCTCTCCACAGTTGTAGTGAAACATTCGCTTTTCATGGTTGATAACGGTTCAATCCATGTTCCCTTCCTTCAGCCGGTAGAGGAGCTGTCTGCTGTCGGAAGCACAGCGATTTACTTGGGTTTCCGTCACCGCGTGAGGCGATTTTGGCGACCTTCAGATCTTTTGCAGCCGACGAACGGTGGTTTATTGGGAGACGTGGAGATCGGTGGTCAGTCCTAACGTGGTTTGAGAAGAATTCCACTTGATGGGTTTGCACAGACGCCCTTTGTTTCTAGCAGTTGATCTTCCCGGGAGTGGTTTGTCCTTGTTGTCCTTTCTGGGCGGAAAGTAACTTCTTGCACCATCTCCAATAATTTATTCGGTTAGGATTGAACCTGTCGGTGACTTCGTGAATGTGCTTGACCCCCGCCGCTGGGCCGCTGCAGAGCTTGAACTAATTGAAAATGAAATCACACACTTTTTCACTTTGAGTGTTCATCGTTCTAGTAAATAAAACTTTTCAACAGCGCTAGGAAAATTAACGATCATAACTCAGAATGATCGCTAGGAAACAAGCTTTCAAATACAATACAATACTTCAGCGGATTAACTTTGTGTTCGAGAAAAAAACAAAAATGTTGCAAAATTTATGACTCAACCTAATAGAAGAACATTCTCGAAGCTTCTCTGAAAAAGGTATACAAACGCGCATGCTTTTTTAGATTTTTGTGCAATATCAATACCCCGGCCACAAAAAAGTGCTGACCAGGGATGTGCGGAATTTCCGTTTCCGTGTTCCGATTTCCGGTTTCCTGCCAATTTGAACTCTTTAGTTCCTTTCCGTGTTCCGCGAGTTTTTTTTGGACCGGAGGGCAGAAGCAGAACTGGGCACAGTTCAACGCTAATTTTCTGTTGAACACAATCAGCTTATCAAGTAAAAAGAGTTCTCTTTCATAAAATCGTGAGAGAAATACTGTTTGACAGCCATAGTACTAAAATTCTTGAAATTGGTTAGACTATCAAAAGAAAGTATGCAAAATGGCAACGTCTGAGTGCAGGGCAAAATTAATGTGCCAGCAAAAGCTATATATGCATTGTTTGCTAAGAAAATGCACTCAACATTTGAATAATCATAAAGTTCTTCATCCATTACTTACAAATAGTTACAAAAACTTTTTAAGCATATATCGCAATATCATGAAGCAAACGGTTCAGTGAAGGCTGTGCCATGCGCTTTTCTGCTCAAGATTACGTCAGTGCTCCTGATCGAAGGCGTAAATTTCAATTGTTAATTTCATTAGGTGTGATATTCATCCATATGGAGTCATGCTATTCATTTTTAAATGAAGCATCACGACTATCTACAATAAGCTGTTGGTAGATAGTCGTGATGCTTCGTTGATTGACTTGGGTGACTTATTGAATTCTGAAACAAAATTATTACTTCAAGACCAGACCAACAAACTAGGAACTGTCCAGTTGTGTCACCTTCATAACAGGGAGCTTCTAGGCTGGCACAGATTAAATATTCCTACGGAAGTGTGGACTTACCATGGCTAGTCAGTCATCCAGTTACCTTACTTACTTTGATACTTTGATGGTCCTTTTGTCGGCTGGAGGTCTTCTCAGCGGGGACCACAACTCTTCCAGACCGCTCGATCTCTGGCTTCTTGCATCCAGTGAGGCAGACTCCGCTCTCTAGAAAATCGTAAAAATGAGTGCCCATCTTGTTGGCGGTCGTCCCAGTTGTCTTTTATGGTCTCTCGGGAGCCATTCTGTGACGCAGAGACTCCATCAATCGTCCTTTCGTCGAAGCAGGTGTCTGGCCCAGCGATATTTGGACTTCTTCATGTACTGCAGCCCGTAGCTTCGAGCTTCGTAGGCCTTCTTGCCATTGCTGACGAAGGCTTGTCTTCAGAAGACATCTCTCCAGTGCACGATGCGCAGTTTGCATTGCTATGGCGATTGTCTTCTTGTCGTTCCAGGTTTCCGTCGCGTAACACATCGCAGGCAGTACAGAGGCGTTGAATATCGAGGCCCTGAGGCCGGGATCCTTGACCTGATCGGTGACTTCGCGAATCGAACTGAAGGCTGCCCATGCTGCGCGTCTCCTGCGGGCGGTTTCAGGAGCGAGGTCGTTATCCATGTTCAGCTCTCTTCCCATATAGACGTAGGAGTCGACCTGTTGCAGAGCGACTCCATTTAACCTTACGAGTCCCGTGTCACACCACTGGTTGACCATAAATTGCGTTTTGAACATATTCATGTCCGATCCAATCTTCATACCTGCCACATTGAGCTCGTTCAGCATTTCCTCGGCTTCTGCCGTGCTGGTAGAGATGAGAACAATGTCGTCGGCGGAGCGAAGGTTGCTGATCCGTTTACCGTCTATAAGGTAGCCTTTATCGTTCCAGTTCAAGTCCTTCATGGCATCCTGGAGTGCCGCTGTGAATAGCTTGGGAGAAATCGTGTCTCCCTGCCGTACTCCTTTCCCGATAGGAATTTTAAGCTTTCGATCGAACAGGTGGATGGTAGTCGATGTGTTCGAGAAGCATTCGTCGAGAAGTCGGATGTAGGGCGATGGTATACCAGCGCGCACAATTGCGTTCAAAACGGCGTTAATTTCCACAGAGTCGAACGCTTTCTGAGTACTAGTTTTGGTGATTACAATGTAACTGCTAATGTTGAGTGTGCAGATACATATCTGTGCAGTCAATACGACGTCCATGATGCCACAGGTTTCTAAGAATGTTGAGAGGAAGGTCTTCCCTGGTTGGAAAATGATCTAGATGACTGCTCCAGTTATATATTTCACCCGAGTGAGTTTTTAAATGCTGGTCTGTAAGCAACCTAAGGTGGTTAAGTTGGTTAAGTCTACTGTTCAAAAAATTAAAGCAGCAAAAAGTCAGCGAAAACCCGTCGAGGGGACTATTATAGATTTGGAAACAGCGGAGAGACAAATAGTGAGAGATAGTGAAGCAGGACCCTGAGTTTGTTCTCGTTTATTGCTCTAGCCATAGATAAAAGGATATCATAACAATTTTATAAATTCATGCCTTGTTATATTATGTCATGTTATGATGGCGATGAGCATTAATCTGTGAAAGATTCTGCTGCTCGCAAAGTTCTGAGCAAGAAAAAGTGCAACATCTGACGCAGCTTCAGATGCACTTTCGAAAAAATGGCAGACATGTGTCGTTTCCGTTTCCGCGTTTCGTATTCCGCTTTTTCCAGAAAAATTTACGCACATCTCGGTGGTGACTCGCTGATCCTGCATGCCTTGGCCGATAGCACGCGCTTCACCTACATATCCCTGCCAGTCTCTCCTCTGCTCGCCCGCAAGGAGTTTCTGGAACACCTGTTTACCGCAGATTGGAGTTGGATCCTCAACGACTCCAACGCTCACTGTGTTGTTTTGCTACCTCGAGGAGAAGAGCCGCCTGCGCAAGCAGAGTCGAATCTGCACCTCAAGAGGGTTCTTCTATGTTGCTTCTGGGACTCGAAAGGAATGCCGTACTACGTGCTGCTCCCGCAAGGCCATACGGTCACCACTGTCGTTTACGCCACTCAGCTCCAGAAACTCGTGGGCGCTGTTCGGGAAAGCGGTCGAGACGACCTTTAGTGCACCTTCTTCAGTGCACCTTCCTCATGACAACGCCCGACCCCATGTAGCTAAAGCGATCCACCAAAAAATCGGCGACCTCGGCCGATAGAACGTATCCCATCCGCCATATTCTCCTGAAAATTCCCATTCAGATTACCCACTGTTCTGATGCCTAAAGGCTCTCGTGACTAGGAAAAGTTTCACAAAGTTTGAGGACATGTCAAGCGGTCGCCGACTTCTTGGGCTCCCGCTCTCCCCAGTTCTGATGGAATAAATAAACATTATAAAAAATAAATATAATATAAAAATATGATTATATTGCTGATCGATTTGCATTTATGAATGAAGAAATAAAGAAAAAAATGAAAACTCTGTCAAGACCTTCCATCAACCTAGTAGTTTGCCGATCACAGACGACAATGCACCAACGATCTGAAACAAAATTAATATTCAGACGAGTGTATAACTTATTATTATGCTATCTGTTGTTTTTAAGGAACTACACAGACAGCTCTAAAGGCTGGTGATGGAGAAGGGAGTAGAAGGGAAGAAAGGAAGGATGTATCCGCGCAGCTGATACGATGCGTTGCACGAGTTGGGTATCCATACGCTGTTCTTTGATGTAAAAACTCCGATTACTCAGAAATTCTCGAAGAGTCAAAATAGGTGTGCTTCATGCTGCCTCTGAAGAACCCGACGACACTAAAGATTGGCTGCTGTAGTATTAGGTCTTTGCATCTGAAATGGCGGTCTTGACCGAAAAATTTGACAGACCATAACTTTGCTTGGAAACAATTTTATTCATCGAAGTAAGCACCACCACAATTAATACACTTTGCCCAACGCGACAAAAGCTTAAACATTCCATCTTTGAAAAAATCAGGACTACGAGAACTAATAAAACATAGCAGGTCATTTTCGATGACATCTTGGTTGTTGAATTTTTTATCCTTCACACGATGATCTAAATGCCTGAAAAAAATGGAATCGGTAGGTGACAGATTTGTGGAATATGTTTTTTTTTCTTCGAGAAGGTAAATGTACCATTTTCACACATCGAGCTAAGTACTCCTTAAACCAAATTGAACACTTCTCAAATCGTGCTGCACACTCTTCTAAGCAAGCTTGACGCTTTTGAAATCCAATTGAATATTTCCCAAATCAAGGCAAGCTTCTTTGGTGCTATCTTCTTAGGTGTTTTAAGCCTGAATCATTATTTTTTTTAAATCTAGAGTGAGTAAAGACAGCAACCTTGTAAAGCGTTGAGAGGAGAGATCGCGCCATACACTTGTCTAGATTCATTTCATAAGATTTTCATTTGATTCATAGCAGAAATTCAAATTCTGTTTACATGGAATCAGATACCTGTCAACTGCACAGCAAAAACATTATTAGAAAACTCATATTCTTAAGTTTCATGGATTTCGTTTTTATGTAAGCAGCATTAACACTGTCTACTAAATGAAAATCGCAACGAGCCATATGAGTTGCTGCTTTTTGAACTCTAGAATATGTTTCAAAACACAATTTTCTTTGAAAAATAAAAGTTTTATATCGGTTCTCTATTGGTCTTGTTCTACAAAATTTGGCGCTCAACTTTATGGGCTTGAAGCGACATTCGGTGATATAACTTCAATTGGTTCGGCCCTTTTCAGACTCCAAAGAAGGCGATCTCGCCGAAACGTTGGCCACTAGAAATCCGTCTACCAACTTCGTGTAGAGCTCACTACATATGTACAGTAGCACTTTCAATGCCGAGATTCACTGAGAGTCGGTCATGACGAAACGTTTCATAACTTTTCAAAAAGTGCGTTCACTTATTGAAGCAGCTGAATTTAGCGAGTTCTATGGAATCATTCTGAGCTTTCGTTGGACAAAGAATTACTACAGCTTCTTCGGAGAGCTTCTAGCGCAATGTGGAAGAAGTTCGCTTCCATTTTCGAGATGTTTAACCGGATTTTAAAGGCGTCACGCTTGCTTAGAAGAGTGTCCAGTTTGATTTCAGGAGTGTTCAATTTGGTTTGACGATTACTCAATTTAATGAGTAAAAATAGTGCATTTACTTTCCGAGAGATAAAATTCGGCTCTACGCACCATATAAGAAAGTAGAGACCAATATCCTCTTTAGGAGAAACGGGAAGTGCGGCCTGCAAAACTACCCACACTATCTAAAGCTGCTATGCCCTACACCTCCCATGCATTTCTGTAACTGAAATACGCCCAGCTCCTAGCCAGAAAGTCTTGCCGTCAGATACAAAGCGTTCTAAAAAAAACATGCAATTACATGTTTTTTTGATGTCCAAAAGAGAGTACGGCACATGTTCCTTCGCCGGCCGTCAGTTTCGCGCTCGTTGGGTATGCGAGGTAGTCGAGAAGCTGCCCAACTCTTTGTGAGGTTTTAAACACCTCATGCTCCGTACCCATAGCAGCAGAGCTAATCCATGCCACCCCTCAGACACTCGTTGCGTCCGAACCGCGTCCCATAACAACTGTTCCGTCCCAGCCGCGTACCTATTAGGACCGTTGCGTCCCATCCGCGTACCTATTAGCGGCGTTGCGTATCAGCTCCGTCCCACAAAGGTAGTTTTCGTGGTGAGACCTTCTCTTGCGTCCCATCCTCGTCCCACAAGAAAAGTTTTCGGAAGTTACCGTCTCATCCGCGTCCCTTCTGCGCGTCCGGTCTGGCTTCTTGTGAACTGAACTCGCCTCTAGCGGTTTCGGGTGTCCGACTGATGAGCGGCTCGGAAGGCGGGGAGGGGGGGGGGGGGGGGGGTCAGCTTGTATGGCAGGCCTATACATTCTGTTTTGCACGAAATTAACGATTCTACACAGAACTGCTATGTTTTACCCTAGGGGTGATTGCCAAACTACATTGGCCATTTCCAATGTAGTTTGGCAATCATGTCTCTTCCTACCAAGGCGGATAACCACTCAGTACCCCGAATATCAGCCGGTAACCTCAGATGTCCTCGGTGTAATACACGTGAATTTTCGGGATATCTACCACTATATAATTGAGTTAGCCTTCGATGACGTTTGAGTGGTCAAACCTGCGTGAGATATGCCTCCGCGCGGACAAAATGTGCCTTTCAACATGGGATGCTGCCGTAGCAGAGAAAGCGCGGCCTTTCTCACGCAGCGGCCTTTGCGCGTTTCTGGGCGTCCTGATTCCGAATACATGTCATCGACGTCTGCCGTAAGCATGGGAGGACCACTAATCGTAAGGGGTGGTGGAGAAGGGAAGTAAGGGGAACCCCTAGCGTGGACCAGGATAGCCACTAGGACGGAAAGGAACAACCTGGAGGAGGGGCCAGGACGGGGAATCCATCAAGAAGAGACCAGTGGGGGTCAATAGTGGAAACAAGGAAGTTGGCCAGGAGTTAGGACCAGGAAGGTGGGGCAGGGAAGGGGAAGACCAGTAAAGGCGGACCAACAATTAGATCCAGTAAAGAGAAACTAGGGGAACCTGGTGTCCGGATTCGGAAGGCGTTTCAATGATATCCGGCAACACAAACCGTTGGACGTGCGGAGGAGCAACCTGAGGGCAGGAGTACTGCACAGCACAAGCCGATGGCGTTACTGGACAATCCAGAGTGTTTACGCAATTGCGAGCATTTGTTATTACTAAGGCAAGGGATCCATCTAGCCGGGAGTTAGTTTTCATGTCGAATTGATAGCGATATCTCAGATAGATTTTGATCTGAACACCGTGCATACTTTATGCACGAGGAAACCTCGATCGAAGAGGTTCGCACGTGGGTCAACAACTGCCGGCTTGGCGCGTGCTTTGACGTTTTCGTCGTCTCCGGTGGGTCCGGAATTCACCGTTAGAGCAACAGGACGACGGTACCAGCTCCACTGAGTATTATTGTGCGACAACAGTTTAATAGCACTTTCTTATAATGTTCTCTGGTGCTATTCCACTAATACGGTTAATACTATTAAACACTCCACCAAATTCATTGTTTTCCAGTGTCTAGTATACGTATATTTTCACTTCATAGTGGACATTTTTCGCTTTAAACCGGACATTTTTCATGTTAAACTAGACACTCACTTAATTTATAATTGGACAAGTGTAGAATTAATTTGGATATTTTGCTAATGAGTTGAGATGTCCATTATTTAACCTCAAGGAATTGTCTTTGATTGCTTCTAACGTGCTGGAAAACAATAAATTTGCTGGAGTGTTTCATAGTATTAACAGTATTAGTGGTATAGCACTAGAGAACAACATAAGAAATTGCTATTAAACTGTTGTCGCACAATAATATTCAATGGAGCTGGTACCGACGTCATGTCGCTTTAACGGTGAATTCCTGAGCCACCGAGCCGACAAAAAAGTCGAAGCACGCGTCAAGCCGGCAGTTGTTGGCCCACATGCGAACCTCGTCCGATACAAGAGCACATGGCACAGTGGGACGTGATTGGGAGCAATGAATCCGCGCGAGCTCATCCGCATCTTGCGTCTCAGCCGCGTTCCACTAGCGTCCCGTCCGCGTCCGACTAGCGTCCCGTCCGCGATGTAGGAAATTCACGAGACGGTAATGGGACGCGGCTCGGACGCAACAAGTGTCTGACCAGGATACTATCTCAACGGTAGGTCGGAACGGCGCAAATGTTGTATATGGACAGAACCGCCTCTTCCTGGGGAGTAACAAACTGCAGGTATCTCGACCCCAATACAACTCTGCGCAAAGTTAGGGGCGACGGAACTCGCCTGTTGGCGCCCTGTTGATTCACGTGCTCCACAGCTGACGGGCGCGCGCGGGAAGAGGGTTGGTATCGAGAACTGGCGCAGTGCACAGTTGGCGTAGTAGGGAAGAGCTCGGGCTCGTGAGCGAGGGGTCGGGGGTTTGGATCCCGCAGACTGTGCCTTTTTTGCACTTTTGAAAAATCCATGTTTATCACATAGGTAATCCACCTAGGGGTATTATAGTGTGTTATAGAGCATGTTTACATATAACACGTGCTTCAAACTACAGATTAGCTAAAGCGGGTGCTGATCACGAATCTGACATCCGTTTTTCACGATTCTGTCTCTACCTGCCGTCACCGGCAGAAACTTTAGGAATGTAATCCTGTGCCTTCCTGTATTTATATTATCTAGCCGAATCGTGAAGAATGGATATCAGATTCGTGATCAGCACCCCAAATGCCCTCCCCCCCCCCTCCCCCCACCTAACTGAAGTTTCAGCGAAATCGGTGACCCTGCCTGGACCACCATTGTCAACTGTATGGGTGGTATTTTATATGTAAACATGCTCTATAACACACTACAATACCCCTAGGTGGATTACCTATATGATAAACATGGATTTTGCAAAAGTGCAAAACAAACACAGTCTGCGGGATCCAAACCCCCGACCCCTCGCTCACAAGCCCCACCGCTTCCTTACTACGCCACCTGTGCATCGTGCTGAGGCGCGATACCATCCCTCATCCCGGCGCGCCCGTCGGCTGCGGAGCACGTGAAACAGAGCGCCAACAGGCGACTTACGTCGCCCCTAACTCTGCGCAGAGTTGTATTGGGGTCGAGATACCTGCAGTTTGTTACTTCCCAGGGAGAGGCGGTTCTGCCCATATACAACACTTGCGCCGTTCCGACCTACCGTTGGGATAGGGGGGGAGCCCGGTTTTCACACCGAAGAGGTCTCCGCCCGCTGAGTCCCCGCCTCCGCCCCCTTTTGCCCCGCCCATTTGGACCAGTTGACGGCGCACACTGCCGCCATTAATTAGACGTCGCGAAGTGGAACATTTCCCTTCTCCCTGAAACTAATGCTGGCGCAAGATTAACGAGCTCTGCAGCTACTACTACGACTACTATCCTGCTATTATATTACTTCGACTACTAATGCAACGCCATTGTGAGCGTATGAAAAACGGTAAGCTAGAAAACGCTTTCTAAAAGTAACATATCCTGGTTGTGAAGGCTTTCGTAATCGCTTCTCCATATCCACTGCATTCGTTTGCTATTTCACTGAGGATTCTGTGCATATTTGACTGCACAGATCTTTTTTGATAAGCAAAACGATGCAGAAGTATTTGTCTTTTGAAGAGGTCCACTACCTTGGTACCCATTTATTATAGTTTCACCTTTTAATTTGAGCTGTGATATTTTTTAAAGCAGCAGTGCAAAGTTCAAACCTAGAGAGGAGATCCATACCGGATGTCTAACTAAACTCTGAGCCCTACCCTGAAAGCAGCGAACTATATTCCTCTGCATTTCTAATTTAGGTGTGAGCGTGCTTAACGTTCTTATTTTAGAAGTTTTCGACTCTTGGCGTTCTGATCATTCGGTAGGGTGCCCCTCCCCTCCACTCTAGAGTTGCTCACAGTGCCATATTGGTCCCTCATTTGGACATTGGTCCCTGGATTGGAGTAATTGCTCGCTGGTCCTGTGCGTTCATCAGATGTCTTGACTTGTGCCGCTCCTCGCACCTTTTACGGTCCTTCGCACCTACCATTGGCTGCCCTCAAGAGATGCTGTAAGCGCCTCTTGGCAGACGTAGGAGGCGCCAAATGCTAGGAATCAAAGTACTGATCTTCGAAGAGGCCCGCGGTTGGAAGAAGTCCAAATAACTTGTTTGAGTAGAGCACAATTAATCAGGGATGGGGAAATATGTGCTCAATTTTGTGCGCTGACTCCTTCGGTATCCTGCGAGACTCGACCTTTCGTTTCTTTCAACAGAAAAGGGAATTTCGAACAACGCGCCTCAGCTCACAACAAATAGATAAAATAATCCGTTTGTCAGGCATTTAACAGTGGAGTAGACTTCGGATTGCGTTGGTTTATCCGCATTATGACATGTGATGAAGTTAAGCGATACCTTAACAGACCTTTTAAAGAGTAAGCGACTCCCTCTACCAATCCTTAGGTTTTAGGTAGTAATGTGGGGGACTAGTTGTTCGATACCCTGCAACTTGACCTTTTGTCTGCTTCAACAGAAAGTCTTTCGGACAAAGATCCTCACTCGGAACTGCGACAGGGCCTGCGATGAAGCTAAAATATATTAGCAATCATTTTCAAAAGTAAACGATTCGGCTGCTTCAACAGAAATTGTTTTCCGAACAACACTTCCCCGCCCCATAGGACGCGACAGGGCCTATGGTGAAGTTAAATGATAATTCGACAATGTTAAAGAGTAAACGACTTTCTCTACCAATTCAGCAACCTAGCGGCTGCAAAACGACTTATCCGCTCTCTATCATATGTATCGATTTATTCTCCGAAGTATCCATTCTTTACGTGACGAGGAGCAGATTGTGAGAGTCTCTATCCGAACTGCTTAATCTGCAGAAACACAAATAAAATCAATCGGTATTGGTCGACCAGTCGACATCTTTTGCTGTGGGACAACTGTAATACTCCTCCGATTCTGTAGTCATTCTACCTTCCACTCTCCCATCTCCCTCCAATATCATCTTACCAATGTACCGGCAGAGAAACGAAGTGAGAGTCA
Source organism: Heligmosomoides polygyrus polygyrus (assembly GCA_947396885.1). Lineage (NCBI taxonomy): Eukaryota > Metazoa > Nematoda > Chromadorea > Rhabditida > Heligmosomidae > Heligmosomoides > Heligmosomoides polygyrus. The sequence continues at coordinate 85,739,067 of OX377202.1, forward strand.
AGCACGCGCATGCTCGTGCAAGAAGCTAAAAGGCCTTTTGAAAATCCAACGCATGCTGTGCAAAGTCTGATCTGTGGCACGTCATCTGGATCTGAACGCACGTTATACGACGTCTGTGTTTCGTCTTCTAAATCCGAACACATGTGTCATAACGTCTGTGACACATTTGTGGAGTCCCGACGCACGTTTCACGACGTTGCCACAACGTCTATGACAGGTCTTCTGCATCCCGGCACATGTGCCTCGACGTCCGACTCACGTTGGACGATCACCTGTATCACCTGTCGTCCCGTTGATCATCGACTTGCTCGAGCGGGCGCTAGCAGCCTCTCCATTCGTCCCTGTCGCGTGCCAGAGTGCTCCAATGGATCCTCCTCGCTCGAGGGACACGAAGAGCGTCATAGCGGTCGTTCAGGGCTTTCACGAAGAAGTCCGACCAACGCGTTGGTGGGCGTCCTGGTGTTCTCTTGACATCCCGCGGAATCCAGTCGGTGACGGTTCTCGTGCAGCGGGTGTCTGCGAAGCGCATTACGTGGCCGGCCCACCTAATTTTCGACAACTTGGCCCACGCGACAGCGTCGCTGATCTTCGAACGTCGGCGAAGCTCGGAAGTCCGCAGGCCTTCTCTCACTTGCGTGAGTCGTGTCACTCCGAGCATCGTCCTCTCGATTCCACGCTCTGCGACGCTGATCCCGCTTTCATATGGCCCAGGTCTCTGAGGCGTATGTTAGTGTAGGAAAAACAGTGTAGTCGAATAGGTGGACATGGAGTCGGACGTCCTTCGTCCTCTTCACGACTTCTTCGACGCTCTTGAAAGCTCCCCAAGCCGCTCGTTTCCTCCTGCCCAGCTCTGGCGCTTGGTAGTTGGCCATGTTGACTTCGCGAGCTTGACACACGTAGCTGGGCATTAGGGGATGCTCGTTCCGCTGAGCGTAAACGGTGCATCAGAATCTCGCTCGTTTCAGTAGAAAAATGTACTCCATTTTTGTGTGGTCCTTGAATCAACCAATTTAGTTATCTCGAAACTTCACTATGGAATCGCTCCGCCGCACAAGGCAATATCTTCTAAACATCGAATATGCAGGAACGTGTAAAATACTGCTTCCTTGCGCAGAATCGGGACAAGGAAGGTCTTGTCTGTGCAACAGTGTGATTCCATAGTGAAGCTTCGAGGTTCCGAACTCGGTAGTCTAAAGGGCTTTGCAGAAATGGAACCTAGTTTTGTACTTTATGAGCGAGAGGATTCTCGCTTAGGTATCCGTTCCTCCGAAACTACGGTGGACAACGCAGACGGGTTTTTTCCGGTTGTAAGTTTATCAAAAACTGCGTTTTTTTTTGTTCGGAAAACTCTCAGTCGAAGCAAACTAAAAGTTGAGTCGCAGGAAACCGACCAAATAGTCCCCCAGAACACTTCGTCAGATAAAAGGACTGATGGAGGGTTCATTTACTCTTCAGGAGTCGGTTAAGGTATCGCTTAAGTTCCTGTCTCGGTGTCGTGGGGTGGGTCTTGTTCGGAAAACTCTCAGTCGAAGCAAACTAAAAGTTGAGTCGCAGGAAACCGACCAAATAGTCCCCCAGAACACTTCGTCAGATAAAAGGACTGATGGAGGGTTCATTTACTCTTCAGGAGTCGGTTAAGGTATCGCTTAAGTTCCTGTCTCGGTGTCGTGGGGTGGGTCTTGTTCGGAGTTCCTGTCTCGGTGTCGTGGGGTGGGTCATGTTCGGAAAACTCTCAGTCGAAGCAAACTAAAAGTTGAGTCGCAGGAAACCGACCAAATAGTCCCCCAGAACACTTCGTCAGATAAAAGGACTGATGGAGGGTTCATTTACTCTTCAGGAGTCGGTTAAGGTATCGCTTAAGTTCCTGTCTCGGTGTCGTGGGGTGGGTCTTGTTCGGAAAACTCTCAGTCGAAGCAAACTAAAAGTTGAGTCGCAGGAAACCGACCAAATAGTCCCCCAGAACACTTCGTCAGATAAAAGGACTGATGGAGGGTTCATTTACTCTTCAGGAGTCGGTTAAGGTATCGCTTAAGTTCCTGTCTCGGTGTCGTGGGGTGGGTCTTGTTCGGAAAACTCTCAGTCGAAGCAAACTAAAAGTTGAGTCGCAGGAAACCGACCAAATAGTCCCCCAGAACACTTCGTCAGATAAAAGGACTGATGGAGGGTTCATTTACTCTTCAGGAGTCGGTTAAGGTATCGCTTAAGTTCCTGTCTCGGTGTCGTGGGGTGGGTCTTGTTCGGAAAACTCTCAGTCGAAGCAAACTAAAAGTTGAGTCGCAGGAAACCGACCAAATAGTCCCCCAGAACAATGCGTCAGATAAAAGGACTGATGGAGGGTTCATTTACTCTTCAGGAGTCGGTTAAGGTATCGCTTAAGTTCCTGTCTCGGTGTCGTGGGGTGGGTCTTGTTCGGAAAACTCTCAGTCGAAGCAAATTAAAAGTTGAGTCGCAGGAAACCGACCAAATAGTCCCCCAGAACACTTCGTCAGATAAAAGGACTGATGGAGGGTTCATTTACTCTTCAGGAGTCGGTTAACATATCGCTTAAGTTCCTGTCTCGGTGTCGTGGGGTGGGTCTTGTTCGGAAAACTCTCAGTCGAAGCAAACTAAAAGTTGAGTCGCAGGAAACCGACCAAATAGTCCCCCAGAACAATGCGTCAGATAAAAGGACTGATGGAGGGTTCATTTACTCTTCAGGAGTCGGTTAAGGTATCGCTTAAGTTCCTGTCTCGGTGTCGTGGGGTGGGTCTTGTTCGGAAAACTCTCAGTCGAAGCAAACTAAAAGTTGAGTCGCAGGAAACCGACCAAATAGTCCCCCAGAACAATGCGTCAGATAAAAGGACTGATGGAGGGTTCATTTACTCTTCAGGAGTCGGTTAAGGTATCGCTTAAGTTCCTGTCTCGGTGTCGTGGGGTGAGTCTTGTTCGGAAAACTCTCAGTCGAAGCAAACTAAAAGTTGAGTCGCAGGAAACCGACCAAATAGTCCCCCAGAACACTTCGTCAGATAAAAGGACTGATGGAGGGTTCATTTACTCTTCAGGAGTCGGTTAAGGTATCGCTTAAGTTCCTGTCTCGGTGTCGTGGGGTGGGTCTTGTTCGGAAAACTCTCAGTCGAAGCAAACTAAAAGTTGAGTCGCAGGAAACCGACCAAATAGTCCCCCAGAACACTTTGTCAGATAAAAGGACTGATGGAGGGTTCATTTACTCTTCAGGAGTCGGTTAAGGTATCGCTTAAGTTCCTGTCTCGGTGTCGTGGGGTGGGTCTTGTTCGGAAAACTCTCAGTCGAAGCAAACTAAAAGTTGAGTCGCAGGAAACCGACCAAATAGTCCCCCAGAACACTTCGTCAGATAAAAGGACTGATGGAGGGTTCATTTACTCTTCAGGAGTCGGTTAAGGTATCGCTTAAGTTCCTGTCTCGGTGTCGTGGGGTGGGTCTTGTTCGGAGTTCCTGTCTCGGTGTCGTGGGGTGGGTCATGTTCGGAAAACTCTCAGTCGAAGCAAACTAAAAGTTGAGTCGCAGGAAACCGACCAAATAGTCCCCCAGAACACTTCGTCAGATAAAAGGACTGATGGAGGGTTCATTTACTCTTCAGGAGTCGGTTAAGGTATCGCTTAAGTTCCTGTCTCGGTGTCGTGGGGTGGGTCTTGTTCGGAAAACTCTCAGTCGAAGCAAACTAAAAGTTGAGTCGCAGGAAACCGACCAAATAGTCCCCCAGAACACTTCGTCAGATAAAAGGACTGATGGAGGGTTCATTTACTCTTCAGGAGTCGGTTAAGGTATCGCTTAAGTTCCTGTCTCGGTGTCGTGGGGTGGGTCTTGTTCGGAGTTCCTGTCTCGGTGTCGTGGGGTGGGTCATGTTCGGAAAACTCTCAGTCGAAGCAAACTAAAAGTTGAGTCGCAGGAAACCGACCAAATAGTCCCCCAGAACACTTCGTCAGATAAAAGGACTGATGGAGGGTTCATTTACTCTTCAGGAGTCGGTTAAGGTATCGCTTAAGTTCCTGTCTCGGTGTCGTGGGGTGGGTCTTGTTCGGAAAACTCTCAGTCGAAGCAAACTAAAAGTTGAGTCGCAGGAAACCGACCAAATAGTCCCCCAGAACAATGCGTCAGATAAAAGGACTGATGGAGGGTTCATTTACTCTTCAGGAGTCGGTTAAGGTATCGCTTAAGTTCCTGTCTCGGTGTCGTGGGGTGGGTCTTGTTCGGAGTTCCTGTCTCGGTGTCGTGGGGTGGGTCTTGTTCGGAAAACTCTCACTCGAAGCAAACTAAAAGTTGAGTCGCAGGAAACCGACCAAATAGTCCTCTAGAACACTTCGTCAGACCAAAGGACTGATGGAGGGTTCATTTACTCTTCAGGAGTCGGTTAAGGTATCGCTTAAGTTCCTGTCTCGGTGTCGTGGGGTGGGTCATGTTCGGAAAACTCTCAGTCGAAGCAAACTAAAAGTTGAGTCGCAGGAAACCAACCAAATAGTCCCCCAGAACACTTCGTCAGATAAAAGGACTGATGGAGGGTTCATTTACTCTTCAGGAGTCGGTTAAGGTATCGCTTAAGTTCCTGTCTCGGTGTCGTGGGGTGGGTCTTGTTCGGAAACTCTCAGTCGAAGCAAACTAAAAGTTGAGTCGCAGGAAACCGACCAAATAGTCCCCCAGAACAATGCGTCAGATAAAAGGACTGATGGAGAGTTCATTTACTCTTCAGGAGTCGGTTAAGGTATCGCTTAAGTTCCTGTCTCGGTGTCGTGGGGTGGGTCTTGTTCGGAGTTCCTGTCTCGGTGTCGTGGGGTGGGTCTTGTTCGGAAAACTCTCAGTCGAAGCAAACTAAAAGTTGAGTCGCAGGAAACCGACCAAATAGTCCTCTAGAACACTTCGTCAGACCAAAGGACTGATGGAGGGTTCATTTACTCTTCAGGAGTCGGTTAAGGTATCGCTTAAGTTCCTGTCTCGGTGTCGTGGGGTGGGTCTTGTTCGGAAAACTCTCAGTCGAAGCAAACTAAAAGTTGAGTCGCAGGAAACCGACCAAATAGTCCCCCAGAACACTTCGTCAGATAAAAGGACTGATGGAGAGTTCATTTACTCTTCAGGAGTCGGTTAAGGTATCGCTTAAGTTCCTGTCTCGGTGTCGTGGGGTGGGTCTTGTTCGGAAAACTCTCACTTGAAGCAAACTAAAAGTCGAGTCTCAAGAAACCGACCAAATAGTCCTCTAGAACACTGCTTCAGACCGAAGGACTGATGGAGGGTTGTTTACTCTTCGGAATCCTGACTATAATGCGCTCAGAAGCTATTATATGGTAGTAGGACGCTCCGACAGCTTAGGATCCTACCGTTACCCCTAATATACCACTCGATAACTTTCCACTCAATACCGTCTTCTCTAGCAAATACGGATGTGATAATCTAGCATCCGCCATCAGCGCCGGTAATCCCGCCTCAGCCCTAGTTCTTGAGCACTCGGACAACTGGTACTCAATAAGCGGTGGGCGCGCCCCTTGCCCCGCCCCTTCGTATGGGCGGTGTGAAGAACACTGTTCCGCCTTGGGATAGTATCCTGGTGAGCCCGTTGCCGGAGAACTGGTCCATGGGCAAGGTGCCAACGCGGCGCGCGGGTTTTCTGCAGCCATGTCTCGCACCCTCTCGCGCCTCACATGCATCCCGCTCGTGTCTTTATCGTCTGCCGCCTCCCACACTCAACATGCACCTCGACTTCTGGCTAACCGACAGGCCTCTCACCCATGAGCGCATTGCCTACAACTCTCCCGTTGAGGCCACGTGCGTGCAAGTTGGGTGCGAGACTACCAGTAGTGGAGGTGATTCAAAGACGGAATGAGTACAGTCAAACAGCGACAACAGCTGAGAGACCCGGGCGACGAATAATAGACCTTATAAGTGGTGGACCGATTGATCAAATCAGCACAAACACCTGTAACAAACATTGAGGACATCTAATGAAGCTGCAGGTCTTCAGAGCCCCATTACACCTCTGTTGAGGCTACAGTGAGAGTAATTGAATGCGAAACTAGTGCGTAGCTTTAACACAGTGTCACAGCGCTCGCAAGGGAAGTATAACAGGCACTTTGACCTTGCAGATACATGCTACAAAACGGCCAAGCAGGGTGAAATTGCTAATCCAAGCAGCGTTTTGGAATCAACCCTGCTACCTCACCACATCCCTACGAGACGGGTGTGAGGTCAGTCAAGTCCAGCGGCTAAATCATAGCGCACACCATCTTATAGTATTAGGATTAGGCATAAAACTTCGTCAAGATGAAGTTGCACCACGGCACATCAGGACTGATGAGCAACAACGACAAGTGGAAGTGCTCATCGAGCTCTTAAGGTTCCTCCTATTTCTGAGAACCGCAGGCCGGCCTCCTACTAGAAGAGAATGCAAGGACCACCTCGATTACTTGCCGATAGATTAGTACATTGGTGATATTTGTTTTGTTTTTATTTTCCTGCGCATGGTATTATTGGTATTACCATTGTGACGTTGAAGATAAACTTGACGTGGTAAGCGGGTCACTGCATACATCAAATTAGGGAGAACCAAGCGCATACTGCACGCAAACCTCGGGCTAAATCACTTCAGTTCCCTTTTCTCTTTTGGATATCAATAAAACAATTGTAACACAACCAATACTCGTTAAATTGTCGACTCGTTGCGACACCAACTCTCCCTACGGTTCCGACAGTCTTCACGTTCTATTCACGTGCGTCTGCTGTTCGAGGAGACGGCGGATGAAGGGGCGCTCGCAAGGAGACAAGACGCAGAGGCCCACTCTTCCTATCTGACTCACGCCGCACGCGCGTGGCGGAATGAGTCATGGACCAGTTCTCATGTAATCACATAGAAGGGCGAGGCATGTGCACGCGGTCATAGTTTCGCGGTGGGTCACGTTTGTTGGCGCGCAGTTTGTCCTTCACTTGCTGGTGGCACAACGGTGTTTCTAATCGCGAGGCATGGCCAATGATGTCCTATATCACGAAGTAGCCGAAATCATCAGAAGCGTGTTGGCTAAGGAGCAAAGTCTTCGTAACGCTGTCTATGGCAACAGCTATAAGGTCGGTTTTTCTATGAGCTATTGTTTGATTCTTGTTGCACATTATCTCTCCCTGGTCATCACTCTTTTTATAGCCCGTCCAAGGTTTTGATTTATTCTGTGTGTTATTAGATATTAAAAGCATCCTTCAAAACCCTGAAAACCCAAACAAATGAGAAATCGGATTCTTGGAGAGAGCTCTGTTAAAAAGGTGAAGCAAACACAAACAGAATGGCCTATTCAAGGTGGGAAATTGCACAGGATGATCATCTCGTAGGCTACTTGTGTCATTTTAGTTGGTGATGGCCTCTCTTAAACGATTTCCTAGCAACTGTGGGCGTTCAGTATTGAAATATATTGAGCTCAGCACATAGAGAACAACTATTAACGAAATCAAAAACAACACTGAAAACGCGAGAATATGTGGCATTTGTGAGCGAGATCGGGACGTTTGCAAACGATTAGGTCCTGTCCATACTGCGCGGAGCAAAGCATATGCATCGATTAGTGCCGAATTGTCGCCTGGGAAAAATCGAAACGTATGCTTTGCCATGTCGCTGATTATGAACAGGCGTTTAGGACGTGAAGTTCATCAAAAAAAAGAGAATTTATAAGATTTCAAACAATGCGCCCATTTACTGGGTAGTTGAACTATTATTAACTATATAAAAAGAGTGTCAAATTTGACGTGAAAAGTGTCCAATTTGATGTGAAAATTGTATACATAGTACTCGAATCGTCTGCATAAATAGTACAGTGGGCACCATGAGTTTGACAGTAAGCCATATCATTGACGCATTTTTAAAACACTAACGGGCCATGGGAAGTTCCTTGTGGGACACCACTAGGTGTTTCATAGCTTCTCGAACAGGCACTATTAACCGTAACCTTTTGGATTCACCTGTACACAGAGAGATTGCAAAAACTTCCTAGGCAGCCCTGTATTCCGTATGCTTCAAGTTTTTCTTTTTTACACAAAAGACAAAGAGGAGTTGAGTCAATTTCTTTAATTTAATTCATGTAACGTGCGCTATCACATCTATACGAATGTTTTGGTTGTTTATAAGGGCCATAAAAGTGGACCTTCTTTGAAGGAGCCCATGCTGAACCTTTATGGTTAATTTGTTTAATAATAATCAGTTGTAAGGGTCTATCCTACTCGGGAGGGGCAACCTTAAAGTGTCAATTGTGAACGTCATCACATCTCACACAACCATATCTCCTAAATTTAAAGGGAACCCCTCGTATCACGGGACAGCAGCTGAAGCTCTCCTAGAAATTTATGTAAGGAATTGAAGGTCTAAATCACTATGTGATCCCCCTCTGATTAGGATAGATCCACTTGTGACAACAAGTAATAGGGCCACGTTGCATTCCTTCCTGTTTCGTCCTGATTTGACTTTCGAGTTCGCTGTGACGAGATGATCTCGGAACTGTTCAGCTTTGTTTCAATTGTAGAGCTTACGTGGATGGATAACTCACGTCTGTGATTCCTTTCGACTCAGAAAGGGTGCATGCACTTCCACAGTAACTCGTAAACTCGCCCAAGAGGACGCGTAATGAGTTCCGATGATGTTTCGCCATACATTGTTCAACTGTTGAGAAGCGTTGCTTTGCAAGTCGCTCTTCTTCTGTTGGTTCTCGCTGTCACCTCCCTTGTTTAGCAGTTGTTTTACACACACAGGTGTACTCACCTTTCTTCCAACAACGCCTACATCTCCCACCCTCGTGTTCGTTACTTTTTCGATGTGTCCCGCCCCTCGCTCCTCCATTGGTTGAATTCAATTTAATTTCTCCTTTTATTTACCCTGAGTGACTGATTCTCTCTCCTATGTTTCTCAGCGCAGCTTTGATCGTTCGTACAGTCGTCTTCTGCCGGCTTTGAAGCAGCAGATCTTTCATTGCGACGACAGACAGGTAGTTCACCTTACTCTGAGGCTCTGATGCGTGATGGAGCAGCGATAGTGTCGAATTCGGAGGAAGACGAGCAGAGCGCACCGAAATGCAACCCATTTGGCACGAGGTGAGCAGAACCGTTCTGTTATCCATTCATGTAAGTGGCCAGTTGGTGCAGTTTGTAGAGATCGAACCAGAACCAATAAGGAGCCGAACTCAGGTTTAATTCGAAAGCCTAACATTCGTACTGGGTCGACGAATTAGTGTTAAACACCTCTGCGTAGGCTAGGGCAGATCTTTCCTAGTCGGGGGGGGGCACATAACTACAAATTATGCTAAAAAAAAATAAATTGGGATTCAAGAAGCAGCTTCAGTGCTAAACAGGCAAACTAACTAAAAAATAGCCAAGGTTGTAAAGTTGTTTCTGCGGGCAAGGCGTGTTCAAACAGCTGATCGTCGCTTGATGTGTTATAACCAGGATCCGAGATGGTGAGGGGCGCACATTGCTTTACAACGGTGGTGAATTTTTTTGTTTTTGTTGTAACTTATTCCTTTTTTTCGGAGAAAAAAGTTGAAATACTCGATTATCAAATAATATTCGAATATGGCTCTCTTTCGATGTTCGAATCGAATGAGTATTTGACTTTCTAAAACCATCGATATTTGAATTTGAATGAATATTCGAAGTTCTGGAAATTTTGAGTATTTGACTATTGGAACGATTATTCGGATATATTCGTTTGAGCACAAGTATAGTACGCGCAACATCCGGTCAACTACTCATGTAACTCACAATAGGAAAGAACGTCTTCTGATACTTGATCACTGACCAATCAATCCGATTTCTCTAGAAATTTGAATAAATGTTCGTGCGCTTCTTTTAGCCATTCAACAGTTTTTGCATAGCGCTCTTGGGTTCTATTCATAGTGTGTTCTCTTTACGGCCCGTTATTTGGTTGACGTGAAATGAATAAATAAATGAATATTTTCCGCAAATTTCAGGTACCTGACCGACGAAGCTCGCGTGTGGGAACATAACGCCTGGGATAATGTGGAGTGGAGTGAAGAGATGGAGAAAACCGCTCGAGCAGTGGTAGAAGTTCAGAAGACGCAGGCTGTCGACGATTCGAAGGCGCAGCAGCTGCTCGAGGAACCGGCGAAGCAGTGGGATGCGTTCTATTCTCAGCACAGCAACAATTTCTTCAAAGATCGCCGATGGCTGCTGAAGGAGTTCCCCGAGCTGAACATGGACAGCCATCCTGAAGTGAGTTTCTACGCGAAATTCCGATTTGACGTTTATGTTAATGTAGTTATTTATTATTTATTCATTTATTTTGATGCACGCAAAGGTGCACCTCACAAAGGATAGAAAAAATTAAAAACCAAGTGTAGTTGAAAAAATTCTGAAGCATTATTACAGCAAACGAGTTTCCCAGGTCAACTCTGTAGTTGCAGTATACATGCATACATACATACGTACATACATACATACATACATGCATACATACATACAGGGTGCGTAAAAAGTATTGACGCACCTAGTTTTTGTTTCAGCTCCAACTTCCTCTTTCTACTTTTCAACGTTTTTGTGTGTTATTTTTGTTGTCTATATCGTGTTCAAAAAATATTCTTGTAAAAGCTGAAGAAACATGATACCGTCGTGGTTACGGTGAGCCTTTCCTGGCTGTTACCAAAGGAAATGAATACTTCATTAACAAAAGAATTAAGCTGTGTTTGAAATGGTGGATGAGAAAGAAGGTCAACAACCCAAACGTCGGCCGCGGCTCTGTCATAACAGATGATGATTACAAGATGTTCAAGCACGATAACGTTCAAATCAAAAATTATCAATCTCTGTCCGATAACGGCAAACAGGTAACGCGCGCAGGTATGAACAGCTTCTCAGACGAGCACAACTTAAACGTGAATCCGCTGGATTACTCTTTCTAGGCGATTTTGAAGAATGAGGTCTGCGCTACTTTCAACAGAAGTGACCAGTCGCAGAAGGCTGCCCTGTTCGAAGCACGGAACAAAATGCAAGCGAATACTTGCGGCGCGTGCGCATGAATTTTTCCGCCGTTTTCGCTCCTGTATTCACAGTAAAGAAGCCGATGTCAATTCCGAGTTATTCGGTCGTGTTTGCAAGATCATTTTCCATATTTCTCAAATGAATATTTCGAAATTTGCTGCGCATTACTATTTCCACAACCGCCATTTACTGCGTCAGTACTTTTTACGCACCCTGTACATACATACATACACACACATAGATACACACATAATCCAAACTTAGTTACTGCTGGCCGCTCTTAAATGACTATGGAAACAATAAAAGGGCAACAACATATGGAAAATAGCAACCTATACCAACCTGGTTTCCTAGATAGACTTAGTTTAAGAGTTCCTAGTCGGGAGGCGGAATCTAGAAAGAACCGTTCTTGGTGGAAATCTGATAAGGTAGACTCCCCTCATTAGATTTATATCAAGAATGGATAATCTCCTAGCAGATAAAATATATGTCATCGGTAAGATAGTTGACGTAGCGGGCAGGGCAGCTGCTCCACGAGCTCCGGATGCCATGTGTTCGATTCCTGCGTTGGGCAGTTGGTTTGCGTTATTGTAGTCTTCATGCTGAAGCAACGTAGAAGCGTCTATCGCCAACATTTTCTCAAGTATTACCGTTCAAGACAAGGGAGAGGGCAGACGAATAACGAATCGTCGTAACACTCTTCAGTGCTGTCAGAACTTTTAGAAGCTTTTATTAAAGCGGTAGTAAGGAATGTCTTTGCGTTCCACAGTCGCTAATTGTACGAATAAACTCCTCGTCGACAAGTAACCCAATTCAGGAAGGAGCACTTCGAAGTTGCATCTAAATTTGCATTCGCTGGTGGCAAGACGAGGAGTTATTCGTATGATTAGTGACAGCCAAATGCAAAGAAAATCCTTACTACCGCTCTAATAAGAACCTCTAAAGTCATGTCCTCACGAAGATTCGTTAGTTGTTCGCTCACTCCTTTGTCTTGAATCGTAATACTTGGGAAAATTTCGGCGAAGGAGGCTTCTACATTGCTTCAGCATAGCGACTACAGTAATGCAAAGCAACTGCCCAACCTGTATCAGCTGCACTACCCGCTACGCCCACGAGGCTACCGGCGCCCCAACGACTGGTCTTTTAAAACGATTTCTGGGCTTTGAATTTCGTCCAGAACTTTTTTCACAGTGACGATGGGCAGCTGTAGTTTTGAATTTTTCATTAATCACATTTTCGATGGTGGGATTACAGTGATAGTGGTCGTTTTCCTAGGTCCGATTGACCATTATGGCCGTTCCCTAGTTGGTTACCTCCTAGTTTCTGTGTTTAATTTCTTTTGTTAGAAAATTTTCGACACTTTTATTTTCACGACTCCAGAGGTCGAAAGAAATTTCGCCCAAACTTCGCCCAGGAGGGTTATTTGGGGTGGTGATCACGAATCTGATCTCTGTTTTTCGTATTATTCTGGAGAACGGTAGCTACGGGTAAATAACGCTTCAGAAAGGATTCTTGGGGGTGGGCGTAGTCTTTCAGGTCATTGCTGCGAGACCGCTTGCACCGCTTGCATGCTGTGTTTCTACCGTACTCTCCATTCTGGAAGATACCAGATTCGTGATCAGCACCCCAGGTAATCCTTCTGGGCAAAATTTTTTCGACGTCTCCTCGACCTCAGGTGTCGTGAACGTGCAATAGTGCTGAAAAATTTTCTAACTAAAGAAACTAGTGAGGTACCCTAAACCCGAAATTAGGGCGAAACCATGATCATAATCTTATTCACCCATACCTACCGTAAGCGGCCGAAAATTTAAAAGCAGATGTCAGATTCGTTATCAGCACCTCAAATAACCTCCCTGGCCGAGGTTTGGGCGAAAAAAATTCTTCGACCTCTGAGTCGTGAAAGGATATTTGTGAAGTTAACTACAAATTAATTTTTTTGTAAGAATACACGATATTTTGTTCGAATATATAGTAACTGTTTCAGTGAATGGAATACTAAATCGCTTTGAGAAGCTTTCCTTTTTATCCCTTTTCTTTTTATCCAAATCATCGAAGAAATCACTTTTGCCAAGATTCAAAAAACCAGCTTTAACTGTAATCTTCTGTGCAGGGCTGATTTTGTATAGCTTTTGGCTCAATAAATGTTCTGAATGTTCTTTAAAAGTTTCACCAGATCCTTGTATTTATCGAGATTTTTTCCAGGGCTGCACCGTACGTGTCCTGGAAGTGGGCTGCGGTGTAGGGAACACCTCGCTGCCTCTTCTCCAGTGGGATGAGCACCACCGCATGTTTCTCTACAGCTGTGACTATTCCGATGTGGCCGTCAGAGTGCTGAAACAGCACGAAAAGTACGACCCGTCGAGGATACGCGGATTCGTCTGGGATATCACGCAAGAGCCTCCTGAAGACGCGCCCGCCAAAGGGTCACTGGACTTCGTTGTCTGTATTTATGTGCTGTCCTCCATTCACCCCTCGAAAACTCGCCAAGCGATCAACAACCTCGTGGACCTTCTGAAGCCTGGCGGCATGCTGCTGCTGAAGGACTACGGTCGATTCGATCTCACTCAGCTCCGATTCAAGAAGGATCGCTACATCGACGAGAATCTCTACTGTCGAGGCGACGGCACTCTGGTCTACTTCTTCACCAGGGATGAGCTGGACGAGCTGTTGCGGTCAGCTGGGCTTGTCAAGAATGCCAACTTCGTGGATAAACGACTAATTGTGAATCGAGCTAAACAAGTGAAGATGTATAGGCAGTGGTTGCAGGCCAAGTATCAGAAGCCTCAATAAAGATTTGTTGAACGTTTTGTGTACACGCACTGATAGACCATGTGGTTTGTACTGTTCGGTACCTGCTCTTCTGAAGACCGTCCTGTGTTGCCTGTTGTCAGAATTCGTACATTTTCAGAACAAGAAGTCGCTGCTCAGACTGAGCTGCGAGACGCTGCGATTTCGTCCACTTTTCGATGAGATTCTGAAGGATCCGCAACTCGCTGAGATTCTGTCCGATCCAGCCCTCGACGGCGATACCAATCTCGCCTATGTTCTGCTGTATGAGTTCCTGGCTGGTGCAGGCCTTGGGAGAGTAAGCCTACATTTATGACGTTTATCTGTTTTATGTTGCTTTTGGGCGCGGTGTGGAGCAGCTGGGGAGGGAACGGCTTTCGCGTGAACCCCTTTAAGGTTCTTGGTTCGGAGTTCTCGCCCACGCCGACTAAGCCTTACATCCCTTTGGGGTCGGTGAATTGGTACGAGACCTGTGTGGGAAAGATAAAACACTGATTATCCATCGACTGGTCACCGCAAATAATTGTACGGGCCAAATTTATTTATTTGATTATTTATTTATTCATGACCTGGACCGAGACCACACGTGAAAGTACAATGTTAGAAAAATACCAACGAACTCAATTAAAAACAAATACGGAAGGCACTCATTGTACACGTAGAAGTAGTCGAGACGCACTCTACTAATACTAGATGTCGTGGAGGCATCTTTATTATACATTTATTATCTTGGTCTGCAGAAAGATCTAAATAGTACCTTGTCTTTGGAGATAGCCGCACCTTCGAAAATCCGTCTTACAGGCTAAGAGGTGTCACACTGGAAACAGTTTCTCTGACGTTCGTGATCTTGGCTACTTACTGTCTAAGGAGCTGAGTTTTGATGTACATTACGAAGAATTGGTCAATAAGACTAATTACACCTCCGATCTTTTCCCCTTAGGATCCTCCATTATTGCCGCTCTGCATAGCTTCGTAAGTCGAAGATTAGATCATGAACTTGTGCGTAATTTATGGTGAATGTGTGGGTTTGCTGGGTTTGGAAAGTATTCCACAAAGCTGCAATTCTTTTTGCTTCGAATTCTCCTTCATACCTAGTAAACTTTCACTGAGTTGTTCCACTTTATCCACGCAGCGTCGTTACTGACCATAAGATTGATCGAAAAATGAGCATAAGAAAGGCAGTATTTTACCCTGTGGTTACGAGAGGAATTTTAGATTAGGGTTTGTGCCCAGGTCAACGTAGCCTTCGACCGCCCACATTGTGATTGAGTTTCTTCCAGATCTGACTTTCAAGAAAAAAATGTGTACATGTTGCTTCCACGACATCATTTAGTAGTGGAACACATGCACATTCCCAAAAATTGGTTCATTAACGTTGGCATTCATCATTAAAAACTGTTTGCATTCTTTTTAAGAACGCAAGCAAAAAAAAACAGCCATAAGGGATCATTGCATTTACTAAGCTATACAAATATGCCAAAGGGGAAGGCGTGGTTAATCCTTAAGAGGTTAGTCAACCTTAGAGCTTCTTTATATTTCGCGACAGGAGCGACGGGAGTGATTGGTCGGCTAGGCCAATCATACATATCGATTTTTGCTGGGCGATCGCTCGGCAAAAATCGATAAATCGACTTTGCCTGACCGACCAATCGCTCCCGTCGCGAAGTATGAACAGGCTCCAAGCATCCTTTGTCACAGAATAGGAGCAAGACCTTCACCCGCAGAGCTGCTGTACTGATTTCCACTTATTCAGTCATCTCCGCGCCTGAGAGGAGTGATCTACAAGCACACCAAAGCCATACATGATCGGGTAGGCGGATTTTTGAGAGATTTACAGATCATTTTCGATTTGCTCCAGCACGAACTATTTGAAGTGTTTCTCTCCTTTTATAGGAGAAAGAACTCGCTGATGAAGGACGAGGTGTAGCGGCGCTTAAAGAAGGAGGCGACACAAGCGAGACATCTGTGGCGATTCCACGCTACGCCCGCATCAACACGCTGAAATGGACCGCTGAAGAGGCGCTTGAGAAGCTCGCCTACGAAGATTGGAGGGTACTTTCTGTAGTTCGTTAGTATTTCTTAGGGAATTGTTTGTATTGATTGAGAATTCCAGGTAGTTCATCTCTCGACGGAGGACGGCTTTGCAAAACGCGTGGGAAGCATAGCTGACGACGAGGTGGGGCTTCTTAATTTTGAGAACAGGAACTTCGTTATGGTTTGAAGCGGCCGTCTTATTTTCTATTTTTCATCAATTTAGTTGCCAGATTAAATGAAAAAACCGCGTAATCCGTCGGTTTGTCTATCTTTACGTCGGCGCAGAAATATTGGACGCTTGATAGTCCTTAATGTTTGTAAGCAAAAGCGTAGGGCAAGGTGTGGGCTTTATAGGGTTGAGTACTGGAGTTTCGTTACTGTTTGAAGCGGCTGCCACATTTTCTGATTTCACCAGTTTAGATGGCAGGTAAAAGAAAAGCGCGTAATCCGTCGGTTTATCCATCTTTGCGTCCGCGTAAAAATTGTGGCCAACGGATGGTTTTGCTGAGCAACATCGAGGAGCTTACTATCACCGATTGACGTAGATATAACGGGCCGCTGGGGTGAGGAGAATATTGAGTGATTACTTAATGTCAATCGATAGAATCGATTTTCCGATTTGACTTATGAGACGGAATTCAGTTGTCGTTGAAGCAGTATGTTGGCGTAATTTTCACTAAACGCCCAATTTCGGGGCCAAAACCGAGACGATTGATTGACACTGGTTGGTCAGTAGATATTCCTCCCTTGTAACAAGCCCCTTAAGGAGTTAGTCGTCGAACTCGTGCAAGCATAATTGCCACTGGGCCGCCAGGTTCTTGTTGTTGCTTCCCGAAAGAAAGATGGCGGAAGTTTCTTCAGTATCTATCGACATTGCTTGTTTGGTCGATATTATACATTTTTGTTAGTGTTTTTGTTGTTTTTATTTTGTTATATCGTATTTTTATTGTATTTTTATCTAGGCTTGATCTTATGGGGTGGATATCACGTGTTGTCGCTGGGCCGTCATGTTCCGGTCAGTTCCGGAAAGAGTCGATCGAATCGGCCAATCAATAGTGATCAATGTTACCTATTTTTCAAGGTGTTTGGCTGTTTGAGATCTGAGATGCTCAATCGATATTATCGATGTTTGTCTAATATTAACTCTATAAGATGGATATTATACGCGAATCGTTGCTGGACCGTGATGTTCGTACACGTTCCGGCTGTCGGTCAATCAATAGCGATCAATATCACCTAGTTTTGCAAAGGATTGGCTGTTTGAGATGAAAATCGCCCTATTATAACTGCCGCTGAGCTGCCGTGTTCGGTCGGCTTCTTTCTGAATGGTCAGTTGTGAGAAAAAACGATGGAATGGATCAGTTAATAGCGATCAATATTACCTTTTGTACTAGGGTTTGGCTGTTTGAGGTAGAAATCGCGCAAATATAACGAGCGCTTCACCGTCGTTTTCGTGTGTTTCCTACCCTGTCTGAATGGTCAGTTGTGAAAAAATCGATTGAATGAGCGGTCAATATTTCATTTTTGCGGAGGGTTAAACTGTTTGAGATAGAAATCACCCGAATATAGCTACCGCTAGACCGTTGTTTTCGTGGGTTTTCTATCTGAATGTTGTGGGAAAGTCAACCGAATGAGTCAGTCAATAGCCATCAGTATTACCTTTTCGTTTGAGATACAAATCACTCGAATATATACCATTTTCAGGTCGAATTGGACACTTTTCAAACTAAGCTGGACATTTTTAAAATCAAATTGGACACTTTTCACGTTAAATTGGACACTTTTCTTTATACAGGTTGAACTACAGACTCAATACAATGGTTAGAAAAAAATTTTGTTCAAGGAAAATTTAGAATAACTTTTTTTTTTGATTTTTTTTACTTTAGCTGCCCGAATGAGTGTAATAATTTTATAAAATGTTTGCTTTTGGAGAAAAAATAACAATTTGTACTTTGCTTTAAAGCGCAGCAAAGCAGCAACCATAAATTGCACTAAATAACCGGATTGCGCCATGCACTGAAAATCTCGTCGCGATTTTTAATTGATTGATAGTGTAAATGCTGTTTAAATGGAATTACGAGGTATGCGCGTTCTTAACAATTTTTCTTGTTGCATTGTCTACAATTATGTATAAATCAACTATGATTATAAATATAATCAGCATATACATAATATAAATCAACGCAAGCAGTATTCTTCTTTTCCATTACGTGTAGATAAAAGGATGTAATACAAAGTGAATAAAGTCAATTACAATTGTGAAGAACGGGCATATCCTCACCTTGTGGTTTCATGCAAGCGGCATTTACACTATTAATCAGTCGTCTTGGACGAGTGCATGGAGTAAACTCATCTCTTGGCACTAAAATTTTCCGGCTTTCTGTTCTTTAAAACATGCTATCGAGCATTATATTTCCACGAAGAACTAGGATTTTATAAAATTTCAAATAAAGTGTTCACTTATTGGGTAATTGAATTAAAGGTTTAAAGAAAACATACTGAAATTTTCTTCGAACAAAAAACTGTAGACAATGCAACAAGAAAAATTGTTAAGAACGCGCATACCTCGTAATTCCATTTAAACAGCACTTACACTATCAATCAAATAAAAATCGCTACGAGCTTTTCGCGTGTATGGCGCAATCTGGTTTTTTTGCGCACTTTATGGTTGCTGCTTTGCTGCGCTTTAAAACAAAATACAAATTGTTATTTTTTCTCCAAAAGTAAAAGTTTTATAAAATTATTACACTCAATCGGGCAGCTAAAGTAAAAAAAAAATCAAAAAAAGTCATTCTAAATTTCCTTGAACAATTTTTTTCTAACCATTGTATTGAGTCTGTAGTTGAACCTGTATAAAGGTTGTTACAATTCGGAAGAGTCCCCTTTGGTTAAAAATATCTTAGGCGAGCCTAGAAAAGTGTCCAATTCGACCTGAAAATGTATATAATAACTGCTGCTGGACCGGAACGTTTGTGTAATTTCCAACTGAAATTCCACTTTCGGGAATTTACGTGGAAAGCGCTCGAATATGATGATCGGTGTGCGGGATTGACAACCACTGACTGGATCGTGTGTATCTAGCAATCAATATCGATCCTATAGTATCAACTTCTAAGTGCCTCATTGGAAGACGCTCTCACAGGTGTGTTTAATCAGCGTCTTTGCAGGTTCTCGTCGACCCACATGTGGAAAATCTGTTGATATTCCCGCACTCGAACGAGTTTCATCGATATTGGCTCGTGGAGCAGCGTTATCTGATCCTTCAGGACAAGGTGAGAACGACTGACGAAATCCTTCACACCAAGCTGCCACTGTGTCATTCAGGCGTCTTGTCTGCCAGCCTTTCTACTGGCTCCCACACCCGGTTCACATGTGTTCGACACCTGTGCGGCACCTGGGATGAAGACCAGTCATGTGTCTGCTATACTTGGAGGAGAGGGGTTGGTGCTTTGTAGCCGTGACATCTGACGAGAAGAACAGCTCTTCTGACTAGTACAACCTGCTTTTCAGAAAAATTTGGGCGATGGATCGATCAGAGGAGCGTGTCGAGACAATGAAGAAAATCCTGGAAGAGTGCAAGGTCGAAAACGCTTCGGTTTTCGTTGGTGATTTCCTTAAGACGGACGTTAACGACAAGAAATTTGCGAAGGTATAATTTACTCTCATTCGCTGTTTCAGACGTCTTACAATATGTACCATTTCCATGTCGAATTGGACACTTTCAAAATCAAACTCGACATCCCTCCGCACAAAATTTACACTTTTGAAGTCAAACTGAACGTCTTCCAAATTAAAACGAGCGTCTTCCGGAATAAACTAGAGATTCTCCAACACGGTTGGAATAGATTTCTGTTCAAGAAAAATTTAATACAACTTTCTTTGATAGGGCTCGTGTTAGCGCAGTCGGAGGAGGAGGTTCCGGCTGTGGCTTACGTCCGATGCCAGTTTTGTGGTCTGGATTTCTCGCCTAGGACAACCAAGCTTTCTATCCCTCCGGAGGCGGTAAATTGGTACGAGACTTGTCTGGGAAGGATAAAGCGCTGACTTGTTTATCGGCTGACCACTGCTAGTCATTGTATGGCCAAATACGCATTCAAATCTCCACGACGTCCAGTAGAAGTAAAATGCGTGGCGCCTCCTAAAAGGGATTGAGTAACGCCATCTATCGCTTTACCTTTTCTTTGATGTTTTTCCATTCAACTGCATCAAAAAGTGAACCTACTGTATGAAATTTTATAAAACATTTGTTCTTAAGGAGAAATAATGTCTGAAATGTTATTTTAGAGCCATAAAACAACAATGGTAAGTGTATTGAAGGAGCATACCGAGCTTAGCACTCGACTATATGGTCGTGATCTTCATTTGACTGATAAATGCTGCCTACTTGTAACAGCGGTGTGAAGACATGCATGCTTTGGTTTTGTTGTGACTATGTGTCACCCCATGCAAACTTAGTTTTATTTGATATTCACTACATGGTTAACCATGTGTGCGAATGTTAGAAAAGTGATAAAACTTGATAATTCTTGTTACTAAAGGACTACACACTTCGTAATCTATGGTCCTTTAATAACAAATATTACGTTTGCGTGGTATAACACGGATGTTAACAATTACAACAAAAACGTAAAAACAGGCGTTTCCTCACCCCTGCCTCAACTAAACAGTGCTTGTAATAAAGGATAAAGGTCGGCGTTATTCAATCTTCTTTGGGATGCGCCACGCATTCTACTTCTGCGGGATGTCGTGGAGGCGTGTTGAATGTGTGTTTGGCCATACAATGACTTGCGGTGGCCAGCCGATGTACAAGTCAGTGCTTTATCCGTCCCAGACAAGTCTGGTACCAATTCACCGACCCCGGAGGGATGGAAGGCTTGGTTGGCCTGGGCGGGAAATCCGAACCAGGAACCTGGTATCGGGTGCAGGCGACAGCCGGTGCCTCCTCTGACTGCGCACCACGCGCCCGCTTGTACTATCAGACAAATAAAAATCGCGACGATATCGTTGAGTGCATGGCGCGATCTTTTCTCTTATTACTGTTAATGACTGCTACTTTCCTCCGCTTTAAAACGAAACTTAATTCATTACTTTTTCCAAAAGTAGTAAATTAAGCTTTTTGATTGTTTTTTCGTGAAAAATTTATAAAATTTCAGACAGTGTGTGCACTTTTTGGGCCAGATAATTTAAAAAATTTGAGAGGAAGCTATACTAAATTTTTCTTGTAGAAAGAATAGTTCGAACCGTGTTGGGGAGTCTCTTGTTCAATCTGGAAAACACGCATTTTGTTTTGAAAGATGCTCGTTTGCATTTCAAAACCGTCAAGCTTCCTTAGAATAGTGTCCAATTTGTCGTGAAAATGGTATATAAAAGAGCTGATCCGTCCTTTTGTCTGTTCTTACCCCATGCACAATTAGTGGCCGCAGGAGTGGAAAGGCTGAAATTCTCTTATAATCATCATTACAGGTGAAATATGCGATAGTCGATCCACCATGTTCCGGCTCAGGCATGGTGAAGCGCATGGACGAGATAACCGGTGGAAATGCGCAGCCGGAACGCTTAGCGAAACTCAAGAACCTTCAGGTACGCCCACCGTTGCTTTGGTGATACGCAGAAGCGCTTCGAATCAGTGGTGTACATTTGGGCTTGTTCATGCTTTACGACTGGCATGGCCGACCAATCGCTCCGGTAGCGAAGTATGAACAGGCTTTTGACCGCTAACGAATTAAATGAATTAAAATTTAATAAATCATGTAATGAATTTAAATGTATTGACTTAATAAAATATGGCTTAAAAGACGTCGTAAGATCAATTATAAGCATAAAGGACGGCACTTCTCAATCTTTTGGGATGCGTCACGCATCATACTTCTACGGTATGTCGTGGAGGTGATTGGAATGCGTATTTGGTGGCCAGCCGATGAACAAGCTAGTGCATTCTCCTAAAACATCCTAAACAACGTTCACAAACGTGTCTGGTACCGATTCACCGACTCCGGAAGATGGAAGGCTTGGTTGGATTAGGCGGGAAATCCGAACCTGATATCGGGCGTAGCTCTATAAAGGCCAAAAATTCGTTTAAAAATATTAACGTCCAGAATTTAACGCCCATCCCAGCTTCTATTCGAACGAGTTCCGTTTCCAGGCGATGATTCTGAAGCACACGTTGAAGTTCCCGAATCTACAGCGTGCAGTGTACTCAACATGTTCGATTCACGAAGAAGAGAACGAGCAGGTGGTGGACGAGGTGAGAATTGTCGTCGGCCATGATAGCAGCTGCAGCCACGACCTGTATCGCCTACCTGAAAAATGCCCAGTTTGACATGAACTTTGTCTACGAGCACTTAACTGGCGGTGCATTTCATGGTTTCCTTGGTTTCAACAGCGTATCGCACTATATTCCGCTGTATTGTACTTTCACGACTGCGGATCGTGAAAGACATCCGTTTTGAAATTTCGGCCGGTTACGATGAGTCATGGTAGGTACGGGTGACTAAGGTCATGATCACCAATTTAGCCTAAACTTCATTTGTGGGGGTTGTCTGGGTGCTGATTACGAATCTGAAATCTTTTACAAGATGGACAGACACGGTAGTGGCATAGCGTGCAAGCGGTCACGATCATATAGTTCCTGGAGGTACATTGAATATCGCGAACCGAGCCCTCGTTATTCAATGTACCTCTAGGAATCCATTTTGGAGCGTCCCTTATCCATACCTACTGTAATCTACAGTATCACATATATCACCTGCGGACTGTCGACCCGATGATCATCGTATTGCTCGAGCTCGAGCAGCGCCTTTATTTGCTCCTGTTGCGGGCCAGCGTGCTCCAATGGATCCTGAGCGTCATATCGTTCGTTCAGGGCTTTCATGAAGAAGTCCGACCAACGCATTGCTGGGCGCCCTAGTGTTCTCTTGACATCCCGCAGAATCCAGTTGGTGACGGCTCTCGCTCAGCGGGTGTCTGCGAAGGTATCTGTCATTACGCGGCCGGCCCACCTAATTCTCAACGAGTTGACCCATGACCATGAGACGGCTTTCCTGATTTTCGAAACTACAGTACTCCAAGGTGATACGAAAAATAGATGTTAGATTCGTAACCAGCTCCCAGATAACCGCTATAGACGATGCTTGAGCGAAATCGATGACCGTGAACTTAGCCACCCGTACCTATCGTAACCTATCGTACTTCAGTATGATACCAGATTCGTGATCAGCACCAGAACCAACCCTCCTCCCCCGGACGAAGTTTAAACGAAATGGGTGATTATGAGCTTTACGGCCTTAGTCACCCGTACCTACTGTAATCTACCGTAAACGACTGAAATTTCTAAAACGGAAGTCACATTCGAGGTTTGTGGGAAAATTTTCTCGACCTCTCCTTGATTTCCGGAGTCGTGGAAGTACAATAGTGCCACGAAGTGTTGCAATTTAAAGGATATTGTCCTGCTGTTCCGGCGCACTTCTTTATGTTGTTCACCACGATTATTAAACAGGCTACTTTATTTAAGCTGACGTTTCGTCGGCTTCGTCTTCTTCAGACCCTGCAGATGTCAGAGTATTTGTGAAACTACTTCCCAATCACCATTTCATCATACAGAACATTCCCGAGAGATTCAGAATAAGGAGACGATGTTCGAGGTACAGCGTGGCAAGTAGCCTTCCAGGGGTTGGTACCGACGAAAACCTCCAATCACCCATAGTTGGAGATAAACGTGAATGAGCGAGTTCAGCTCGGATAGCACACGACTTAAGCACCCACGAGCTCGGACCAGGCTGAGCAAAACTCTCAAAGCGACAACAGTACGGCCAGTTCTTCCTAGGTTATCTTTATGCGCCCATCGTTCCGATTGACCTGTGGACTCCCGGCAGCCGTCCAAAGCACCTCAAGTATCCTGCGTTCTGAGATGTTACTTCCTCTCGCTAAAATGGAAGCGAACACTTAGAATATTGCGCCGTAGAACCCTGTGCTCTCCTCAGGAGGTTGAGACATTGGCTTTTTTAGCTCGTCCAAATGCAACTTGACCCTGATACGCAGGGGTCCACCCCAATAGAAAAAAACGGGTAGACAGTGTATCACTGTCAAGGAGCTTTTGGAGGGGCTCAGAAAACGCATTGCGTCAACTCCCTGAGGAGAGCACGGGGGTCTCGGCGGAATATCCTAGGTGCCCATCACCATCCTAGCGACAGGTAGTGACATCTCAGAACGTAGGATACTTGAGGCGCTTTTGATGGCGGCCAGGAATCCACAAGGCAATCGGAACGACGAGTGCATAGCAATAACCTAGGAAGAACTGGATCCCGTTGTTGAGTTTTGTGGGCTTTGATCAACGTGGGCTGAGCTTTAAGATGCTGAAGTTGGGTGGTATCTGGGGCTCAACAAACTTATCCACGTTTATCTCCATCTATGCGTAAGTGGTGGTAATCGTCACTACCAACCTGGGGCCGGATTCGTCGACGACTTACAGCAATTTAACAGAGAAAACACAGCTGAAATCTCTGATAGCTCGGCGAAATGTTTCACCACATCGCTTGATAAGCAGCGCTATCAGGGATTTCGGCTTTATTTTCTCTGTTAAATTGCTGTATGCCGTTGATGATTCGAGCCTCTGAAAGGTTAATTGCACATGGAACATCGGCTCCTTACTCTGGTTTCCGTGAGAATGCCATTCTATATGATGAATTGGCGCATGGTGAGTAGTTTCACAAATATTCTCGACATTTCCAAGCTGTGAAGAAGGCGAAGATGCCGAAACGTTTGCCGAAGTATTCCATGTTCGACTTTCCGAAAATCTTGGCATTGTGAATATATCGCTGTGAATTCGAGTGCGTCAGCTAGCCGAGATAGCACTGTTTTATCCGGCTGACGTTTTGACCTTATCACCTTCGTCGGAGTCTAGAAAGCCAGAAACATTCAAACTTATCCTGCCAATCACCATTTCAAATTGAGAGAACAAATTCAAAGGGCCGCGTGGGTCGGAAAAGAGCCATGCATCAGAAGCTAGAAGGCTCATCTAGAGATGCGGAGAAGGACTCGCTCGAGTCCCTCACAAGCCAAATGGCCAGTAGGTGATCCAGAAGGCGTGTCACGGCCCTGACATGAAGACTGGAGATCAATCTCTGCGGATTCTGACCTCCAGAACCCTCATGTCAGGGGCCGCAGCACGTCTTCTGGGTCACCACTAGCCATTTGGTCTGTGGGCGACTCCAGCGGGTCCTTCTACGCACCTCTAGGTGAGCCTTCTAGCTTCGGGTGTACGCTTTTTTCCTGGTCCACGCGGTCCTTATATTTATGCTCTCAACTTGAAATGGTGCTTGGTGGGATAATTTTGCGGTTTCTGACATTTCAGGCTCCGACGAAGGCGATAAGGCCGAAACGTTATCCGGATTAAACTGCGCTGTCTGCCGAAGTAATGCCTGTTTAATAGTCTTGATGAACAGCATAGAAATGTGCTGAAATAGTCTACATTCGATCTGCCAAGAGTCACCGAAAAAGTGACTGGAGGGTTCTATTGTTGGGCTATTCGAATCGCATGCTCTACAGGTGCTGCTTGACACCTACGTTCGACAGCATTTTCGCCTGGCTCCGTCACCACTACCGATTTGGACACAGCGAGGGCTGGACTCATATGCGTTCGGAGCAGATTGTCTTCGAGCGGATCCGGCTAAGACATTGACGAATGGCTTCTTTGTGGCCGTGTTTGAAAGGATCCCGGAAGGAGACCATGCAGTAGACAATGTGTTTGAAAGGAAGAAGAAGCGTAAGAATTTAGAAGAGAGCACAGAAGACACAATTTCCGTAAATAACAGTTTAAATAAGAAAAGTAAGCATAAGAAATTTGACGAAGAGCTAGAAGATGATATTGAGTGTAGTCGAGAGCTTAGAGGAAGTGAGGAAACCGTAGCTGAGACGGAGGTGCATAGTGAAAAGAAGAAAAAAAAGCACAAAAAGAAGAGAAAAGAGTCGGAAGAATGACTTTAGGGACACTGACTTGTTAGCTGTTACTTCGGCCGTGTATCAAATCGTTATAGCAGTTGTTGATTTGTTGATTGTTGTTGATTCTGATGTGGTATTCTCTGTACAAGTCTGTGGCTGAATAAATCTTCCATCTGAATGTCATCGCATCTTGAAGCGCGGTCCGGCAGCCGCACCGCTTTCCGAAGCAGGAGTGGGCGATAAACTGAGGTCGTTTAATTTTTAAACATTTTTCTAGGAAGCCTTTTCGTTAAGTTGTCGTTAATTCGCTAAATTTCGTTAAAAAATACAGCTAGCTGCGTATTATTGTTTTAAACATAATTTAAAAAACAGCAGATTTTTTAAAATACTTTCAAGTCAGACTGGACACTTTTCAGACCAAATTGAACACCTCACATCGTTGGAAGTTCCCGAGTAATTTGAAAAGTGTTCAGCGCAGAAGGCGACTCAGGACTTATCCTATTTGGAGGGTGGCATACAGTGATTTGTATCTCTAATCCCTGCCTTGGATTTCTAGTAGAGCTTAGGCTGCTGATCAATTTTTATTATTTTCGCATATTAATTGGACACTCTTCTAAGCTAGCTTTAAGACTTGCAATCAAAGCGAACTCTTCCCAGTCGAAATGACCCTCAAGCGGATTAAACTACCGACTAACTAAGGTACTTAGAATAAGTATTTGTTCAATAAAAATTTGGTAGAACATTCTTTGAAAATTCCTAGTTCACTTCCCCCAGTAAGTGTGATAATTTTAGAAAATTTTTATTTTTGGAGAAAAAATAATAATATTTTCATTTGAAGCGCAACAAGGCAGAAATCGTGTAGTGCATTAAAAGGCTGGATCGTGCCATGTTTTCGAAAAGCAAGTCGCAATGCTCATTTGATTGATAGTGTGGATACTTGGAAAATAGAAAACGGACCAGGGGTGCACATTTGACGGTTTTAGATTCAACGAATTAACGGCATTTTTCGACAAAATTTGGCTTAACGATTCAACGGAAATTTTCACAATTTTAACGGTCTTTTTTCTCAGTAAGTTTATCACTTTTCCCCGTAGTCTTCACTAAAATTGCAGGTCTCATCCTCCCGACTAGGACTATTCATTAAAGGCTATTGATAACAGCAAGAATATTTTAATGCTGTTATGATATTTTCATATCTTTTATGGCGCATTTGAGTTTTTGCAAATAACGCGTTTTGGAGCACGAAAGTTCTAACAAGTTCTAGTTCTAATAACAGAAAATTTTTAAAGACTATCTTTCCTGAAAGCTAACGCGTTGCCGACCATGTCACAGCCTTTCGGCCGTGTGGGACATTGAGATGGGATGCCGTGTCACGGTCCCAACGCTGCGAAAAATCGATTGGTTTCAAGCAACAAACACGCGAAAATCGTGACTTCGCCAACGTGTTAATGTTCCACTGATACGCTTTTATTGTATTTTTATTAGTTCCTTCTGTACCTGGCGGGCTGGTGTCCGCTAAGAGACTGTGCATGCTCGTAGAACAGACACACAAAAAGGTTTCGCAAAGAACTAAGAAATCCTGGATCTACCTTGTCTAACATACGTTTTAAGAGGTCTTGCCGGTGCGATGCAAGCACCAGCCCGCTAATCGTAAGTACCATTTTCTTGAATAACAATTAAGTACCTGCTCTTCTTCCACACCTGGAGATAATTTGTTACGAAAGCTTGTTTGTATTGCTGTCCGCACTTGTTGATGTTGATGGTGAATTGTTTATTTTACAATGCAGTGTAACACTCCATTCCCTGAACTTTAGCTGTTGACCTGTTGAAGCTGGAACATATAATCTTTTCCTTGTTTCTTCTTCATTTAAAATTATAGTTTGCAGCTAACTATATTTTTAACGCAATTTAAGAATTTACTTGATGTTTACCGAAAATTTTCCGATAAAAAAAAATCCGTTAAAAAATTTAATGCGCAGTATTTTGTGCGCATCCTTGAAATGGACGCCCTCCTGCTCTTTAGAACAAGCTTTGGATCATTATTTACCTCAAAAAATCAAACTATGTGCTCTTTTATTGGGAGTGAATTAAAACTTCAAGGAAAGTTATACTAAAATTTTCCTTGAATGAATAGTTATTCAGACCATTTTGGAGAGTCTCTAGATTAACTTTGAAAAGGCTGATTTCAATCTGGAAGAGTTCGCTTTGTATTAGGCTAGCGTATAAGAGTGTCCAGTTTGATTTCAAAAATGTTCGTTTCCACGAAACTTTTCTTGAAATCTTTTAGTTCAGATGCTCGAATAAGTGAACACATTTAGAAATTTTATAACAATTTTATTTGTTAAGGAAAGACAATAGGCTAAATTTCTTTTTAAAGCGAAGGAGGGAAACAGTCATCGAGTTTATCAAAGGAAGAGATCGCACCATGCACTTGTCTAGATGATCGTCGCGGTTCTTATTCGATTGAGAATGAAAATCCTTTTTATTTTGTTTGTTCGGAGTAGCACAGATGAACGGTACAACAAGACCACTTGTAAAAAACACATATTCGCACACCACTGTTTCAAGTAGGCAGCATTTACACCTAATCAAATGAAATAGCGATGATTTAGTGCACGCCGCAATCCCTTTTCAATAACGAAATTGTTACTGCCTCTGTGCGCTTTGAAGCAAAATTTCATTCATTATCATACTTTGAATTTTTTAAAATTTTAAACAGTGTGTCGGCTTGTTGTTGCAGGCGGACTACAAAATTTCAGAGA
Source organism: Heligmosomoides polygyrus polygyrus (assembly GCA_947396885.1). Taxonomy (NCBI): domain Eukaryota; kingdom Metazoa; phylum Nematoda; class Chromadorea; order Rhabditida; family Heligmosomidae; genus Heligmosomoides; species Heligmosomoides polygyrus. The sequence goes on from OX377202.1 coordinate 85,767,551, forward strand.
AAGCTATACAAAGTTCTCCTTAAACAAAAAAATTATTCTAATCGTGTTGGAGATGAACTATTCTGGTGGACGCTCGTTCTGGCTTGGAAGATGCTCGGTTTGATTTCGAAAGCATCGAGCTTGCTTAGAAAAGTGTCCAGTTTGGCGTGAAAATGGTATGTACTTCCACCGCGGCACGGGACATCAATTTCAAAGCGCGACCCGATTGCCGCGTCAATCTCCAACAGGGTTGGGCGCTATTTGTAAAAAAAAAAAATTTGAACGAAAATTTCTTGTTAAGTTTCTCTCAAATCGTTACGTTTTGTTAAAAGCTACAGCTAGCTGCGTATCGTTTCTAGAATATTAACAAAGCAGAAGAACCCTCTTTTTCCAATTTCGCGTCGAATTGGACACTTCAAGCCTTACGTCTTCAAATTAAAGTGGACATCCTCTGAATCAAACTGGATACTCTTTAAAAAGATCAGGATAAATTTCGATTCAAATAATGACTACTGCCTTCTACGGTCGTGCGTTTAAACTTTTAAAAAGTGTTATTGTTCCTTTAGCTCCGAAGCCGCTTTTGAGCTTATTTCAAGGTGCAGATCATGCTGCGCTCTTAATTTATGCCGAAAACTGCTTTTATGCGTTAGTCAACGGTTAAAAATAGCAAAATACGCATATTTCGGGCGCATGTAGCGCACTCGGAGGAGGATCGGCTGGCCACCGCAAGTCATTGTATGATCAAATACGCATTCAAATCGCCTCCACGACATCACATAGAACTAGAATGCGTGGAGCATCCCAAAAAAGGGATTGATTAGTGGTCTGCTTTCCGCTATCCGAAGGAACATTGCTGAAGGTTCCGGATAGTTTGACTGGTACTCAGCACAAAAGGTGACTTAGGATCTTCAGTTGCTGTCCCATGATGCGAGGTTTCTATTTGAATTCAGGGGATACGATACTGTGTCATGGGATGAAGCACGCAATTGGCACTTTGCGACACCCCCTCCCGACTAGGAACCAGCTTTCCTTTGGCTATCATAAGGAATTTCACTGCATTTTCCGGTGCAAAAACCTATTCTGATCCCCGAAAATCCATTTCCCTCTGAATCGCAACTAGTCAACGTAGCCGACGAAAATCCCAGTCTAGCTCCGAGTGATCGTCCCCGTTCCCTGACGTGCACCAGCTGTGGGACTCATCACTTACGCCACGCGACGCAAATTGTCACCCGTGCCGTATTTTACGCCTTAATTATTACAGCTTCTGATGACCACGGCACCAAAGGAACGAATATAAAGAGGGGAATAGACGGAGAATATTCACAGGCGATCAATTAGTGTAGCGCATTAGTGCGATCTATTTTCGTCCTAAAATTGGGGCGAAAGTAGAACTGTATTTCTCACTAACCCTTCAGTAAAATTCAGACCTAAGTAACACAATTTCACACACGGAGGAGCAGCCTTTTCAAATAAAGGAGGAAACTGAGCTAATAAGGTTGCCATTCAGTTGCCCAAGAGGCGTATTAATGCTATATGCTTCTGTGCGTAGAGAACCTTTTTCGGCGAGTGATTAAAGAAGTCATGATAGGCTTCTTTAGTGATTTTTGCAAGAAAAACAACAACAAAGCAGGAAGAATTTTGAATTCTGAGTTCTTCTTGCTTCGTTGATGTTGTTTTTCTTGCAAACATCAGTAAAGCAACCTATAGCGTTTTCTTTAGGTGGTGAAGAAGCGTTGCGCCTGTAGAATGAAAGACCGGGAAAGCCAAAATTGCTGCTAAAAGCATAAAAAAATATGGAAAATTTGCGAAACTTTCTCTCGTAGTGTGCTTTTTGGAGAGGCTGCCGGAAGGATTAGCCATTGTACTTACAATGATATACATATGTAGTAGAGCTGCTCGACAGCGCAGTCAGAAGAGGCGCCGGCTGTCGTGAGCGCCTCCTCGTCCTTGGTTCGGATTCCCGCCCAGGTCAACAAAGCCTTGCCTTTACGTCATCTCGTAAGAGTAGAAATTTCATGGCGCATCCCAATAAAGATTGAATAACGCCTTTATTCAACATTGAATATTGAAGATAATAATCCTTCAAATAATTCATTTATCTATCCTTCAAATACTCATTCCTTTACTTTCCTTTTTTAATAACCCTTTTGAATAATCCTTTATTCAACGCTTTATCAGAGCAGTAATCTTCAAACGATATATGAAAAGTTTTAGAAACCTTTAAAATTGTGTTATCTTATGTGAGATATAAATAGAGTATAATATATAAAGATATAAATAGAGATAACATAATTTAGCAATAAATGAATATAAACGACATAATGTAATATGTAAAGATGCGTATCATTTTCATGTCGGATTGGAGACTTTTCAAATCAAATTGGACACCTTTCTAAGCTAGCCTAAAACTTCTGAAATCAAAGCGAGCTCTTCCAAATTGAAATGATGTTCTTCTACATTAAGCTAGAGTCTTTTCAAAAACGTTTGAATACTTTTTTGTTCAGGGAAAAATCCCGTATAACTTCCTTTGTAGTTTTAATTCATCTATCCGACAAGTGAACACTTTGTCTGAAATTTTATAAAAAAAATTAGGGGAATAATGGTTCACTCCTTTTACGACACGCATTTTCGCGTAACTGCCGCGTAGGACAGCCCCCTTTCCCGCGAGCCGATTATTTGTATAATTTTATTTGCATTATTTGTTAGAACAGTAACCAGTGAAGTTTCTCATGGACCATGAATATTAGTGGACTAAGTGATTAATATTGTACTGTTAAATGTTTGATAACTTTCCATGAACTATTTTTATGATGGTGTCTGATGACGTCGTCGGACAATGTTGTGAAAGGGTTAAAGCTTGTCTTGAAGAGCAAGAAGATGGTCGCTTTTAGTACAACAATTTCGCCACGCCCTTATCCAGCACGCAGCGATTCTTATTCGATTGGCAGCAACTCTTTGCACGGAGCTTCACACCTACAAACGGTGTTAAACAATTGCAAAACACTCATTCTCACATTTATTCTGCATGTAAGCAGTACACTATCAATCGCACAAAAATCGTGACAAGCTTTTTTAGTGCATGGCACGATCCATGACTGCTTCTTGTTGCATTCCGAACGAAATTTAATTTTAAATTACAGCATTTATTGGGCAGGTGAACTAAAAAGTTCCAAAGATTTTCAGTAAGCTTATACCAGTTAGTCTGCTATCAACCGAATAAAAATCGCGTCGTCTTGGAAAAAGGTGTGGCCCAATCTCTTTTATGGCACTGAAAAACGGTCGCCTTCTTGTTCTTTAAAACGGGTTTTAAGCAATTATTCTTCCTTGAAAAGTAAGAATGACATGGAATTTCAAACGTTGTGTTCTCTTATTGGGTAGATGAATTAAAACTTCAAAGAAAGTTGTTCTAAAATTTTTCTAGAATAAACAATTTTAACCTTTTTTTGGAGAGTCTTCAGTTTAATATAGAAGAAGCTCGTTTAAAACTCTTAATCTAGCTTGGAAGGGTGTCCAGCTTGATTTGAAAAGTGTCCAATTCGTGAAAATGGTATAAACCTATAGCTTTAGGTAAACAACATTTACACTATCAATTAAATAAATATTGCAATGTTCTGGACGAGTGCACGGCGTAATTTCTTCACACTAACGTTTCTTTGTATCAAAGCGCTTTAATGTGTATCCAAGACACTGTTTTTGGTCAAAGAAATAGGAAACCTATGCCAATCCAAAAGTGGACACACTTCTTTTTAAGAAGCTCTGTATAGAAGTTTTTCATACGAATTTTCTCAAAACGAATTACTATTTTGCCTTTGTTATGAATTATCTATTTTGACACCAGATACGTCTACTTTTGCCTGAAAAGTGTCCGGTTTAATGTGAAGATGGTATACAGTGAACGCAGGAGGCAACCTAATGGTAAACAGCTTCTCTGCGGCACCCTGTTCCAGAGCGGAGCGATAGAAGCAAGCTGCACGACATTGTCGGGAAGTTGTAACATCCCGACCGCGGTGACCAGTCCAGACCGCATAATTGCGAACGACTTAGATCTACGTAACAAGGCCAGCATCGCCGCAGACGACGTAAACAAACACTGCTATCCAATCACTACATCGCCGCACAAAAACCCGTCTTACCAATCCGACAAACCGAGTCTTCGCTGCGGCTGTTGCCGAGTTGGAAGTCGCCTTCAGCTTAAATTACCAAACTAGTTGTTAATGTGGCCTACATGGAGAAGGGAATGAAATCAAACCATGCGTGCCACCCGAAAGTGTGCACCAGGGATGAGCGGACAATAAGATGTTAAAACCAGGTTAACGGATAATGGAGGAAAATTTTATCCAAATATGGCCGGATAACGGGAAAACTGATAACGAACATGCAACAAAAATTGAAACTAATTTTTGAGCTATTCCTTGTCCTTCAGTAGGTTGGGAGTTTTAATACTGTCCACTTCACATGTCAAATAAGCCACTTTTTCCTTCTTATTGGTGTTTTTTAGGCGCCTGGTAGCGCAGTCAGATAGGCGCAACTATCGCATGCCCACCGAATCAATGTTCTTGGTTCGGATTTCACGTGAGGTCAACTAACCGCTCACTCCTTTTGAGCTCAAAAGCTGGTACGAAGCTTGCCAGCGAAGGATAATACACTGGTTTGATCATCTGCTGGCCACTGCAGGTCATTCTAACGGCCAAATACGCATTCAAATTGCCTCCACCACATCCCGTAGTAGAATGTGCGGCGCATCCCGCAATGGAATTGACTAACGTCGCCCTGCATGCTTTATTCATGTTTTTAGTTGCAATGGAGTCACTAGGTATAAATCTTACAGGTTTTCTGAGCCTGGGTGGGGCAGTCGTGAAAAGGAGTCGCTTTTTGTATACTCTTTAATCAGCTTTAACACTAATTCTTGCTCAGATCGAACAATACTCTCTCCATTGCTCCGGAGAGGGTGAATTGGTGCTAAGCGTATTTGGGGAGAATGGCAATAAATTCATCAAGCTGTGGAGCCTATGCTGTTAAATGTACTTATCTTGACTGTCGTAAGCGTCTTTTTCAGAGTCTGGATAAAAACAGCCGAAATGCTAATCCGATGATCATTTCAAGTACAGTAGTTTCATATTGATTCGAAAATAAGACGAAAGAGGCGTTGGACAACGAAAGTGTCCTTATGAAGATTGGGGGGGGAGAACCTGGTAAACTTCTTCGCATACAAATAAACGTCACTCACATCTATGCTCATCCAAGCACTATGGCTTCTCAGCCTTTCGATAGTTTCCACAGTCATGGTCAGTTTTGTTGTTTTGCCCCTCCTTCATTCACTGGAAGCATAGTTTCAAAGAGCAAAAAGATTGTGTAGATGTTGAATTCATAATTAAGGCAGTTAATTCATATGAACGTTTGCCCCTTTCTCCTCTGTCGACTAGTTTTTCAAGATCGTACATTATGCTAGAAGGAATTTTGGTGAAAACCCCTCAGCTAGAGCAAGGCAGTGTTCTGCATTTCAAAACGCGCTATGAGGTGCGTTATCAGGTAGATAGTTTGGCACAATTATACCATTGGGAACTAAGAGAAGACACCAATCTAGCATGCAAGCGTCGACTCAACTATAAGTGAAAAAATACAAACGATTTTCAGAAAATTGCCCTAATATTCAACTAAGAAATCATAAGTCTAAATTAGCTAACGATAGGTACTTATAAGCCAGATTTTGTTTTCGTTATTCGGCGATTTTCGGCCGGATAACGAAGAACAAAATCTGGCTTATGAGTACGCGAATAACGATAACGGTTAATCCGCTTATCCCTGGTGTACACGTGCCCTTATTGGCTGGCGCGTGTCCTGTCCCTATCCTGATTGGTTCTGATTGGCTGGGACTTTCCCGGCTCGCCGTGTAGGCCACATTGACGACTAGTACCGGAAAACTAGCGTGTCCTTCTCTATCGTCTGCGCCGCTTGTCGCCGCCTTGATAATTGGATTGCTGGAGCAAGAGCACGTAATGTTTCCTTGGTTTCCGTCGTGTGCCAAAGTAGCCCCATCGGCATAAACCTAAGAGCACCGTTTTCGGTCAAATGATAGGAGTTTTATGTTTGTTGAAGCAGTGTAGTGATTTGTAATTTTTTCTAAGGCACTCTACAAAGAAGAATTTTCTATGAAAATATTCTTGAAAAATGATCATCTGACTTGATTAGGCATCGTCTGTCCAACTCTTAGGTGCACCTTGCTCTGTTTGCACAATGCCCATTAACAGACTGTAAGTAAAGTTTCCCGCCACTCACTTTGACGTTCCACCAAATTTTGAAACAGGTTCTAGAACCTTCTCCGAATAACACGTATACATATAGGCTGACCTATGGCCTACATTTACCACTATAGTCGTGATATTCTTTTACACTGTGGCAGAGAAAATCGTTCTCGGCTGCACGTAAGTTGGCCTGCTTCTGCATTACGGGTTCAGAAAGCAAAGCAGAGCAAGAGTCGCGGTTTATAACATATGTGGAACGAGGAATCCCACCACTGTCTCCTACGACACAGCGGAAGTACGGTTCCGGAAGTTCAATAACGGAGACTTTTACCTGGAAGACCAACCGCGGTCTTTAAGGGCCAGTTACAATGGATGAGGAGCGCCTTCTGGAGTTGGCTCTCGGCGTTGTACCCGAGAACTGGCAGAGGAACTCGACTGCATCATACCGCCATAGCTCGACATCTGCGTGGCCTTGGGAAGACATGGAGATATGTATGGTGCATGGATACCGCATGAACTTAGCGGCCACCAGCTACAAGTCAATCAACTTCTTGACTTTACCGCGGAATTCTTCTTGCCTCGAGAACTTGGTCCGTGGCGACGAAAGTGGGTGGTCTAGGTTAACCACACGCGAAGCGTCAGTGGCTTAGAGTAGGAATTCCCACGCCGGGACAGGAACTTCACCCAAAAAAGGTGATGCTCAGTGTCTAAGTGCAAAGAAGACATTTACTGGAAACTGCTACCTGCAGACACTACTGTCACCAGCGATGTCTACTGCAGCCAGTTTGACCGCGTTGAAGCGGATCTTCCTGGAAAACAAGACAAGATCTTCTTCCTTCACGACAATGCGCGTCCACACGTTGCAAAGAAGACTCGGGAAAAACTCCAGTGTTTCGGATGGCATGTTCTGGCCCACCCACCGTGTTCACCGGACCTTTACCCAGTGGACTACCATCTATTTCCTTCGTTGTCGAACCATTTGCAGGAGAAATAATTTTTGACACAGAAGCAACTTGAAAAGTGCCGCTGAGTTTTTTCTCTTCAAAACCCCAGGAATTCTACAGAAGCGGGATCTACAAATTACCTTACAATTTGCAATATGTTGTATTAGGTTGTCCGGAAAGTTCTTGGACTATTGTTGGAAAACTTTGTATAGTTGATAACTTTATTAACAACCACTATCATTCAACAAGATATTCACCAATACTTTTCATCCATCGTGACGACCGAGTCCATCCAAGCGAATGTACGGCGACGGTTGAGGGGAGAAATGCAGATATCAACACGCTTCCATTTGTGCTGAGACGTCAAAGCATGTGGTACAACTCAAGGCAACTTCGCAACTTTGCCTGAAGACCGAAGATCATCGTGTACTGTGGACTTACGAGTATTTGTAAGGTGTGAAAGTTCGCGTACAGAAAGATCAGGTCGAGCACCGCAGGTGGCAAGTACGAGCTGTCTGTTCTGCGTATGTGGTCGACCTGTGTGTCGGGAATACTCGAGCGATTCGTCACCGTTGTCGAACTTGCGGTGGTACTTGGAGCTCGACGTCCGAGAGAGGGCTTGCTCCTTCATTGTCTCCGGTAGAATGCGATGAGCCTCGTTCGTGGATTGGGCGGAGCGGCACTGTTGAAGGAGAGCTGGTCGGTAGAGCATCCTCTTGTCGTCTATTGCGATGGCAGCACTGAAAACAGGTTACGATATGTCGCACATGCTGCTGACAGTTACATATACAGGACATCGAACACAAATCTCCTAAGTCCGGCCCGCTGACAACTTAGCTGGCAAAGATGCGTTGTTTTGAATCTTACCATGCAATTAATCTAAAAGCTTTACGTCCAACCTATTAGATAATAATGGTGCATATGTTTGTTAGTTGTTGTGTGTATGGAACGAGAAAAAAATTTAAAAAATTACTCATGTGGTGGGACACCTAATATTCCTAAAGGTGTCGCGTCTAAAACGGAAAGCGTCTGGCCTAAAGGAAAGCAATTCAGTTTATGGGAAGTGTCCTGGGGCCGGATTCATCAATGACTTACGGCAATTTAACGGAGAAAATACAGCCGAAGTTCTTGATAACGCGGCTTATCAACAAGCGATACGCTGAAATGTTTTACCATATCGTTTGATAAGCCGCGCTATCAGTGATTCCGGCTGTATCTTCTCCGTTAAATTGCTACAAGTTGTTGACGAATTCGGTCCCTGGTTAACAAGAAAATGGTACACACTCTCCCGGCCTCAAGAAATGTTAGCTGGAGAAGGTTGTTTCGCCACCTGGGCGAAGAACAAACGTTTCACTTTGCTCTATAAGTCTATGCCTCATTCCTCCCATTCCAGTTTTTCCACGGCAGCAATAATGCTGGCGCTTAAAAGCGGATACTGTAGAACAAATTTGCTTCTAACCGTGCCGTTGGCTGGGACAGGTAAGGAATACCTTTTTACCTTTTGTGGTTTTTCAAGAGGAGATTTCTGACCAGATGGTTAGGCGTAATAATAACATACTATAATAGTATGTGCAAAAATGTTGGCAATACGCGGACTCGAACTCAGAATCCCGCCGGTGTGCTCCTATGAGACGGCACTTCTACTAACTGCACCACCAAGGCACATCTAATGGTATGTCATAGGGGTTGATGAGTGTTACGCACACGTTTCACACCTCTTTTTCCGATATTTAAGAAAGCGTTCATCAAAAACCGACTGCAATTCTGAGCTCCGCTCACAGGACCATACAATCTGTCAAAATAGCATCGGAAAAGCTCAGATTGAGTAGAGAACCTTCCCTTGCTAGTAGTCTTCCTCTTACTAGGTTGGTTCTGGTTGCTTAATTTGTTTTTTTGCTACTTGCAATAGCTACAACATATGTTCCTTTGCTTTGTTTTGCTCTTGCATGGTAATCCATGTGCAGAATAAATAAATAAATAAATAAATAATCCATTGAAAAACACCGGGGATTAACTAGGACGTACGAAATGTGGCCACGTCTCTCATCGGGGCATGCGATCTCGCCTCAACCAAAACCCCGCCCCCACACACTTCTGCGGCAACGCCGCTCGCCGCTATGATTAAGGATAGGGCCGCGGCGTTGCCGCAGAAGTGTGTGGGGGCCTTTAGCCCTAGTTTATACTTGCGCCGTTGCGCGGCGCGGCACGATGGTCGGGATAGATATCGACCTGGCGGAGCGAAAAACCGATATCTTTTGCGATCGTGGTGCCACGCGGCGCAAGTATAAACTGGGGCTTAGGCCCCGTTTATACATCCGACGCGGAGCGACGCGACGGCACGTATAAGGCCAATGCACACTTCTGCGACAGCGCGGCGCGGCCATGATGAAGCATAGGGTCGCGACGGCCGCGGCGCGACACTACGACACGTGCCGCAGGTAGGGGGCATGCACACTCTTGCGACTGTCGCGGCGGCTATCGCAGGCGACGCCGCGCTGAGTGCCGCAGGCTGGAATGGTTCAAACCATTCCCTGCGGCGCGGCATCCACGGGAACGTCGGTCCCGTTGCCTAAAACGGTGCTCTAACGCAACCGCCGGATTTCGCGGAGGTAGCGGTCGCCCCACTTGCCGCGCCGAGGTATCGCAGAAGTGTGCATGGGCCTACAGTGGGCAAATTGATCGATCGGTTCGCCCGATCAATGTGGCCACAATACGTGGCGTCGTGATGCTCTACGACGGAGTATAAACGGGCCCTTAGGCTTCACCGAGAGTCTAATGGCTGTCTTACGAATTCTTTGAGATGCAAAACAAAATTTCCCGGTCCGTTGGTGCGCTTGGATTGGAGCTCGACCCCGCCCCTTCCCTCGACAATTCACTCGGCCGCATGTCCTGCTGGTTCGTTCAGATCCATTGTATAGTGCTGACTAATCGCATAGATGACTACTGCAGATAGACTACAGTACCTGGGCAGTGTAAAGCCGCTGCCAAGTGTCCACGCGGCTTAAGAAGAGCGCAGCAGAGCTGTAGATAAAATCAGCGCTACCGTACCCCGCAGAGAGACACGGGCGGCCTGTCCTCTAGGAGTGTTCGCCCCTCTGGCACCGTTCTGAACGAGAACTCCGACCAGTACCCATGGTAACGTGCGGCTGACCGTGGCCCCCGTGGGGCCGAACCCGGCCGAACCCCGTTCAGCCGGCTGGTGGCGGTGGCGCCACGCGGCGGCGGCTGGCAGAGCGGCTGCCACGCGGCGGCGCGACGTCGCGGCGCGGCGCGGAGCGGCGGGGGCGGGGTGAGCGGCGGCGGGCGGCTGTCGACGGCCGGCGGGGGCCTTTTCCTTCGCGATGTCGTCGCATGCGGTCTGGTCCGGCAACGGGCACACGATCCTCTACGCGCCGTACGAGTACGAGTACCTAGTGGCGCCGGAGCGCTTCTGGAACCCGGACGCCGTGCACAGGTTCTTCGCGCACCACTGGAGCTCGTCCATCTACATCGCGCTCGGCTATGTGGTCATCATCAACGTGCTGCAGCGGATCATGGAGAACCGCAAGCCGCTCAGGTAAGCTCAACGGGCCGGCGGGTCTCTTCACACGACTGTTCGTCCCCATTCTGGCTCCGAAGCTCGTAGTCGTAGGCGTTTTTCAAAGGCAGAACCAGTAGACCAGTTCTGTGCTGGATCCATGGATTCGCCGAAATCGATGAGTCTCAACGAGCACAAAGGGCATCGTATTATCGCGTCCAGACGCGGTAGTAGCTCATTGCCTTGTGGCGAGAGTGTTTTTTCTTCACAATGCTAACGAGCCACTGCGCTCCACCAGTGCAATGTTCGGCTGCACTTTGCTGGAAAACCTCTATTTTCTCTGTGTGCTCGTAAATCATTCGGGAACATCGGAAGCAGTAGCTGCGACCAAACGACCAGCCGTAGCGACGGGAGGGACGAGTTTCCCGTGTAACCTCAGGGGATCGTTGCGGGCCCACAAGGACGTTGTACCCACTTTTCCAACCCTTTTCCAAATTTTTTCGCATTTTTTGTGTACCTCTTCATCTTGTCGTGTCCGTCCTGTTTATCGACTTTATCAGCCGTGTTTTCATGTCGCTTGGCCATTTTCTTCTCAAAAATATGATGAAGCAGTTGAAAAGTTTGAACAACTCAATCAGTACCGGTCTGAAGGCACTACGAATGTGGAACATTTGATCGAGAATCACGGAGACACTAGGAATTGGGAGAAGAGTCCAATCCGATGACGTAGTTGGCAACCACCAGCTACTGGGTCCATGGATTCCCCGAAATCGATTAGCACAGAGGGCATCGTATTATAGTATTATCGGCCAGCCGTTGTAGTAACTAATTACTTTGTGGCGGGAGCGTTTTTTTTTCTCATCAGAATGCTAACGAGTCGCTGCGCTCTAGCAGTGCAGAGTTCGGCTGCACTTTGCTGGAAAAGCTCTGCCCTATGTGCACGTAGATCACTCGGAGACATTGGAAGAACTAGTCGCGACTAAATCTCCAACGATATCGGTGAACGGAATGCGTTTTCCTACCATTCCTCGGATATCGTTGCGAGACCACCAGGACGTGTTGCCCACTTCTGGCGATGGTCACGCCTATTCCGCTACGCTTTCCCTCAGTTCTGCGTGTTTTTTTTTTGTATTCGCAGCCCATATACGCTGCGTTTCTTCCATTTATTGACTTTTGATCTGTCAATGCAAACACAGTTGGAGGTCCACCCTGAATTTGTCGATTTTCTATTTATGACAGCTTTACTCTAGTCATACCAATACAAGGTGCCCTAGGGCTGTAGAAGGTATGTAAGCGTGTTTAGCGTTCTCATTCAATATATAACATAGTTACTAAGTCTTACGAAGGCGAATATGGGAGGCCCTTAAACAATCCATGTGCATAAGGATAAAAGGCCGCACTACTCAATCCCTTTTGGGATGCGCCACGCATTCTACTTCTAGGGATATCATGGAGGCTATTCGAATGCGTATATGGCGATACAATAACTTGCGGTGGCCAGCCGATGAACAAGTCAGCGCTCTATCCTTCTCAGACAAGTCTGGTACCAATTAACCGACCCCGGAGGCAGGGAGGGCTTGGTTGGCCCGGGCGGGAAATCCGAACCAGGAAGCTCGTATCGGGTGCAAGCGACAGCCGGCGCCTCCTCCGGCTGCGCCACACGCGCCCATGCAGTGCATATTTTACTATATAATGAGCGTTCTAGTAGTGTACAGAGTTAAGATGCACTTTACTGGGAAAGCTCTTGCTCTAAGCGCATGTAGTTCATTGGATGGGGGCATCGAAAGAACTAGTCGTAACGGAATGTCCAACGGCAGGCAGCTGCGAGTTTTTACTGTAGCCCCAGGTTTTCGTTGCGCGACCGTCAGGACGTTGTGCCCACTTCTTGACTTTCTTCTTTGATCCGCTCGTGTTTACTATAGTTTTCTACTGGCAGCTTTATCCCTGTTTTTATGCTTGACGGAAAAGCTCAGTTTGCTATGAGTATACGTAGATCATTTGGAATCATCGGAGAAAAGTAGTCGCGACTAAATGTCCAACGGCAGGGGCGATCGGCGGGTTTTTCCACCATTCCTCGGGTATCGTTGCGGGACCACCGGGATGTCGTGCCGACTTCTGGCGACGGTTGTTCCCATTCTTTCACACTTGCTCTAATTTCTTCCGCGTTTTATTGTATCCACAGCCCTTGTACGCTGCGTTTTTCTTCTTTTCCTTGACTTTTCATCTCTCGTTGGAAGTTTAATCTGCAGGTTGACCCTTCATCTTATCTATTTATGATGGCCTTACCCTATCCGTATCAATGCTAGGCGTCCTAGGGGATGTCTAAGCGTGTTTAGCATTTTCATTCCGTAAGTTCGTGGCAAATTTAATGGATTTTATGTATAAGGATGGGGACACTTAGTACAATGCGGTCTAGATGTAGGAAGGATGTACATAAACGGTAGAGATACACGAAAAATCGAGGAGATTGAAGGTGATCGTCAAAGAACCATGGAACTGCCAGGAATCGCCCTCTGCTAGTCCTGTTTGCAGTAGGCAGAGCGGGCCTAAGGTCCTCCAACGATCATCTTAGCCTGCGTGACATGTTTGCTGGGTCCATGGACTCCCAGAAATCGATGGGTGTCAACGAGCACAAAGGGCACCGTATCATCGTATTTTTGGCTAACCGCTGGACTAGCTCATCACTTTGTAGCGGCAGCGTTTTCTCACCAGCATGCCAACGAGTCCCTGCGCTACAGTTGTGCAAAGTTCGGCTGCACTTTGGTGGGAAACCTCTGTTTACTCTAGGCGCACGTAGATCATTCGGAGACATGGGAAGAACTGGTCGCGACTAATCTCCAATGGTAGTGGCCAACGAGGGAGGGGGCAGACACAACTCCAACGCCGCGCGAACGCCCCAGGATGTCGCGCATTGTGCGCGACGGAATTGGACCAGCTGTCGCTGTCCGAATGCTTCCGACAGGGACGGCCAGTGACGTCATACGCGTGCGGTGGCCGCGTAGAAGAAGGAAGGAGGCATGAGATAAGGATGATGTCTCCTGGGGCCGGATTCATCAACGACTTACGTAACTTTAATGGAAAATTGTAAGCTTATCAAGCGATATGGTGAGCTATAAACCGCTATCTGAGCTTTTCGCACGCTCAAAGCTTAGATAACGCGGCTTATCGCTCACCATATCGCTTGATAAGCTTACAATTCTCCGTTAAAATTACGTTAGCCGTTGGTGAATCCGGCCCCTGGTAGGGAAGTGGGAGTGGTTGTTAACAAAGCGCGGGTGGAATGAGAATCAATGAGTGAAGGGAACCATTCAAGGATCTGGTGAGGAAAATTCGAAACAAGAGCTGGGATGGAATTACTAACTAGAAGTTTCGGAAGCAAGTGTAGGTTTTTATTGTGGGGAGGGGGGGGGGGGGAGGGGGGAATGGGCAAAAACTTCAATACTCCATTGACATTCTCTGGATGTATAATCGATTACTTTACAAGAAGAAACCAGGGGCATACGTTAACCGTATGTTTCTAAATTGTATAAAACTCGCAAAATTTCGTGCTGCGCGGCGAACCATACGTCACCGAGCGCACGTCCGCGTTTCAGTGCTGGGACGTCACGTGCGGCTAGCGCGCGACGTCGCGCTGGAGTTACGTCCTGGGGCCGGATTCATCAAGGACTTACCTAATTTTAACTGAGAATTGTAAGCGAAAAGCATAGATAACGCGGCTTATCGCTCACCATATCGCTTGATAAGCCGCGTTATCAAAGCTTTTCGCTTACAATTCTCTGTTAAAGTTTCGTAAGTCATTGATGAATTTGGCCCCTGAAGCCGGCCAACGGGGCGAGCTTCCCGTGAAGCTTCAGGCTTTTGTTGGGGGACCACCATGACTTGGTGAGTGCTGACTTTTTGTTGGAACGCGTTTATTTTTTAACGATTTTCTTCGATTTATTCACGTTTTCTGTAGTTTTGGAACACCTACCTCATTATCTCGTCAATTGTTCGGCCTTATGTTTTCTCACATTTTCTTACTGTTTTCTTCGAAGAGGAAGAACTTCCTAAAGCCGTTTCTGTCAGAAAAAACGGTAAGAAATGTGCTACACTTGAGCAATGCAATCCGGAGGCACGTGACATGTGATATAAGCGGTGGAGAAACACGAAAAAGTGAACAAATTGAAAAATGGTGACAAATCACGTCATCATTGTCAATAGTTATTCCTTGTTGATGTTGTGCGAAGTGGGCGGAGCATCGGTGGGAAAATTCTGTTCGCTGTGATCACGTAGATCATTAGGAAACATCGGATGAGCTAGTCGTGACTAAATATCAAATGGTAATGACGAGCGGGACGAGTTTTCCTTACACTCTCAGGGCATCAGGACATTGTGCTTACTCGCGCCTTTTTTCCGTGTTCTATCTGGTTACTGACTTTTTCATCGAAGTTTTCGTAATTGTTGACATTTTGTTCCCAAAACAAGCACCGAAATGACACCGAACTTTGGAAAACCCAAACAACAATTCTAGAGGCACGAAAATGTGACATACATTATTGAGAACTACGAAAAAGCGAGAAAATTGAATGAATTGAGAAATCCATTAAAGAACTCCATGACGTTGCCTACAACTACCACTTCTGGTCTTGCTTGATGTACCTGGAGCACTTTTAAGGTCCTGAAACGATCACTTGAGCCTGTGGGAAGAATATACTCTGTTTCAGTGACTATCTCATCTTATTCTGCTTCAATGCGACACTGAACTTCGCTGAGGCCTTTTCATACTCCGCGACGGGAACTACGGGTGTGATTGGTCGGCCAGGCAAATCATACGTATCGATTTTTGCCCAGTGATCGCCCAGGGTAGCCCATTAATTTGGTAGGAGCAGAGTTTTTCTCATCAGAATGCTAGCGAGTCTTTGCTCTCTAGGAGTGCAGAGATCGGATGCACTTTGGTGGGCAAGCTCGTTTGCACTGAGCGCACATTAATGTTCCAGAGACATCGGGAGAACTAGTCGCAACCAAATATCAAATGGTAATGACGAACGGGACAACTGTAGGACACCGGTTTGTGCTTTTTTAAACCGGAATTAGTTATGCAACACCCCTATAGTGAACTCAGGCCATTTCTGATGTAACTGGACATACACGTGCCTTCTTACAGTGGCGTACAACCACTGAGTTGGGGGTTACCCCCCCCCCCCGACCTTATTTGCGCTCATTTAAGGTTACCATCAGACTTATAGGGCTTTGCTCTTCTCTATGTGACCCTGTGTCTCACAGACATCGGCACATTTTCAAGCACCAAACCGACAGATTACTAGCTCTATGATGGACCCATGGATTCCCCGAAATCGATGAGTTCCATGACGCGAACGAGTGCAAAGGGCGTCATCGTATTGTCGGTTGGCCGGCGGTTGTAGTATCTCATTACTCTGTAGCGGCGTTTTTCCTCATCACCGTGCTAACGAGTGCGCTAGCAGAGCAAAGTTCGGTTGCACTCTGGTGGAAAGCTCTGTTTGTCCTGAACGCACGTAGACCAGTATCAGACACCAGTAGCAACTTGTTCCAGAAAAATCCTTATTTGGCTGTGGTCTCGTCATTTTTAACTTTATTTCACTTCCGATTAAATCTACAAGGCCGGGGATGAGTTGTCCAGGGGATTGGGCGAGTTTCTCGAGCAGGCTTAGGTGATCGTTGTAGGACCACACGACAACATGGACGGATTATTTCAATTAATCATCTACTCGCGACTAAATGTCGAGGGTAGCGACGGATTGTCCGTCAGGAATTGGACGAGTTGTCGGCACTATTGTACCTTCACAACTCCAAGGGTCGAGGAGAGGACGAAAAAAAAAATTTTGCCCAAACTTTGGCTAGGGAGGTTATTTGGGGAACTGATCGCGAATCTGAGATCCGTTTTCAAAATTACGGCCGATTACGGTAGGTTACGGTAGGTACGGGTGACTAAGGATGCCAAGGTCATGGTCACCGATTTCGCCCAAACTTCGGCTAGGGGTGTTATTTGGGGTGCTGATCACGAATATGAGATCCGTTTTTCGTGAGATACTTCTTCAGATATTCAGGCTACCACCAGTAATCCGTCCTGAAGCGTTTCTTACCCACAACCTACCGTACTCCAGCATAAAACGAAAAACGGACGCCATATTCGTGATCAGCACCCCAAATAACCCCCTAGCCGATGGTTGGGCGAAATCAGTGATCATGACCTTGGCAGCCTTAGTCGCCCGTACCTACCATAACCTACCGTAATCGGCCGTAATTTTGAAAACGGATCTCAGATTCGTGATCAGCACCCCAAATAGCCCCCTAGTCAAAGTTTGGGCGAAATTTTTTTCGATCTCTCCTCGACCCTTGGAGTTGTGAAAGTACAATAGTGCCGAGTTGTCTCAGAGTACCCAGGCGGTCGTCGTGGGACCACTTGCTCCTTCAGCTTGTCAATCAACAAAATGTGCTCGGTGTTGAGACCGTCGGTGGATTTTTTCTTTTTATGTGTTTTCTTCAGTTTCAGCCGTTTTATCGTGTTAAAAAATGAAAATAAATAAATATAAATTAATAAAAAATAACTGGATAAATTACGAAACGGGATAGGAAACGCGGAAAAACGGCGGAGAAACAAAAAAGATGTGTACGATTACAAACGCGATAAAACCGGGCTAAAGTGAAAAATGAAAAGCTAAAAATTCCACCGACGGTCTCATCACCGAGTGCATTCTGTCGATTAACGAATTGAGAAGGTGGTCGCACAAGGACCGCCTGGGTACCGAGAGACAACTCGTTGCTACCTTTGGTAATTCAGTTGCGAGTCGATATTCCATCGACTGAAATGATTCTTCTGCGTACCCGTGTGGTCCTACAAGAACATCTGAGGTTGCACGAGAAATCGTTCAATTCGCTGGACAACTCGTCCAATTTTTGGGGGACAACTAGTCGCTAACCTTGGCAGTTTAATCGCGAGTGGAATATCGTGTGTTCTTATCTTTCGATTTCTTTGCGTCTTTGAATTGGATGGACAGTTCTATTGGCATCTCATCATTGGCTGATTTTCTTGTATTTTCCTTGTTTCCCGAACGTCTTCTTAAGTGTCTTATACCTCCACTTTTTATGTATTTTTTGGCAGATTTAATCGTATTTTTTCTTTCTTTGCTGTTTTTGACGTTCAAACGGCTCATTATCTCCCAAAAATGAAGCAAGTGTTGAGAAACGCGAAAACATGAAAAATCATTTGAGAGCGACGAAGATCTCTCGAGAAGCGGGAAAAATACGTCATGAAGGAATGTTCTCGAGATTACGATAGCATCGCTGTAGTCACCTTTCTTCACGCTGAAATAATCAGAGTTTTCGGATGGTCCTGCAACGATAACCTGATACGATTAACTTGTTCGGATCGGCGGACAACTCGCCAGGGGAGGTTTAGCCACCAGTATTCCCTTTTGCGTTTTTCTTACAGGTAGTCTGCTAAATGAAGTCACTGTGAACGTATCTGACTTCTCTAGGTTCTGAAGTGTTTGGATCTTATGAAATTTAGGTGGGACGGCGTTTATTTGTTTATTTATTAACGTGCGTTCAAAGGTGCACCACAACGCAAACAAAGTTTAATAAGAAACTTGGTAAAGAACTTGATGGATAAAGATGAAGGATGAACCTAGACTTGATAAAGGATAGGATCAATCCTATCTTTTGGAAGCGCCATGAATTATAATTCCACGGGTTGTTGTGAAGGCAATTGAATGTATAGTTGATGACCTACGCAAGCCAGCCGGGTGGACAGCTCAGAGTTTTACCCTTCCCAGATAAGTGTGGTGCCAATTCACTGACAGTGAAGGGTTGAAAAGCTGCGTCAGCCTAGACAGGACCTAAACGAACTGATTGAGAGTTCGCGCAACAGTCGGGCGTTCTCCGAATGCGCAACTGCGCGCCCTGCCGACGCTTTCCTAGTTGGGTGCTGCCTGTGCGAATGTGCCTTGATTTTTCATTCCTGATACCCGGAAGAAGGATAGGTGTTGCACCTCCATTCCGGTCTTTCTCTTCCAGTTTCATTAAGTCTTGCAAAAGGTTATGGTGCAATCCCTGTCGGGGGGGGGGGGGCAGTCCATTATGAATTGTTAACGATAGCTATGCATGGGTACATACAACATGCAATACAACATATGAATGCCTTAACTTACCTGATCCCCTCCCTTGGAAATGTCCGAGTGTTCCGCTGGAACATTGAAAAAGTTTTAATATGGGACTATGCACGGTAGAGGAGGGGGGGGGGGGACACTGTGCACTACAGCACGGTTGTGATCTAAAACTCTATTTGCTTTGGAAAGAAATCGCAAATTGCTATGCACTAATTGATTAAGGTAATAACGTTGCTTTAACGTGTTTTCGTGGTTGTATAGTATTATAATTGTTACAGGTTTGTGTTCAATTTGCTGTGTTTTCATTACTCCCTCCCCCGACTAGGAAAGCAATTTAGAAAGCTGGTTTTGGTATTGAAAGGACAGCAATGGATAAAAGCATATTTATAAATATTTGTATGTTGTGGTGCATGTTATATTTCTTTAGAAGTTGAAATGGACTGCCCCCCCCCCCCGACAGGGATTGCGAAGTATGAACAGGCCCTTATATAGCGGTGACTCCTCCAACTAGGATAGGTCCCTGACTAGTCCTGTGGATCTATGCAGTGTTGACGCAAGCTGAACATCCCTGCACATCCATCCTTGGTGAGATTTATCTCTTTAATTGTTGATCTCGTTTCAGTATGCGGCCCATATTGCTGTTGTGGAACGGAATGCTGGCGGTTTTCAGCATGATGGGCACGTGGCGATTCGGCCTCGAGCTGTACCATATGCTCACAACCAGGTAACTTTTTCTTCAGCTGTTTGATTTTCGTGGTTTTAGTGCTTGAACGTTTCCTTTAGTTAGGAACATGAGCTCATGTTTTCATGTTCCATATCGTCGCGAAAATAGTTTCCGTTTTCTTTTTTCGGTCTTAGTATATTTAAACGTCATTCTAATAGCCTTTCTTCCTTAACCACATACTCGCAAACTATTTTCACGTGTTTCTTTTTAAGCAAAACTAGCTTGGAGTGGTCGATTTACTTTCCTAATATTGGACTATTGCGGGATTGCGCCGTTCTTTTATTTTTGTTCCGTTTTTGTCATCCATCCTGCATGTTTTTTATCGTCCTTTGCAATCATTTTGCGTTTTTTACAAAATGAATCATCCATATCTCTTGTCTTCACTTTCCTCGTTAAGAAATCTCGTTATTTTTATCCCGAGAATTAAGAGAAGTTAGCCCTTTATTAACTTACGTAGCAAGTCGTCGTTAGCTGTATAAGTGGCCAACTTCAACCGTGTGGCAATAATTGTCGACATTCTTTTTATAGGGAAGGATTGAATCCCTTGTTTTAAGGTACAGTACAATCCCAGTACGGCTATCGTTTAGAGAGCGTAGTGGCTCGTTTGTATTGTTTCAAGCAAGGCGGTGGGAGATGGGAGAGCGAAGCAGCTGGCGAATTGTAAATGGTCCCCTTCAACTACGATTGCATTGAAATGATCATTCTGCGCCATTTTCGTTACTGTATCAAGAATTTGGATACCTTATTCTCATCTAGTCAGTTCAATTGTTTAAAGGATAGACGGGATTTTACCTGGTTTCAGTCCTAGCGCTGGTTATCCGGTGCGGAAAGGTGTCTGAGGCTGGATTTGATTCGTGATCTTATTTATTTTATTCAAATTTGTTCTTCCCTCTAGCTCCTTTGAATAGTTCAAGGAATACTTTCGCGCAATATTGAAGATCTCAGTGAGGGGAGTCTTCAGAGGGTTTCACTCTTCTCTTTTGATTCGCCAACGTTTTGACGATATATTTGCCCATGCCACTTTATTTAAGTCTCATATGGCGGCTTCTGAGATTGTAAGTCCTTCTGATGACGTTTGCTTATGACCAAAACTCTAGCGCCAGAGGGGAACTCGAACCCGGACCTCCTAATTACCGGACGTGTGTGACACCACCACCACTGATTAGTCCCACTAGGTGCCGTGGATGCTGTGTTTGATCAATCTGCATCAGTGTATAGTGACGTAGAATCTTGTAAAACGAAAGGGGAGGGAAACGGTGCTGGTTCGAATTCCGCCCGGCCATTATACATTGGATCCGATGGGGAATCTTTGGATAATTGGATGATTCGGACAACACTGATTTCATGGATCACGGAATTTCGGATGTTCGGATCGGAATGTCCAAAATTGATTCATTCGGATCCAAGTTTTGCTGGCGATGGAATTTTTGATCGCAAAGAAACATCGTTATAGTAGACAGATTTGTTTTTTAGTATTTTCGGTGTTTACTTTTCACTAGCGTGGTTTGATTTCCGTTACCGTTCCATTTTACCGGCGCAGTATCTCGTTCATACCTCGCCTCGTTGGCGCTGCATTATTATGAACGTATTCGCTTACGTTTTTTAAAGGAAACTTATGCCACCCAATTTAGCGGCCCAACTGAATTTGCTGGCAAAAGTTGCACCTCACTGAGCATTTTTTGGTATCAAGTTTGGTATAGCCATTAATTTGGGTGTTCTAGACCGGATGTCGATGTCACATGTTCGCCATTTTTTTTGTTGTCGTTTCGTGAGATTCTCACCTATTTTCCTTTAATTTCTAGTCGCTGCTCTTTTTCCGGCTCGGAAAGTTCCAAACTACACGTGGGGCTGATGCAAAACACATGGACTGGATCGACCCACAAACGAATTGTTGCCCAGAGAATTAGGTGTGTAAAGAGTTAGGCGTATTAGCGGTGTCTTTTAAGGGCTTCTCTCTTTGCTTGCTTGCGACGGCAACGGCGTTCAGCGTTATCTTTTTGTGTCGTGGCGGCGCTTCATTTAAAGCGGGCAGTGATTGTGAGCCTACTATTCGAAGTCGATTTCGTATCGTGGGAAACGGAGTCTTGAAGGAGAAACTATGGAATAGAAGCAGGTGAACAAGTAAAGAAGGTGGATGCTGAGAAACAGTGCGAATGGAAACTGCAAACGCCACATGGCATCTGTTGTCTTAAAATGGTTCGCCCGCAACGACGATGCAAAATAACCTGTATCAGCTGTCGTCCCGTTGATCATTGAGTTGCTCGAGTGGGCGCCAGCAGCGTCTCCATTCGTCCCTGTCGCGTGCCAGAATGCTCCAATGGATCCTCGTCGCTCGAGGGACACGAACAGCGTCGTTTCCTTTGTTCAGAGCATTTACAAAGAAGTCCGACCAACGCGTTGGTGGGCGTCCTGGTGTTCTCTTGACACCCCATGGAATCCGGTCGGTGACGGCTCTCGTCCAGCGGGTATCTGCGCAGCGCATTACGTGGCTGGCCCACCTAATTTTCGACAACTTGGCCCACGTGACAGCGTCTCTGATCTTCGAACGTCGGCGAAGATCGGAACTCCGGAGGCCTTCTCTCACTTGCGTGAGTCGTGTCACTTCGAGCATCGTCCTCTCGATTCCACGCTGCGCGACGCTGATCGCGTGTTCATGCTGCTTTCGTATGACCCAGGTCTTTGAGGCGTATGTTAGGGCAGGAAGAACGGTGGAGTCGAATGGGTAGGCACGGCGTCGGACGTTCTTCGTCTTCGTTCAGGGCTTCCACAGAGTCCAGGGCTTCCACGAACAGTGCCATATGGTTCGTTTAGGGTTTCCACGAAGTCCGACCAACGCGTTGGTGTTCTCTTGATATCCCGCGGAATCCAGTCGCCGACGGCTCTCGTCCAGCGGGTGTCTGCGAAAGCGAATTACCTAGGCGCCCCACCTAATTTTCGACGACTTGACCCATGTGACGGCATCTCTGATCTTCGATCGTCTTTCCTATCGCTCCTAGCGCCGGCGTTTCACCGTTTTTCCATCGTTGGGTGTTTTCCTTTCGTTCTTCCCATGAATGTGTCGTGCTCAGCGGTAATTGGAGGGGTGCGAGCCGCAGAAGCCGCCACATGCCTGCTTGGCCAATTTCATCTCGCTTAATTTAATTACAGATGCCGGGCGCCCGCCGACATAGTGGGAGGGAGTGACCCAGCCGTTGGTGACAGACAGAATCCATGAATAATGGGAACTGGCGCGAGATTTCGGTCTTGTCAGTGGGCTCCTTTACGAGTGTGCACTCTTTGGTTAGGTGCATCGTTCCTGGTTCCGGGATTAGCCGGTTGCTATGGAGAACGAACGGTCATTCCGGCTGTGGAGGAGTTAATTAGTCGTTCATCCGCAACCATCACGAAGCACAAGAGATAGCTCCGGCTATAACTTGCCGAAGGCTTTAATTAGATCCGACGATGTGGCTCGCCGTTCTGGGGCGGGATTCATCAAAGTTACTGGAGTAACTTTGACGGAGAATTGTAAGCGAAGAGCTCAGATAACGCGGCTTGTCGCTCACCATATCGCTTGATAAGCCGCGTTATCTGAGCTCTTTGCTTGCAATTCTCCGTTAAAGTTACTGCAGTAACTTTGATGAATCCGGTCCCTGGTTGATAGGGCGGTGAACGTTATGGTAACTTGGATTGGTTTGATAGTGCTGTACAGTTGAAAGTCGAGATAAAACGAACACTGCTTCCCCGTTATGCGTGAAGTTCTACACCGGCCATCTTTTTGGCCTCATCCGCGTTTGAAACCCAAAATTAGGCAATACTCAATAAAATCGATCAATACTGATCGTTATGTCGATATCGATGCCTTACTTGAAGTGGATGATGCGTATCCGTCCTGATATCCAGATAGGCAGATTTTGTTCGAATGAATGGTTTTGCTATTACGCTGTGAAGCTTGTCGAGGGGCCATTACTTTTGCATGCATGGAGAGACAGCCGTACTGGCCGCTGGGCTCGTTTACTTGTTGTAGGGATTGGTCCGCTGGTTTTCATCCTCAAAGACGATTTGGAGGAGTGTATGAGTCAGAAGCCGTCCAGCTGCAATTAAGTTTTCAACAGACACACGGAAAGAGCGGCAGGCTGACATAAATTTAGTGTTGGCTACAGCTCAGCCCAAGGGTACATACATATAATTGGGTCCGGGAATGAGCCGCAGTGTCTCAAAGATATGGTCGTGGTGCTAATATATTAGGTTGTAAGGAAAGTATCCCGCCACTTGTGCAATTTCTCTCAAGTTTATTTCTCTCTCGTTCCATACATACAACAGCTGACGAACATATGCGTCATTATCATCTACAACATATTGCCATTTGTCGGGTAACTTATGGATCCCGCTTCTGAAGAATTCCTGTGGTTTTGACGAAAGAAACTCAGCGAGGTACGTTTCAAGCTGCTCCCTATGGTCAAATTGTTTCGCCTGGAAATGGTTCGACAACGAAATAAACAGACGGTAGTTCGTTGGAGCGAGGTCTGGTGAATACGGTGGTGGGCCAGAACATGCCATCCGAAGCACTCGAGTTTTCTCTGAGTCTCCCTTGCAACGTGTGGACGCGCATTGTCGTGAAGGAAGAAGATCTTGCCTTGTTTCCCCTCGAATAACCGCTTCAACGCGATCCAACTGCCTGCAGTAGACCGCTGCTGACAGTAGTGTTTGCAGGTAGCAGCTCCCAGTGAGTAACTACTTGCAGTTCCGCCAGTCACTGAGCATCACCTTTTTGGTGAAGTTTCTGTCTCGGCGTGAGAGTTCCTACTTTGCCGCTACTGAGCCACTGACGCTTTCGCCTCGGTTAACGTGTAGATGACGTTGTCGTGTGTCCAAACCTACCAGACTTTGCCCCGCCTAACTTGAACTGCAGCTTCCATCAATGAGTAAGAGATACATATGTATGTTTCTCTTCGGTGATGGTTCCGGTCAATGTCCAAAAGCTCATGTCCGTCTTTGTTGGAACGAACAACTTCTCCCCCACCAACTGGTTAGGTCATGCAACCCGTTCTGCTTGCACTGGACATCACTAATATCGTCGGCGGTTTCCCGGGATCAAGTATGGAGACAATGCGTCCACAACATAATGCAGAAAAGGAGATGCACCTAGGAAGGGGGCCTGACTTCGAGACTTTCCCCATTTGAGTACATATAGACTGTAGTTGTGCTCGAACAAATATGTTCGAATAATTACTCGATAATTTATTCGAGTGGTTATTGGATTACTCGAATATTCGATGTTTCTAGATTTTCGAATATTAATTCGAATTCGATCATCGACAGGGAACCATATTTGTATATCATTCAAAAATCGCTTATTTCAACTTTATTTGATTATTAAATAAACTTCAAATCTTCGTGTGTTAAAAATCTAGAAATATCGAATATTCGGCTAACTCAGAACATAATTCGAACGACTTGTTCGACTATTCCAAAATTCGGATAAGCAAAAAAAGGGGCTTATTCGATTTTCAGCCATACGAGAAATTTTTTGAGCAAATAAATTCGTTCATTCATTCGTTTGAAAATTTTCGTCATCGAACTTGGTCTTTCATTCACTCGCTAGATAAAATTTCTCAAAAGCGGAACTATAGTACAGAAGGTTCATTGGATGATTATCCTCTTCGAAAATCGCTTTCAAGAATGTGTTATAAAAGTATAAAAAGGAATGAATTACGGCGTTAATACATTCACTTGGAATGCGCCATGTACTCCACGTCTACACGATATGATGGGGAGGAGGCGAGTCTAGTGCATTCCTCTGTGTTGAAAAATTCCTGAATTTTTACTGAAAGCGAAGAAATAACGGCCGATTTCTGGCCTGTCGTTCTCTCTAAGGAGGCCATTCGCTTTTGATTTCTCGTCAATTGCCCATGTGTTGAATGGTTTCCTTTGAAGACGACGACATGAATTCCTGACTCAAATGCTTACGAGACGACAGCAGGCAAATAATGCGGCGTTTGCGCATGGCCACACCACTAATACCGTTTTTTCGGCCGAGCATTCATGCCATTCAGAAAGGTCTCTGAGGGATTATCGACATTATGGGCCTTTTGTGAAGAAAAATGGGGTTTTTAGACGATTTGGCACCCCATGGGAGCTATCGACAGCCTATCGATCGATATTGATCGATTAAGCGAAGTCATGTCTGCATGAGGGCCAACATTCGCTCTTCTAGGGAAATATGGTGACAGGAGTCCCACATGCCTTTCCCTTATCGTGAATGAGAGCCAGAAGTGCTAAAGCAGCGCACCAACAGCTGCTGCTACAGCGACGACCGCTGATGTGAAAGTGGTTGCACTATGGCGAAGAAGCTGATAGGAGAACGTGGGCTTGGTTTCATAAGCAGTAGTATCTGTAGTAATTCTGGAAAAGAGCGAGGCTTCTTGACGATTTTTGGCGCCTTCGGTTCAAGCGGTCACCTATGGAAAAGATCGACGGTATATATTGATCGATATTGATTGGTCTGTGGATGCTCTCGATCTTTTCCAGAGGTGACCGAGGATGCCCCAAATCGTCCAGAAGCTTCGTTCTTCTTTAGAAGTACTACAGATACTTCTTCATATGAAATGTGAGCACTCTCAAGACCATAAATCAAGCCCTTGTTGTGAAGCCTATCTAATGGTCGTTATACTGGTGGTGTCCTCACTGCAAAAGATCAGTTTAGAGTAATGGGTTATTGCTAGGGTTCGGTCATTATTTTTGCGCGGATGCACAGGGCGATGGACGAACTAGCTCTTCTACATGTGGTGTAAGATGCTGATTCCAGAATACGCGAAGAAGAACGAATTTCGCGGCAGATATAGGCCCCTTTTTTAAAAGGTCAATCGACGTCGTCGATCTGTTCCGATTGGTCGACTCTTGTTGTGAAGGGCTTCCGTGGCGATTGTGGTGCGGAGTCCATTTCAAAAGAGTTGATCAGAACAACAAAAATTTTCGACACATTTAACGTTCCCACTTAGAACGCTCACCGCTGGGGAAGGTATTGATCGACCGATCGATTCTAGTGGCCACTGTGTTGCTGGAGTCGATACCATCTGTCAAATTCATGAATAGCAATAGATGATTGCTCTGGCTCGGTAGTTATTTTTGCGTGGACGCACGGGCAGATGGATGGAATAATTTCTTTTCATCTAATAGATTCGTTTTATTATGGTAAGTCTCCGAAATACAGGGTGTCTCAAAAAAGTATACACTGTTTGAAAGGTGATGACTTTCCTCACAGTGAGTGAAGGTACTAAAAAGGTTAAGCGCTTATATGAAAGCACAGAAAAATAGAAATTTTATAACGCATGAGCACTATGGAGCGCGCCCTGCACTCGTCCGAAACCTTGCGTTTTACACACGATTGACTGGGTTTCGCTTGAATACTTGTTACAATTTCTCCACAAAGTGAACGTTTCGATTCATTTCCGTTTCTTTCAAGGTTTAAAACTAAGAGACACACTGCTGCTTTTGAAAAATGCAGGGTGTCCCTGAAAAATGCAGGTGCCATTTGAAAGGTTTTAACATTGCTGCTGGTGAAGCTTTTGAAAATGATTTAGGCTCTTACGAAAGCACAGGGTAACTAGATTTCTGTGGCGTGTAAACCGACAGGATTGCTCCGTGCTCTCGCCTGAAACCTTGCATTTCAGATACGATTGGTTGTGCATGGGCCGAATGCTTGTTTCAAACTTGCTACTACTTTGCCATATTAACCAGTACTGTGCTTCTTTCAATGTTTAGAACTTGACAATCACGTGAAAGACACGTAACATGCGAAGTTATTGATTGCGCAATTTAAATATGCGCAGGAGCCCCATTTTCCAAGATGGATTGTGTGCTGATGAAGCAACATTCAAGCTAAATGGAGAGGTTAATCGGCATAATTACAGCTACTGGGCGACCGAAAACGTTAAATGAAGCACAGCACAGGTTAATCTGGCCAAGTAGTAACAAGATTGTGGCAAGCATTCAGCCCATGCACAATCAGTGGAGTCGGGAATGCAAGGTTTCAGGCGACGCGTGGCGCAATCTTGAATGCTCACACGCTGCAGAAATCTCGTTACCCTACGCTTTCGTATGCGTCTCAAACATCTTCAAAAGATTTATTAGCATCAACGTTAGAACCTTTCAAACAGTGCCTGCATTTTTGGGATACCCTCCATTTTTCGCAAACGTTAAGGTGATTTTAAGTTTTGAACCATAAAAGAAGCACAAATCAATCGAAACAGTTACTTTGTGAAGAAACTAAAACAAGTATTCAAAAGAAACACAATCAATCAAGTGTAAAATGCAAAATTTTAGACGACTGCATGGCGCACTTCATGTGTCGGAAAATTTCTATTTTTTAAAGCTTTCATATGAATTTTTAACTTTCTCAGTAACTTTTCTGTGAGCAAAGTTATCACCTTTCAGACAGTGTCTACATTTTTTGAGACATGTGCTATGAGGAAAGGTGAAATTTCATGACGATTTGGCGTTACCACCTTCAACGGTCTCTGTGGGAACGATTAACGTTGTCGATCGGAATTGATTGGTTGATCAAATTAGAGAGTCTACTATGAAGCCTGCCTACTGGCCATTGGGCGAGGTTTACGTTTACTTTAGTCCCCAGTCGACGCGCTATTATGAAATCTACCAATACTGATTAAGCGGCACAGACGATCGATTTTGCTAGTTTTCGTAACGTAGCGTTAATCGGAGATCGATTAATACTGTGTTACGGTAGTTATTTCCCGGGCGTCCGAAGGTGTTCCGGACACCATTCGCCGTACGACTTCTTCGGCTTCGAAGTTCTTTACGATGTAAAACACATCCTGTAGGTGCTTTGACATCTCACCGTCTCCACAGGCTTCGTGTTTCCACTCCAAAGGGCCGGTTTTGAGGAGTCATCAACTTTGCGCAGACTCGAACATGGACAAACGGACGATTAACTTCTCCACGTTTGAGAGGATGGTACGGGAGCATAATATACTGGCAGATCGTAACTATGTAATCATTTATCCAATGTTTAATAGTGTGATAAGTGGTCAATAGTTCCACATCATTTGCTATGTCTGAAGTGGAATACGGCAGTCGAAAGGATTGGTGGAACCACAAACCACCAAAAACACGGCCACGGATTTGGAAATGGAAGTGACCTTCGCTTACCGAGAGTGCATACGAAAGATTACACTGCCGGCGCTGCTATACGATTCTATACTAGGTGCAAGGATCCTTTCGTCTCTCCAAGCGTGAGCCCGCGCAAAATTAATTACCACTCAAGGGCTTCTTAGCGTGCCAGTGGAATATGTTGACAGATCAGTGTGGATTGAAGGAAGCTCACGGGTTGGTATTCGAGAAAAGGAGGAATATCGATCAGGCAGTCGTTATTGATCGATATTATTGATTTTTGAGCAGAACTTGTACTGTCGCGTACTATGGACAAGTCCTAATTTTGGCACATGATAACCTCAAGAGTGGTTTCTCCCTGCTGAGTAGCGGCCGCCGCTAACCTGCTACTTCTCATCCGCTTTGCCCGTGTCCGTGGCCTCGGATAGTCTCGCCAGCAGGATAGCGCCAGCGGGATCGTTGCAGCTGATTCGTCGTCTATAATCCATGACCGGAATAGGCCGTTAATGCGGCGAGGAAAAAACCTGGCGAAGTCGCATTGCCGTAATAAGGTTGTTGGACCGACGAGCTTAACCGTGCTCGTGTTGTCGAGTTTGCGGCGCGCAAATGTGATGTGGTTTGTGCAATGCGAATGATCATGTGCGACGAAATCCGGGCGAAAGTCGATAATATTGATTGGTATTGACCGGTCAACACTGTTTACATGTTGTGAAGTCTGTCCATCGGCTGCGACTTCTCTGACCTAATTTAACTGGTCATCTCTGAGCAATTAATCGATGGTGTCTATCGATTGATTGGCAGATCGATATTGTTCCTTTTCGAAGAACCCGTCGAACATCCATCGATAGTGATTCACTGATTGATCCTGTGTAGACGACGTAAAATCCTCCAGCTGACATTAATTGAGTGAGGACGGACATACGAACAGACAGACAAAGACATCGCCTAATTCTTGAGATCTAGCGACCACTGATTTTGCGCTGATGAATAAACGAACAGACAGAACCAACTTTTCTAGATATATAGAGGCCATTCTCTTGTCAATAATGATCGCTTGATAAATTGTTTATGGTGATGTGACGTCCCCCAAGTGGCCATTAATTTTGCGCAGATGGATATACGATCAGTTGAATGGACGGACCAACTTTTCTCTGTTTATAAGGATTATCACCGCATTCATCGATAATGATCGGTTAGCAGATCGTGTCCATGTGACATTGAAGCCATCCAGCGGTCACTAACTTTGCGCGGACAGACGTACGAACAGACAGACAAATGGCGACAACTTCTCTAGATGTTTTGACGCCATTGTCCACCGATAATGGTTACTTGAACAGATGAGTAGACAATTCTGCGGACCGGGAACTGTTCTAGAAGGATTATAGTCCTATCCATCAATGATTGTCGCATTTCTGATATTCCGAATGTCATGAGCGGCTTCGGCGGCTATCAGTTTTACGCAAACTAACAAGCAGACAGTTCGTGGACAAATTCCTGTCAATTTGGAAGGAAGTAGGATAAAACTTATGTCCATCCTTCGATGTCATTTGGCTGAATGTACGCCGCGAAGCCCGTCCAGTGGTCACTAATTTTTAGCGGACGCATAGACCCCACGACCAGACAGACGAATGAACTGACGAACTCCTTAGTATACAATAAAATTGAAAACATCATGCTCTAAGCTAGAGGATCAAATATCGTATAAGAAGAGTTTAAAATGTCTAAATATATATAAGTAAATATAAAAACAAATAACATATAAATGTATATATAAATAATGTATATAAAATAATATATAATTATGGATGGGCGCGTGTAGCGCAGTCGGAGGAGTCGCGACTGTCGCGTGCACTCCATACCAGGTTCCTGGTTCGAATTTCACGCCCAGGCCAACCAAGTCTTCCATCTCTCCGAGATCGGTGAATTGGTACCAGACTTGTCTGGGAAGGTTAAAGCGCTGACTTGTTCATCGGCTGGCCACCGCAAGTCATTGTATGGCCAAATACGCATTCATGTCGCCTCCACGACATCCCGTAGAAGTAGAATGCGCTGGCGCATCCCAGAAGGGATTGAGTAACGCCGTCCTTTATCCTTATCCTTATAAATATGGATAAATAGTTTCACTAATTACCTTTACCTGCTTACATTGGTGTGCTCTAAGCATTGTTGACTACTCCATCCATTGTTTATCCGTTACAGTGTTTGTTTATGCGTCCTCGAGAAATTAAAGAGCGCTGGACGGGGGCCTGCTAGCGAAGGACAGAATCATCGAGCGATCGAGATTACTGTCTTGGAGATCCTGCGAATATAATGGACAGTAGACGTGTCGGCTCTAGTTGCAAATGTGGGCAGCGTTGGGAGGTGGGAGTGTGCCAGCGAATCAGGCCACATCGAATGGATGGGCCAGGCGTGCACGGTCTATACGTGATTGGCTGTCGTGTACCAGGTCGGTGCTCTGATCTTTCTTACTATATATAAAGCAGCAAGCGTGTGTGTGTGTGTGCGTGTGTCCGTCCGTCACACTTGAGTTGGGGCGCGGCAGCCGAACACGTCGGCGACCGTGCATGGCGAGCCCCAGACGTGCCGAACACGTCGGCGACCGTGCATGGCGAGCCCCAGACGTGCCGAACACGTCGGCGACCGTGCATGGCGAGCCCCAGACGTGCCGAACACGTCGGCGACCGTGCATGGCGAGCCCCAGACGTGCCGAACACGTCGGCGACCGTGCATGGCGAGCCCCAGACGTGCCGAACACGTCGGCGACCGTGCATGGCGAGCCGTAGACGTGCCAAACACATCGGCAACCGTGCATGGCGAGCCGCAGACGTGCCGAACACGTCGGCGGCACGAAACTTCGGCCCTGGGGGTAATCGAGGTCGCTGAACACGAATCTGAAGTCGACCAATCGATATCGATCGATATTATCGATTTTTTGAGGATGGCGTTCAAGTGGCGCGAAACTTCGGCCTTGGGGGTAATCGAGGTCGCTGAACACGAATCTGAAGTCGGATCAATCGATATCGATCGATATTATCGATTTTTTGAGGATGGCGTTCAAGCGGCACGAAACTTCGGCCCTGGGGGTAATCGAGGTCGCTGAACACGAATCTGTAGTCGACCAATCGATATCGATCGATATTATCGATTTTTTGAGGATGGCGTTCAAGTGGCGCGAAACTTCGGCCTTGAGGGTAATCGAGGTCGCTTAACACGAATCTGAAGTCGACCAATCGATATCGATCGATATTATCGATTTTTTGAGGATGGCATTCAAGTGGCGCGAAACTTCGGCCTTGGGGGTAATCGAGGTCGCTGAACACGAATCTGAAGTCAACCAATCGATGTCGATCGATATTATCGATTTTTTGAGGATCACGTTGAGGAAGATCAGCCGATCCATCTCGATTAACATAATGGTCAGAAGGCCTAGGAAAGAATAGGAAACCCGTACCGGCCATGGCGTCCTATTCTCGGGGTTTGGGGGCGAAGCCACCAACCAGTCGTAGGCGGCCGCTAGGCCGCCGAACGACTGGTTGTTTATAGTTGGCCGACGCATTCCTCCCCCCCCCCCCCTCCCTCCCTCCCTCCCAACGCTGTTCGCATTCGCAACATGAGCCTGCATGTTCCATGTTGGGTAGGCGATACCGATCAATAATATTGATTTTCTTAAATTCAACTTGAACCATCCACCGGGGAGATGGTACAACAAAAAACGTTCGTATGAGGTTGTAGCGAAGCTAACCTTTTATTATTTCTTCAGTTTAATAAATTTGACGATTGTTCATTAAGAACTCCTTAGTCATGTAAATAGAACTTGCCTGGCTGTCTGAACAGTTATCATTGAGTTCCAACAGTTGTTTATGGATTCCTTTTGTTTCAATACACATTGGGTTGGGCGGCTCACACCTCCTTTATGCTTTCAAACCAGCGTCGGTTGCGGGCTTCGCCCGCACCCGACTCTGGCCGGGCGGGCCACGCTAGGCTAGCCGGCTTCGCCGGCGTCGTGCGTGGTGAGGCATATAGGGTCAGAAACCCATCCTAACGTCGAGCCCGCTAGGGTCCCCACAACCCAGCGTCGGTTGCGGGCTTCGCCCGCACCCGACTCTGGCCGGGCGGGCCACGCTAGGCTAGTCGGCTTCGCCGGCGTCGTGTGTGGTGAGCCATATGGGGTCAGAAACCTATCCTAACGTCGAGCCCGCTAGGGATGCTTCCTTACCTAGCGACGGCTGCCGGCTTCGCCGGCAACCGACGCTGAGTAAGGAAGCACCCCTAGCGTTGATAGCGAAAAACTGCAGAAAAGAGTAACCGAGTATTGTGCACAATGGAGAGAGATTCGATATTTGAGGACAGATCGTGAACAGTTTACCTGCCGGTAACGGTGAAAATTACGGTCAAATCCCCTGATATGAGATTCATCAGCATCAGGTCTGGCGTGTTCTTCACCACTACCGACCGGTAAGCGGTTGATGAACCCGGCCTGGAGTCGTAGCTTCCCTGGCAGTGGGGTAGTGGTCACTGTAGGGCGGTAGACATAGAGGACAATTGAATGCAGGTTGATGAATCTAGCCCGTATCTTCCCTAGTAGTGGGGTAATGGTCAAGGTAGGGCTGTAGACATAGAGGAAAATTGAACGCAAGAAATGTCATCTGCGATGCAGAATAATAGTAAAAATGTGCAAAAAAGAGCAGCCGGTTGTCATACTGCACAGTGGAAAAGGATTCAATTTATTTTGGAGTCGTAGCTTCCCTGGTAGTGGGGTAGTGGTAAAAGTATGGCGGCAAACATAGAGGTAAATTGAAACAAAAAACGGCTTGTGTGAGGCAAAATAGCAAAAAAGATGCGGAACGGAGCAACCCGTTGCCATACTGAACTGTGGAAGAAGATTCAATTTCTGTAGTAGCAGCAACCCTGGTAGTGGGGTAGTGGTAAAAGTATGGCGGTAAAAATAGTAGAAGGTTGCACCACACAGGAGAGCTGGGAAGAAACACTGAGGTATGACCACTAGACACGTATTGAGAAGAGACCTGTTTCGAAATCACCCTACGTCAGACAGTCGATGGTAAACAACAGTGGTGGTTGGGAAGAGACCTCTTTCGAAATCACCCTACGTCAGGCACTGGATGGCAATCCATGGTAAACAACAGTGGTGGACAACTGTCAAGCGTCTTCGTTTGGACAACTGGCAACCGCACCGCAAACTTGGGTGATCAAACCGGCTAGCTAGGCAGTATACGAATTGTGGGTGGCTAACATCGGACAAAAAACCCTTCCTCTTTTATATATGGGGGGATTTATCCATATTCTGTAACTGATCATCATTTTTATTTATTTTTTGTAGGCCAAACTAATGCCGCATCTTTCAGACCGTTCACGGACTCGGTTTGCTTCTCGGTGGATCCGACGGGTCCGGCGTCGTTCTGGGCGTGTATGTTCGCGTTCTCGAAGATTGCCGAACTCGGAGACACGCTGTTCCTGGTGCTTCGGAAGCGGCCGGTCATATTCCTACACTGGTATCATCATGCCGTTGTTCTGATCTACTGCTGGCATTCAGGTTCGTCGTTGATTTCCTGTTTTTCGTTTTTACTTGATTTTATTTGGCGTTTTTGTTGTTTTTTGATGCTTGTCGTGAATGTGGCCTACATGGAAGTTGGACGCATCACATCGATTAGGCCGCATGAAGTGGCCGCACCGGGGTGCTGTCCACCGGTCCATGCACTGCCCGTGGCGCGATTGGCCATGATTGACTAACGCGTTCCCGCCTACCGATGCAAGCCGCATTAACTACTTGTACCGCTTTTGCGTTCTTTGTACTCCGTCACCTTCATTATTGGATATCTGGGAAGAAGTTGCACAGAGTGACTTCGTGTTGCTGTTCTGTAGTAATGTTGTGGTGGCCTTTGATGTTCGAAGCCTGCAAACTTTGTGTCTAGTGGCCGAAACTGCGTTACTCCAAGATCAGATGTACTTTTGCGCCTTATATTTTTTTCTCTTTTATGTGTAGGTGTTTGTGAAAAATCGATAATATCGATCGAAATGGATTAAAAATCGTCATTGTCTGCTCGCCGTACGTCTTCCTTCTCTTCAAAATGAATGCGATATCGTTACTGGTTTGTGCATCATTTTGTGGCGCCTGTCTGGTCGTTTAATTGCACGGACGCAGTGTCGGACAAACGGACGGTTTCGTTTGCTTGTAGGGAATATGTGAGATCCTTCGAGAGGTCACTAGTTTTGTGTGGAAGCACGGGCAGATGTATTTTGTCAGAGAAAATTTACGGTTTATTTATTTTAAACTAAATTTTTCTAAACTTAAATCTGGTGAGCGGTCATTAATTCCGTGTGATTGTGCCCGAAATATACTAATCAAGGCTTCCATATGTTGCATGCGGTCTGAATCCGACGAGAGGTCATTAATTTTGCGTGTTGGAGAGTATGGACTACTGTGCTGTAAACGCACGAATTAACTCGCAGTTTATGTGTGGTAGGATTTAGTGGAGTCTGCCGAGCGGTCATTATTTTTGCGTGGACTAGCTCACCTCAGAGAAACGGACTTACTTTCCTACTTAGCAGGATTTTATGAAGTCTAGGTCATCTTGCCGATCGATTGGATGTGTGGTTGATTTTCCCTATTTTTTCAATTTTTTTTCACTTGCTTTTTTCCTGCGATTGTAAAATCTGTCGAGCGACCATTAATTTTGCGCGGACGGACAAAATTTTATGTACGGTGGAGTGTTGTGATACAACATTTGCTCGTCGGCCTCTTCTTTGTATAGGACGATTACGATGCAGCTTAGCATACATCGCTTGGCCATTAATTCGGTGTGGACAAATGGACGCACGGACTCATTACTATATATAGTATGGGGTTCTGAACCATGCCCATCTGCCGGTAAATTTTGTCAATCGATCGTTTCGATACTGATTGATTTACTTCTACCATGAAAAGTCTGTCAGGCAGCGATTAATTTGCGCCCACATACGGACACGGATGTTTTTGCCGCCGATGGTCACTTTCCCCATGCGAAGTTTATTAGGCGGCTACTAATTTCGCGCCGACAGATGTGCGGAAAAAAGGACACCAGTGATGGGGCCACCGATGCTCACTTTGCCCCTGCGATATTTGCTGAGTGGCCATTAATTTTGCGCCGACGGACGTATGGACAAACGGACATCAGTAATGCGGCCGTTGAAGTATTTAAGAAATTTGCATTCTCTAGGACACGCCTATTTATAAGGCGTGAACTTTTTATCGTTTTTTGTTACGAATTTATCGATTTTTATGGTGTATTAATGACCCAAGTAGGGAGCAGCTGTGGAGTGCGACGTCTGCCCCGACGAGGCGTTCGCTTTTGGCCTGTGGTTGGTCCAAAGGTCGTTCGATTACACGACGTGCAAGGGTGTCAATCAAGGATTAGTGTTATCAACGTGACCAGGGGTTGAAGTGTGACGAAGATGCGATGGGATTGTTGTTCGGGGACGTCCAAAGGGGACTTAAGGGCTGGAAACAGGGGCTTCTGTTGACCGATTTTGTAGGACTTATGATTAGAGGACTTATTGGCTTGTTCTTTTAGCGTTAAAAGGACCTGAAGCGTGTTTAAGTTAAGGGAGAATATACTGGCCGCTGCAATATGATCTTTCTCAACTTGACCGGTGACATGGGAGCGGTTGCTCACACGATAGACCATTTTCACGTCGAATTGGACACTTTTCAAATCAAACTGGACACTCTTCTAAGCTAGCTTAAAACTCTCAAAGCGAACTCTTCCAAACTGAAAAGAGCTTCTTCTACATTAAGCTAGAGATTCTCCAAAAAGGTAGGTGTGTTTGTCCAAGGAAAATTTTAGTATAACTTTAGTTTTGCTTCAGTTTTAATTTTTCCAAATTTTGCCAAGCTCTAAGTCACCTACCCAATGGGTGAACCTACTGCTTGAAATTTTGCAAAGTGTTTATTTTATGAGGAAAAATAAGTAAGTAAATAAATAAATCAACAAAGAATAATCAAGTAATGGTTTAAGCTTTTTTCGTTTTTTACTTTTTGTTTTGATTTAAAGAGCAGGAAGGCGGCGACTTTTTCGTGCCAAAAAAGATTGCGCCAAACCCTCTTCCAAGGCGTCGCGATTTTTATTCGATTGATAGAAGAATTTTCGTTTGCATGGAGTTTGGCTCCTGTTAACGATTCAACAAAAACAACTCTAAAGAACACACATATCCTCACTTTGATGG
Source organism: Heligmosomoides polygyrus polygyrus (assembly GCA_947396885.1). Lineage (NCBI taxonomy): Eukaryota > Metazoa > Nematoda > Chromadorea > Rhabditida > Heligmosomidae > Heligmosomoides > Heligmosomoides polygyrus. The sequence goes on from OX377202.1 coordinate 85,804,411, forward strand.
GCCATGTAAGTAGCATTCATACCGTCAATCAAATAAAAGTTGCGGCGAACTTTCTGAGCATATGATGCGATTTGGTCTTTTGATGCGTTACATGCTTGCTTCTTTGCTGTGCTTCAAGACAAATTTTAAGTTATTTTTCTCTAAAAATAAAAATTTTACAAATTTATTACTTATTCGGGTGGGTGAACTAAAAATATTCAAAGAGTGTTATACCAATTTTTCCTTGAACAACAGTTATTCTAATCAACTTATTGATACTGTAGTATAACCTGCCTGGAAGCCATTTCGATCCGGAAGAGTTCGCTCTGATTTCAGAAGTCTTCGGCTAGCATAGAATAGTGTACCATTTGATGTTTGTTAAGCGGCCATTAATTCTGCGCCGACGGACGCACGGACAAACGGGCAAGTGATCAGTTTCATTTGGGAAGTCTCCAATTCGACGTGAAAATGGTATACATGTAGAGACAAAGCACCTACAGCATGGCCGTGTACGGTAGGCTACTGTAGCGCGCCGTTGCGCTGTGGAGTTGAGATAAATTTCTGCATCTCCTGATCCGTCGCTGATCATTGAGCTATGCTTTTGTTGGTCCCTGTCACGTGCCAGTATAGCCCCCATTGAGCTTTTCTTGCTCGAGTGGCACAATGAATGCCATGCATTTCGCTCAGATAATTCCTCTCAACGCGTTGGTGCGAGGTGCCTGGTGTTCTTCTGAATCAGTTGGAGTCGTCTATTGTAGTGCATTCTAATCCAATAGGACGCGTTTGGGGATTAGCTGGGCATATTAAAAGAAGAAGGTCGCCGTTCCAAATCATGTTTTTAGCGGATTATCTGCCTATACAGTGCACTTTTCGGTGTGTCATAAGTGTATTTCGAACGCGTAATAGACCTCCACTAGTCACAATAGTGACGCATTCCCGGGAAGGATTAGGCGGCGCTGAAACTTGCTCTCTACCGGTGCCGATTACAGCCCACTGGGGGTCATCTCTACTCCATATTAGCCTACTGTAACGCATTTTTGCTCTGCGAAGGGGAGGGATGTTGTTCTGCATTGCCTGGCCTGCGGCCGATCATCGTGTTGCTCGATAGGCGGCTGCAATGCCTTGATCCCTGTGCCAGAATAGCCCAGTGAGCCGTTCTTGCCTGAGTGACACAAAAAGCGTCAACTCAATGCTTTCACGAACGAGAGCAACAAAGACGCCAGAGGTCATGCAGGTGCTCTTCTGAATCCCGCAGAATCCAGCCGGTGACGACTATCGTCCGGGGGATTCAAGCGAAAGGCATAGCCGGTCCACCTAATTTTCGACGACTTGACAGAATATGCAGCCTATAGCCATCCCTGACCCTCGAATGTTGACGAAGTTCGTCGGCTGTGCTCTTACGTGGGCGAACGATGTTACTTCAGCCACACTCTTGGTTCCTCATTCTGTGACTGCTCCGTATCATCCTCATCCTGCCCAGGTTTCTAAGGCCGGTGTTAGGACGGGATGATGGATGATGTTACAGAGCGAGAAATTAAGAATGTGCCTAGAGTAACACCGTTCGCCCACATGAGAGGACTCCGAAGCTTAGTAAATAGTCAACGAACTGTCATAACGATGTTTTGTTGCGATCAAAACTTCTAGCGCCAGGCGGGACTCGAACCCGCACCTCCCTCTAACCGGGCGGGAATGCTCTACGCCATTGCACCACCGGCGCCGTTTGATCGAATGCAACATCCACACCTCGTGGGACCGATCAGCACCCACCCGTATCCGGGATGTCAACGAACTTCTTCAACATTCGAGGCTCAGAGACGCTGTCCCTTCTGTCAAGTCGTCGAAAGCTAGGTGGGCCGGCCACGGAATGCCTTTCGCTGGTATCCTCCAGACGAGAGTCATCACCGGCTGGATTCCGCGGGGTTTCAGAAGAGCACCTTCATGACCTCTGGCCTCTTTGGGCCTCTTTATCGATATTGTTCGTGAGAGTTCTGAGCAAGCAGTTTGACGCTTTTTGTGTCCTTCAAGCAACGAAGGCCCAATAGGTCACTCTGGCAGGCGACAGGGACCACCGGAACCATCCGCTCGAGCAGTACGACGTAGTACGATCACAGAAAAGGTGATGAAGAGCAACATTCCAATCCCTTGCTGCGCTACAAGGCGCTAGAGTGGCGCACAGTAGAGTACACATGCCCCCAAAGAGATGTAACCAGCACTGTTAGAGGGCAAACTTCAGCGCAGACTAATCCTTCCTGAGAATGCGTCACCATTGCAGTCAGTCTTTTACGCGTTCGATGTCCCTTTAAAAAACCTCTAAAGTGCATTGCGCTGCGCAGTACGATAAGAATGCGATTGGGAGCAGCGACCTTCTCTTTTAATATGGCCAGCTAATCCCTATACACGTCCATGTAGGATTAGAATGCACTCCATCGGGTCCAGAAGAGCACCAGACCTCGCACCAGTGCGTTGCGCGGAATTCTTAGCGAAATGCTTGGCATTCTTTGGGTCACTCGAGCAAGGAGGGCTCATTGTACTACTGTGGCACGCGGCAGGGACCAATGGAAGCATAGCTCGATGATCGATGACAGGTCAAGAGGTGCAGGACAACATTTCTACCCTTCGCATCTCAGCAGCGCGTTACAGTAGGTTACCGTAGAGGGCCATGCTGTAAGTGCTTAGCCTTCACATCTATAGCATCCAACGTCGAATTGTACACTTTTCAAATCAAACTGGACACTTCGAAGCTAGCCTTCTTTCTTCTTCGTGAATGCTGTAAGCGAAATATTTGACGCTTTTTGTGTTCCACGAGCAAGGAATGTCCATTGGACCCCTCTGGCACGGGGACGGGTGAGGACGTTGCTGCCGTCAGCCATAGCTCCTCGGGCCCGATTTTCGGTTTTAAACTCTGCCGGCTGATTTAGTTGGATTTGGTAAATGTCCCGAGCACGATGTCTTCAAGCGAAACCAGCTGCTGAGGAAATCCAGGAGCCCATTTCCATGGTTTCAAGCTTCAAAGTGGACGTTTTTTGAGCAGCTGGCTCTCCTGAACACTATCAAGCTAATGATGAGCGATCGATAGGACCGGTGGAAGCCTGTTGACTTAGGCGAACGGTCTCCACAAACACGACGCCGCGACCACGATGCTCGCTGTGGCTGCGGCGGAAACGATGTAGTGTTGCAGCTGACAATAGCGCGACATTGCTGAGCAGAAATCGCGACGAAGCGCGCGTCGCCGTTGTGTCAACAGCTCAAAAATGGGGCCGGCCAGCCGTGAGACTGTGAAATAACGCGGACATCTGGAGGAAGCGCGTCCGCTGTTGTGAAGGGGACGTGCTTCCTGGATTTCCGTGGCTTCAGGCTCGTCAAAAATCCTTTGCTGTGGCTCACTTTCTCGGGGAAAACCGTCTTCAGCAAGGAACCACGGGGCTGATTAGCGACTTTGTTGGATTCATTGTGATTGTGCTGCAAGTCGGAGAAAATAGTTGATCCCTCCGTTTGTCCGTACGTGCGTCCACGTAAAATTAGTGGCGGATCTTATGATGTCAACAATGGACATGAATATCACGGCTGATGGACAATCTTATCTAAATGCGAGCAGCATCGACTGCTCCTTCAATATACATCGAGACCATCGATTTTTGAACGAGTTTCGCCGTTTGTTTGGATGCTACTTAAGATTTCGGACAAGTCAAGTGTACTAATCGGCCAATCAATTTGGCGCAGGACTTTCTGTGCGACACCCATGAGACGGTAGAATAAAGCGTACAACTGGACGAGATCCGTCCGGTATTGTGAAGGGGACGTGCTTCTGGGACTTCCAGGGCTTCAAGGTCGTCAAAAATCCTGGTCTGCGGCTCATGTTCTAGTGGAAAGCCGGCTTGAGGAAGAAATCAAGGGGTGGTTGGCGACACTGCCACGACACAGCACTCGTACAACAAAGTAGTTTGTTGGATTCATTGTGCTGCAAGTCAGAGAAAGGAGTTGATCCCTCCGTTTGTCCGTACGTGCGTCCGCGTGAAAATAATGGCTGGTGTACGGACCTTGTGATGTGTTTGCAGAATCGTTAACAGTAGAAGTGAATGTGATGGCTGCTGAGCAGTCTTATCCGGATGGAAGCAGTATCGGTTGCTCATTCAATATCGATCGATATCATCGATTTTTGACAGAGTTTCGTCGTTTGATAGGGTGGTGCCTAAGATGCTCAAGAAGTGGACTGTACCAATCGGCCGATCAATTTTACCCAGAAATTACTTTGCGACGGCAAAGTAATTTCTGGGTAAAGGAGAGAATGTTGAATAACGCGAGCATTTCACGTCCAATGAGCAGTTCAATGAGCCAGGACAACGATGCTCGGCGAATGGCTGAAGCTGCTTTGTTGCGGTCTAAATGACCGGTTTTTTCGGTCGTATGGCGAGCTCAGAACGTCTTTTGATACTTCCAAGGCTTCTTCTGAATGGCTGAACGGCTTCTGTCATCTGCTCAACAACCTCAAGGACTGGAGGATTCTACAGGGCCTGTTCCACTGAATAGTGTGGGCCGAAGGTCGTCGTATCCCTAATGTCCCCCTCGTTCGTTCAGTGCATTGCGATGATGTACATATATCTAAAGCACTGAAGCTTGGGCAAGAATCGACAATATCGATCAATGCTAATAGGCTGATCGATATTCTTCTTTCATTGGAACTTCACTGAAATCGTCACACTGTATTCGGTCGGTATTGATTGGTTGGATCGTTGCTCTGTGCAAAAGTTGTGAAACTCGTTGAGCGGTCAACAATTTCGCGCGGATATAAGTACGAACAAGCGAACACGCTATCAATTTTATATGTGGTTCGGTAGTCATTTTGATGCGGAGACTGATCAGATCATCATTCATACGTATTGATCGGTATCGATCTATCGCAAATAGTTTTGCTGACCCGGTTTTATCGGAACCAGGACGCATTCGTTTGAAACACGCGAGATGACTGCGAAAATCACCACTCGTCGCTCAAGAGCGGTTGTCGTTGGTATACTAGAGATGCAGACAAAATCAAGTTATGCAGTAACATCCGTCAGATGTGCACATCAGTTGAGCTCCGGGGCGAGGATGAGGATGTTACCGGAAAGCCCGATCCAAGCGCCGCTCCCGCCCAGGCCAAAGCCTTTCACCCTTTCAGGATCGGTGAGTTGACGCCGTGCGTGTCTGGGAAGGTGTTCATCGGCTCGCCGCCGCAGGTCGTTGTACTGGCGAAGCACCCAGGAGATGTTCAGCAATAGAGAAGTGCACTGCGCATGCCGCGAAGAGACTGCTCGGAGCCAAGTCGCGTTTCAAGGCGATTGACCTCTAGTCATGTGCACCACTGACATCTTGTGAAGCGTTATGGGTGCTGCAAGGATGGCTGAAGGTTGGATTGGAGATATCCAATTTTTCCCCTAAAAGGGATGCCCTCAAGAAGATCTACGTAGTTGTCGCATTCTGAACTGCTTTTTGACAACAGAGGAGTTCGCAAGCGGCGATTCAGACACGATCCGCCCCCCACGGGCTTCCAAGCTTCTCTGCACCCATATTTTATTGATGTCCTTTGTCAGAGCACTATCGATGTCTGAAGAAATTGAAACGTTTCAATATGAGAACGGTAGTCAGAGGACGACCGTACTGAAACCGGATCGCAGATCGACAAACGACGTGATGAAGCGGTGCGAAAGCACCTCTTATTCACGGTTGTGCAGCATCAAGTGTCGCTTTGGAGACGTTCCGCTCTGAAATTTCTTCTATGGCTCGACAGGAAGATTTGATAGTGCTTTTGTTGACAACAACCGGTTGAGAGGGCACTAAGGGAGCCCCGCTGAATCTCATGCGATGCCATAAAAGTGCTGTGAAGCCAGAAGTTCGAGTCTTTGGCAAGGATCCAAGGGTAGCTAACCGGTGTCGTAAGTTCCTTCGCAGCGGCTTTGTGCCACATAGCAAGATACATTGCAATACAAGCGTGATAGCAGTGATATCTCATTAGATGCCAAAAAACTGGCTCTGTTCGTTTGTTTGTATGTGCGCCCGCGTAGAATTAATGGCCGGTGAGGGCTGCGCGCGGAGTCTAAGAACCGATTGCTATCAATGATCATGAATATGCTGGCTCTTATCGGAACGAAAGCATTATCGATTGGTCACTCAATGTCAATCGACATATTCGATTTTATCCCGTGTTCCACCGTTTGGAACGATGGGGTCAAGATTCCAAGTATTTTATGCAAGAGATACTGTTCAAAAGGAGAACACTCGAATTCGATGCTCTCCTGAACGAGCTTGCCAGTGAATAAATGGAATTTATCGATTACTATCAACTTCAGCGGCGAAGCTTCGGTGGAGAATACAAAATCATCCAACTGTTTGTGTTCGATGAACTCGACTCGATTATGATCGAGTTTTTGCCGTTCGGGCCTCTCGAGAACTAAACATCGTTTGACCACTCATTATAGATCGATACTATCCAACATGACAGCTTGGTCTAGTGTAAACGGTCGGTATACATTTGGAAGTGGCAGAATTAGTGACGATCGATATTATCGAAGTTTCCCAAATTTCACAGCTTGATGTGCGAATCAAGCTGTCGGATTTGAGACAGATTGATAATATCGACCGGCACTGATTATGCCCATCATCCAAATGCACACCGCTTGTTGTCCACACCAAACTGACATATCTGGACAAAAATCAATAATATCGATTTTGGTTGATTGGTCAATCAATGATGTGCGAATCAAATAAATATGTCGGCTGGTGGTGGAGATTCACACCAAATGGTCATTGTCAGTCAGTTCACGAGAGGTAAAGGAAGAGGAATGGGCATCAATCAATCCGTCCATGTGATGCGCCACTCATGCAATTTCTTCGTGGTACGGTGGAGGTAATGTGAAGGTGCATTTGGGCATTACAATGACTTGCGGTGGATACCTGATGTCTTGCCGTGACGTCTGGTACCAACTAACCAATCCCGGAATGGTGGAAGGTGTAGTTGGTCTGGGCGGGAACGGTGTCGTGAAGCGCGGAGATCTCGATTTGGGATATGCGCAAGGCGGCACCTCCTCCAACTGCGCAACAAAAGGCAAGTGCTGATCGAGCGACGTAGCCGTCAGTCAGTAAGCCATCGTCTAGTGTATGGCTACCGGTATGAAGCATAGAAACCAAGATGCTGATCGGCTGCTTATGGAATGAGCCGTGTATCTTACTTTTCCATGATTTTGCGACAGTTCACTGGGTAAGCGTCTGTTGTGCTCTCTATAGAATGGGGCACTTGAGCCAGCCGATGGGCAATGTAGTCTTATATTTATCAAGGGCATGTCTGACATCAATTCCTCGATGAAATGGGCGTGCCTGCTCTTAGAGTGAATCGAACCTACACTCGATTGTCACTCGAGGTCTCCTGCCAAATGCGCTAAGCGATCTGTTCGACCAAGAGGTCTCCGATATGAGTTGTAAACGTGCCCCACATCAGAATCTTCGAAGGTGTTGCCATGTCCGAAGATGGTGAACTGCAGAGTCAATGGCTTCGTTTTCGGAACGATTCTGGGCGGGATCGCAGTGCTCTCGAAACGATGTTGCAAAGTGCAAAGTAGGACTCATTATAGGGAAGCAATGAAGGCCGTCGCACGATCGATCCTCCAGAATCCTCCCAAATTGAGGACAGCGTCTTTTTTAGGGTGAAAATACCGCTCTGGCCATGTTCAGTGGCGCGTAACTAATCAGAAATGGCACTTCTGCGATGAGATTACGTATGGATGTACCGGGAAGTTCACTTGTAAAGGATTTCTCTGTGAATGCAAAGTGATTCCCCAACGTAGACCATGCAAAGTGTTTTGTCTACGTTGGGAAATGACCCTGTGAAGTTTGAAAGTGCAGAGTAGAAATCGGCGAGCAGAACGACGTTTTCTCGTTCTTAGAAGGTGTCCGATTGACCAATCCTTCTTGAAATGAGGACAACTCCTTTAAAGATGCTAATTTCCATGCGAAATGGAAGGCGATTCGGCGCCGCTATTGAGCGGAATTCCTGCTTAGCGTTCTTTAATACCCCGTTAAGAGCGCCACTGACACAGCGGATCGAAACTGATCGGGGGAGACGTCATTCAAAGAAGGAATTGCTTGATCATTTTTATGTTGTTGAAATCACAAGTCGATCATCATTTCGGCATCATATCGAGCGGCAATGTATGGGCACTATCGTAACGATTCTACTTACATCCGCAAGGAGATCTCAAACGGATGCACGGGCGAAGCAGTCAAATGCAGTGTGGTATGCATTTTGCCGATCGTATCAACACCCTCTACTTCGACGGCCTCTTACTGGCGAAAATCTACGATGATCGTTCACTAGAGCCCATAATCGAGTGCTCGAACGGACGCACGGATGAACAAGCTCGGTTTTCTCTAGTACGGTTTCTCATTACAACCGGAACTGGCAGTAACCGCCTTAAGCTGAACGATTGCAGCCAGTTTCGGTTGGAATTGGAAGCCGTACTATAATAAACCGAGTTTGTCCGGACGTGCGTCGATCGGATTGCTTGATTATGGACTCTTCTGATTGACCATCGTAGATTTTCGCCTACAAGAGGTCGTTGACAACGTAAAGAGGATGTTGATACGATCCGCAAAGTGCATATCCCACTGCTGGGAATTTATCTAATTCGTCCGTGCATCCGTTCGAGATCTAAGCAGCATGTAGCAACATCGATCTTTGCCTATAGGTTGTCGCTCGAGATGACACCGATATGATGATCAGCATAAAAGATGATCAGGTAATCGATATCGATCGATATTCTCGGTTTGTGTCGACAATCGGCAAACTGAAATGGTTCGGATGTGGTAGCCAGAGACGTCTTGCGCCTATTTCCATCTTGAGAACGAACCCCTGACAGTGATAAACGACTACTTCTTGAACTACAAAGTTTAGTTTAAATGGTTGAAGGGCAGCCATTTTTGCCGCTAAAGTAATGGATTGCGCCATGCACTCCTTCAGGATATCATGTTTTCCTTTGATTGTTAGCGTAAATGATGTTTGCTTGAAACAGCGAAGTGAGGGAATTTGTTGTACTGTTACAACTGTCTAGCTCCACGCTAGCAGAATAGGCTTATCCAATTCTCAAATTGTCCAAAAGGCAGGTTAGGTCTATCACCTCACCTATATGACCTGTCGTCCCGTAGATCATCGAGTTGCTCGAGTAGGCGCCAGCTGCGTCTCCATTCGCTCCATTCGTCCCTGTCGCATGCCAGGGTGCTCCAATGGATCCTCCTCGCTTGAGGGACACGAAGAACATCATGTCGTTCGTTCAGGGTCTTCACGAAGAAGTCCGGCCAACATATTGGTGGACGTCCTGGTGTTCCGTTGACATCCCGCTAAATCCTGTCGGTGATGGCTCCCGTCCAGCGGGTGACTGCGCAGCACATTACCTGGCTGGTCCACCTAATTTTCGACGACTTGGCCTATGCTACAGTGTCTTTAATCTTCGGTTTCGTCTATATGTACCTGACTAAGCCGTGCATTGGATGATGACTTACTGCCCATTTACTTGAGCCAAATCTAAATAGGCTAAACCCTTCTTTTTCTACCAGAGTGAGTGGTAGATTTTGAGGGATTGGCCGAAATTCATCTTAGGAGAAGGTCGGTGTTACGAGCCTGCTCAAGTGAGTACAACCTTCACGTTCAACGCGATGACGCTGAACTTGGCGGGCGACAACGGGAAGTGACGTTCCAAAACGGGTCAAGCCGACCAGACAAGAATCAGCGACGAGCGACTGAGAGCGAGTTTCTTTATGTGGCGCCATAGCCGCGCGCTGTGGTCAGCGATCGCGAGAAAAGAACGTGAGAGAAAGCTTCTTCTCGGTGCAAATGGGATTTCGGTTTCTCGCGAAGATCACTGCCGGGAACGCTGGCCCCTCCCTTATGGAACAGCTGTTTTCTTGGTCGATTATGTCTACAAATGTTGTCAGATTTCACAAAAAAAACTGACTGAGAAGGTTTGCAAATTACCAGACCCGTGGGGGATGGAAAAGACGCAGTAATGTTCACCAGCGGGCCCGGCTAGGTCGAACATTTCGTGCCGATTGCCAGGAAAAGCCTTGGACAATCACCCCTTGCTGCAGCATCACCTGTTGCTCCGGTGATCATTGAGTTGTTCGAACGGGCACCAGCAACGTTTCCGTTCGTATCTGCTGCGTGCCAGAGTGATCTATTGGGTCACCTCGCTCGAGGACTTGGCCCATGCAACAGCGTCTTCAATTTTCGGACCCCGACTACGCTCTTTGGCTAAACACCAGAAGCCTGGGTACCATCTACTGGGAGTGGAATGTATGGCGTATCTCACAGAGATCATTAACCTTGCGTTGTCCGCATGTAAAGGTATGTTGTTTGCCCCAAAGAGCGAAGTTTTCTCGGAGGGATTAAACAGCCGGCACATAATTAAAAGTGGTCATGTTGGCCTAATCTCTTGTCCTGGCCGCTAATTATTGGCTGACTCATCGGCCATCTCCTCCGCTATCTCCGCGGCATAGTTTCAGCGATGTGTCCGTGTGTCATCCTGTCGAAGTCCCGTGTGGTAGTCACCTTATCAGGTGAGCCCGGCTGCGCGCTAGAGATCGCGCCACGGGTTCTACTGCTCTTCGTGCGAGATAAGCTCCTTATCGGGGTGATGGTATGGCCGCCTAGCGGTGCGGACTAATAGTCTACGGACGCTTGAAAGGGCTGCTTCTGCCGCGAGTGAACACCTGGCAACATGTGGGCCGCGGACGATTCGTCGCCAGCTGACTGAATAAAGAATGGCTGGCGCGGATGCTTCCATAACGACGGGAGATTTGCGATGCTTCGGCTTCCATTTCGACGGCAGGGAAGAGAAGTACCGATGGGCGATGGACGCCGTGTGTTGTTCAAGTGTTTTATGAAGGGCTGAAGTTCTGCGGTTTCTTCGGCTGGAGGCCGGATGCGATTTGGGATGAAATATGGCGATGTTGTGTAGCGGCTGACCGTGATACCAGAAAAACCAACAACGCGTAGCTGGTTCGGTGTCACAACCTGAAACCCCTCGCGACGTTCCAGTCGTGACGGAAGACCGAGCAGTTTGGAGGGGGTCGACGGGTCGTCGGTCGTCTGTAACAAGTCTTACAACTCCGGTAGTGGATGACGAGCTACGCCGAACCTGGGGACACGGACGTCATAACGTGTTCCACGGACGTCGCAAGTAATATTTGCTGCTGTTCAGGGATAGTGTGAGGATTTTTGCTTGCAGTGCCACTCGGATTTGTCCAAACAAGCGGATCCCCAACGATCGACACCTCAAACTTAGGTAATTAAACCATATAGAGAGATCGAAACGCACACCAAAATACATAATCCGACTAGCATCTAGGAATTATGACACTACAAAATCTTTCTTTCTTTCTTTCTTTCTTTCTTTCTTTCTTTCTTTCTTTACTACATGAACATGCCATGTGAACCAGAAAGGCAAAAAAGAAAAAAAAATCAAGAAAACTAACAACTCGACAGTGCAAAAAAACTGTGACCTAACACAGAAACACAACTATTCAAGGATTCAAATAACTGCCCAACAATTTAATGAAACCTTTGGTATCATAAGGAACACATGCTTTCCTGCTCAACTTTACAAAGTCGGAACCCGCACGATGCGCAAAAAAATGGTATCGAAATCTAGTTCTGCTTTTAGGAGGCACTAATTTGCGTGAACTACCGCGAGTAGTGGAATCCCTTTCCTCTCCAAGGGGAAATAAGGACAGATCACACTTGCCATAAAGGATTTTATGAAACAATATAAGGTCATACTTCTTCCTTCTATATTCCAGGGTCTCCAAGCCCAGAATGATATTACTATCCTTAGAAGAGGGGATTTGATCATATGAGAAACCAAGACTACGAATCATTACTTTCCTAGTAAAACTATTCTGGACTGATTCAATATTCTTTATTAGTTTTCTCTTGTGTGGGTTAAAGACAGCTGTTCCATAGCCGGACATAGGTTTTAAAAGCACGAACTAGGATACGGGAATCCTTTGTTGTCAAGGCTCTGAAGAGATTGTAGACCAACCTAGAGGCTTTCAGAGCAAATCTACTATGAAATAAGCAGCTGATATCAAAGCGAGCGTCCAACGTGGTTAAAATATTTCTCTGCTGAAAAATAGAATAACTTTTTTTTAATTTTTAATTCTCCTGCCCCAGTGGGTTCGAACGATTTGTTCGAAATTCTGTAAAAGTCTTATTTATTCACTTTTTTAGTTTATTTTGGTTTGCTTTATTGGTTTAATTTAATTTTTTTACACCATTTTCATGTCGAATTGGACACTGTTCTAATCAAATTGGACACTTCTAAACTCATTCTAAGGCTTTTGGAATCGAAGCGAACTCTTCTAAATCGAAGTGATCTTCGGTCAGGATAAACTACAGGCTCAATGCAATGGTTAGAATATATATTTTTTGTTCAAGGAAAATTTGGTAGAACTTCTTTTGAAGGTTTTTAGTTTAGCTGCCCAAATAAATGTAATAAATTTGTAAAATTTTTGTATTTAGAGAAAAAATTAATTATTAAATTTTGTCTTAAAGCACAGAAATGCAGAATTCATATGGGACGAAAAACAGTCAGATTGCTCCATGCACTATGCAAGGTCTGCCGCAACTTTTATTTGAGTGGTGCTGTAAACGCGACTTTCATGAACCTTCAAAGTAAGGAGATGTGTGCGCTTTACATTCTGTTTTTGTTGTATAGTTAACAGGTGTCAAACTCCATGTAAACAGAAATTCTATCAATCTAATAAACATCGCGACTTCTTGGAATTGGACATCCTTTTTAGCACTAAAAAATAGCCGCCTTCTTGCTCTTCAAAATTGAATTTTAAAGCTTATTTTAACCCAAAAATTAAGAATACTATAAAATTTCAAAGAAAGTTGTACCAAATTGTCCTTGAACAAAAAATTATTCTAACCGGAGAAGCCCATTTTAATTTGGAATTCCGTTTTTTGCATTTCGTTTATCATTTCGATTCCCCGATTATTGTGGTCTCCATGACCCGTGCTCTCTCCTCGTATGGACCATTTCAGCGACTAGTCAAAATCTCTTGTTCTGCCTTTTGCCCACTCGTGTATTCCAGATTTCAACTACGATCCTTTTGGGTCCATGTAGCAAATATGGATCGCATTGCGACGCCAGCCGAGCAGGCCGCATCTCTTATGCGTGCTAAAGCGAGTGCACGGGTAGTGCTCTGAGTTTGCGCGTGTTCGATCGTTGTTCTGATTGGTTATGAATGCCTGTCGCGGCTCCACTTCGCAGTGTTGCCCACATTCGCAGCGTTCACCCTTTTTCTATTAGGAGTCGCTTTGTAATTGAGATCTTTCGATTCGTCTATCGTTTTGCGTTCTGAACGTGGAATTCTGAGCGCTCAAATGACCAACTCGGTGCTGTTGGTGAAGGTGGAGGAGAACTACCGAGCAGCTCAGGTTTGCTGGGGCGACCTTGCCCGGTGTTATACTGCTCCACTAGATGAATCGATACCATTTTCATATCTTTCAGACCTGTTTTCATTAGATTTCTCAGATTTCACGGGTTTATCCCTCCCCCCCCCCTCAACTTACGTGGTACTGTACTGTCTGCAATGAGATTAGCTGGATTCGCTCATTGACTGTGTCAGAATATACTCGGAATTTTCAGCTGTTGAACTGACGGCAGCCGGTCGGTGGTTCATCTGGATGAACTACTTTGTGCATTCGATCATGTACGCCTACTACTCGATCGTGTCGACGGGTATTCGACTGCCGAAACGGCTTTCAATGTGAGTTCCGGGCCACCAGCTGCTTCGCATCTCGTCGTCATGTTTATTCGTATGTTTTCAGGACCGTAACAGCTCTTCAGACAACTCAAATGCTCATCGGTGTCATGATCTCAGTCTATGTGCTATTCCTCAAGCTCAATGGCGCGGTAAGTGTGAGCGACAGCAATGAAAAGTCGCCGAAAATAAACGACTCAGTACGGTTGAATGAAAGAGTCTGTACATCGGTCCGTGTGTGCGTCCGCGCGAATTTAATGACCGTTCGCAGTACGCTGCTGCTTGACTGGCGTTGTAGATCATCAGTTAGCCCTTACAATCTGTGTACTGGTAAAATGGAATAAAATGGCGAAGTCTTTCATGTAACAGTCCTGCGCGGATGCGCCACGCATTCACTTCTGCATCCTGACTTGATTCAGAGTAGCTGCCGTCAAAATAGCCTTATATGTCGGGTAATTGGAAAGCTTGCACTTTAACGTTGCAGAATACTATGGTATATACCACTTTCACGCGGAAAGAGGACATTTTTCAAATCAAATTGGCCATTCTTCTGTGCAAACTAATGGTTTTTTGAAGTCCGATTTAACATCTTTCAGATCACAACGAGCGTATTCGTCATTAAACTAGAGAATCCAAGACGGTTTGAATAATTTTTTGTTCGAAGAAAAATAGTCACTTTTGAAATTTTAGAATAATGAAAAGGATAAAGGACGGCGTTACTCAATCCCTTTTGGGATGCGCCACGCATTCTACTTCTACGGTATATCGTGGAGGCGACTTGAACGCGTATTTGGCCATACAGTGACTTGCGGTGGCCAGCCGAAGCTCATTTTTAGGCCAAATACGCATTCAAGTCACCTCCACGATATCACGCAGAAGTATTAGGTTGAGTCATAGATTTTGCAACATTTTTTTTTAGAAATGAAAGTGAACCCGCTGAAGTGTTATATTCTGTTTGAAGGCTTGTTTCCTAGCGATCATTTTGAGTTATGAGTCGCTAATTTTCCTTGCGTTGTTGAAAAATTTTATTCTCTAGAACGATGAACACTCAAAGCAAAAGAGCGTGTGGTTTCATTTTCAATTAGTTCAAGCTCGGCGGCAAATCAGCGGCGGGGGTCAAACACATTCAGAAAGTCACTGGCAAGTTGACTCCTAACCGACTGAATTATTGGAGATGGCATCAGAAGTTCCCTTCAGCCCAGAAGGGCAGCAAAGACTAACACTTCCGGAAAGATCAACTGCTGTAAACAAAGGGCGTCTGCACAAACCCATCATGTCGAATTCTTCTCAAACCACGCTAGGACTGACCGCTGATTTTCACGCCTCTCAATAAACAACCGTTCATCGGCTGCAGAAGATCTGAAGGTCGCCCAAATCGCTTTTGTCACTGCCTCGCGCGGTGACGGAAACCCAAGTAAATCGCTGTGCTTCCGACTGCTGAGAGCTCCTGCACCGGTTCAAGCGAGGAGGCCTGGATCGAATCGTTACCAGCGATGAAAAGCGGGTACTTCACCACAACTGTAAAGCCGGAAAGCAATAGCTGAAACATAATGAGCTGGAGGTTCTGTCGTCAAAACCGGAGCTCCACCGAAAGAAGGTCCTGCTGTGTGTTTGGTGGATGTGTCTTGGTCCAGTACAGCGGGAGCTGCTCCACATAGTCAAGCCATCCTCGACGCTCGCCTCTGCCAATAATTCGACTAGTTCCAGCAAAAATTGGTGGAGAAAGAAGTCGATACGAGCCAATGTTTCATCCTCCAGGGCAACAGCCGACCGCTTACGGCACTTCAGACGGTGGCAAAAATCTAGGAATTGGGCTGGAGCAAAGTCAAACAACCACGATTCACTCCGGATATTGCACAGTCTGAACGCCATCTGTTTCGGTCGACGGATCACTTCCTCCATGGTAAGCGCTTCGCCGGAGTTGATGAGGTCACGGCGGTGGTACATGACTTCTGCAGGTCGAAACCGACCGAATTCTACAGAGATGTAATCCACTCAGTTTACGAAAAGCGGAAGAATCTCATTGAGAATAACGGCATTGACTTCGTTTAAGTCAACCATTTTTCTTTTGTGCTAGTCTTATTTTTGCTGGAAGACAAATTTTGTTGCAAAGTTTATGACTCAACCTAATAGAATGTGTGGGGCATCTCAAAAGGGCTGAATAACGTCGCCTTTTATCCTTTTTAAAATTTTCAGAAAGTAAGTTCACATTTTTTAAAAATTAATGCTAAAGCCGATTCCATGCGCTCGTATAGCTCGATCGTTTCTGATGTGCCGTTAACGATTGTGTAATTCCACGCAAGCAGGATTTTTGGTCAGTGCGCGATATCTTCTTACGGTACATTCAACATTTGTCTATCCTACACTTTAATTTCGACTTAAAACATTCTTGAGCCTAATTTTTCATAAAGTCTCAAAGACTTTTTTAGTACCTAGAGCAATTCCTTCTTTTAGCACTGAAAATTTTTTGCCTCTCTAGACTTTTAAACAATACGAAAACACGGCTGATTGTAAACCGATGAACAAAAAAGGATTAACAAAAAGAATTGAAAGTAAAAGGGCTTGCACTCGTGGCAAGTTATAAACCATTATTTTCCATAAAAAGAAACATATTATAAAGGTTGAAGCAGCATGGCACCTAATGGGCAGGTGAATTTTTAAAAAATTTAAAGAATGTCATACTAAACTTTCCTTGAACAGAAAATTATTCCAACGTTTTGGAGTCCAGCTTAATGTGGAAGGCACCCGTCGTGATCTGAACGATGTTCGATCTAATTTCAAAAACGTCGAGTTTGCATAAAAGAGAGGCCAGTTTTGGTTTAAAAGTGTCGAATTTGATTTGAAACGTGCTCAATTTCACGCACGCGAATACGGTACATACCGTAGCATTCTGCAACGGTAAAAGCTATGCTTTCCAATTACCAGACACATAAGGCTATTTTGATGGCAACTACTCTGAATCAACATCATGACGCAGAAGTAAATGCGTGGCGCATCCCATAAGGGGCTGACTAACGCCGTCCCTTACCATTTTCTCATGTAAAATCGCGTTGCAACTTCTCTTCTGTCTCTCCACCCCGTGATGGTGCCCCGCCCTGCAAGAGTGGGGTACGAAGATCCAGTGCAATGTTCATTCTTCACTGAATGCGGCGATGTCTCATAGAAAAAAGGCAGGTGTCCAGCACTAACTAGTTCCAAGGAAGACTTTGTCCTTCGGACTTTGGCAGAGTTCGGCGAGCACCCAAACCGAAGCGAAAAACGCTTTGGAACACTCCGAGAGTGACATCATGGCTGTTAATGAAGCAACACGGTCTTGGAGAACTGGTAGCGGGCAACGACTGCTAGGAAAGACTTAACGCCTTCTTCACGAAGTCATCGGTTGGTGCCGGGAAGGTCAAGTTATGGCAAAAAGCTGAAATGACGTGAAGTTTACCCTTGAAATTGGGGGAGAGGATCTATCTTAATCGGAGGGGGCATGTAGTGATTTGCATCTTCAATCCTTACTTGAGTTTCTACGACAGCCTTAGCTGCTCTTCCATCATGCGAAGGCTTTTATTCAAATTCACGGGATGAGGTTGAGTACTATAGGATGATGCACGCATCTGACACCTTACGGTTGCTTCCTCCCGACCAGGACAGACCCGGGATAAGATTACGAGAAAGGAACCAATGCTACACATGGTGACTCGAAGAAGAAAGTGTATGCAGTGTTTCGGCATTAAATCCGAATACTTGAGCTCTAGAAACTTATTTTGATGTGCAGTAAGTTTGAGACCTTGTGCTGATTCTGATGTGATTGCGCCATGCACTTATCAGACGAGTCGCGAGGTTTTCTTGATTGCTGCCGTTTATGTAATTTGCACGAAGTTTTGCACTGGAGAAATTTTTATAGGAGCAAATCTAGAAAGGGTCGTTTTCATCCATAAAGTCCAGAAACGCTACACGTCGCGAAGATGGGTTGCGTTAGGAGCTGGGAACGCGCCAGCCATCAGATGACATCAAATTGGCATGCCATTCGTAGAGGCCCTGTACGTTCAGTAACCCGATTGGCTAGGGTGTGATTACTCGATACCCTGGTTGGTTCTGATTGGCTGGCGCGTTGCCAGCTCCTAATGCTAAGCATGTTCCCGACAAGTACCGATTAGAATAACTCAAATCAATTTCTTTAAGCCTCAAGTGGCTGGTATCGAGGTCGTAAGCTGTCACAACGATGTTTTGTTGCGATCAAAACTTCTAGCGCCAGGCGGGACTCGAACCCGCACCTCCCTCTGACCGGGTGGGAATTGTCGAGAATTGCTTTACTTGTCCCTATAAGTGTAATATTTTTTGAAGTTTTGTTTCAGATTAATAATAATCAATTAAAATTTGGTTAAAAGCATAGAAAAGAAGCAAGAATATAGCGCATTAAAAAATCAGGTCGCGTCATACACTCGAAAAGTTCGCCGCCATTTTTATTCGATCGATAGTGTGAATGCTACTTACATGAAGCATCAAAGTGAAGATGCGTGTGTTCTTTACAGTCGTTTTTGTTGTACCATCTACATGCAGGAACTGTTATGAAATTGTTTAGTTCACCTGCTGAAATAGGTGTAATAATTTTATAAAATTTGTATTTTTAGAGAAAAAAACAATAGATTGAATTTGCATTAAACCACAGCAAAAAATCAGGCATATACCGCATTAGAAGGTCAGATCGCGCCATGCAGCCAAAATGTTCGCCACAACTTTTATTTGATTGATAGTGTAGATGCCACCTACATGAACCGTCAAAGTGAGGATATGTGTGTTATCTGCAGTTGTTTTTGTTCTATCGTTAAGAGGTATCAAACTCCATGCAAACAAATTCTGCCATCAATCGCCTAAAAACCACAGCACCTTAAAATAGAGCACGGCGCAATTTCTTTTTTTGCGCAAAAAGTGACCGCCTTCCCTAAAAGAAGCTTTACACCATTATTTTCCTAAAAAATCAAAATTTTATAATATTTAAAACTGTATGTCCACTGATTGGGTAGATGTATCAAAACTTCAAAGAAACCGAAATTTTCCTCAACAAAAATTATTCTAACCATTTTGCAGTTTCTAGTTTAATGTAGAAGAAGCACGTTTCAATCTGGAAGAGTTTGCTTTGGTTTCAAAAGTCTTAGGCTTAGACTTAGAAAAGTATCCAATTAGATTTGAAAAGTGTCCAACTCGACGTGAAAATGGTATTTATACAAACACTACCAACAAAGTAAACATGACGGCTCATTGCACAAATGTAAGGAGCGATCGGAGCGCTAAACTGTCTGTAAGATTTTTGCGCTGCCGCTGTTCAAAATGAGTTTTAGAAATTTGTTACAGCTAAAAGGTGGAGAATTTTATGAACGTAAACTGTTAGGTTGTCTAGTTACTACCGAAAATCTTGCCTCAGGTTCGACTCGACCCTGCACCTCTGCTTACCTGGCAGGATTCTAGCCCACTGCACCTCCAGAGCTGTTTAATCGAACGCCACATCTCATCGATATCCTCGTGGGATACGAGTTCGAGTCCCGTCTAGCGCAAGAGTTTTGATGGCCACTAAACAGCCATATAGCAGTTTACGTTCATAAAATTCTTCACTTTCCAGCTGTAGCAAATTTCTAAGGCTCATTTTAAACAGCGACTGCGCGAGAATCTTACAGCGAGTTTACTGCTCAGATTGCTCCCTACACTTGTACAAACAGTCGTTATGTTTGCTTGGCAACTGGATGTCCTTCTAACAGCTTTTTGGACTCCATAATAGCCATATAAGGCGTAAGCAAAACGAGTTGAACGCATCGTGCAAGTGTTTCAGGTGTGCCAGCAGTCGTTCGACAACCTTGCCATATGTTTCGCCATCTACGCCTCGTTCCTGATCCTGTTCTCGAAGTTCTTCAACACCGCCTATCTGGTGAAGAGGGAGAAAGCGGCGGCGGCGACCGTGAAACCGATTGAGAAACCAGCTGAGAAGTTGGAGTAGCCTGTAGTGAAGTGCCAGAAGAGAATTTCTATCGTTCTATGCAGTTATTCAGTGTTTCTTCTCTGTTACTAGAAGTGGAAAGTGACCGCTCGACCGACTGTTTTGGTGAAATAGTCCCGTCGAACTGTGTTCGGTCGATTCGGGTCGGGGTTCTCCGCTTTTTCTTCACATCCAAGGATCTGTTCATAGTCAGCGATTTCTTCGAAACAGCGACTTGTTCGCCTTGGGAAGTTCTACTATCGATTTTTGCCGAGCGGAAATCGATATTGTGCTTTGGGCCTGTTTATGGTCTGCGGCTGGAGCGACGGGAGCGACTGGTCGGCGAGGCAAATCATACGTATCGACTTCTGCTAGGCGATTTCTCGTCGAAAATCGATACGGATGATTTGCCTGGCCGACCAATCGTTCTCGTCGCTCCCATCGCGAAGTATGAACAGGCGCTTTCAGAGTTACTGTTTTGTCGTCGTCGCAGTCTATGAACAGACCCTCAAGGCCGGTTTACACTTCAGCAGCCGCGTGGCACGGCATTGCCATAGCTGCCGTTATCGAGGGCTAATCGATATATATGTGCGCCGCGCGACGCTGAACTATAAACTGCGCCTATCTAAGAGCCGTTATAGAGCACTAGGTGCGAGTGCCAGTGTGGTGGTTATGTGAGGCATTGTGATGGTATAAACAGAGACGGTGTGGGCGTTGATTCGCTAATTATGTATCATCTGTATGTCTATGTGCGCGCGCGCGTTGTAAATCGTAACTGCTGTGATCTTGAAACGTCACTTATTCATCGGAGAGAAGTGTTCATCTCGTTAACCTCGCGTCTTGTCATCAGTCTGCCGCGTTAGCATGTGAATTGCTATCCGTTTGCTTTCATGTCTACTAGAATTTAAGTCACTGTACATAGTTGAGAGCAATAAATGTTCCATCTACCTGCACGGCGTTATTTTTTTGGTTTTCATTGAAATCGGTCCTTCTGTCCGTACATGTGTCGGCGCAAAATTAAATTCTTAATTGACCGTTGGTCTCAACGAGATAGCCGCTGTACAGGGTGGCCCATAAGTCCTGCAACAAAATTAGGCTACCTTATTGGTTGTCCTTTTCCAATTGCAAAGAACCGCATACCAACTGTTATGTAGCATATACTTAGTGCTATCCTTCTGGAAAGTATCATGGTTGTAGCTGCTATTATTGCAAAGTCATGCGGTCTCACGTAAAACTACCGGAAATTCTTCTCTGGCCCGTGGTGGAGCGCTTCCATTCCGAAGTGACTAAATTTCGGAAGATTGGTTGTTGAACATACGGTATGATGGTATTGTGTAGGGCAGTTCAGAGGCTTCCCAAGATTGAACATTAGATGAACGGATCTGAACTACAATAGAACGCTACTAATTTTCTGATCATACTCGAGCAACCAGCTGAAACAAATGCAATATTCAGCCGTATGCGTAATCTATTACTAAGCAATATGTAGTCTATAGAAAACTACAAGGAAAGCTCTACAAACCCATAAGTAAGGCGAAGACTCAGTTATGAGGAGAAGAAAGTAGAAAGAAAAATATGTAGGCGCAGTTCGAGTGCGTCGTTCGAAATGGGTATTCAGTATACCTTTGTCCTTTTCGAATTTCGAATAGTCGAATTTCGAATACTCGACTATTCGAAAAAAGTCAATATTCGAATTATTCGTTTACTCGAATATTCGTTAAAGTCCAATATTCAAATTATTCGTTTATTCGAATATTTGAGAAAGTCCAATATTCAAATTATTCGTTTATTCGAATATTCGAAAGAGGCCAATATTCGAATGCTCGTTTTATCCATTATTCGAAGGTTTCGAATTTCGAATATTCGAATATTCCTTACGAATCTCTTAACAAGTTAGTGGCAATCCTCTTCGAAAACTAGGGAAGTGTGACCTTATGATAAGAACGATGTTTTGTTTCGCGCGTTGTTCAAAGTGGCCGAATCGTGTGTATGCAATCTGACAAGGGAGGGGTCTGAAGCGCATGTCTGAAAGAGGCGAGCGAGTCATATAGGAGGAATCCCCACCCCTCAGTTAGTATAAAAATGTGTTTTTGCCAAGTCGTTAAGCATGAGGAGTAGGGGTCCTTGTAGTCACAATAGAGTTGGTGGGTCTTGTACGCCCGCGATGCTCTGCCGACAAGTGGCTCAAAGAGCAGTGGATAGAGACGTTGCTTCATGGATGGGAGGTCGGGAGTTTGATTTTCCTGCTCTACTGCATGTTTGCATTTCATGCAGCTGGTTGAGATTTGAAGGATTGTGAATCTATACCATTTTCAGATGTGGTTTGCCTAATTTGCCAGCTGTACGCCGTGGAGAGTAGCTTTCTTGCCACTTTATTACTGACCGGTTTTTTAACCACAATGCAATGAGAGAGTTACTCAACATAACTATGTATAAACCTTCAACACCAGTGATGCACAGGCACAAAGTGCTTGATACAGAAGCACTGGTCACAATCGGACAGCGTGTAAAAGCTACAGGCTCGACACAGGTACACCATCGACACCACCTTCAATGTCATTATAACAAATCCGTTCTCCTTCAGCTACCCGCAGCTACCCGCAGCTTCGACATCAATCTTCAGGATGTTGACCCTTTTTTGCAGGTTAAAAGGAGGGTCGTGCACAATGACGTCGGAGTGAAAACGTTTCACCCGAAAACGTTGTCATATGTCCACCGCTTGCTTGCCTCTCTGCGTCCGTCCGTTCACCTTGATCTCAACCTTCTTCTTCCACCACTTCCAGCTGTTCGTCTTTGCAGCTTCAAGTTGACGTGCTTCGAAGTCCTTGAGTATGCTGGCCATCCGTTTGGCCAGTTTTATTTCCTCCCTCGAAGGCTCCTTGTCTACAGGTGGGGCACACTTCAGCGTGAGCGAGAGGATCACCACTTGAGCATCGACGCGTTGGTGTTAGGTTTTAGAAAACCTTCAGAAGACTTCTGATTTCCAGGTGACAGACAAAGACGACGGGAAGAGTGTATCGATGGCCGTTTAGGTCAGTTTACGGGATCCACAGACCTCGTTTCTTCATTTGAACCATTTGCGACGTCAGGTCTGGTCTTCATTGAAAATCCAAGCACGATGTTTTTTCCCGAGGTCATCGGTCCATCTAGGGAAACAAACTGTGAGGAGCCTGTAGCCTTTAGACGCCGTCCGTATTGTGACCAGTGCTTCTTCTTCATGCACATTGTGCCTGTGTATCAATGATGTTGAACGTTTTTACATTATTATGTTGAATACCACAACATCATCATTATCATCATCATTTTCATTAGCGTCTGTCCCGCTTGGTGGCGGGGTCCGCTCTTCTGGTGTGGTGACGCCAATTCTCCCGATCAAATGCTTAATCAGGGTGCACACCAGCCATCTTTAAGTCCAAGTGCAACGTATCTAGCCAACGCTGCTTCGGGCGTCCACTGGGCCGCTTTCCAGGGACCTCAAGGTTCAGGCCTATATTCCGGACGGTGTCGTCAATAGCGCGAAGAACGTGGCCGTACCATCGAAGACGAGCTTCGCGCAGCTTCTCGGCTATTGGGGCGACACCGAACCTCTGCCGTATGGCGTCGTTGCGAACGCGGTCCAAATGGGTAACTCCAGCCGTCCACCGTAGCATTTTCGTCTCCATTACACTGAGGCGGCTTTCAATTTCCTTCGTTACGGGCCAGCACTCAGCACCGTACGTCACTACTTTGTGAACGACTGTTCTGTAAACCTTCGTTTTGAGGTGCTCAGGTATTGTCCTGTCGCAAAGCACCCCAGTCAACGAGCGCCATTTGGACCAGGCTGCGCTCACACGTGCGTTCACCTCCAACTTTAGGCTGCCATCGGACGTGATCGCTGATCCGAGATACTTGAAAGATGTGACTCGTGAGAGCTCAGTACCATTGATCCTAATAAATCCGTGCTCAACCACATCCGTCGTCAAGTACTCCGTCCTTCTGACGATTAGCTTTAGACCGAACAATGCCAAGCGATCGCACCACGCCTGTGCCTGTCGCTCGAGTTCGGTTTTATCTTCGCAGGCAAGCATGACGTCGTCAGCATAAAGCAGCGTCCAAGGTGCCGCCATCTGGAGATCTCGTGAGATCGCATCCATCACGACCACGAAGAGCAGTGGGGATAGCGCAGATCCCTGGTGCACCCCTACAGAGATGGGAAATTCCATCGAGGTGCCCGCTGGCGCTCGCACTCGACTCCTTGGGCAAGAGTACAGAATGCGCACCCACTCAATAAACTCTTCAGGGACGCCGTGTCGTTGCAACGCGTACCATATAACTTCTCGCGGAGCGCGGTCGAAGGCCTTCTCCAAGTCCAGGGAGGCAAAATGCACCGGTTTCTGTTTCTCGCGGTGCTTCTTTAGCAGAAGACGTACGGCGTGAATGGCATCAACGGTGCCACAGCCAGAGGCGAAACCACACTGATTCGTGGAAAGCTGGACGACATCCCGGATACGTCGATCGACAATTCGCTCAAAGATTTTGATATTGTGCGAAAGAAGGCGAATTGGACGGTAACTAGCGCAGAAACGGTTTAGACGTTAGAATCCATCACATCTCAACCAATCAGTTGAGATGCAAAAGTGCAGCAGCGCAGGAGAATGAACCCTCGATCTCGCACGAAGTAACGTCTGTATCACGTTTCTATCCACTGCGCATCGACCTGCTTGCGGCAGAGCCATCGCGGTTATACAAGACCGCCGAACTCGTGAGGCGCCGATTTCATTGTAACTACAACGACCTCTACTCCTTGGGTTTAACGACATGGCAAAAAAATAAACACATTTTCATTCTAATTGAGGGGTGAGGATCCTCACTATATGACTCGCTCCCCCGTTCAGACATACGCGTCAGGGCCTCTACAGAGTCTCGCAGCAGCACCCGGAGAACTCATCCATATCGCTCCCGCCGCTGTGGGTCCATGCTGCCACTGTGGTGGAAGCCGCGGCGCGGACTAGTTGTCGCAGAGCCGCTGGTCGCAAAGGTCCTCGAGAGCTCCCGTAGTTCACGGCGGCTCTCACCCGCAGTGCCAGGAGCTGCGGGTGAGACCCGCCGGGAGGCGTGGTAGATGGGTGTCCGCTATGGTTCATCTATTTGGCAACATTTTTTAACGAATCTACATGCAGGAATATAGTAGGTTGGTGCATAATTTCTATCCATAGGCGAGCTTGACAACAAACAATATAGTCACCGTTAGCGTCGACAAATGGAGGCCTATGAAATCTTGCACTCAAAACGTAACGCAAAAAAAAACTTTGTACGATATTAGGTAACCTTGCACTGCAAATCTTCGTGGCCTTCCAGCTACAAGCTAGCCTTGTGACTTTTAAGGAAAATCCTTGCACAGAATTGCAACAAAACAGACCGTACTTTTTAGTATTAGCTGTAACTGCATCGGACTGACCTCCCGAACCCAACAAGGCATCGGAGGGAATGCTGTCATCACAAGGGCTGCCACATTATCTTCGAGCTGCTTGTCAACCGAGGAACTTTTAGTGGACGTAGAACGACAAAAGTGAGAACAAGCGCGAAATGGTACAGCACTGTTGAGTTATATTGGTCTATTAGATTTCGGGGCTTACCTTCAAGAACTCCTAACTCGGGTTATAAGTGAAGCGAAGCTCTTCAATGGAGCCAGAACACAGACTGAATATCATTCATGAGCCTCCAATGTGCCTTTTCTGCACCAGATCGCCTATGTGTTACTTCTTCGTCCATGCTAGCCTTTCTTTTACCACCTATAAGCTTCGGTATAACCTAAGGACAGGCAGTAACCTATGGAGCAAGATCTTTATCAATCTAGCTCTGCCTATCCAGAGTGTTTCTCTCTTCTCGGTGCACGATTTTTTAGGGAAGCAAGGGTGCTTCATTGCCATTATACCTTTGTCCTTTGGTCTCGTGAAGGAAATGTATGGAGCAGCCTTCGCGGCGTTTGGACAACGGCATCTGAGCCTGGACACCGACTTCCACAGCCTCGGTTCGGTCCTCAGCTCGCCCTCGCCTCGCTCGTCGTAATCAGCCTCAGTAAGGCTTATCTTTCACTGGACTCGTCATTCTCCACTCCATTAGCCCTGATTTAACATAAGAGTAGTGGGAGTATGTCGGCCACGGGACAGGAGCTCCATCGATAGAAATCGCTCTACCACAGTTGATAACTACCGATCCCTTTCGAAATTAACCAATTGGTAGAAGAGTAATGACAATCTGAAGCCCTCGTATATGCCACTCTGTCGAACACACTTTACATTGGGTAAAAAAGTAAATGTCAGTCATTGTGTGACCACAATAAATAAGGGTGTTCACTTGATTAATCGAATATTCGACTATTCGACATTCGAAATTTTGAAAATCGAATGATATTCGATTACTCGACATTCGAAGTTTTGGAAA
Organism: Heligmosomoides polygyrus polygyrus; assembly: GCA_947396885.1. NCBI lineage: Eukaryota > Metazoa > Nematoda > Chromadorea > Rhabditida > Heligmosomidae > Heligmosomoides > Heligmosomoides polygyrus. The sequence goes on from OX377202.1 coordinate 85,830,560, forward strand.
AAAGTAAACGCGTCCAATGTCAAGGTGTGTACTGTACGTCAAAGACAAAATAATATTTTGCTTTGAGAAAATTTAAATTTCTGTGAAAAAACTGCACAGCCTTGAGGAGAAATGTGTGCAGTGACGCCGTTGAAATGAAACTGCGCAACTTTCAAATTAAAACAAGTAGTCCAGATTGAACTGGAAGCTCTTGGAGGCTGTTGGAAGAATTTTTTCAACGAAAATTTATATCACTTTCTTCCAAATTTTTAAAATCCACCTGCACCAATAAGTGGACGCCCTGAAGTTTTATTTTAAGGAAAAATAAGGTTCATAGCCTACTTTAAAACAGGCGAAGGTGGCATTTTATTTATTTATTTATTTTTTGCTAAAAAGGGAAAACGCTACGCACTTATCCAGGATATCGTGATTCTCATTTGATTGATAGTGCAGATACTGTTTGCTGAAGCACCGATGATATGTGTCTCCTAGAATTATATTTGTTGCATCATTTACAAGTGTGTAACTCCATGCAAGCAGCATTTCTACATCCAATTAAAGGGAATTGCAACGTCTCAAGGAAAGCCATTCTAAACTATTCCCCTGAATAAATTAGTCTGTTCCTCTCGGAGAGCCTCCAGTCTAATCTGGAAGACGTTCGTCTCCCAGATTGAAAACACTTTTTGAAAGATTTGTAGTATCAATCAGTATGAGAATCACGATATCCTGCACGAGTGTGTGGCGTATCCCATTTTTAGCAATAAAAAAATAAAATATAAATAAATAATAATATCGTGATTTGCCTGTTTTATTTAAAATAAGCTATGAATCTTTATTTTTCCTTAACATAGAGCTTTCATCAAGCTTCGTTGTGTCCACTTATTGGTGTAGGTAAATTTTAAAAATTGCCATTTTAAAGGCGTCAGTTTTACATAGAAAATAGTCCGATTTGACGCGAAACTTATGTATTGTTGCTTATCGTTCCTTAAAAAGTGCGCAGTTTAAACGAAAAGTATCCAGTTTAAAGTGAAAACAGAATACAATACTTGCAATACTTGGGCCATTCCGACCCTCCGTGGAGATAGCCTCTTGGTATGCACACTCTTTATCATATTTTACTAACGATTAAATCGGAATCGATGTGGCAAAGTCTTTTTTATGCAATGTGAGAAATTCAGCACGAGATCAATCAATACTCATACATATTCTTCTTTTGGTGGTATAGAGAGGTCCGACGACAATTGACAGCATCTAAGTGCAAGGCGAACGGCTTCAGATATCCAGCAATGAGCAGGGAGACGTATCTAAAGAAACGTAAAAGAGGACACTGAAGTCTAAGAGTCTGAGGGTCTACGTCGCCAAAGCGGGCAGCATTGACGGGTGGGAATGCGCCAGCCAACTAGGGCGTATCGAATGGGCATGCCATTCAGTGAGCGCGTGTGCGGTCGGTCGGTATTCTGATTGGGTGGCGTGCGTTCGATCGTTGCTCTGTCTGATTATGATTGGCTGGCGCATTTCTCCCTCCTATTGCCGCCCACGTTCGCGACACGGACATCATAAGTGCAAGTACGATAGCAAAACCTACATTGTGTGCTCCGCACGAAGAGGAGGTTAGTAGCAGTCAATCGTGTCCTCGAAGTGTATACGCAGTGCATTCATCATATCCGTCAGTATATGCTCGACGGGATTCGCATGCTCGACCGGCGGCTCGCCAAGAACCGCTCGAACCGCGGCACCAATTTCAGAATCCTGGAATTGAACGACTAAAGACACCTAAGATGAACTTGCAGCCGGCCGGTGCCATACATCCACTGCCCTTTCCTTCATAACTCCACCCCTTACTCGTGCACAATCGACGCTTTGCGACAGATTTTTTCGTGGCAGCTTCGTAACTATTAACATTCGATATTAATCTTGCAAAAATTGGTTTGTGTCATTTTCACGTCGAATTGGGCACTTTTCAAATCAAACTGGACACTTTTTTCATCAAATTGGACTCCTTTCACGTCAAATTGGACACTCTTTTAAGCCTAAGCCTAAGACTTCTGAAACCAAAGCGACCTCTTCCAAATTGAAATGTGCTTCTTCTACATTAAACAAGAGACTCCAAAAAGGCTAGACTAATTTTTCGTTCAAGGAAAATTTGAGTATAACTTTCTTTGAAGTTTAAATCCTACCCAATAAGTGAACAAATTCTTTGAAATTTTTATAAAACTCCTTTTTTTTTAGGAAAACAATGGTTCAAATCTTGCTCTAAGGAGCAGGAAGGCGGGCATTTTTAGTGCTTAAACAGTGTCTGCGCCATGCCCTTTTCCAAGGCGTCGCGATTTTTAATCAAGTGATAGCAGAATTTCTGTTTGCATTGAGTTTGACGCCTGTTAATGAAACGACAAAAACATCTGTAAGGAACACACATCTCGTCATGTAGATGCCTCATGTAAGCGGCATTTACACTATCAGTCAAATAAAAGCTGCGACGTACTTTTTGAGCGCACGGCGCAATCTGATCTTTTAACGCGCTACATGCTTGCTTCTTTGCTGTGCTTTGAGAGAAATTTTAATTTATTAGATTTCTGTAAAATTAAAAATTTTATAAAATTATTACACTTATTGGCGAAGGTAGACTAAAAACATCAAAGAAAGTTATGCCGAATTTTCCTTGAACAAAAAGTTATTCTAGTCGTCTTATTGGGTCTGTTTAATCGGCCTGAAGGTCATTTCGATTTAGAAGAGTTCGCTTCGACTTCAAAGTCATAGGCTTAATCTTAGAGTGTTCCGTTCTTGATCTGAAAGGTGTCCGATTCGATTTGAAAAGTTTCTAATTCGATGCGAACGATTTCTTTTTTCGCGGCAAATCTTCCGGTGTAAGTTAGTCTGCGTATGTTTCATTAGTGACCAAATACGACGTGTTTTCTTCCGAGGAGTTCTGGTTCTCTCTCTATTGTACACGAACTAGAGATGGTATTCTACCAGGCTGTCCAATAATCCTTGTCCGAAAATTTCACCACTTTTATTTTTTTCAACTTTATTGAAAAACAAGTCTAATCAACAATATAATCACCACAGTTGTCCACAGCAGTGGCCCATCGATTGGGCAGGTCGCCGATGCCCTCCGCCGAGAACTCCGGGGGCTGCGACTCGAAGAAGTCCGCGATGTCGGATTTGAGGTTGTCGTAGTTGGTGAATTTTCTTCCGGCCAAATGGTGCTTCAGCGGGCGGAACAAGTGGTAGTCGGAGGGGGCGAGGTCCGGGGAATACGGCGGATGGGCAACCGTCTCCCAGCCTTGCGTCGCCAACTTCTGCTGGGTCTCCTTCGCGACGTGGCGGTGCGCGTTGTCGTGCAGCAGGTGGACCGAGGCTCTTCGGGGACGCTTTTCTCGGAAGGCGGCGGCTAGTTTCTCGAGCTGATCGGTGTAGATGGAGGCGGTGACCGTCCTGCCTTGCGGGAGCAGCTCGAAGTACAGCATGCCCTTGGCGTCCCACCAGCAGCAGAGGATGATCTTCAGCTGCAGGTCGGCTTTCGGCGTCGTCGGCAGCTCTTCTCCGCGCGGATCCAGACGGCACGGCGGGCGACGTTGTCGTAGAGGACCCAGCTCTCATCCCCAGTGACCAGGTCATCGGTTTCGGCCTTGATCCATTTTAGCTTGTACTGGTAGCTAGACGCGGCGACTGCACCTTATATACCCCTAGCGTGGAACTCTGGAGAACCTTCTAGAAGGTTTTTACACATACCTGATACTATAACACTTCTAAGGAAAATTATAGAATTTTGGAAATTTTCGGACAAGAATTATTGGACAGCCTGGTATATCCCTTCTGGGAAATACCAGCACACTAAATATCCACCCATCGAATTCTGCACTACCAGAAACGGTGACAGACCTCGGTCCACTCCTGCAGCTCCTTCTCCGTCTCCTCGGCGAACTCCTCAACCACCAGCAGTGTGGAGCACATCTCAATCATCAGTCGCCTCACTTCGTCATCCGTGTCCTCGATGGCCTTCGGCAGAATCCGGAACACATGACGGATATTCGCAGCCAACGTCTTATGCAGGTACTGTACGGCCACGAGGCTGAAATGGCATGGCAGCTCGGGGGTGGCCTGAGCACGGTGCCGTCTGGAAGTCTTACCGAGGTTCAGCGTCCGCATCGAGCATCACCACATTCTCACACAGCTGAGGCAGCTCGTCCTGATGGTACTTCTCGTCGAGCACCATACACCGAAGCGCCGCCGCTCGTACGTACGGCGACGGGTCGAAGCGAACCAGCGGTGGTAAGGGGCCTTAAGTAGATTTTCTATGGAGAGTTGACCAACTTGTTGTAATCGGCTAAAACAGCCACAAAAACCCTAATGCTAAAGGATTTCCATATGCTAGAAACCGTAGTAGAATTTTTCGATTTTTTCAAAGTGCAGGTGCTTACAGGGTGCTCGTTCACTCACGCTTTCACTTACCTAACATCGGTCGAAAGCACGGTACTGCGGCTCCGATTTCCAGCGCCGTGTCGCGAACCTCCCAGTCAGAGTGCGATATGGCTTAAATAAACTTCATTTGGTTAAATGAAGAGAATAACGAATAACGAAGAGAAGGACCTCCATCCGCCTGTCCACCCCCCCCCGGGTAGGAAGCTGCAAAACACTACCATCCCGTTGATTAGCTTAGCGTATTTCGTTGCGATCCTTGAAACTAGTCGTTAATGTGGCCTACATGGAAACACAGTATGCACCAAACCAGCCGGAACACAGCAAGCGAGCGCAACACCCAAAATGGGCGTGTACGGTCCGTGATCTGCTTGGTAGATGTATGTTCGGTTCGTGTTCATATTAGCTGTTGTTGACTAGCACATTCCTGACCCCATGCAGGTTACATTAACGACCAATAGATTATTTCCATCTGTCCCTGTCTCGTGCCAGAGTGGCTCAGTGAGTTCTACTCGACCGAGAAGATCAAACATCGTCGTCATAGGGCTCAAACAGCGTCCAGGACTTTTACGAAAAAGTCTGACCAACACGCCGAAAGAGATATCCCGTGAAGTCCAGTGGGTTACGGCTCTCGTCTAGCAGATGCAGCGAAATGCAGCGTAACTGACCCACCTAATTTTCGACAACCTAGTCAAATTGCCGGAACTCATCCCTCAGACCGCTGACGAAAAAAATTGTTATTGAAATGTCAAAACTCGCAAAAGATGGTCGGTCATCAGCGTTTCAGGTGGTGTGTGGCACCGCAGAACGAAACACATGCACGGGTTAAGTCGACATCAATAACCTCCGTGCGATGATCCAAGTATAAACTACCGCATAAGCAAAGTATTTGAGACAGAATGAAAGAAATTCAATGGAAAACGATTCTTGTCGTTAATGTGGGCCTGCATGGGGGAGGAGCACCAGACCAATCAGGCCGCATCGAATACCGTGTCCCCACGTAGGTCACATTAACGGCTAGTAGCTGAAAAACTTGAGCTGGTAGGGAAGGGTTTCGATCTCCCATGGAAATTCAAGTGGAGGATAGGGTCGTTAGAAAGAGCACGGAATGCTGACGGAATGCTGATCACGAATGTGGTGTCAGAATTGCAAATGAAGCTTCTGAGGGAATTGCGACCTTTCGAATGGGTGGGCCGGACTGCAGGCTGACCATACGGAAGAGCCGGAGCGAAAGCGGTGAGGGATGGGGGCTCCGTAGAGGCCCCCACAGAGTTCTGCGGCAGCGCCGCGGCCCTATGCTTAACCATAGGGCAGAGACGCAGAGCTCGCCGCCGTCCCTGCCCTATCCTTAACCATAGCGGCGAGCGGCGTTGCTGCAGAACTCTGTCGGGGCGTTAAGAGTGGTCCGGTGGAGGTAGCGCAGGGGCAGTACTCCTGCTAGTCAGGTGTGAGGTCGTTGGCTCGATTCCCATGGCAACCGTTTTTTTTTTTGCACATCATGATTTGCCTTAGAAATGATCTTTTGTTCCGAATTATGACACAACAAACAAACGTGCAGCAAATCAACGACATTTTGCTCTTCCCCATCATATATTCTACATACCTGTCTGCTTCACACATTTTCTTTGACTGTTCCATGAATGCCGAAGGTGTTAGAAACAACTCCAGTTCTTCATTATGAGATTTTGACTCAATTTGTGCAAAAACAAATAAAAATGTCCCATAGCGGCTTCTTTTTGCCTTCAAGCATTTTTACAAAGATGTATGATAGTTTTACCGGCTATTTAATGTAAACATGTGTCAGAATAAAAGGCCATTTCGTAGGTAAACCATGATATGCAAGAAATAGGCAGTGTTGGGAGCCGAACCAACGACCTCACGCCTGACGAGCCGAAGCCCATATTTGTAATCAACATCTCGAGCTCTTCGTAACGACCTGGACTCCATTTGAAGTTCTATCGCAGGTCGAAACACATCCCTAGTAAGTACTCTCACCGACAAACCTTTAGTGATCTCCACAGCCAGCCTGTCGCGAATGTTCGCCATAGAGGAATCGTTCAGAAAGTCAGGGCCTCTGGCCTTGCAGATCGCCTCCAGAAGACAAGGAGATTCCTAAAGAAGTCTTGTATTACAGCTTCACGTGATATAAACAAGTTGTGAGCTCAAGTTGGGTGAGCCACCCTCCCCCCTCCGCCTCGTCCAACCTCAACTACGCCAGAATATTTGGCTTTAGCTCACCAACAATCTCGGGAAAAGGCTATCGAGCACTGTCGCCAGTTCCGCAACGCTCAAACGAGACTGCAGCTTGATCAACATTTCCTGTAGGTCTGACAGAGGCGCTCGACGCCGATCCATAAGAATTCGGCAAATCCCCGGAAGATACGACTGCAGTTCCTGGAAAGAATTGCTGCACCATATAGGAGTCCCACAGTAGAGTGCAAAGGCAAACGTACCGCATCGTTCAGGCAGGGAATAACGATGACAAACGAACCCAGTTTAACGCACGGAGACAAGAGCACGGAAGCGACAAGCTCGCTCATATCAGATCGCCTGCAAAAACGTCGCCACCTTCTGATAGTATGTAATGTTCACAGCTGTGTTTTCTAAAGGAATTTATAGAGCGAATGAATCAATGAATTTATTCGATATCGAAAAATTTCGAGCGAATGAACAACGAATTTCTTCGCTCATAATTTTTTTTTGAATGATCGAAAATCGAGTAAGCCCCACAATTCATTTATTCGAATATTTGAACAGTCGAATAATTTCTTCGAGTCAAGTTCTGTGCTTGAAGATTTGAGGTTTATCCGATTTTCGAATAATGTTCAAATATGGCTCCCTTTCGATGTTCGAATTCGAACGAACATACGAAAATCTAGAAATGTCGAATAATCGACTAATCGAACAATTATTCGAATATACTTGTTCGAACACGAGTATAGTAATGATATCGCTAGGCCCCGTTTATACTTCGAGCGACACTCTGAGCGACTCGACGCCACGTATGATGGCCACATTGATTGGGCAACGCGATCGATCAATTTCGCCACTGTACATGCCGTGGCGTTGCTTGGCGTCGGACGAGGGCTTGGTTGGCCGGGGCGTAACCTCAACCAAGAACCGCGGTTCGGAGTGTAAACAACAGCCCCGACGGTACCGCTTCTACGTGCCCGAAGGAAAAAGCAGAGAGACAGTGATTAAGAGGACATGATAAAGAGATCAAAATAAGCAAGAGAAAAAGAACCAGAAAGGTAGGATGGACTAGAGAGCAAACAGACAGAGCAAAAAGAAAGAATGAACGAAAAAGGATAGGAAAGTATTTAGATAGAAACAATGTAAGAAAGAGTGAGCGAGTGAGAGAACTGGTGACTGAGAATGTAGGGAAATAGGTAAGAGAGGGCAGAAAATATGTGAAGGAGTGAGAGGACAGGATGATCTAGGGATATGACGGAGTTGTTATGAACTGGAAAGAGTGAGAGAAGAGAGTGTAATGGAGAAGGCAAAAAAGACTGATGGGGTCAAAAAAGGGAAAATTAAGAGAGCGAAATAGAAGGAGAAAGTGAAGGAGTTGCAGAGAGGGAATGAGAGAAAGAGAAGATAATGAAGAAAAATAAAAAAGGATGGGCAACGGGTAAGCGAGACGGAGTAACAAAAAGATGGAGCAAGAGTGAGGGTGGGAGAAAAAGAAAGATCGAGACCGAAAGAGAGGGGGAATAGATGAGAGTTGTGACAAAAAGAGAGAGAGGCGGGGAATGAAAGAGAGAGGGTCCGAATGGGAGGAGAGAGAAAAAAGTTTGAGAGGAAAAGATGGAAGAGGAAGGTGGCAAAGAGGTCAAGCAAAGAGTGACAGATTGAGTGGCACAGCTTGGGCACACCATAAAGGAAAACACGGTAAGAACGAAAGTAAGGCGAGAGGTAGATGAAGGAATAGTGGAAAAGAGTGAGAAAAAACAAGGCAAGAGGAAGGGATGACAGACGACAGATGAACATAAAGGTGATGGAGAGAAAAAGAGGAAAGTAGCCCAAAAGATAGGCGAACAGGAGTGTCAGGGTGCGAGAGAAAATTGAATGAGGAGAAGAGAATAAGAGCAAAGAGTGTGAGAGGCGTGCACGGAGGTAGAGTTGAGATAAAGGTTGAAAAGATGGAGAGAGCGTGAGAGTGAGAAAATCTGAAAGAAATTGGAGAATGAGGAAGTGAAAGAAAACGAAAAGCAGGTAGAGTGCTTGTGAGAGTATACGAAATAGAAGCGCAAGGGTGAGAAAATGAACAAGAGGCGAGAAAATTGATGAAAAGGTGACGGAGAGAAAGAAGTATAGGGAAAGGAAGAGTTAAAAAAGTGAGAAACAGGAAAGGAGAGGGTAGATATCAACAACAAAAAACGACGGGGTGAGTGTGCAAAAGGGTCGCTATGGAAAAAAAAATGGAAAAAGGGTGAGACCGAGAGCAAATACGAAGTAGGTGGAGAAGAGGGGAAAGGGAAGGTGGAGAGGGTGATGAACAAAGGTTTGTAGAAATTGCAAAGAAACCGCGTACCATGGGATGGAGAAGTGAGGAGAAATATCAAGTGAAATGGCAAACGCGACAGAGATTAAGAGAGAGAGAGAGAGGATTAGCAACATGATTTGAACCACACAGTGAGGCCAAAGAGAAAACTGGGTAAGAATGGCGTTTACGGATGAGGAAGAGTCAGTAGAGAGATGTGAGAGAGGAAAGGATGACAGAGATGACCGAGAGAAGGAAGAAGATAGCGCGAGCGATAGAGCAGAAGAGTGTTGACTGAGAAAGAAATCGCTGAGAGCAAAATTGAGGATGAAGGAGAGAGGTTGTGAAGAAGATTGTAAAGATTGTATCACATGAAAAGTCTGTGGTCATGTTGATAGGGCGACACTATCCCCAAAGCTGTCGATTCTTCCTGGGAGAAAAGGAACTACGGGTCACTACCCAGGTCCGTGATCTAGGTGTTTCTTATTCTAACACTCTATGCTTTGATGAACACATCAGCGCAATTTCGGCTAATGCACAAACAGGGGTTAATTTCACACTCAGAGCTTTTGCCACAAGGAAGTTGGACACTCTTTTCAAGTTGTCTACTACCTATGTAAGACCTATTGTCGAATACTTTCCTCAGTTGTGGTCTCCATACAAACAGTTTTTGGTTGGACTGTTTTTTTTTCTGGAAAGTGTTCAGAGAAAATTCACCTCACGGATATTTGCGAGAGCTGGCCTATTTGGGGTCCCCTATCAGGACTTGATAGTAAGGGACTCTATTAGTCAGTCGGATGCAACGTATCCTTCAATTTACTTGCAGCCTTTTTCGCCCACTCACGGAACCTTTTTCGCTTACTAAGCCGTTTTCATTCACGAACTCCCGCGGCTGCTGATCGCAACTGAATTATGTTGTAATCGTGCATGGGGTTGGGTCCGGATATTCTCGCTAAACGCCGCCTCACTGAAGAATGTTATGGGGCATGCGCTCTCGACAGTGACTTGTAGTGTTGTGGCGTAGAGGCTGTGGTAGCTACTCACGGATACGCGATTCGGGTTCGATTCCCTTGTGTGTAAACAGTTTGCAAATCTCTATTTCAGATTACGGAGGACTCTTGGGAACGGCCTGGTGGTCCCTCTGTTGAGGCGTCGGCTGGTGGGTCGTAGCGTTGCTGGTGGCTTCGGCCGGTGAGTTGTGGCGTCGGGTGGTGGCTCCAGGTGGAACGATGGCGAGGATGGCGGCTGGCTGTTCGTCGGTTGGCTAGTTGACTGACTGGTCGGCGGTTGGCTGGTCGTCTGGCGTCTTCGTCGTCCGCTGTCACTCCGTTGATAGTACCGCAATGACATAGGGCTCGCTTATATTGGGCAGTGGAATCTTCTAGAAGGTCTCAAGATCAAACCCTTCTTCGTGTGAGAGCAAATTAGCTACCATTTGGTAGGTCTCTTGGAATGACTTTTGAGCTGTGCACCGCCTCACCAACGTGAATTGATTTCAGTTATGCATCGAATTGGCTGCCACCAATTTGACTGCTGGCGAGATGGTAACTTCAAGTCTATGGATCTGTGTAGCTATTGATGGTGTCAGATACCTACAGCTGATTCTCTTTCACCCCTTGCCGCTACCTATGTGTCAACTAGTGTGCACATGCTTAAGTCGTTAGCTCCTTCTAGGGGACCCGAATTTAACATTTCGCTATTGGAGTAATGCTGCAGTAGCTGGTTGAGGATCCAAAGGTTTCGGAGAACCCCTAGCTTGAGGTCTCCCTCCCTCGACCTGTCCGCCTGGAGTCTCGATCAAATGCGTTCATCTCGAGTTAAGTTGACATCAAGCCCCAGTACTTCTAACAGACTGCGTTCTGAGTCAGGACAAGGATCTCGCTAGGGACATCTTCTCTCGTTTCCAAAGGGAAAGCAGCGCTACTGGTGTAATTGCTCGAGCTACACAAGTCCTCTTACGGTGCCCAATTCTACGTGACAGCGACTTGCCACGACTTGACTTCGCCTCTATTGTTTATTATTTATTAGTTGCCACTTCGTTTTTCCCATCAACCTTTATCTGTTGTGTTCTCTTGCATACGCTGAGCTAGCGAAGGTCTCGTCTTGTATATGGTTGTTTAATTTTTTTACAACATTACTTTGCGTAAATGAATAAATAAAAGGGAGAGTAGTACAGTACATGACAAAAAGAAAGAGGGATCGAAAGAAAAAAGAGTGAGAGAGTATCGGACTGAATTATAATCGGATAGAAGGACTGAAAGGAAGGAAAATGGTGAGAGGGAATAGACGGGCATAGACAGAGAGGGATAAGAAAAAGACCAAGAGTAAAATGTAGAGCCAGAAAGATAATGGAAGAAAAAAAGACAGAAGGGAGAGATGAAGGAAAGCAGGAAGTGGGACATAGTGGTAAAATTAATGAGACCGAGAGAATAAGACAGACAGACAGAGAGACGAAGAAAAGCAGAAAATGAGAAAGGGGTGGTGGAGTGAATGAATGAGGCCGAAAGGGAAGGAGGGAGAGAGGTGAGGAAAAGCAGAGAATGAGACAGTGCGGTAGAGTGAATGAGACCGAAAGAGAAGCACAGAATGGGATAGACTAGCAGAGTTAATGAATCCGAGAGAGAGAGAGAGACGGAATAAAGGAGAAGGAGGTATAGGGGTCGAAAGAAACTAGAGTGAAAAAAACTGGAGAGAGTTAGGGTTTTAGAGAAGAATTGAAAGAAAGAGCGAAAGAGCGAAGCGAAAGTGACAGAGTGCGAATAAGAGAAAACAACAGTAGTGTGGGAGGCCCAAGAAGAGAGTGGGAGAAAGATTAGGGCAAGGATAAGGGAGAAAGAAACAGATAGAGAAACGAGGAAAAGCAGACAGAACGGTTGGGTAAATGAGATAGAGACAGAGAAAGATAGAGAAATAGAGAGCATGGACGTAGGTGAGAAATAGCAAGAGGGAAGAAAACCAAATGGGTGGTGCGACAGAATAAGATGGAATGGCAAGAAATAGAAGAGAGAGCGGATAGACAAGATATTGAAAAGATGGTGTGAAAGGGTGTGTGCGGACGATAAAGCACGAAACAAAGGGCGAGACAGCATTGACGAAAAGGAAGTGACATGTACCACAGGCAATGAGGAAATTGGAAGAAAGAGGAAAGGCAGAGAGAGCGAGAGAGAAGGCAGAAAAGGCGGAAGAGGATTAAAAAAGGAAAGAAAGGGAAAGGTAACAAAGAACCCAGGTGCACTACTCCCTACTTAGCTATACATCTTCAGCCGCTTCTGATCTCCAATAGCACTCACTTCGATGACAGCTGCGTCAGTTTGATGATGGTCTGGCATCTTGCCGTCTCGTTACTCCACTTGCTCGGATTGAGATCATCCATCAATGTCATATCGGGCCTAATCTGATAGAAATCTCACACATTACAACACAGAGTCATTACAGTATGACATACCGTACTGCAGCAACCAGCTGGTACACAACGTCACCGACAACTCCACCCGTCTGCACAGTTTCGACGATTAATTGAATCTGGTGTGTAGATAGTCGACCGGCAAAATGCAGCAGTATCCGGGCAGTACCATTGAGCACGTGGGCGGAGTCCTAGAAAGGCAGACGTAGACGTGCTTGTAGATCATAGGTACGGAGCTGAGACCAGCATTCATCCGTGATCTTGCGTGCACACCGATTCTGGTACTAGTCGTTAATGCTCGTTAATGTGGCCTCCATGGTAAGGGGTGTGGGCGCATTAAGCCAGCCATGCCGTTAGAGCTTGTCATCCAGGAGCCGGCTTCATCAACGACTAACCTGCGGGTATAAGGGGGAGAGATACCCACGATTAAACATTCATCTCTATCCCTTATCTCATCTCTACCCCTTATACCGCGCATACTCGTGGGTTTAATTGTTAATGAATCCGGTCCCAGAACGTCGTATATTTAGTCGGTAGTCTGACTGTGACTGGGCCCATGTAGGCCACATTCCGACTAGTGCCTCAATTCTTAATTCAACTCACCGTGCAGCAGAACAAGTCTGACATGCTCGATACGATAAGGGATTCGACGTCCTCGCCCTCCGTCATGCAGAGGAAGTCTTCGATCTTGCGTCGGAGAAACAGAGTCAGTTCGTCGCTGGGAAAATGCGATACACACCAGAATATCACGTCTGAAACAGAGTTTCTGACGTGAATTTTGACCAATACTCGCAAAATTCCCATCTGAAGCGGTAGAAGCCAAGAAAATCGATAACATCAATCGATATTGATCGACCAATCGATATTGGCACCTCTGTTGAGAAGCTCACTTCACGGCAGTGAATATGTGTCCATCGATAGCGACTCAAGTTTGATTCTCTATGGACGCTGTGAAACTCTCCCGGAAGTCATTAATTCTGCGCGGATGGATGTACCGACAGACAGACAGAAAACGTGTTTTCTTGATATCCCTCAAGAACTTCGCCACCTATGGTAGTCATCTCAAATGGAATAAGACGAGGACTGTGCCGACTTCTCTTCCTTCGTTCAAACGTATGGCAAAAGCGACTGTATTCAGTGCAAAATAGGAAATCCGGTGGTGCGTTCTCCACGTTTCGTCATCCAACCATTTACTATCCTGTTGATCCTCCAGGTCTACAGACGCTCTATTATCCTATTGTTGTTCTGGTTGTGTTGATGTGTTTGGGTTCTGTATAACATGTGTCTTAAACAGCGTAATAAATTAAATGAAATGAAAAAATAAGTCGCTTTCTAGCCATGAGTATCAAAAACGATGTACGGTGCATCCCTGAAGGGCAAGGATCAACGCCAACTTTTTTCAAGGTTCGTCTGCGCAAAATTAGTGACCGCTAATCTGGATGACCCTCACAAGGTGTGCATAGAGTCAACTAACCCTCTACTAAGTGGGTCACAGGAATATGATGGTCGCAGAACGGGTCTCACAAGGATGCGACCTCGATCGATTGTCAATCAATGCTGATCAATAGTGCTGTACCTTTCTGCTCGCAAAAGTACAACAGATCACGCAGCCCAGAAAGAGATGGCGTAAAGTCATCCTTTTCTCCTTATCGTCTCTTTTAAAGCTCCTACTAGGTATAGGCGAGTGTTCGTCCGTTTGTCCATTTGTCCATCCGCGCAAAATTAATGACCGTTAAATTAGACAGTATTCGCCACATGTGCAGAAAGTCAAATAACCGTCTACTACAATGTATTTACATGGTACATTATGGTGGTCATGGAACCGGCCTTGCAGGAACGAACCTAGATCGATAGATCGATCTTTGCCAATCAATGTCTATCACTAGTACCGTAACGTACCGGTCGTACTAGTGTGATGGATCGCATATGCATACTAGAAAGAGATTGGTTAACGTCATGCCTTATCCGTACTATCGTTTCCTCTTAAAAAATCCTACTACACATAGAAGAGTTTGTTAGTTCGTTTGTCCAAATGCCTATCCGCGCAAAATTAATAACCGTTGGGCTAACTTCACAGAATGTACACAGAAACAACTTGCCCATCAATATGGCCACTGAACTGGTTTCACATGAAGGAAACGAGATTTTTCGCCCGATCAATCAAACGATCGATATTATCGATTTTTTCCAAGATTTTGCGTAGGATATCGGCCAAAAAGAACACACTGTACAAGCAACGATAACGTACTTTCCCATTCGGCCTGTTGTCTGAGACGATGACACGTCGTGTACACGGTGAAGAGGTCGGACAACACCTTGGCGGGGCGGCTCTGCTCCAACAGCACTTCGGCACGGGCCAACTGGTTGGCTATACCGGCATCGTGAGAGGCGGGGCGTTGACAGTACTTCTCATACAGACGCAGAAGCAGCGATACCACCACTGAAGCGGACGACTCGAAGTTCAGCGACTGGAAGCTCTCTTTGACGAACTCGGACACAGGTGGATCTGTAAGATGAAGTGATTCTGCGATCCTGCCTGAATTCTAGAAATCAAAAGTCAAGCACTGGCCGTTGATGTTGATGTTGTCGATGAGGTTGTCAACAAGTGTGTCGTCAAAGGAGTGCGGCAGCTCCTCAATGGTCGCAAAACGTCCGATGACCTGCTTCAGCTGATCCACAACCACACAGCTGGCTACCATCGTTCTTCTGGAAGGTGCTGTTCACCTGGAAGTGCACACGTAGAGTAAACGTGTGCGGCTCGAGTTACCCAAAAGCTGTTTCATTTCCTATATGGGAGCGCTCAAAAAATGACTATACCGCCTGCATGCACACCTTGAACCATAGTTTTGTCAACGAAACAATGTTCACTGGTCCGGGATTTCCAATTAAGGTCTGAGCCAAGGCAAATGCTTCGAGGCGTTACTGATCATTTTGCTGCTTGAGCGCGGACCAGGTGCACTCCATTACTCCATTCGTCCCTGTCGCATGCCAGAGTGCTCCAATGGATCCCCTCGCTCGAGGGACACGAAGAGCGTCATAGCGGTCGTTCAGGGCTTTCACGAAGAAGTCCGACCAACGCGGTGGTGGGCGTCCTGGTGTTCTCTTGACATCCCGCGGAATCCAGTCGGCAACGGCTCTCGTCTAGCGGGTGTCGGGCGAGGTGCATTACGTGGCCCACCTAATTTTCGACGACATGCTCTACCCAGCAACTTGGTTCTCGAACGTCCAGGACGCTCTTTGGTTTAACTTCAGACGCCTTCTATTAGTTGCGTGAATCGTATAACTTCGAGCGTCATCCGCTCGACTCCCAGCAGTTGCCCAACGCTGACCGCATGTCCATTCTGCTTTCGTACAGGCCAAGTGTCTGAGGCGTATGTCAAGGTAGGAAGAAGGTGGAGTCGAATAGGTGGGCACGAAGTCGGACGTTCTTCGTCTTCTTCGCGACCTATTTGACGCTCTCGAAAGCTCCTCTTGTTTCTTCCTGCCCAGCTGTGGCGCTAGGTCGTTGACCATGGCCATGATGGTCGAGTGGATAGCAAGGCGGGCTTGTGGGCGGGGGGCCGAGGGTTCGATACCGAACGGGGCCAGGGGATTTGCTTGGTACAGGAGAAGAATACATTTTCGCTTTGGTAGGGTACTTTCTTCGCTTCCTAACCTGGCTTTCAACCTGTTCTCAGATGTGGAAGAAGCTGGTTTGTCGTGTGGAGTGATGTAGAGCGTCCATCAAACCACGCTTGTGTCGCTGAGAAATGCTATTCCCACATGACCTCCTTGGAATGGTCTCAATCAGTTCCGGAAGTGCTTCTCACTGTCACTTCATTTGTGAACTTGATCAACAAGTATTGATTCGACCCATCATCAAGACACGCTAATCTTTCTTCGGATTTCTCTACAGACTGATCTTTATTCTTCTCGCAACTTTCACCATTTCAGCTAACTGTCACCAAGTACTGCATATTTTATCCACCTCATTTGATTGAGCGCCTTGCTGTGTATTTCTTCCTCATCACTCTCGTATACACTTACGAGAGACGGGTTGGGGCATTGCAGACAGGAAAATTTGCACCCACTCCCTCGACTCTAGAGGTCGAAAAAAATTCATCCGAAATTCATCAATAGGGTTACTTGGGATGCAGATCGCCAGTTTGGCAACCATTTTCGGTGAAGTAGATTACAAAAGGTTACGATGGCTAGTGTTATTAAAGGGGTATACGCAGAATAACCAGCACTGCTGCTTTTCACGACTCCAGAAGTCGAGGAGAGATCGAAAGAAACAATTCCGCTCAAACATCGTCCAGGGGGTTATTTAGGGTGCAAATCACGGATATGATATCTATTTTTAAATTTCGGTCGATTACGTCAATAGAATCGTTTTCTTCTCCAATGTGGCCTTCTTCAATGTTATTTTCCAACATTCGACATTGAGATGCAAAGTAGTGCAAAGTGAAAATTTAGAAGAATAGATGATAGATTTGTGTCAGCATCTTAAGTTACTTCCATGTGTGAAGTCAGGGCGAAATCGGTGGTCATGACCTCGTCACCCTTATTCACCGCTACTCAATAATAAGGTACCCTACCGAAGCCAAAATGTACTCTTCTTTTGTAAAAATGGGAAACGACCACCTAGCAAATCCCTAACCCCATCCGGAATCGAGCCCTCGACCCCCGCACACAAGTCCGCCACTCGGCAATCTAGTCGCTGCCGACGCGTTGCGAACGAATCTCTTGAATGCACACTGCAGCTTCGTCTAAAAAGCGTAGGAAATTATCGTGTTACTATAATCAAACATTTAATTTGAGCTCCAAACCTTATGGAGGTTAAGCTTTGAATACGACAGGGCAATTCCAGGTGTAACTTTTTCCTTATCAGCCCGCTCTAAAGTGATGCCATTTTTTGCCATCTTCGGACCACCCAGGTGCATTTAGCAAAAACGAAACATAGTTCTGTGATTCTCGTCCGATGCCCTACAAGACCATATAGGTCACGTTCAGAATCTCCGGACCGAGTTCACTGACCTCCATCGTGAGTAGGAACGCTCTGAGAGCGCAGAGATTCGATGATCGCTCCAGTTTCGGCAGAGTCGAATGCGTTCTTCAGGTCGATGAACGTAAGGCACAGTGGCAGCTTGTACTCTCGCGAGACTTCTATGTGCCTCGTAATGGTGTCTATGTGGTCGATCGTGCTGAATCCTCTCCGAAATCCTGCTTGTTGGCATGGCTGTCCTTCGTCCAGCGTTCTGCTGATCCCATTCAGGACGACTCGAGTGAACAGCTTGTAGACTACGGACAGCAGGCAGATCGGGCGATGCCAATGCCGTGCACGGCCACCTTCTTGCACATCAAGACGGTCCTGCTGGTCTTCCCCTGAGATGGTACTTCGCACTCCAACAGGTAGCGTGTGAAGAGCCGCGCCAGGGTGTTGATGAGCGTTGGCGGGACGTTCTTCAGGTGTGCGGATCTGATCCTGTCGGACCGGGTGCTGTACGTCTCTTCACCTACGAGATGGCGTGTCGGATCTCAGAAGAGAGAACAGAGGAGAGCATTCATCCATCCTACGGAAGATGGCATGACGGGGAAGGTGGATGTGGCTATTGAAGAGATCGGGGCAGAAGTCGTGGATGACATTCTCCATTATCGTTCTGACGGAGCAGCTTCTTCAGTATCAACCGTAGAGAACCGTATTGAACCTATCTTGAACGGTACACTCCTTTTCCTAATTGCCATTTGCCTTTTTTAGGCCAGAGATCATGTTCACCGCCCGTACTCAGGGAATAAATGACCTTCCAGCTTCCTACTTGGCTTATTCAGCCACTTGACACCATATTTAGGGCCATTCATTATTTATATTTATTATTATTTTTTATTATTTATTATTATTTAGGGTGGGTACGTCGCGCAGCTTGCAGAGTGGAATCCGGAGTGACACGATTCACGCAAGTGAGAGGCCTTAAGAAATCCGAGCTTTGTCGACGTTCGAAGATCAGAGACACTGTCGCATGGACCAAGTCGTCGAAAATTAGGTGGACCGGCCAGGCCAGAGTTTCACAGACACTCGCTGAACGAGAGCCGTCACCGACTGGATTGACTGGATTCCGCGGGATGCAAGAGAACACAGGACGCCCACCAACGCGTTGGCCGGACATCTTCGTGAAAGTTCTGAACGATCGAAATGACGCTCTTCTTGTCCCTCGAGCGAGGATCCATTGGAGCACTCTGGCACGCGACAGGGACGAATGGAGACGCTGCTGGCGCCCTCTCGAGCAACTTGATGGTCAACGGGACTGTAGGTGATACAGGTGATGGATACTCCCACTGATCAGATATCTTGCAATAGTTATATCACCGATATACGCTTCCACAACGACAGCATTCACAAATCTGTATGAACGTGGTTTATTTCAGCGCAAGGCTATCAACATGATAACTTGACCAGATCACATTTTTCATCGATTAGAACTGCTGTTGAAAAGTGACAGATACAGGTGTATATGGCCGCTATTACTACAACACTCTTTACACAGTGCAAATACGGCTATACATCAGGTAGGTAAAGCATAAAACGAGTACGTACACTAGAGTCTTAAGCGACTAGACGGCGATAAAACAGAGCACAGCTCATCTAACTGCGCAACTACTTCGTAATGTCAACCCATTCACCCGGCAGAACCGTAAAATGAAGTAGGAGTAGCGAGTGTTTAGAGTTTGGTGGTGGAGTCGGCGGCGAGCAGAGCTTCAATATCCTTCACCATGTCCTTTGGCTCCGTCGTCGGACCGAATCTGAACACACAGAATAACGGGCAATAGTTACGTGCAGCACCACAGATCCCCACAAAACATTACTTGGCACAATTCAAGTTGTTGCTTTTCTACTGCTTTTGCTTGCTTTTCTACTATTTGAAGAGTGGAAATTCTCGCAGCGGTATCCGCTTCCGCCGTCGTGACCCCCGATAAGATCCTAGCTCTCCAGAAATCCCACTATCCGAACGGTTCATTTATCCTGCGTTTGTAGAAAAAATGACGATTCTGAATTATCCAAATCGGCGTCGGATCCAATGCACGTAACAACTGGCGTACCCTCCCACTCCCACCTCCGTTTTTGTTCAACTCTGAAGTCATTACGCGCCATCACACTTCGTAGAGGTCGAAGAACGCCATAAGAAAGTCGCATGCAGATACCTTCGCCTACTGGGAATCCATGGCGGCCAGCTAGTCGATGTGTTTCAATTATAGCGAAGGAGAAAGAAAAAAGGACATGAAGACTCACCTCTTCACAACCTTGCCATTTCTATCGACGAGGAACTTGGTGAAATTCCATTTGATGGCGTCGAAAATGGTGCCTCCCTGCAACTTGAATTCAATTTAAATCAGTCAAACAAAGTACCGTTGAACAAGGTGCTCTATAACTCAGGCTCTACATAAAGGACTAAAGGCGATTACAGAAAAACCTTACGCCAGTCAGGAATGATGCCTAAATCTAATCAGTTTTAGAGCACTCAGAGCGCAAGCGAGCTCTGACCACTTACTTGTTGCTTCTTCAGGAATTTGTACAGCGGGTCAGCATGGTCGCCATTGACGTCGATCTTAGCATAGAGGTCTGGCTCGAAGCTGAACTTGCTTGTTTGAAAGTTCTTGATGTCGAGCTCGCACGCCGGTTCCTAAATGTTGACATACGAATGATGAAGGAAAAGCTCTCCGCTCTCCGATCCACCTTGAACTACCAGCGCATTTACCCCCTCATCCGTTGTTCAAGACGCTTCCAATGAGGAAAAAGAGCAAGCTGTCTCGCTTGTCTTGCTTCCACAAATCTTTCTGGATCTTGTAAAAAGAACGGTACCATCGTGAGCGCTGTACGGGCTGCAAAGGGGGAGGCATATTCTCAGAACTCGCCCTTCTTTAACATTCATCCTAGTTTTTGGGTACGTTTAGCGCAGTCGGAGCTGCCGGTTGTGGCGTGCAGCCGATACCAGGTTCGTGGTTCGGATTTCCCGCCCAGGTCAACCAAACCTTCCATCCCTCCGAGGTCGATGAATCGGCACCAGTCCGGCGTGGAAAGGATAAAATACTGAATTGTCCATCGGCTGGCCGCCGCAAGTCATTCATTGTATGGCCAAATACGCATTCAGATCGCCTCCACATCCCGTAGAAGTAAAATGCGTGGCGCATCGCAAAAGGGAGTTAGTAACGCCGTTCTTCTAACATTTTTATCCTTTAGACAGAACAGTAGAACAATCAAAGTAAGTTTCTAGTCTCAAAAAAAAAACAGATGGGTGATATGGAACTACTGTATTTTCACGACTTCAGAGGTCGGTCGAGAAAATGGTGAAAAAAATCGCCCAAACTTGGCCGATGGGGGTTAACTGCGGACGTTGTTTTTGAAATTTCGGCCGATTACTGTAGATTAGGGTAGATAGGGGTGACTAAGGCTGTCAAGGTCGTGATCTCCAATTTCGCTCAAGCTTCATCGATGGTGTTATTTCGGGGTGCTGGTCTCGAGTCCGACATCCGTTTATAGTATTACGGTGGAGTACGGTAGGTTACGATAGGTGTAGGTGAGAGTCGGGATCCTAAACACTACACGAAAACAATACTCTACCATCAACGTTTTCCCTTAGAAGCTGTGTTCATAAGATAACTATTACGTAAAGTTGAGAATCTCCCTAATCATTCAAAGTGTGTCCAGAAAATCATGCAGAAACTTTCCTTGCTCGCACCTACCGTAACCTACCGTACTCCACTGCACTGCTAGAAACGTATGTCAGATTTGTGATGCCAAATAAACCCTTGGCAAGATTTAAACCGTCGGTGATCATGACACTGACAGCTCTACTCGCTCGCACCTACCCTAAATTACCGTACTCAGATTCGTGACCAGCACCCCAAATAACCTCCTTGAGCGAGAGCTTTCGTGGAAATGCAATAGTGCCCAATACGCCTCTCCGTAAAATTTCAGGTAGAATTCTTCAGCGATCTCCAAGACTTGTACAAGCACCCACAATAAAACAGTAAAAACTCCCACCTGTCCCCCGAACTGATTGCACGGGAACGCAGCAATCTCCAATCCTTGCGACTTATACTTGTCCAACAGCTCTTTGAACTGAGTATAGTTTGCATTGGTTAGGCCACATTGAGAGGCAACATTGACGATCACAACGACTTTTCCTCTAAAAGACAGTAGAGTATATCAGTAGTCACAGCATAACTGAAGGGTGGAGATGTTGTCAGATGATTCCTTAGCACGGGACATGAAGCTCCACCGCCTGGATGCGCTTACTTTCGAACCTACCCGAAAGTACCTGCCCAACCTACTTGTATTTCTCGAGTGAGACTTCCTTCTCGTCGGCGTCTTTCACTTTGAACTGGTAGATGGTTGGGGCGGACATTAGTGCTGGTGATATGTGAACGAGTCGACGGAAAGTGGCTGAAAGCATCTATGCTGCGGGTTAGTAGCCACTCTTGCATACACTGTTACGTAAGAAAATACGGAAACACGCACACCGATGCGGAGCTTATATAGGACGATGGAGCACAGCTGCAGAAAGGTAACTCTGAAACCCATCGATAGGGCTTGTTCATTCTTCCCGACTGATCGGCCAAGCAAATCATACGTATCGATTTTTGCAGAGCGAGCGCCAGAAAAAATCGATACGTATGTTTGTCTGGCCGACCAATCGCTCCCGTCGCGAAGTATGAACAGGGCCATAGCAAGGGATTTCGCCCATTGGTGACCTGTTTTCATTTGGCAGTCCAACACGATGAAATTGATATTTCACCGGTAGGTGAGCGAAATTTCTTCAGCAGTGGAACTAGGCGCTTTGGGGGGGGGGGGGGGGGGGGGGGAAACTGAAATGTGTTAAAGCTCGCCGAAAAATACATCTCAAACTCCGAACACAGAAATTTTGTTGATTCTCCGGAGAGCCAGTTTCTTCGCTGAATTATAGTTGCTGTTCTAGTTAACCGCTGCAAATGTCTGAGTTCGCACGAAATATAGGCGTTTGCCGCTTTTGACGCCTCCTGAGTTGTTACACAAATTAAGCGTCACTATCTTAAATCTTCTCAGATACTCGCAGCGGTCAACTGGAAGGGCAGCTGCTGTTAACAGACGAAGTAGACCGGCAGATGGACAGTGTTTATCCTAAAACCAGCGTCCGTCGCCGGCTTCGCCGGCGACTGACGCTGGATGTGCGGGCCACGCCAGGCTTGCCGGCTTCGGGTATGGTGGGCCACGCTGAGAACGGAGCCCAAACCTAGATGGGATTCCTTACTCACCCAGCGTCCGTCGCCGGCTTCGCCGGCGACTGACGCTGGATGTGCGGGCCACGCCAGGCTTGCCGGCTTCGCCGGCTTCGGGTATGGTGGGCCACGCTGAGAACGGAGCCCAAACCTAGATGGGATTCCTTACTCACCCAGCGTCCGTCGCCGGCTTCGTCGGCGACTGACGCTGGATGTGCGGGCCACGCCAGGCTTGCCGGCTTCGCCGGCTTCGGGTATGGTGGGCCACGCTGAGAACGGAGCCCAAACCTAGATGGGATTCCTTACTCACCCAGCGTCCGTCGCCGGCTTCGACGGCGACTGACGCTGGATGTGCGGGCCACGCCAGGCTTGCCGGCTTCGCCGGCTTCGGGTATGGTGGGCCACGCTGAGAACGGAGCCCAAACCTAGATGGGATTCCTTACTCACCCAGCGTCCGTCGCCGGCTCCGCCGGCGACTGACGCTGGATGTGCGGGCCACGCCAGGCTTGCCGGCTTCGCCGGCTTCGGGTATGGTGGGCCACGCTGAGAACAGAGCCCAAACCTAGATGGGATTCCTTACTCACCCAGCGTCCGTCGCCGGCTTCGCCGGCGACTGACGCTGGATGTGCGGGCCACGCCAGGCTTGCCGGCTTCGCCGGCTTCGGGTATGGTGGGCCACGCTGAGAACGGAGCCCAAACCAAGATGGGATTCCTTACTCACCCAGCGTCCGTCGCCGGCTTCGCCGGCGACTGACGCTCGATGTGCGGGCCACGCCAGGCTTGCCGGCTTCGGGTATGGTGGGCCACGCTGAGAACGGAGCCCAAACCTAGATGGGATTCCTTACTCACCCAGCGTCCGTCGCCGGCTTCGTCGGCGACTGACGCTGGATGTGCGGGCCACGCCAGGCTTGCCGGCTTCGCCGGCTTCGGGTATGGTGGGCCACGCTGAGAACGGAGCCCAAACCTAGATGGGATTCCTTACTCACCCAGCGTCCGTCGCCGGCTTCGCCGGCGACTGACGCTGGATGTGCGGGCCACGCCAGGCTTGCCGGCTTCGCCGGCTTCGGGTATGGTGGGCCACGCTGAGAACGGAGCCCAAACCTAGATGGGATTCCTTACTCACCCAGCGTCCGTCGCCGGCTTCGCCGGCGACTGACGCTGGATGTGCGGGCCACGCCAGGCTTGCCGGCTTCGCCGGCTTCGGGTATGGTGGGCCACGCTGAGAACGGAGCCCAAACCTAGATGGGATTCCTTACTCACCCAGCGTCCGTCGCCGGCTTCGCCGGTGACTGACGCTGGATGTGCGGGCCACGCCAGGCTTGCCGGCTTCGCCGGCTTCGGGTATGGTGGGCCACGCTGAGAACGGAGCCCAAACCTAGATGGGATTCCTTACTCACCCAGCGTCCGTCGCCGGCTTCGTCGGCGACTGACGCTGGATGTGCGGGCCACGCCAGGCTTGCCGGCTTCGCCGGCTTCGGGTATGGTGGGCCACGCTGAGAACGGAGCCCAAACCTAGATGGGATTCCTTACTCACCCAGCGTCCGTCGCCGGCTTCGCCGGCGACTGACGCTGGATGTGCGGGCCACGCCAGGCTTGCCGGCTTCGCCGGCTTCGGGTATGGTGGGCCACGCTGAGAACGGAGCCCAAACCTAGATGGGATTCCTTACTCACCCAGCGTCCGTCGCCGGCTTCGCCGGCGACTGACGCTGGATGTGCGGGCCACGCCAGGCTTGCCGGCTTCGCCGGCTTCGGGTATGGTGGGCCACGCTGAGAACGGAGCCCAAACCTAGATGGGATTCCTTACTCACCCAGCGTCCGTCGCCGGCTTCGTCGGCGACTGACGCTGGATGTGCGGGCCACGCCAGGCTTGCCGGCTTCGCCGGCTTCGGGTATGGTGGGCCACGCTGAGAACGGAGCCCAAACCTAGATGGGATTCCTTACTCACCCAGCGTCCGTCGCCGGCTTCGCCGGCGACTGACGCTGGATGTGCGGGCCACGCCAGGCTTGCCGGCTTCGCCGGCTTCGGGTATGGTGGGCCACGCTGAGAACGGAGCCCAAACCTAGATGGGATTCCTTACTCACCCAGCGTCCGTCGCCGGCTTCGCCGGCGACTGACGCTGGATGTGCGGGCCACGCCAGGCTTGCCGGCTTCGCCGGCTTCGGGTATGGTGGGCCACGCTGAGAACGGAGCCCAAACCTAGATGGGATTCCTTACTCACCCAGCGTCCGTCGCCGGCTTCGTCGGCGACTGACGCTGGATGTGCGGGCCACGCCAGGCTTGCCGGCTTCGCCGGCTTCGGGTATGGTGGGCCACGCTGAGAACGGAGCCCAAACCTAGATGGGATTCCTTACTCACCCAGCGTCCGTCGCCGGCTTCGCCGGCGACTGACGCTGGATGTGCGGGCCACGCCAGGCTTGCCGGCTTCGCCGGCTTCGGGTATGGTGGGCCACGCTGAGAACGGAGCCCAAACCTAGATGGGATTCCTTACTCAACCAGCGTCCGTCGCCGGCTTCGCCGGCGACTGACGCTGGATGTGCGGGCCACGCCAGGCTTGCCGGCTTCGCCGGCTTCGGGTATGGTGGGCCACGCTGAGAACGGAGCCCAAACCTAGCTAGGGATGTTTCCTCACCCAGCGCTGGTCGCCGGCTTCGCCGGCAACCAACGCTGGGTAAGGAAGCATCCCTAGCGTCGAAGTCGAACACGTAGAAACGAACGAATGCTACAGATTGATGCCTTGCTGTCCATCACTCACATCCCTGTATAGCATTCAAGAAAACGCAGCAGCACTCCTGCTTCGTCTGGAGTCGTGTTCACTATCTATTGCAGCTCGTCAGGCCTAATCGAACGCCTGACCGTTTCCGTCCAGCCGCCGTGCCTTATGCGACGACGTGTGACGATCTTCGGAAGAGGTGACTTGGGACAAAAATACTGTCCTCCTCTGCATACAGTGCTAGTGGAAATTGGTCAAAGCACTGCAGAAAGTTGGGACCTTTTTCCTTCCTTCACTGCATCTGAGGGAAATTCAGTATCGCGTTCAAAAAATCGATAACACCGCTGACTGCTTGATCCAGGTAATAGGATATTGATTGCCAGATCGAAGTGTGAGCCAAGGACGCAAGTGTGAGTAGCGCCGCGTCGCAGACCTCTACCGCAACGCTGCACGTGTTGTCTGAACCCGGCAGCGGCGGCTCGTCATAGCCGCGATGACGCCTTGCGAAACCTCATCAAGTGGGTGTTCTTTGGTGACCACCCGGCAGTGGAGGCGTCGTGATAGTCAACAGCGGCGGTCATGGCTGCCTGGGTAGTAAACACCGGCGGTCATGGCTGCCTGCCATGCTGCCATGTTGTGGTGTTTACGGTTGGCGGCGGCGATACGACGAACGGCTGGGTCTAGCGACGGCTGTCGGCAGAATGTCGGCAGAAAGCGACAGAAGTCTCCCGTCAGTGATTCATGCCTCTCTGCTTTATATAATAGGATTCGACGGAATTTTTATAGCAGTGGTTTGAAGCGTGTTTTTCGACCAGCATTGATCCATTTAATTTTCGCAGTTTACTGCCAAGATTTCGGGACCATTCTAGCCAAAGCTGTGCCTCATCGCTTAACATAAGCGCCCTCTGACACAAGACACCAAATAGGATATGGGTATAGCCATGCACACACACATACAGAAACACCACCACGGAGAAGGAGCATTACTGCCTCCTTCACAGAAGCTGGGAATGAAACGCGAGCACAATACCAGATTTCTCAATCGGCCAACCGACAAATGTGCCGTTGCTTGCTGCCGAGGGACGACTGCGGTCGAGATAAGGCGCAATGACAGCGTCATGGAGATGGATAGGCACATCAGAACAGGAGCACGTGAAGAAAGGCAAACTGATCTGCGAAGATAGCCGGACTTGTGGCTAAACTTACAAAGCTAGCGACGAGTTGTCCGTCAAATCGGACGAGAAAAACTCGCTCGATGCGTCCGACAACTTATCGCTTCTCTAGGAGTTTAGTCATGCACCAGACAAAGGCACAGGAACTCGTCATATAGAACTCATAAAACAGATGACACCATTCAAAGACGCACGCAAATGGGAGCATGGGAGCAGTGAGCGCTGATCTCTTCCCTAAGTTACTGCACACATCTGAACACCACACAGAATGAAGATAAGCGAGGACGAATGGCCAGAATGTAGTTGTGCATGGCCCTGTATCAAGACATGAGCCGTCCCGAAAATCAACATAACATCTTTTTCCGTGCTTCAATGAGAAATCACTGTTCCAGCGACAACAACCTTACATAAGGGCCTGTTCATACTTCGCGACAAGATCGACTCGTCACCCGTGCCAAACATGCATATCGAATAAACTGAGCGCGCGCCGCCGAAGTGTTCATACTCGAGCGCCCGCGCTGTCGCTCCAGGCGCTTTTGTTGCTCTAGTCGCTACTGTCGCAGCTGTCGCCTGTTCATACTTCCATGCGCTGCGCTCTTGTCGCTGCTGTCGCGAAGTATGAACAGGCGCTAAGCCATAGTTTATACTTGCGCCGCTGCGCTGCGCGACCCAATCCTCGGAATAGATATCGATCAGCTGGCGCGAAAAATCGATATCTATTGCGATCGCGCTGCCACGCCCTTAGTCAAAGTCGGCCCTTCTTAAACACCTTGGACGGCTGCGCACAGTACCCAATCAAAGCTTCCTTTTTACACGTACGCCTTGCTTCTCTACAAGATCCTCATCGTAGCAGAATAACATCTCGTGGTCCCTACAGCGCCGAACGATGCAGTTCAAGAGGAGTGGGCAGACTTGATATAACCCTAGTTTTCTGCCGCTACTCTGGTAAACATTCTCCAATTCTCGGTGATTAAGGAGCACTTGTTGGCTCCCGCGAGAACCCTGCATACGGTGCGAAAGCTCGTCAAACCCCGTCCCGGAAAACTCGTCACTACTTGTGCCGCTCTAAACGCGAGTGACTTGTGTAACCTAAAACAACCTTATGAGGAAGGTCAACGAAGTGACCGTGGAGATTCTTCAAGCGATCCATATAGTCTTGTACGGCTTTGTCTGGAAAGTCCTGTAGCGGTTTCCAAAGTTCCTGGGAAGGCCAAAAGTGACTGAGAACTGTCCCGCTTCAGTGCGGGCTGACAAGGTAACCTGCCGCCTCTAATAGCCTTGTCGTGCTGAGAAATTATCCTGCAAAAGGAATGGAGCTTTAACATAGAATCTAACACGATTGCAGCTATGATTGAAGCTCGTCATCTTTTGCAGGATAGTTTCTAAGCACGATAAGGCAATTATAGGCGTCATTTTGCCTTATCAGCTTGCACTGAAGCGCTACAGTTTTTAGCCATTTTTAGCCTTCCCAGAAACTTTGGAAACCAAACCACAAAAATGGTGCTTCCCAGACGACACCTTATAATCCTATGTAGATCGCTTAATAACTCTCCACGGTCACTTCGCTGACATTCCTCGTATGGTAACGAAACGGCGAGCCACGAATTGGACAGATCTGGACAAACCAGAGACCAGATTCATCAACCGCTTACCGCCCTCCAACGGCGGAAATACCACCAAATACCGATCCTAATGAATGTCAAGGGGCCAAACGACCAAACTTGAACTGTAACGAGATGGAATTCTGCTGACTCACTTCGACGCCTCAAACTAGAGCCGCAAAGAATTGGAAGCAATAGAAAACAAAGCACTATTTAGGACTCTGGACGAAGCAGAATTCAACCACTATCCACAGACTTTAGCAGACCGATAGCCAGAAAACACCCGCCGAAGGGAGCTGGAACGGAATAAGCGGCATGCGACGACGAAACGGCCAACGGTCACCCTCCATCCCTAACACACTCGATCAGAATGACACACAGAACCAGCCGACTGCCTCCTCCTGCCGTCGCGTCGCCGTCACTGCAAGAAGGGCTGCGCCTTTCGCAATGCTACCCCGTCAATATTTTCCACAGGCGCCAGATCATAGATCACACCGCCGTCGCAGGCCCGCCCATTGGCGGTCACGGTGGCATGAGCGAGTCCGCGACTGCAGGGTTACCCTCATCAAACTAGGAGGCCTGACTACTGAACTTAAAGATCGTCTATAGACTTCATCGTTGGCAGCGAAAGGTACTCAGAGCTGTCCCAGTTGGGCGGGACCGGCGAGAATGTGTGTAATGCCGCGTTAAATTGCGGCAGACGGGTTCGCTCGCCTTTCGCCAACTAGAACTAAATAGATGGTAAAACGGCCATTAAAAGGGAAAATAAAGTGAAACGCAATGCCCGTACTTTGTGTCATTCATTTTTCTTAAAAAGGGCTTTGTAGCGGGGCCAAACAGGGGTAAAAACGCTTTTTTCGGGGAAAAGAGCTATCCCCTTTTGGGTATAGATTTAGGCGCCAATACGGGAATGAGCGTGCAGTCCCTGACAAGCAAGGATATTTTCGACTACAGCTTGCGGTAGGGTAGAATATTTCGCTCTCCTAACGAAGGCCCATCTCCGCTCTGTGCTAGAAAGTGAGCTTTACTACGAAAAAAAAAAAACTAGAAAAATTAATCATCATTTGAATGCACCCTCCAAACCCGTATTGCGCTTAGATTCAAAGCCTAATTTCCGGAAAAAACACCATTTTTGACACTGTTTTGTAGCACTACAGAGCTCTTTATAGAAGTAAAATTAAAAATATATGAGGTTACTAACTTTATGTTCCAATTTATTTTTCCTTTTAATGGCCGCAATAAGAGAAGATTTTGCTAATATTCGGTTATAGAGCTATATCTAAGGTAAAATGAAAAATGGAAGATTGTATGCCTTTTCTTTTAAAGGCCCGTTTTGCCACGTAATTGGTCCACAATTGGGGGGGGGGGGGGAGGGAAGGATGCGATAAAGGAGAGCGAGCAGGCCTGACACAATTTTACGCGATGTTAAACACGTCCCCGTCGGTCCCATCTATCTAACCACTATGGTGCTTCCCAGACAACGCCCTACAACCCTATATAGGTCGCTTTGAGAAACTCCACGGTGACCTCTTTGACCTTCCTCGTAAGAAGGGCCAAAGTACACTTTTACTAAAGATGAAATCTATAGACGTATACAGAGGTTTGGAGACGGTAGAAGAGGGGTTTCTGGACCTGTACCTCGCTATAGCTCCGAGCACTGAGAAATGTGCTACTAAGCATCGCGGACAAATTCAAATGAAACGATGGCGAGGTAGATCAACTTTCAGAACAAGGAAAATCGTTCGTACCATAAGGGACACCCGACAGTTCACACATCCTGCTTGCCCCACCCAACTAGGAGTGCCGCGATTTCGAATCCAAATCGTCAGGGCATGAGCTCAAGGCTGGACCTCTCCTCATAATTTCTTTTTTTTATCACGGTTTGCTATTGCAGGAGAGATTCGATTCCACAAGTGAACGCGGAATAAGAATCCATTGTTCTAAGCGCATATAGTAAATTGTATGCAAATTAAAGGCGCCGGTCATCACCCGCACTCCGGATCGATTTTCAAGGTTCGGGTCCCGCCAAGGCCGACTAACCCTTCTATCCATCCAGGAGAATCGGCATATTGGAACCAGATCTGCCAGGGAAGGACCACCGACGAGGCGACTGATTAGGTCCTAAGCAGCGCAAGTCATTGTCTGGACGAAAGACGCATTCAGACCGAACAATATCCAGTGGAAGTAGAACGGGTGCTGCATCCCAAACACAGATTGATTATCGTCGTCATTTATCCTTTGTCAACTGAAAACTCAAGGATGAAGGATGAAGGTCGGCGCTATGTAGGGCGCGCCATGCATCCTATTTCTACGGGATATCGTGGAGGCGATTTGAACGCGTATTCGACCATACGATGACTTGCGGTGGCCAGCCGATGAACGAGTCAGCGCTTTACCCTTCCCAGGCAAGTCTGGTACCTGTTCATCGCCCCGGAGGTACAAAAGACTCGCTGGCCTGTGCTAGCGCATTCCAAACCAACCACACAAGTGTCCATTTCGCTTCGTTTCAAAGTCCTGTTGTTTCCATGGCAATATTAGGATCTAGCGACCCTTTCTACGATCACATATACAACGAGCGTCAGTGAGAGACATATATTTGGACGAATTTCATTCAACAATGACCGAGGTAACAACAACAATAACAACGTGATAAACACCGCGGAATCACACGACAACAACAATAGATCTGTAACACAAGAGCCAAAGATGCGGACGAAAAATAGCGAGTGAATAGAAGGAATTCGTTGCAACGAAGAAAGAGAACTGATGAATCAAGAGGACAAGGCGAGATACTTGGTCATGTGCTTCTTGTTCTTGGTCTTTGGCTTTTTCACACCGACATCGCTGACCAGCGACTCTTGTTTCCTCACCTTCTTCTTTCCAAGGTTCTGAAAAGTTGCAGTGACAGCATAAGCCAATACTGGTTTTAAAGAAAGACTAGTATTTTTAAATATTTTCACGTGTGGTTATGCTTCAAACGGCTCAAATATCACAGTTTTCATCAGAAAAGTGCCCATTTGAACCAGCAATGGATTGTTCTCTGTAACGATGATACTCCACTGAGCCACCGTATTCCTGGGCAAATGAGACCCAATTATCTTGGCGTTCATCACACCACATACACCATTTTTACGTCAAATTGGACATTTTCACCACATTGTACACATCTCAGATCAAAATGGGCACTTTCAAATCAAATCGAAAAGCTTCCAAATTAAGAAGGGTTCGTCCCACACAACACTAGAAACTCTACGAGAAAGTTACAGCAAGTTTTGTCCAAGGAAAATTTATCACGACTTTTTAACGTTTTGAACCACCTGTCCCAAAAAATGGGTTTGCTGTTTCAAATGTTATAAACAATTTAAGGAAACTAATGTTTAAAGCTTGTTTTAAAGTGCAGGAAAACAGAATTTTTAGCACAGAAAAAGGGATTGTGCCATTGCGTTTGCCTTGCTCGTCGCGATTTTCATTTGATTGATAGAAAAACTCCATTTGCGTGGAATTACAGATTCGTCAACGGAGTATCAAAAGCAGATGTAGAAAGCACACATATCATCGCTGAGATGTTTCAAGGAAGCTGCATTTACACTACCTATCAAATCGCGAGCTAGACGAGCGCACGGCGCGATCTCATACCTTAACACGCAATTTTTTCGCTTTTCTGTTGCTATAGAGGCTTCGAATAACAATTTTTCTTGATGAATGAAAATTTTTATAAAATTTCAAACTATGTGCTCACTTATTGGAGCAGGTGAGTTTAGAAAACCCCGAAGAAAGTCACACTAACTTTACCTTGGATAAAATTTTTCTAGCCTTTTCCGAAAACCTCTACAGTGAAGCACTTTTTGAAACTTTGAAAATTTTCGTGCTTCAATTGCTTCGAAGAGTGTCCAATTTAATTTGGAAGGTGTCCATCCTTACGTGAAAATTGGAAATGCAGCTGTTTTTAAGATATTTTGGATCTCGCCTAATCGGAGGAGGAGGAGGAGGAGGAGGGGGAAGCATTTGGTGATTTACGTCTCCAATCCCTTGGTTATGTCTCTACGAGAACTTTAACTGCTGTCCCATCATACGAGGGCTTTCCTTTAGATTTAGGGGAAATAGTTGTGCCATGGGATGACGTCCGGTAATGACACTACGCCTGCCCCCTCCCGACAGGGCTTATCCGACATTTTGAACGTTTGGGATGATTTCTAGGCAAATATGATGATTTTCGAGCGAATCGAACCACAATATAACAAGGAAGTACGTATGACGAAGAAAAAAATCACTGAATAGTCACAAAAACTCCGACAACGGGGGTTGTTATATAGCAGTCGCAAAAGATGACGTCCGCTAAGACGCCTCGAAGTTGCCTTCGAAACGTCACCAGATGGTGATAACAGTCTGACCATAGTGTAGCTAGCCGCCTTACTCTAGCGTTAACCAATAGTCACAGGATCAGAATAAACAATCAACCACATGAATAAATAACTAGAAATATACTCAGCATGAAGTGAGCGTATTTTTTATTCTTCTTTTGAGAACTCGTCCAGTTCCTGCAACCATTCTAGTGATTTGAAACAATTACAGACATTTTGTGAATCGCCATACCGTGTATTAGCTTCCGACTTTAGGCGAAAACAATTTCGTCATCCATTGAACCGAAACGTGCTCGCATTTTAAAGCCAGGCTCCTATGGCCACACTATCCACGAAGCATTTCACTATGCCGTTATCTATCAACCGAAAGATAAACGTGTCTTTCTCTGAAACGTACTGCTTATCAGTGCCTTGCTCACTCAACAGATAACCAGCGATTTAAGCTGGGACTGGCAAGGGAAGGGTCTGAAGGGTACGTCTGGACGGGAAAGCAAGTCATACAGGAAGAATATCCCTCTTAAGTAATATAAATGAGCTTTTGCTTTAATCTAAGTCGCTAAGTAAATTTTTACTTTCCCTGCCCCAAAAAGTGTAATGATTTTATAAAATTTTTATTTTTAGATAAAAAATAATGGATAAACTTAGCACAGCCAAGATGCAAGCATATATCGAATCAAAGGGTAAGATCGCGACATGCACTCCAAAAGTTCCCTAACTTCTTCAGTACCTTTACTATGAACAAAGTTATCACCTTTCAAACAGTGTACACATTTTTTGAGACACCCTGTATATTTATGGAAAACTAAGTGAAGTAAAGAGTTCTGAGTTTGAGTTTCCGTGTTTTGTATTCTGGTTTCCGCCCATTTTTGAGCTATTCCTTTTCGTATTCCATGTTCCGCTTCTTTCGAAAAAATTTCCGCACATCTCTGGTGAAAATGGTATATTCCTACTAACTATTAGGGAGGTCCGGGAATGTTCTCAGCGTTTTGTGTTACTATTTTTCATGCGTCTTTTTCATTAAGTAAAAATTCAACTTGCATTACGCATTAAATCCTACTTTCTGTACAGAATTTTTCATTGTATCTTACTAAACAATTTGCTTCAACGTTGTTTTATATTTCTGTTCTTGAAGGGCTTATTGAAGTAGAAGAAGCAATTCCGAAGGATACTTTTTTTGACTTCAAATTGAAACAATCCGTAGCCGAGACAGCTCGACAAATCAATAAGATGTGGGGCCTAACAGTGTTGGAGAAAGCACTGTGCGCCAGTGGTTCAGAAAATTTCGGACCGAAGATTTCAGCCTCGAAGATGACCTCCGTAGCGGTCGACCTAGAGAAATCCTGGACGACGATTGGAGAAATTGGTGGAAGCTGAATCATCCCGAACAGTTCGCGAGGAGGAGCTAGACGTCAGTGGAATTGCTGTTGCAGATGCTTTGAAACGCCTTGGGACGGTAAAAAAACACGAAAAGTGGGTGCCACACGAGTTGAGAGGGCGGCAAAAATTGTCACATTTCGAGATATCTTCTTTTCTACTTTTATGCAACAAAACTGATCCGTTTTTGGATCGAATCATCATGAAAAATTGATTCTGTGTGATAACAGAAGACGTTCCGGACAGTAGTTGGACGCCGACGAATCCCTAAGCATTTTGCCAAGGCGAAACTCCACCAAAAAAGATAATGGTCACTGTGTGGTGGTCGGCGGCTGGCGTGGTCCATTACAAATTTTTGGCACCAGGCCAAGCGATCACAGCAGAGCCCTACGGTAAGGAAACCGACGAAACGCACCGAAAATTGCGTCAACTTCAGCCAGCATTGGTTAACAGAAGAGGTCCGATTCTTTTGCACGGATACGCCCGCCGACAGTTTCATGAATCACTGTTCGAAAATTGAACGAATTCAAGGTTGAAGTTCTGCCTGGGCCGCCATATTCTCCAGACCTCTCACCAACCGATTACCACCTCTTCAAACACTTTCAGAACTTTCTCGCTGGTAAAATTCACCAATCAAGACCAAGCCAAAACAGCTTTCGTGGATTTTGCCGAACCTCGGCTGCCTAATTTTTTCGCTGATGGAATAAGTCGAGTGGTGGCCCGTTGGCAAAAATATGCTGATTCGAACGGTGCTTATTTCGACCGTATCCGATAAGATTTGAGAAAGTTGTGGTAGTTCAAAGTGAAGCACTCAAAACGCTGAGAAATTTCCGTACAGCCTAATAAAAGGTACAGTCTCTTCCCATTCGACTTGCCTTCTCCTTTCAGCCATACACTTACAGAACCTTTTTTGCGAGAACAAGAAACGGCGGCGAAGAGTAACAACACCCACGACAACCTAGTTGAAGCCATTACTACCGCCAGTGTGGATCGAGCTTGGGTGAGACAAACCTGTATGACTTGATTTTTATAAGAAGAAGACACACGACAAATTCGTTTACTGGAGCAACAATAGAGATTCATAGCCCCTCTCACCCCCCCCCCCCCCAATGCTTGAACTGAGTTTATCATTATTCCGTAATTCCACACAATTCCACAGTTTGTTGTCAAAGTGAATAAATAAAAGCAACAATAACACTGAATCTTACCTTCTTCTTCAACTGCGTCTTGCTCATGTTCTTATGTCGAAGCTTCTTGCCGAGGAACTTCGGCATAACCTTCATACCCGATCCATGGACCTCTCCAATCGATTGTTTGACCTGCGAAACCACACAGATTCTTCCAGTTTACAACGAAGAATAGAATTTATGATAAACCCGCCCCGTTGCCACGTCTGATGTCAACTGCCTGTTTTTAGTCAGCGAAGGGAGCGAATGAGACGCTCGTGAAAAGCATACAAATCGAGTAACACCTGGGAAGAATATGTAGAATATGTATTATTTGCCCGAGCGACCGTTCGCTCCCGTCGTTCCTGTCGTAGACTATGAACAGGCCCAGAACTGGCTCGGTCATAGTTTATAGTTTTAATTCGCAACGCGACGAGGCAATACAAGAGCTGCCAATATCGAGTATGTCGCTCAGGCAGTCGATATTGATGGCCCTATGCGCAGCACATAGCAGCATAGAACTAAGGAAACCTTTCTGTGCTACCTGTGCTACTGTTTTCTTATCCACACAAAACAGAGCTACCTACCTGCTGCTTCACTTTCTCGCTCAGTTCTCGTCCGGTCAGCTTCTCACCCTTGCTGTGAGCTGTGCGACGAGCCTAAAATCACGCTATATTTTCATGAAGTGATGGAACAATATTTCCTCAATCATCCTAGCATATAAAAACCATATGTTGGTGCTTACGTGCGACCGCACAGAATTAATGGACGCTGTACGAACTCCGTCATTCATTTACAGAAACAGTTAACCAAGGATATTGAATGCTATGTCCACTTGAGGGGTTTTTTGTAAAGGGACCCATATCGACTGAATAACCAATAAACGATGTCGATCGAAATCATTTATCTTCGCCAGGAGTTAATCGTTTGAGCTCCAAAGGCATACCTGTTTCGCAACAAATAAGCAACACCAAGAGCCAACTAATATGTGTAAACTAGACCTTGGATTGAAATCTATACGCTAGTCGGACCAGTCGGATGAAAAAGAGGCAATCTGTCGCTCTATAAGGGCCTCTTCATACTTCGCGACGTGAGCGATTAGTCGGCCAGGCAAATCGTACGTATCGATTTTTTGCTGGGCCATCGCTCGGCAAAAATCGATATATATGACCAACCACCTGCTCCGGTTGCGAAGAATGAATAGGCCCTAAGACCTTCCGTCCATGCAAAATTAATGGCTGCTGGGCAGACTGCCCGGCGTATAAACAGAATCAATAGCGAAAAACTTGGGCATTAATCGATAGTGACGTCGATCAGTTGATCAATACCGATCAAGGATGCCAAATTTTGGCTGACAGTTTGAGATGCTGACTTAAGCGTTCGTTGCTCCTTCACATCATGAAAAGGCCATGGCAGTGGAAGGAAGTTATGTTCCTGGTGAAGACGCCTAATAAGATGGCATCCTACTCTGCACTTTATATCCGGGCTATTCCGTGTGTCCGCTTGTGAGTCCGTTCACGCGAAATTGGTGGTCCTTGAACGAATCTAATCGACCTTGGACTCCATTTTGTCCTGATCACGTGAGGGCAACAAATCAATAATATCGATCGATCATCCCTCAACCTACTACACAGCTAATCCGTCCATCTACCGTCTGCCACTCCAAGCCTACGTCGCGCAAAGTTCATGGCCATGTTACTATATTAAAAAACAGCCCACATCCAACTGTATGAAAGACATCTAATCCTCCATCTATCGTCTATCTGTCAGTCCAATAGTACGTCCGCGCAAAATTAATGGCCGACGAAAGAGCTTCGCTCTTCGGAGGGATTTCTGCTGAAAGTGAACCGTTTGAGGTGTACGTCACGCGAATATTATGGCTGGTGGACAGAGTCAACACAAGTGAACAAATCGACCGGCCGATATCATCCACTGTTGTTAAGAGAAGCTCGTTCGAAAAGAAAATCGAGCGAATCTGGCGGTGGTTGGACGAACTTCTCAGCATGCGAAAAAGGTCGACCCACCAAACAATATGATCGGAAGTCAGACCCATCAATAACACCAATCTTCGCCTGTGTTCATTAATTTGCGATGGAAATATTGCGTAAAATTAACATACCTTTGCCCTGATCGCTAACAGATTCTCTATGGAGAACTCCACTATCGGCCGCCGCTCGTTAGTAAACGTATTAGGATTGTTGTTGAGTTTCTGTAGACATGCCAGCGCATCCTTGTGCTCGGAGAAATTGACGAACGCGAATCCTTTGGAGCGATGATTCCCCTAGAAACAAGGTTATCATCATTCGCCCATGCTATTGCGATGTCTTACAGAACCGCTGTCACCAACCTTCAGATCCATTTTCGAACTGTCTCTCCATATTCGACATTCTGTGATCGTCGCCAGTTTTCCTGCAGCATCACGACATATCTGCCTCAGTTTATCATCTGTCAGTGAGGCAGGGAGGTTGTGAATCATGAGACGAGTAGGCGAGACAAACCTAGACAGTAATTGCTGCACAACACATGGGCTCACGAAGGCCGAAATGATAGAACGGGGTCAATTAAGCTTTTGTGTGCCACGAAGACCACTTTAGTCTTGCCGTCCAGCGCACAAACGTCTAACGAAGCCTTACATATGGAGATTCTCCAGCTTCTTCCGTGACATCTCGGCTAATCGCTGTCGTTTCGCCGCATCTTCCGAGCTCATCCCCTTCGCAGCAGACGTGCCTTCACGAATCAGCGAAAAACGAATCAGCCGCAGATTTCTCTTGTCTTCTGGTACCTACGAAGCCTTTCATTCAGAGTGAAGAACAGCAGAAAGTCGAGAGCCAAATAAATACCTTTACTCTTTTGTTTTTCTGAATTTCTGCTGCATTTTCACGCTGAATCGCTAATGAGCCCTTCACATCGCGACCATCTGGAAGTAAGAAAGAGTTTGTCGTCTATTTGCAAAGGTATTTTCCTCTATAACAGCACAGAAGCAATAAGAAGAACCGAAAGTCTCCACTATTTTCATCCTTAAATTCAGAATTTTAATTTTCGCTCAAGTAACGAACTATTACATTTAATACACCTATGCCAAGAAAAGACACTGATGTGAACATTCTAGCTATCGGAAAAAATGTTTGACATTTTCTTGCACACTGCGAAACTGGCGTTCTGAAAGTTTTAAAAGAAACTCAAGCAAATAACTTTGTGAAAGTGATATGCTTATAGAGATAGCGAAATAAAATCTAACTTTCTAATCGAAATCCTACAATTTCCATTCGGATAGTTTTAACGCCGTACTTTTTGGAGTTGCCGCTCTCTATTTACCAGAGCAGGGCATCTTTTCGACAGATTTCCGTATTTTGCTATCAGATTCTCATCATCGGGTTCTGATCTAATAGCTCGTTTTTGAGATTCCCTTTTGAACCTTCACAGAATTTCTTCCAAGCCTGCATTACATTTTTGCCCTTTCGGAAGTAAAACAATGAAATATGCCGATAATGCTCTCTTTGACTGTCCATTTTCAACTCAATTTTTTATCAACTTGTTTTTGCTAATGACGCTCAGCTATTGGTGGATAATAGCGCAAATCTAAGCTTTAAAATATTACATAATAATGCAAGCACTCACTGCCATATAAAAATATACAGTTCACGCCATCTATGAGAAAAAAACGACGTTAAATATCCAACAACTCAACACGATCATGCAGATCACAGTTTAGCACATGGAACACATTTTGTTGCGCACAGCGTGCTCTACAGTAACTCAAGATATTGGAAACAGTGAGCATCTTTTGTAAAGAGATGGAACCCACCGATCACAAGCCCATCCTGTGTTGCCAGAATACAAGCCATTGCTTCGTCGCGTGTAGAGAAATGAACGAACGCGGTACCTAAGAAGAACAGCTTTGAAATTTGAAGGAGCTGAAACGAAAGTGTCCTAAAAAGCTCTCAGCTAGAAAACTTTTCCGTTTCGAAAAGCTGAGTCAAATGTGAATAATAACAGTAGTGTTACGTGGTTGAGCAAAAGATTAAAAATTCTACTGATCTAGACGAAGTTCCAAATTCGAGAGCCAGAAGTAGTATAAGGTCGAAATTTTTCGCAGACCGAGAGGGAACGGAATTTTAAAAATTTTCGAAGAATAATACCCTACCAAAATCGTTTAGGCAATAAACAACACTTGTTGACAGGTACTTCTAGGATGTTCCTTAATAGCTCAATTCCTACTGTTGCTGTTGTCTGTCGTCTGTACCAAACAATATGCATTATTTTATTCGTTCTGTTCTGGATTTCAACGTACATGCTCTGTTTGTGCTATCTTTGCATGGATCTCCACGTATAAATAAATAAATAAATTCAGGACTGTAGTGAAGAAGCGATTTAGCAAGTCTAACCTTTAGGATGCCCACTGTCCTTAAACTTGCAGCAAATAGCGAGTGTCACCTTGCCGAACTTTTCCATTTCACTTTTCAGAGTCTCATCTGTCGTATCGAATGACAGGTTCCTAAAACGGATAGTTAGCAGCGAAATACAGCCACTCTACCAAGCGCCACACTCACCTAAGGAAAACGACTCGATTCTCTTCGACCGCTGTATCCTTCCTCCTCGGAACTTCCTCTTCACTCTCATCGTCATCCTCGCCGCCAGCTTCTTCTTCACCATCAGCTGGTTTCATGTCGTTTTCATCCTCATCATCACTCTCATCCTCACTGACCTCTTCATCGCTTAAAGCTAAGGTGGTTTCAAAGAATTCGCTGAATGATTACCATCTGCAGTGTGATTACCTCATCTCTTCGTCGTCCTCTTCGTCGACCTTTGTGACTTTTGAGTTTTTACCCACAGGCGTCGGCTGGCTCTTCTTCTTGGAGCTGCAATTCCCAGGTTTTCACACCAATTTTGATTAATAAAAAGAGTATAAATAGTGTTCACCTCGAAGGCTCAGGTTTTTCATCTTTGGACTGGTCGTCGTTTTCGAGTTTCACCTTCTTCTTTAGCTGCTCGCGCTCTAAAAGCAGAACATTTCGACTAAACCTTCTCTCAGCATACAGTAAGCGGTATTCAGTGAAAATGTTTGGAATGAAGATTGGCCCTGTACAAGTCCTCTATCAAGCCACCTTTATTTTCTAGTTACTCAACTACAAATATTCATCAAAGAAATAAGAATGAAAGCCACTGCAAACCACACTATGAGACAGCAGTGAACTACAAGGCCTTACCCTACTCATTACCCCAGTTCCTGATTCGTTTAGTATTTACACCCAAAGCTTAGCAGCGATTCTAGTTTAATAATGAAAACGTCCACAGTTAAAAAAAAACGTTTTCAATTTCAAACTTAATCTGAACCTGAACAGTTTTTGAACAACAGGGTGGTCTTAAAAAAACTTTCAAAAATGAGGCCATAGACATAATCGCAGGCAAAAGCTTTCGTTGCATCTCCTCCGATGGTCGAATTACTGACTGCCTGTTCATAGTCCGCGACAAAAGCGACATGGTCACCTGGACAAAACACGCAAATTGACTAGTGCCGAACGATCGCTCGCAAGGATCGATACATACCATTCTCGCGTCGAATTGCACACTTTTTAAATCAAATTGAACACTTTTAAAAGCTAGCCTGAGACTTTTGGAATCAAAGCGAAGTCTTTTAAATCAAAATGAGCTTCTTAGACATTAAAGCAGAGACTCTCCAGAAAAATCAGAATAATTTTTTGTTCACGATTGATATGACTTCTCTGAAGCTTTGATTCACCTACTCAATAGTGAACACATTGTTTGAAACTTTATATAACTTTTATTTTCTGAGGAGAAATAATAGCTAGAGCTTGTTTTGAAGAGCAAGAAGGCGGCGATTCTGGTGCAAAAAAAAAAGAGATTCCGTCGCGCCCTCTATGACGGCGCGATTTTTATTTGACTGATAGCAAAGTTTCTGTTTGCGAGTTTCACACCTACAAACGCTGCAACATAAACAATCGTAAAAAAATACATATCTCGCTTTGATGCTTCATATAAGAAGCATTTATATTAGCAGTCAAGTAACTGACCTATCCTAGTCGGAAGGGGCAACCGTACAGTGCCAACTGCGTACGCTATCCAATGTCACAAAACAATAACCCTGAATTTTTCCATGAAATTAGTTGAAAGCTTTCGCATCGTGGGCAGCAGCTCGTAGAAACTCAAGGGAGGGAGCTTAGTCGAGAATCACTATATGCCCCTCCCCCTCCGATTAGGATAGATTCAAAGAACTGCGACAAGCTCATCGACTGCATGGCGCGATCTGGTCTTTTAATG
Organism: Heligmosomoides polygyrus polygyrus; assembly: GCA_947396885.1. NCBI lineage: Eukaryota > Metazoa > Nematoda > Chromadorea > Rhabditida > Heligmosomidae > Heligmosomoides > Heligmosomoides polygyrus. The sequence goes on from OX377202.1 coordinate 85,871,738, forward strand.
TACTACATATATGGTTGCTGTTTCGCTGCTCTTTAAAACGAAATTTGATAAATTATTTTTTCTCAAGAAATTTTTTATCCAATTATTTAACATATACTATTTATTCGCCCAGCTGAACTAAAGATTTCAACGGAAGTTATACCGAAGATTCATCGATCAGTTTTTTAAAAACAATCTTGACAAGTCTATAGTTTAACCTCCAAGATGGTCATCTGGATTAAGATGAGTTCGCTTTAATTTCAGAAGCCCTAGGTTAGCTTAGAAGAGTGTCCAATCTGACGTGAAAAGTGTATAATTCAACGTGAAAATGGTAATGCTAATGCTTTATCTGGACGGCCAGGTCGCAGCAGTCACCCACTATGAACACCGCTTATTCCTGCGGCTCAGGCAAAGCATATCTATCATTTTCACGTCGAATTAGACAATTTTTACGTCAGATTGGACGTGAAAAATCTAGACTTCGACGTGAAAATTGTATATATATATTTTGCCTGAACTTCTTCCATTGCCCAGTTCTGTGCAGAACCTAACACAAGCACCTTTTCTATATAGAGGGAGGAGTCCCCAAATCATTTGGGAACCTTGAAAAATTGAACTAGATATTCTGAGGGCCTAAGATAGTGAAAAAGAGTCAAACTTTAACCTACTGTTGAATTTTAAAAAATGAGAAGAGAAGCGCACCTTCCTGAGCAGCGGTCTCGTAAGTATCCTTCGGTAGAGCCCAATCCGCAGCAACCATTCGACCCTAAATTTAGAGTAAATTTTTAAAAAACCGTGTAATTTTAATTGATTCTAAAATGTTTCGCTACGATAAGCGCTGAAGTGAATAATCGTAGGATTCAATTAAAGAAAAATCGAAAAAAATCGTAGGGTTCACTGAAATTACCTGAAACATGGTAATACAGAACACCGCCTTCAAGGTCCAAATCGGGAAAAGGGAATCTAGAACTTATTTGAAATCAACGAAAAACTTTACAGAACTTTAGTCTGTCAATGTTTCTCCACCGAACAGGGTTGTAGTATGGATCAGTTTCATTGAGCGGCCCGACGTTTCGATCCGCTCGCCGTATTCAGAGATCTTATAGTGGTTCAAGACTACTGATTTGTTTTCTACCCAACCAAACTCCTCGTCTATCCTGTTTTTCAGACATCGTGCCGGTTGCAAAACGAAAACCCGCAACGCATGAGAAATAGCATCTCCCGCTGATCCATCGTTTACGCGGAGCAACGTCGCTTCCGCAATCGTCAGTGCCAAACAGTGACTGAGACATATTGTTTCATTGGACACAATGCCATGTCAATGACACAGTATGCCTCATTCACCGGTCGCTGACTGACAATAGCGGTAGCGACGTCGCTCCTCGTAGACAGATGATAAGCAGATGAATTATTTCTCACTCGTTGGGGTTCTTCGTTTTGGACCTAGTAGGACGATGTCTAAAAGGCAGTGAAGAGGAGGCGTTTGATCGCGTAGATAACAAATCTGAAGTCTTGAAATACTTTACACCTCTGAAGACGACGAACACCACGAAACGTTAGGATCAATAAAGCTGGTCCACACGGCATCGTTCGGCACAGAAATACTGACACACTAAGAAACATGCCGAGGTTTTACGAAGAAAGAACTTGGTGTGTCTACATATTCTACTCTGACGTCTAGTATAAATGTTCTACGATGTCTAACATATGCAACTCTAATTACCTCGATTACCGTCGAAAGAATCCATAATAACAAGCTTAAGTGCTCACCCTTCCTAGCATTCTTTTCCCAGAGAGCTTTGAAACACTTTCTGAGCTATGAACTTCATTTGAGGCAAGTGAAATGCGGCCCTTGTGATGTGCGCCGTTAATCTATTCGAGGATCGGTCCCGACAAGGTTAACCAAGCGTTCCACCTGTTGGTTTATTGGTACCAAACTTGTTTGAAAGGGGAAAACACTAGGCTGCCTATCACCTGGCCACCGCAAGTTATTAAACAGGCCAAATGCGCACTTAAACTGTCTCTACGATATCCAATAAAGGTATAATGCGTGGCGCATTCCAAAATGGGACTGGCTAACGTTTTTATACCGCCAGAATTGGTTCTGTGCCAGGCAGGTTTGTTACGGCGGAATAACTTTATATGGACCGTTTCGACAACTTCATCGTTTTCTAGGACCTGAAAGCATTTCGGAACCTAAGACCTGACGCTCATCTCGGCGGACTTACTTCTCCAACTCTGACAGTTTCAATGTTTCCTACTAAAGCGGAATTTCACTGACGCAAACAGAACTCACCGCCGTTCCACAAGTGATCAGGGGATGCCCAGTTAGACGACCACCTTAAGCAACTGAGATTTATTAACTGCGAATCCACAGTGATGTTACGTGTATAGATCGCATGGACTCAGAGCTCGCACAACGCGAAGTATGGCAAAAACTCACTGGTTGTCGAAATGCACTCACTCCGCTTATCCATTGTTGGATTACGTTCGCGAATCCAGAGAGCCGCTAGAGGCTTTTTTTGGGGTCGATCTCACTTTCATGTAGCAAGAGTGTGCAAGCTCTAAGATCATGCAATCTATACACTTAACATCGGCATGGATTCGTAGTTGGTGGTCTCAGTTGCCCAACGGTGGTCACATAGCTGGGCATTCGGACAGCACCTGTGGAACAGCAGTGAGGTCAGTTAGCGTCAGTGAGCTTCCTCTTGACACTCGTAGGAAACATTAAAACTTCAGAGTTTCAGAAGTAAGTCTGTCGAGATGAGTGTTTAGTCTTAGGTTTCGAAATGCCTTAAGGCCTTTGAAAACCTCCGGACATAGAGAATCATGCAGCTGTTTATACTGTTTTCGTTTTATACAACTCCCCTTTCTTCATCATTCTTTGCTTACAATTCTGTCTTAAACATACCAATGACACAACTGGATAAAAGACATTGTTATTTAATTCCAACGACTTGCGGTAGCCAACTGATGGATAAGTCACTGTTTTTCCCTGCTGGATAAATCTCATAAATCACCGACCCCGGGGTAAGCGCTTGGTTGGCCTGGGATCAAAAACCGAACCAAGAATATGAAATTGACGCCACTGACTGCACTACCACGCGCCCTCATAACAGGATAATATTCAAAAAGGCTGTTAATATACCTGGAACTTGTTATTGTTGAAATATTCGCGAGCCTTCTCAGCAGCCGCAGACGTTGTGAACTGCACGAAAGCGAAGCCGGCTATTTTGCCAGCCATGGTTTTCGACGGAGGTAAAATGATATCGGTGAACGTCCCAAACTTGGAGCAGACATTCTGGAGATCCCCACGAGTCGTCTGAAAAACGCCTAATCAGAAGGAATGAGAAACCGCTTCGCCTAGTAGGCATATAAAGTTAAGGGGCCCAAGGAACTGAAAGCAAACTAACCTTAAACGGCAGGTTCCTCACGATCAATCTCCACGACTTCAGCCTAGCGTCCTTATGATAGTCCTGCTTCCTCTTAACAGGCATCTTATGCTGTTCCTGAGGTTTCTGCTTCTCTTTGCCTAAAGGCTACCGAGATTCAGAGGGTCCGCCTACTTTTGCATTATTTCCGAGAACTCAAACCAACCATCTTTCTTGCCGTCAACCTCGACGACATCATCCTCCTGCTCATCTTTGAAGACAGTCCTCTTACCCTGGGGACGACTGGACTTGGTGTATCCATATTTGTCCATACCTTAAGAAACCTGAGCTGTAAAATTAGTGTTCTACCTCTGAAAGAAAGTCGGTATCCATGACTGATACAGTAGAGAACCGAAACAGAACTACTACAATTTAAATTTTTATTAAACGAATGTACCATAATTCAAACAAAGTATACCCGTAGAAAAAATTGCGGAAGAAATGGATATCATGTGGGCCCCTGAAGTCAGTCATCTTCAGGTCGACACATTCGATGCGAAACCGTTCGCCGGTGACATTACTGTGGGCAAAGTCTGGTTTCCCGATATGTCCATCGACGACGAGAAAGCATCAGGCGAAGACGGATGTTTACCTGAAATGCGAATTGGATCAAATAGTGGACAACAGAAGCGTTAGCTGAATTGGTATACGCTCTCGAACCCTTATGCGACCTCAAATTTCCCCAAAAACTCGCAAACAAATAAGCTGTAGCTGCCACAGAATCTAGGGGACAGTGAGTATTTTACCATTTTCATGTCGAATTTGACACTTTTTGGGTAAAATTGGCATTCTTCTAAGTTAGCTTAAAAAGTTTGAAATCAAAGCGAGCTCTTCCAAACTGAAGCGAACTTCTTCTCATTAAACTAAGTATAAAATAATAAAAAGGATAAGGGACGGCGTTACTCAATCCCTTTTGGGATGCGGCAGCGCATTCTACTTCTACGGGATGTCGTGGAGGCGAGTTGAATGCGTATTTGGCCATACAATGACTTGCGATGGCAAGCCGATGAACAAGTCAGCGCTCTATCCTTCCCAGACACGTCTGGTACCAATTCGCCGATCCCGTAGGGATGGAAGGCTTGGTTGGCATGGGCGGAAAATCCGAACCAGGAACCTGGTATCGGCTGCACGCGACCGTCGGCCCTCCTCCGACTGCGCTACACGCGTCCCTTAAACTAAGTACTTTCCAAAAAGGTTAGAAAATTTTTTTGTTCAAGAAAAAATTTAGCATGATTTCTTTGGAGTTTGAACTCATCCACCTAACAGGTGAACGAACACAACACGTTGTTTAAAATTTTATACAATTCCCATTTTTTGAAAAAAAAGAGTTTGAAGTCTGCCTAATATCGTTGGTTTCCTGAGCTTTATATTTGCGCATTCTTCCTGGGGTGAAGCCCGAAATAGCAAAATATCTATGACAGCGTTTCGGGGCCATAAGCCCTTCTTCAGGTCTAATATAACTCCGATGCTTTTCAAATAAGCACCATGGACCTGGGCTCCACCGACAAAAAGGGAGGAAACGGTTTGAAGGGCTTAAGGCACCAAGCGTTGTCAGTAACTATTTTGCTGTCTAGAGCTTCACTCTCAAGAGGTGTAAAGCTTGTTTTAAACCGGAAGACCGCCATTTTTCAGTGCCAACAAAAGAAATTGCGCCATGCACTCATCTAAGAAGTCACGATTTTTATTAAATTTGATGGGAAAATTTCTTTGTGCATAGAGTTTCACACTTGTGAAGTAACAAATACAATTGTAGAGAGCACATATATCTTTATTTAGATGTTTCATGTAAGCAGTATTTACACTATCAATTAAATAAAAATCGCGACGAGCTCCTCGAGTGCAAGGCCCGCTCTAGTCTTTGAATGCACTATATGACCGCTGCCTTGTTTCGCTTTAGAACGAAATTTAATTTACTATTTTTTCTTACGAAACTAAAATTTTATAAAATTCTTCTTTCTTTGGGCAACTAAACTAAACGAAAATCCAAGAAAGTTATACTAATATATTCCTTGTACAAAACTATTTTAGCCATATTAGAACGCCTGCAGTTTAACTTGTAAAAAGCTGGTTTCGATTTTGCAGAGTTCACATTGGTTTCAAGAGTTTCAGGCTTAGGCTTAGAAGAGTGTCCAATTTTATTTAAAGCTGTAATAGAGGAACAGGTTCTTCAGTGTAGACAAGTTTGTCAAATGAGTTCGACTTTTCAGGGTCTGAAGAAGGCGACAACCCCGAAGCCTAAGCCGCTACAAACACTTGTAACAATCTAGGCTACGCTGAAGAAACTGTTCGTCTGTTACAACGTCGAAGATGCCAAGATTCATCGAGGGTCGGACATGGATTGATCTGAAGTGTCCAATTCGACGTGAAATGGTATATCTATTAGGAGTGTATATCTAGTGGGAGAAATAGAAAAAGAGAGAGAAATAACACCAAAAATAATGAAAATATGTCACCCTCGCATGTGGATACGCCGGTGCTAGTAGTACTGCATGGCTCAGACTCGACGTTGATCTTAGTAGCACCCTGAAATGGTCTGAACGATGACGCTTCTTGGGAACGCACGTGTCATGCCTCGTGAAATTAATTCAATACAAGAAAGCATAACACTAATTCAGACACCGAAGATTACATTACAATACCGAGTACAATAACGTTCGATTAAACCGCTGGCGCTGTTTAATCGAACACGGCATCCGCACTTCATGGAACAAACCAGCATTCACCTTGGACGGATGAGCGGCAGCTGATATCGGCATGAAGCCAGTTAAGCTAAAGCGCTTGGTATGAAAATTATTCGCGTTTGTGCTAATTATCGGTATTTGTGGGAGCAAATAGGGTGGGATAGGATAGCCCCATGCAAGATAGCCCTACAAAGCGGTTTGTGCTTTTTGAGTTCTTTTTACAGCATTGGTGTGTTCTACCCCAACAGTAAGCTGATGTATGTCATTTCTGATGTAACAGAACATAAACGTGCCTTCTTACCAAGTCTTACAACCACTGAGTAGGGGGTAACTCGGCACTATTGTACTTTCACAACTCCAAGGGTCGGTCGACGAGAGGTCGAAAAAAAAAATTTTCGCCCAAACTTCGGCCAAGGAGGTTATTTGGGGTGCTGATCTCGGATCTGAGATCCGTTTTCAAAATTACGGTCGATTACGGTAGGTGCGGGTGACTAGGGCTGCCAAGGTCATGGTCACCGATTTCGCCCAAACTTTGGCTGGGGGGGGGGGGGGTTGGGATGCTGATCACGAATATGACATCCGTTTTTGGTATTAAGGTGGACTAATGTAGGTTACGGTTGGTACGGTGACTGAGGCTGTCAGCGACTGGCCGCACCTTCCGTAACCTACCGTACTCCAGCGTAAAACGAGAAACGGATGTCATATTCGTAATCAGCACCCCAAATAACCCCCCTAGCCGAAGTTTGGGCGAAATCGGTGATCATGACCTTGGCAGCCTTAGTCATCCGCACCTACCGTAACCTACCGTAACCGGCAGTAATTTTGAAAACGGACCTCAGATTCGTGATCAGCACCCCAAATAACCCCCCCCCCTAGCCAAAACTTGGGCGAAATTTTTTTTCGACCTCTCCTCGACCCGTGGAGTTGTGAAAGTACAATAGTGCCGGTAACTCCCTTCCCCACCCCCCCCCCTTCCGACTCTATTTGCTATTTGTGTTATCCTATTCATTAACATATCTCTTTTTTTGCTTTGATTTCAACTCACTACAAGACAAATAAGTAAATAAATAAAATGATTACGGCTTACCTTCTTGTGGTACAATTCCAATAAAACTTTCTCCATATGGTCTATGTCGTCTGCCTTGATTTCGATAGAAGTAAGAGGCCGTCGAAGCATAGCTAAAAGCGTTCAGGTTTACTACAGATCGCGGCCATGTTCTAACTGACCAAGCGACATAAAACGCTTCAATAGCATTAGTGTCTACGTAATAGTACCTTACCCGTAAGCAATTAAATGATAAAAACCATAAAAAAACCAGATAAATGACCTCAATTAGCAGATTAGCATAGATTTTAAGGTTGCAGCGTGAAAAGCCGACGTGTGGTATGAGAGGTGGTACGCAATCACGTCCAGTACATGCTATTGGGTTTGGCTTGTCATTTTTTTTACAGCGGACTCAACAGCCTCTGTTTCACATTCATAGGAAGTAAGTCTTGCTCGAAAGTAACTAGACCCTTCGCCGGTGCTAACGCAATGAGAAAGGGAGCTGTAAGGGTCTGACTCCATTATGTGAAACTGCGTATCACAATGGCTAAGCAGGCGACGCGTTTAATTAATGTAGGTAGTCATAAGAGAAGCTGCGACTCCGTGCTCTAATCTGATAAGGCGGCACTGGGCACGAGTCCATAACAAAGTACGAGAACAAACAGCCAGGCGACGTGAGATAGCGGTCCCATTTGCGATAAGCTTGAATAAATTGCATTAACTTGCTGAATTCTTATGGCGTTAACAGCAAAAACCTGGGCAGTCAATGGAAGCGTGAGTGCGAAAGCAAAAGTTGTCCGTCAAAGTATGAACACGGCCCAAAAGTGTGCTGCGGGTCCTGAGACGATGGCCTGCGCTGGACGAGTTTCCGCGCGCGGCCGTAGCCGTGACAACTCGTCCGGTATTTTTGACAATTAGCCGAGCGCGCTTTCTATAGTTTTTGTTCTGTACTAGCTCATTGTGTTAGGCTTGTAGCAGCATATCTAGGTCGAGTCAGCTTAAAATGTAATCAGAATGACTGGTAAGAAGGCTGCCCGGGCTTAAAAGAGCGCACGCGGGGCCAGCTGTTTAAGTTGTGTCGCACTCGCCGTTAAACGCACACAAGCAAAAAACTGCGGACGAGTTTTCGGACGAGTTGTTCGGGCGCGAAAGGTAAAAATTCAAACAGGCCAACACGGCGTTGGCGATGGGGCGCGAAATCCTTCAATGCAAGCATTACACGAGCGAACCTCTTGTCGCTCAAGGGTGGGGGGGGAGGGGTTCGGAGCAGGCAAGGGAAGGGACTCCAGGGTGTGGTGCAGCCAAGCTGCTCGTGTGGAAACTGCTCACATCGCGCAGGGGGGGGGGGGTTCGGAGCTGGCTTCTGCGCTCTTCGAGTATCACTTCATGGGGCATCAACACTCGCGTCTAAATTGCCACAGGTAGCGACGAGTTTTCCGAGGAGTGACTGGACGAGTTGTCGCACCGTATGCATGCGGTCGTTACGGGACCGGCCGCCGGCCGTGACTCGGTCGCAGTTCACAGGAACCTCGTTGAGTTGAGCTGTTCGGTGACTCGATCAACTGTGGGCATGTAAGTAGTAAGTATTCCTTTCAGGTACAAAGTAGCGGTAAGATGTAGATAACTGGAGCTTTTAGTATAAATAGCCGCAGAGAGTATTAGAAAATGATCTCTAAAGCTGAAAACCAAGAAAGTGCAGATTTCCGCCCTTGTCTTCCTCTGTGCTTGCTTCTTATAATGGTTATACAGAAATATTTGCTGGGAGTGACGTGCACATGGTGAAGTGTTCAGTGGTGGTAAATATAATACAATGTCTACACACATTTAAGACCTATCTGTCGATGTAACTCCAAGTGGGCCTATGATTCTTAGGTTCCATCAAGGGAAAGATGGGGGTTTTGAGTACGGATTAAACGCGGGACAAGACTTCTGCTGAAACCGGTCTACGACGTTCTTAAATAGATCCATATTTTATGTTCCTTTTTTACCTACAGGTGGGAACGGAAAAGGGCCTTCTTCATCACTAAACGATTAGGATTTTTTAAACTCGAATTTGATAAAGATTCTTTTATCGTGCTCCTTGAAGTTACAACGTTGCGAGTGATGCCAGCAAAGAAATAAAGCGTTTGCTCCACTATTATTTGGAGAAGTAGGCTATCTAATTTTCAGCTGCTCTTGTAAGTTTCGAACAAAGTTTTGGGGGCAGCCTCAAGCAATTGAGATATCTGCTGTAAAAATGGTTCGTTAAAGCGAGTTAGGAAAATCGTTCAACTATCTGTTGCAGAACCCGGCTTAAATGGGATTTCCACCATAAATAAAGTAATCCGGACAGGCGTATAACAGACAGTTCCTCAAAACAAATATAACATATCATGTGCGCCATAGACACTTCATTAGTTAAAGCGAGAAGAGAAGTTCATGCCCATCTTAACGGTGCAAACACTTGAGGAGTCGAGCTTGCGGCCATCCGTGTTTTTAGGGAAATAGAGGTTTTCTATTATTTCCACCTCCATACTCGTGTTGTAGTTACCCCTCATTCCCAGCATTCATATCCTTGTTAAATACAACTTCCACAGATTCCTGCTGAATATGAAACCCTTAAGAAATGCTCGTCGATGATATCAAATAGTGTCTATCGGCGGGGGTCGAGCATTCTACCCCCTCGTCCCCCTGGCCCGCCCACCCCAACACCTTGGCTTGCTCGAGAGTCCGGTGGCTGCCTTACGAGATAGTGGAGACGCAGACATTTGAGTGGAGACGCAGACATTTGCCACGCCCCTGATTAAAGAGCGGGGGGGGGGGTAGAACGCCACTCCGCCTCTATCGGCGAGATGGAGGCTGGTAAGCGTTCGACCATTTCTTAGTGGCTGATCGGAGCAGGATTGTTGATTGTTGGGTCCCGCAACGACCGCCTGCACACGGTGCGATAACTCATCCAGCCATGCCCCGGAAAACTCGTCGCTACCTGTGGCAATTTAGACGCGAGTGGCATCAACCGCTCAACAAACTCCCAATCGATCTTCACCTCCTCAAAGCTGGTGGTTGTTGCACCTGAAGGAACGAGATGGGCGACAGATATGCGAAAACAGATAAAACTGACTTGGACGCAAATCGTCTCAATATTCTTAAGAGTGCACACACTGCTATAATCAACTTTGAGGAACGATAATTGCTAGAAAAACTAATTTAAGCACGCTGTTTGTCCCTTCAGACAAGGAGATTGTATAGTGCTACCTCTCGTAGGTTAGGTTAGGGTGCTGTGTTCCTATAATCACTTATGTCCAGTCTCCGTAATTATCAACCTGACAACAATATCGAACCGGATCACTAACCACTCAGTACTGCGATAGCTATGTATTCTCTGGCTTACGGATAACGCCAACTTTGAACGCTAGGAACTGAACAATCTAGCGATATCTTCAATTGACTTTGTCCTGTCCTCGGTTGGTCCCCAAACGAATGACGTGATAGAGCACGTTAGAGGTCTCTAACACGTCATTCGTTTGGGGACCAAGCGAGCTCTGGTACAAGGACAACTTCCCGTCAGTTTTTTGCTTGTGTACGTTTAACGAGGAGTGTTGTGTCGCTGCACGGAACACCATTTCATCACGCCAGAATGCGGTCATTTTTTGTGTTCGCAGCTCCGCCAACCTTCACACGAAGGTTCTCTGCGGCTAAGGAGCAGTTCAGATGTGCGTACGCTTTATTTTGTCTTTCAAATTCGATGTATCCTCCATAAATACCTGAGAATTCTTCATTAGGAATCGTCACATCCTCCATAAATACCTGAGAATTCTTCATTAGGAATCGTCACTTCAATGGTTGCTTCAATTATTCAGCAGTTTTCAACATATCGCGTATTTTAGGGCGATGATTGTTCCGGAACACATCTCAGTGACTGGCGAGGCACTGAGAAATCCGGCGTTTGAAGTGAGTTCTCCTCTAATCATGCTTTGTTTCAATTTTTTTTTCCTCGCTACTAAACTTCCAAGAGTAGCGACGTTTCGTGTGTCGCATCAGGAGTGTGCGATTACCGGTTAGCGATTTACCGGGTTAACGGATTTACCGGCATTTTCGCGATAAATTCTTTTAACGAAAATTTCCGGTAAATTCCCAAATTTACCGGAAAATTTAACGACTGTTTTCATACAAAATCATGTTCCTATCCATCGAATGGAGAAGGAAACATACTACCAATCTCAGTTTAGAAGTGATTGCTGCTATCTTCTCTGATAACTTGCTATTAGCGTTCGTGGTCTCAACCTCAGTAAAACATCCATGCCCATATCAGGAGGTGGAGGAGGGAATATTAAATTTTGAAAAAATTAGCGGATTTTCCGAATTTACCGGCGAATTTCCCCGTTAAAAATATGCGGTAAAAATTTACCGACGGCAAGTCAGCGAGTCAGTCACACCTGTGTCGCATCGACTCGCAACTAAATCGCCAAGCATAGCCTTGAGTTGTCCGTTAAGAATTGGACGAGTTGTCTCACAGTACTCAGGTGGTCGCTGTAGGACCATTCGTTCCGTCAGGTTGTCATCGATAGGATGGTGCACCGTTCAGCGGCGAGGCCGCCGGTAGAATTCTTAGTGTTCTTTGATTTTTCCTCAGTTTAAGCGTTTTATGGTGTTCGTTTTGTGTTTCCTTCATATGTTCATGTTTCTCGTACTAGTCGTTCATATCTTATATATCTCTCCACTGTTTTTCGGCGTTCCTCAGCTATAAGGAAAAGGAAAAAGGATGGTACAAAAATAACCGCACCTACCGTAATCGGCCGGAATTTCAAAAACGAATCTCAGAATCGTGACCAGCACCCCAAATAACCCCCTGGCCGAAGTTTGGGCGAAATTTTTTTCGACCTCTCGTTCTCTGGAGTCCTGAAAGTACAATAGTGCCAAAAACAACAATGTCTGACTAAAAATTCCCCGGCGGCCTCACCACCGAGTGCGCCCTGTTGATGACATTCGGTGGTGAGGTCGTTGGGGACATCTTGCTTAGTCAGAATGAGGTCTCGCAACGATCGCTTGCGTACTGTGGGAAAATTCGCCACGGGCAACTCGTTGCTAGCCTTGGCGATTTAGTCGAGAGTCACGTTCCCGCTGCCCATGAGGGGACCTCATTAACGACTTGGTAGCGTTCTTTTTCTTTCAGCACGACCAGCAGCATCCACAACGCGAGCGACTCATGCGGATGATGAACGTGCCGGATAGAATCGTTTTGCGTGGCGGCGACAGCTATGAAGGATTTGAAGCTGAACCGTTGGAATTGATGGATGATCGTGCATCGCGTGTAAAAGAGGTGATTTCCGAGAAGTGTCCTTCGCTTGCTGCTGTCCGTAAACGTGCTGTTTTGTCAGAACGATCTTCAAGATCTGCCGAACACTATAACACTGGCGGAAAATCCTTACTTGGACAGAGAAGAAGCAAATGTGAGTGAGAACCGGATTGGGTCCGGAATTTTTGAAAAATTGGATTGGTTACGAACTAATATGTTCATGCTTTATTTATTTATATTTAATATTTGTTTATTCTGTACATGGATAAGCAAGCAAAAACAAAGCAAACCAAAGGAACTTAAGTTAAAGTCATTGTAAGCAAGAAGAAACAACAAAAAATCTAATTGTACACTTTTACTGGCGTTTTCGCGTTGAGTAGGGCTCCTTTTCAGTCAGTTTTGACTCCTTTTAAACCAAATTTGACACTTTTCAGATCAAATTTTCAGATTTTAAAAATCAAATTGTACATGTTTCGAACCAAATTGGATGCGTTTCAAGTCCAATTGGACACTTTTAAATCGATTTGGACCCTTCTCAAACCAATCTGGATACGTTTCAAATCAAATTAGATACTTTTCTAAGACTTGATGCTTCTTAATAAAACGAGCACTTTCCAGATTAAAGCAGATTTTTCGAGAAGTTAAAACATTTTTCTTTTGCTCAAGAAAAACATAGTACTACTTGCTTTGAACGCTTTTATTTTACCAGCCTAGAATAACAAAATCTTTTGAAATATTTGATTTTCAAGGAAAAGTAATGTTTTGAAGATTATTTCAAAGCCCAAGAAGGCAGCAATTTTTTAGCGTAAAAAAGGAGATTCCGCCATGCACTCGTCCAGAATGTTGCGATTTCCCTTCGTTTGGTAGAGTAATGCTGCTCACTTGAGACAATGAATCGGGAATATGCGTTTTTTGCAGCTGGTTTTGTTATAATTGTTGTAAGCGAGCGTCGATGATTCAGTTTCCGTCCGTTTTCTCTTGTCCGAGGCGTTGATCACGGTTTACCTTAAACTTGGGTATTTAAACCAAGCTGTAATTTATGAATCCATTACATATGAGAGCATCATAAATACAAGAGGCTAATATGAGGAATAAATAAAAAGAACAGTGAGAAAAGCGCAACAGGGATTTTCCTATATGACTGGCTTTTATAATGTGTTTTTGTTTCCCTAGTGCGACAATCTGATGATGTTAAAGCTAAATTCTTTTACAATATCGCACAAATCGTCCTATGATTGCGAGAAAGTCGCGATATGCGGTTACTACAATCGTTAGCAACTTGGCAATTCCACACAAACGGATTTGTTTACTAATAATCAGACGTAAATGAAGGAAATGACTTATTGCTCTTTCACAAAATTGCTAACGATGAACGCAGCAGAAAGCTCACTGAGCTAATGATGTTGAGTGCATCTAATACTTGTGGTGGTACAGTAAAGTATGATGCTGGAAGAGCCAAGCGAAATTGTAGGCGATTCTTTTTCTTGCATAGGAGCCTCCCTTCATATGAGAAGCTCCGGAGAAGAAAGAATCTCCCTGGAAATTATGAAGCTTTTAAAAAATTTCTGAAGTCACGTCTGAAGCCATAAGCTACTGATGACTTAGACGTTGTCCATCATTTACTTTCACCTAGATAATATGTGTAGATTGTATTTGCTTTTCTCGTTTGGTGATTTTTTATACAGTTTGCGAACGATTGTACTTGTACTCGTGTAAATAAATAAATAAAAAAAAGCGACGAGCTGTACAAGTGCACGGTGTGATCTCTTATTTTAATGCAATACAAAATTGCGGCTTTTCTCCGCATGCCTTGAAATGAACCTGAGACCACTGTTTTTAATTGAAGAATGAAAAATTTATAAAATTTTAATGAGTGTTATCACTTTTTTGAGGCAGGTGAGCTAAAAGTTCTCAAAGAAAATCATACTAAATCATATCAAATCAATCCTAGTGGACAACAATCATCATAGCCTTTCCGGAGAGTCTTTCGTTTAATTTAGAAAGGCTATTTTTGATGTGGAAGGTGTTCGTTTGATTTAATAAGCGTCAGTCTTGCTTAGAAGAGTGTTCAATTCGACCTGAAAAGTGTCTAATTTGGATTGAAAAGTGTCCAGTTCATTTGAAAAGGCTCCAAAGATTTGTTTGAAGATGGTGTTAAAGTGAAAGTTTCCAGGACGAGCCCGTGAGGAGCGAAAATTCTATAGCTATTGAGGAGAATCCGTTAAAGGAGCTGAAGCTAATGCGTCGTCAGATAGGTGATTAATCTTTCTGTGTAATATTGCCTTCCATACCATTCGTTACAATACACACTAGGATCGTTGCACGAAGAATCAGTTCTGTATGCCACAAAATTTCATGTTTAGGTCGACTTTCTAATAGGTTATATCAGCTAGAGGATGAAGTGGAGCAACGCCGTTTTCGAGAAAAGGTTGGTCTGTGAAACTTAAAGATACTCCATACCCAAAGCCGCATGTAAAATTACTCTCTTATCTTTTTCTTCCTCTCGTCAGGTGGGCCTCCTAGTTAGGGACGACACGATGACTTCTTGAGAAGCATTGGCTCTAAAGTTATGCCAGTATCTGTAACATGAGTGAAAGCGGCTCCAAATTCTCCTGTCGAAAGGCTTGAATTATGCTACAGTCGATCAATCAATTACATGTTCACCATCGTTCGCCGCATTACAAGGAAAGGTTCCGAACTCATGGAAAGCTTTTGCGATGCTATTTTGACAGGATGTAGGGCGAAGTTCAGAACTACAGCTAGTTTTTGCTGAACACTTTTAAAGACCGGAAAAAGAGGTGTAACGTGTGCGCGACAATCATCAATCCCTATGGTGCACCACGAGATGTGCATCGGTGGTGCAGTGGGTAGGAGTGTCGCTTAATAGGAGCACACCGCCTGGATTTTGAGATCGAGTCCGCGTAATGCCGACATTTTTGCACATATTAGTTTGTTGTTATTACGCTTTCTCATGATCACAGGAGTCAATTTTAGACCATCAATGCTTAAAACAAACCAAGGCTGTCTATTTGCGCCTTCATATGTGCTAGTTTTTCAACGATGTGCATCTGCACCATATAGTTCCTCTGGAAATAAATTCTTATTGCCCTTCCTTTGTAGTCAACAGCCACATATGAATACGAATTCATATGCACATATGGAAGCGCAAATAGTCAGCCTTAGCTTGTTGTAAGCATTGATGGGCTAGAATTGACTCCTGTAATCATGAGAAAGCCTCATAACAAAAAAGTAATATGTGCAAAAATATTGGCACTACGCGTACTCGAACTGAAAAGCCCGCCGATGTGCTCCTATGAGGCGGTCCTACTGATTGCGCCACCGAGGCACATATCGTGGGGTGTCATAGGGGTTGATGATTGTTGCGCTCAGTTATTTTTCCAGTCTTTAAAAAAGTGTTCAGCAAAAACTATATGTAATTCTGGACTCCACTGATGCGACCCTACATGCTGTCAAAATAGCATCGCCAAAGCTCTCCATAGGTTGAGAATTCATGTCTGTATCGTTACAAGAAGTCCGACACCAATGCTTCTGTTCTGGCGGTACATAGCTCTGAAAGTTCTGCAAGCAATCTTGAGCGGTGAACAGTAACGGTTAACACCACCATTCTTCACTGTACGACTTCAGTTAGACAACATTTACACGACAAGTGCATGGCACAGTCGCTCGACACGAACAATTCTTTTTTAGAGTACACCTAACCAGGGAATGCCTTCAACTTCTTATGGAACTTCGTACAGAGACCTGTGTCATGTGAAAAAGCTCGAGACTACTTACACTCTAAGCATGTCATTATTTCAGATCGATTATTATCAAACAAAAATAAACATATCTAAACTAAAAATAGTCACTTTATAACAGATGCGAAATATTTTTGAAAGTAAAAATTTATGTGAAAAACTCTAATGCAGCGTATCTCGAAAAGACATCTGTACACTTTTTGAATAAGCATAGAATTTCTATTCTTCTGGCCAGACCACACCATACCATAAGACGCTGTTCTGGCCAGATGAATAGGAATTCCGATTCAAGAAGTGTACACATTTCTTTTCGAGATGCGCTGCGTCGGAGTTTTTCACACAAATTTTCTGTTAAAAAATTTATTTTGCATCTGTTATAAAGTGTCAGTTTTGAGTTTAGGTACGTTTATTTTTGCTTGAGAATATTTGGTTAAAATAAAGTGTCCAGTTTAAACTGTAATCTATCTAACAGTACAGACCGATCAATCAAACACATAGATCATAGCATTTACTGAAGTCTCACTAAAAGTGATTCTGTTGCAATGCGGCGTTGTCAAACATACAACGGAAACGTGTCAGGCGTGTCTGAAAGGCAAAAATGAGTACAACTGCAAGAATCTCCATCCCTCAAAGAGTAACATTGTATGTTCCCTTTCTGCAAAGACCTTGAACCTACCGAATTATGGGCCATGAGAGTCTGCTATGGAGTCGCAAGTCATACAAGACAATAGCTTCCAAGCATCGCATGCGGAGAAAGATGCAAAACACTCCTTTATAGGCGCGGGATCAGATGTTCGATTCCTTGACCTTACAGTATATTTGCATTTTTCTCCACATTGGATGTTTGGAAGCTATTGCCTTGTGCGACTTTGCAATCCCATAGTAAACTTTCACGGCCCGTACTTCGGTAGGTTCAAGGACTTTACAGAAAGGGAACATTTTTAATATTTGAAGGAGGGAAATTATAGCAGTGGTGCTCATTATTGCCTTCCAGACACACGCCTGAGACCCTCTATTGGTTAGTAATACTTTGAGCTAGTCAAATATGATGTTTTATGCGGCTTATATTAGAAAGTTTATGCTGATAAAGGTTTTCCTTTTGTATAACTCGGCCCTGATTGCAGATCTCCTTCACAGCCATAATCGGCATGGCAGCGGCGCTTCTGTTGGCGTTGTTGAGAAGGTGACGCAACCGGCCGCGATGACTGCCTCAGTCACTTGCCCTCAAGTACTACTCACTTGTGGACTACTCGGTTTTTCATGTTTTCAGCATTCGTTTCCTTCACCTCTAGTCCGTATTCACCAGGGTGTTCTCCAGATTTTCCCATGACTCGTGCACTGCTAACGGGACTGTTTGATGGTGTCGCTGTATTATAGCGTATTCAGCATTCTCAACGAACTATTCCTATGCAAAGGAACGTTGTTATTCGGGCATGGTTTTTGTACAAATAGTTTGTAGAAACGTAATTTATTGGCCTTGATTTGCTTTCACTAGTAAATAAGGTGTTGTGCATGATCGCGTTCTGATGCACATGCTGTGTATTCCATAGTTGACACCGGTGTTCGTCTCCTAGTGTGTTGTGATGGCAGTTTTTTGAATAAATTTCTGACTAAGTTTTACCATCAGGTTTCGTTGAGGTAAAAAGAATTGTACTGGTGGTAGTACTCAACCCAATTGCAGCTCATGGTGAGTTCATCGACGCGATCTCGAGAACGATTTATCAAATTCCAATGAGCCAGGACAGGGAATAGAAGGAGGAAGACAACAGGCGGTGATGAGGCGGTGACGCTGACGAGGAATCTTGGAAAATGAAGCGCAAGGACGCTCGGCCGGCCATTTAGACGCGACTTCTCGCTAGAAATGTTCAGTACAGGCTTTTTACCGTTTAGGCCCCGTTTATAATTCCATCGCCGATGACGGATGCCATGTATAGAGGCCAAATTGATTGGTCGAGTCGTTCATCGTTGACGCCGCTCGGCCGGAGTGAAAAGCGTAAATGCGCGACCATTCGTGTCGCTCTCGAAACCACCACGATGCGATTGCTCGCGGTGGATTGAGGCACGGGGTTGCGAGCGGCTCGAAAGGGGGGGGGGTCACCTTGTACGGCAGGCCTATACGTTCTGTTTTGCACGAAATTAACGATTCTACACAGCACTGCTATGTTCTACCCTAGGGGTGAACTGAGGTTGGCCATTTCCAATGAAGTTTGGCAATCATGTGTCTTCCTACCAAGACTGTTAACCACTCAGTACCTCGTATATCAGCCGGTAACCTCAGATGTCCTCGGTGTAATACACGTGAATTTTCAGGATATCTACCACAATATAATTGAGTTAGCCTTGGATGACGTTTGAGTGGTCAAACCTGCGTGAGATACGCCTCCGCACGGACAAAATGTGCCTTTCAACATAAAAGGCTGTCGTAGCAGAGGAAGCGCAGCCTTTCCCACACAGCGGCCTTTGCGCGCGTTTCTGGGCGTCCTGACTCCGAATACATGTCATCGACGTCTGCCGTAAGCATGGGAGGACCACTAAGGGATGGCGGAGAAGGGAAGTAAGGGGAACCCCTAGCGTGGACCAGGAGAGCTACTAGGAAGGAAAGGAACAACCTGGAGGAGGGACCAGGACGGGGAGTCCATCAAGAAGAGATCAGTATGTAGTGGGTCAATAGTGGAAACAAGGAAGTGGGCCAGGAGTTGGGACCAGGAAGGTGGGGCAGGGAAGGGGAAGACCAGTAAAGGCGGACCAACAATTAGATCCAGTAAGAAGAAACGAGTGAGGGGAAACCTGGTGTCCGGATTCGGAAGGCGTGTCAACGATATCCGGAAACACAAGCTGTCGGACATGCGGAGGAGCAACCTGAGGGCAGGAGTACTGCACAGCACAAGCCGACGGCGATACTGGACAGTCCAGAGTGTTTAAGAATAACGCACGGAAAACAGCTTTATGCCAATAAAGTACGTAGCAGAACCTAGATGTTAGCGAATTTTAAGTTGTACAAAAACTACGCAATTGCGAGCATTTGTTATTACTAAGGCAAGAGATCCATCTAGCCGGGAGTTAGTTTTGACGTCGAAGTGATAGCGATATTTCAGATAGATTTTGATCTGAACACCGTGCATACTTTATGCACAAGGAAACCTCGGTCTACGAGCTTCGCACGTGGGTCAACAACTGCCGGCTTGACGCGTGCTTTGACGTTTTCGTCGTCTCCGGTGGCTCCGGAATTCACCGTTAGACCAACAGGACGTCGGTACCAGCTCCATTGAGTATTATTGTGCGACAACAGTTTAATAGCACTTTCTTATAATGTTCTCTAGTGCTATACCACTAACGCTGTTAATACTATTAAACACTCCAGCAAATCCGTTGTTTTCCAGTGTCTAGTATACGTCTATATTTTCACTTCATAGTGGACATTTTTCGCTTTAAACCGGGCATTTTTCATGTTAAACTAGACACTCAGTTAATTTAAAATTGGACAAGTGTAGAATTAATTCGGATATTTTGCTAATGATTTGAGATGTCCATTATTTGACCTCAAGGAACTGTCTTTGATTGCTTCTAACGTGCTGGAAAACAATAGATTTGCTGGAGTGTTTCATAGTATTAACAGTATTAGTGGTATAGCACTAGAGAACAACATAACAAATTGCTATTAAACTGTTGTCGCACAATAATACTCAACGGAGCCGGTACCAACATCATATCGCTCTAACGGTGAATTCCGGAGCCACCGGAGGCGACAAAAACGTCGAAGTACGCGTCAAGCCGGCAGTTGTTGACCCACATGCGAACCTCATCCGACACAAGAGCACATGGCACAGTGGGACGCAACGAATCCGCGTGAGCTCATCCGCATTTTGCGTCTCAGCCGCGTCCGACTAGCGTCCCGCCCGCGTTCTACTAGCGTCCCGTCCGCGTCCGACTAGCGTCCCGTCCGCGATGTAGGAAATTCACGAGACGGTAATGGGACGCGGCTCGGACGCAACAAGTGTCTGAGTTCATGCAGCGCGACGCGATGGGACGCATCGCTACATTCGAATTGCGTTGCGTCGCCCGGCGATGGAAGTTGTCGTGACTTTCGTCCCGACTTTTCAAGGACGCAGAGTCTCTGCGCCCTCACGGTCCCGCCGCGCACGCCTGTCGAATACGCAACCTCGATTCGCTGCGACGGAGTATGAACGCGCGCAAGGGCCTCATTCTTCGCCTGCTGCCGCCGCCCCGGACGGTCGTGTCCGGTCGTCCTCTCTTCGTCATCTCGCTGGACGTCGCCGAAGCCGAAGTGAGCTGATACCACCGCAGTCCCGAGGAGCGCAGAGCCGAGCTGGAGGAGGATCTACCCTGGCATGGACGCCAGGAGGAGGTAACCGCAGGTGCGAGGCGAGGAGCACCGCCTCGTGGGCACACGCCCCAGGCAGCACCTCGCCGGACCCTCGTGGGCTACTGTCGGAGATTCCCCTAGTAAAAGTAGGAGGGCAGGTTGCATGACTCGTAGGTGTATGTGTTTAAGAAGTAGTCTTGTGCAATTTAGTGAATCTGTGTATCTATCGATTCTGCGGAAGTTGCGAGGACACGGGTTGAGTCCAATACCATTTATTGATCGCAACACTATGGGAGAAAGGGAAGGCGCAGAGACGTGCGGGGAAGTTGGCGCAGAGTCGTAGAGCGCTCAGGGAGCTAAAGTCCATCGCAGCATCGACCCAATGGTTCGGCTGGGGCAGCAGGGCCCTATGTAGTTGGGATCAGCGTGGCTGGAAAGGGAAGAGCATTAGCGTGCCGTAAGACCCCGCCGGTCTGCCACACACGTGGCCTCGGGTCTGGACCACCGTTACCGATGCCGGTGGCGGCCAGCCCGGGACACGACAGAAGTATAAAGGCCCATTCACACTGCCGCGCCAGTGCGGCGCGGCAGTTGTGTAGCATAAGCCGCATGCACACTCCGCTGCTGCAGTGCGGCAGCCACGCTGAAGTATTGCGCGGAGGGGCGGAGTCACACTCCTCACCCCTCACAGCGGAGGCCGCAGTGAGGGGTGTGTTCACACCTCCGCTGCCGCAGTGCTGCCGGCAGCGGCGGCAGCGGCAGTGGCAGCGAGAGATGACCCGGGTATTCCTCAATGTCGCCGCGTGCGGCCACGGCGCAGTCCACAGTGCCGCAGTGTGCGAGACCCGCTCCGCCCACATTCCACTGTCCGCTGCCCGCTGCAAAGTATGCGTCCTAGTTGCTGGAGCGGAACAGACTCCCGTGCAACGGTCGTCGCTGCGCATCGCTCGTCGCAGTGCAGTACACTGCGACGAGCGATGGGCGACAGGCACGGAAGGGGAGTGCTTGCCGTGCACTATTCTGTACACTTCCGCTCACTTATTTCGACAATTCCTTTGTTCGTGGCCGTACCATTGTGATTTGAAACACGTCTGGTGATGTTTTGGTGGTCATGTGATGTCTCTGTTGTTCTCATCGTAGGGTTTCCGTCGTGGCTAGGCTCATTTCAGGCTTTTTTCTTCTGTGAACTTCCTCGCCGGGACCGAAATCCACATTTCTGTGCCGGACAAGTCACAGGGGTTTTATTAGCATGTCCGGCACAGAAATGTGCCAATTGAACGGTATATTAGCCACTTCAATTTCACTGATTCCTTGTCTTTGCACTGAAAGTTCTCGCTTCGCAGCACCTGATTCGCTAAGGTACTGCAAAAGTCTCCGTCTGCAGAACTTCGTGAACTATGTCAGCCTCAGCGTTGGCGACGGCGCGCGAGGCGCATCGCGAGCCGTCGCGTCGCTGTGCACTCCCGAGTCGCTGCAGCGGATGGAAGTATACCATAGGCCTTGGCTTCGCTTTGCAAAATTCAGACTCTATCGCCGCGACGGGAAGTATGCACGAGGCTCAACACATGCCTTAGCGTCGGCGTGTTTAAAGGAAGACCCAGCAACGGCAGCATTGCTTGATTGTTCGGCTTTAGTTTCTCGATTGTTCGACTTTTGAAGAAAAAAAAAACCCAGCTCTACTGTGGTCAATGAGAAGTATGTTGTGTCCTCACTTGTAGCCAGTGAAAAGACAAGCAGGAATCCGCTGGTGGCGGTTCGCGATGTGAGCTTACCGCTTACCTGACGAATCCCTTCGAAGCTGTGGAATTGAAGAAGGTGAACGGCGATTCCCTTGTGCGGCACATAGGCACAGAGACGATTACGAAAGTGTGTAGAGGATGCGACTAGTAAGATGTAGGAATTCAGAGGTCCACCTATGAACTAACTAACTACTACAGAAGGCGAACAAGTCTGCGTGTGATGGTAGAGTCACGTCCCTTTATGTGATTGTCCTCTCCGAACATTCCGTTTAAATTTCTTCTGATGGACAATTCTGAAAGGCAAGTGGGAGAGGTACGGTTTAATCCCCGAAAGAACTCCGCTAAACTAAAGTTACATCGCTGTCCAATTGTCGTGACTCGCGTCCGACAAGTCTTCACAGGTCGCCGTCGCTGGGCCGGGCCGGTCGATCGACTTGG
Source organism: Heligmosomoides polygyrus polygyrus (assembly GCA_947396885.1). Taxonomy (NCBI): domain Eukaryota; kingdom Metazoa; phylum Nematoda; class Chromadorea; order Rhabditida; family Heligmosomidae; genus Heligmosomoides; species Heligmosomoides polygyrus. The sequence continues at coordinate 85,894,408 of OX377202.1, forward strand.
TCAAACCTGGTCAAACGCGTCGATCGACACGTTGCTGCCGCCGAAGCTTCTAGAAGCTGGCAGAGACGCAGGGGGTGCGTGCCTCCGTCGTCTCTGACCGGCTTGGTCGCCAGTCCTGCCACCACCGCTCCCGCTGAGCGGTGGTCGTCCCCGGTCGCTCCCGGTGAGCGGCCGGGCTCCGTCGTCGCCGTCGCCCGTCGCTTCCGAGTCCCATCCGTCGATTGGATTCCGACTCCGTCACCGTCGAGTTGCATCTTCCTGGTCGCTACGATCGTCAAGTGTCATCATCGTCGGTAGCCGCCAGCCGTCGTCAGTGAGCCGAGGATCCGCCGCCGTCGTCGTTCTACAGGTAACGCGGGGCCTCTGCCTGGCCTCGTCGGTCCTGACTTGGCGCAGGCCAGAGGACATGGGCCAGGTAAGCGCCGCGGGTCGCGGTCCTGATTCCCTCAGTAGGTTGGGTGCAGCCTGGCCCGTAACGCGTAGTCTAGGTCGTCTTCACATTTTGTTAATTTTATGTTGGTCGTTATTAATTAGTCAATATAAACTCATAATTCAAAAGGTCTAATATCTAAACTCATGAAGTCGTCTGCCAAGTTATCAGAGCCAAGTCAAAGGTGATATCAGCGTCGCAAATGGAGGGATCGCCGGGGGTCGGGGGACGCTTCGACCAAAGGGGATTCCTCCGGAGGAACTCAACATACCAAGAGACGCTATCATGTGGGAGTGTAAGGTCGCATTTAAAAAGGGCACGCGGCTATCAAGATCCGCTAAGGGCCTATCGGGTAGGAATAACCGCGTGGCAGCGCAAGCCCACTGGTCGCGAGCCGCGGATCCAACATGCCACAGCTCGGGCCATAGAGGGGACCTCGGCCTCCACCGACGTACGGGCGGAGGTCCCCTGCGGCACGACACCAATGAGCTTTAGTGTTTCATGATAGGATGAGCCATATTTATTTTGCACTTGATAAATTGACATAACGGAATAACCCAATCAGTGCACATACAATTACAATAATACTGTTCTTGCTATGATTGTTTTATTGTTTGGATAGTGTTGTTTGGCTTGTCAGCGTCTCCGCCACAGTCCTATCGGTTGGCAAGAGCGGACGAGTAGCTTGCAGGCGGTGAATTCGAGCGAAGTGACTTTCCGGCCGAAGTGCCCGCTATTTATAAAGTTAAAAAGTGGGTGGTATTTATAGCTGCTTAGGTGAGCGGAGCATGGTTGTAAGCTGCTGTAAAGCTACTGTTGTAAGCCGTGACCCACAAACCACTGACTGTTCAATGACTCATGAACCACTGACATGACATGTTGATGACAGTTTCTTCTCACTTTATTGACAAAATAATGAATCGTGATTGACCATAGTGTAGAAACAGTGTTAGTTTGTGATACGGCGTAATGGTTAAGACAAACGCGTTTAGCACCATTCACTTGTATGGCGAGATAAAATTCGAACAATTACAATTCGTATTAGTGATCGAGACAACCAATGCAAGTGCTAAACGTTGAAATTATATCTCTTCTGTCCATTCAGGGCGACTTTCACGTCCATGTTGGATGTCGTCTATCTTTTTAAACAGCCTGAAATAGAATTGTGCTAGGCGCTTCTCGAGGAATTCTTGAGACAAGCATTGCAGACTATAGTTATGCTCTCGAAATTTTTTCCAGTATTGGATTTGGCTCGAATGCTCACAAATTTTGAATATTAGAATTCGAGTGCATTCGAAAATTGCGGTTTGTTCGAATATGCGAATCCAAATGCATTCGAAACGCGCGATTTTTTACGGGAATAGCTCGGAGCGCACAGTATATATTAGGACAAATATACTATACCTCGCTCGTTCACTTGCACATAACATTTGAATTCCCGCCATTGATCGCTTTTGCGAGAAACGAAGTATAAATACCCGGGTCCATGCCACAGGGTTCATCATTTATAATATTCTCCCCCTCGCTTCTCCGCTGGCTCGCCAACGTCTTTGCTGTATTCCTTGCTACCTAATAAACGGTCTCTGCCGGACGAAGAGAACAGGGGTAGACCGGAGCGTGGCTGACGGTGCAACTTTTTGAATACTCGAATCGAGTCATGTCTGACGAGCCGAGACGGGAGTATAAATGCCCCACAAGCGAATCACCTGACTTGGCCAGACGGTTGTAGGAGTGACCTTGACTGCCATCCTGCAGCTGAAGAACCTACCTTCTTGTTAATGTCTTCTCTTCATTTAGTACCGGAAGTTCGATCACCTCTTGACGACCGTCAACTCTGTACACGATTTTGTTGACTGGTGATATCACAACAGCAGTGCCAGCTCCGAAGAATTCGTAAATCTGCAGTAGAGCATGCATTAAATAAATTAAAATAAATAAATAAATTCGAGATTACAACACAAATGTTTAAACATTTTTATAGTTGTTGCTATTTGAATTCACTTTGGGGCAATGAGTTTTACTACTTTTATGCTTCTTGATTCACGTCAGTAAGAAGATGCATCCGGAATTCAGAGTTTCGTAGACGTTCGAAGATCAGAGACGCTGTAGTATGGGCGAAGTCGTCGAAAATTACATGGGTTGGCTACGTAATGTGCTCCGCAGACACTCGCTGGACGGGAGCCGTCATCTAGATGTCAAGAGAACACCGGAACGTTCACCAATGCGTTGGTCGGACTTTTTCGTGAAAGCCCTGAACGAAAGATATGACGCTTTTCGAGTTCCTCTAGTGAGGAAGATCTATTGGAGCACTCTGGCGTGTGACAAGGATGAATAGAGACGCTGCTGGTGCCTGCTCGAGGAACTCGACGGTAACGGGACGACAGGACGAATGACAGACAGGAGTTGCATTGAATCTATTTCCATCTTACCTCTCCCTTTTCTCCAACTTAAGTTTACGTTCACAGTCAAGGCCCTACATGGATCAAGTCTCTAACGCAATTTTTAGTTACAAAAGAGGCGCCACTGCCATTCTCTTTTATTTTTATTTCTGCTATTTATATTTGTTTTTATTAGCTTACCTTTCTTTAATTTCGTTCTCTGCACATGCTTTGGCACTCCCTTTTTCTCGAATTCTTAGCACGCCCTCTTAACGTATACCAAAAATATATATTTAATAGGACATAACACGTACCCTCTTCTCCTTCGATGCTCGTAGAACTTGACTCATGTTGAAATCGCCCTCTGTCACTTTTAGGTTGCCCATCTCATGTGCTAGGTCGAGAATGGATTGTCGGGTAACACCCGGCAATATGACACCTAAACTCCTTATATTACCACGATACTTGGACTTCTATACACGTAATAGGAATCGCATTTGTCACCATAGAGAATGGACTCTAACAAGGTCAGCTAAACATAGTCTTGCAGGCTAAAATATTGAATGGCATATAAATAAATAAATAAATAAATAAATGGGGATCACATATATGGCACAATCAAATTAAACAATTTCGTGCCCACGAGTATGTAGATCGTCCGGCACACTAACTGCAGCACATGAAGAGGTTGTTTTAGGCATCCTCCGCTTAAATCTCAACGAGAACTTGTGGAGGATGTTTCACGATATTCGACCAGAGTTTTTCCATCCGGAACGTTTAAGAAGGGAAATTTCAAAGAACAGCATCAGATCTTTTGATCCATTCTGCTTATTCTGGCTTACTCCTTCAACTCTCAGCAATGATCACATTTTTGGTTAGCAAATTGCGAAAGTTCCACTTGGTTTCGAGTGTTCACCTGAGTGAAGAGAAGGTGTGATCAGTTCTTCCTCTCCCTTCTCGTTCTTCCAATGCATAAACACATTCATAGCTCCAGCTTCGGAAACCTGAATCGTCACTTTCAGACAACAGAACGAATAGAACGACTATGAGTGTGTGACATCTAGTGCTTATATAGGCCTTCACTCACTCACCGCTATCGAGTAAATGCGCCTTTTACGGATTGGCTTAGTCCCCGTTCATACTCCGACGGCGGGCGACGCGATACCATTCATACAGACCAAACTGATCGAGAGACGCGACCGATCGATTTGGCTATTGGGGATTGTTTAGTGTGCAGCGGCGCGCGACGCGGTGTAATGATAAGCTCCCATATCGATTCATCTCGTCGCCGATTGATACCGTGGTTATCGTTAGGCTTCGCTCGGGGTGAGCGATAGTAGAACATAGGACTTAGGCACCGTTTATACTTCCGACGCCGAGCGACGCGATGACATGCACAGTGGCCAAGTTGATCGATCGCGTCACTCAGTCAATATGGCCATATTACGTGGCTTCGCGTCGCTCGGCGTCGAAGTATAAACGGGCCCTTCGGGAGCGTTTAGTGTGCACGCAACGCACGATGCGATGAAATGATGACACTTTCATCGTCGGGCGACGCGATTCGAACAGAGCGATGCGTCCAATGGCGTCACGCTGATTGGGACAATGCGCACTCCGAATAGCCGGCGGCGCCGTCACGCGATTACGCACCATTGCGTACTCGTGCACGCGTAATTGTGCACACATTTCCAAGTCCACTGTAAGGCCTGAGTTATACTCCCGCGGGAGCTTCCGCGGATGGGCGGGAATCGCGCTGAGATCCCTCACCTGGCCAATCGCCGCGCCCGCCACGCCCGCCGTCCGCGGACCTCCCTTGGTCCGCGGATGCTCCCGCGGGAGTATAACATATGCCTAAAGGATAGCTGGAGCAGCAATACCGTGCCCGAATCCACCGCAATCAATCGCTGATTTCGAGAGCGACGCGATTCGACGCTGAGCGGCGCAGTTTTACTCCGGCTGAGTGCCGTCGACGCTGAGTTACGCGATCACTCAATTTGCCCTTTGTACTTAGCATCGCGTCGTACGGGTATAAACGGAACCTATGACATTGCGCTAATAGTCAAAACCAGAGACGAATTATCAATGGAATTTTTACTGAGGAAGTGTACTAACCCTATGATCAGGACCGTTGAGCCATAGCACTTGTTCACAGCACTCCTTTTCCGCTTCTTCGGACACTTTCACGGTTGGAGCGTAGTTGCATCCCATTTTATAGGCGCCCACACCTCCCTCGGTCGCTCGAACGAATTGGGCATCGGCAAGTAGGGAGATGGGCTGAAGTGCATCTGTTGCATCAGTGGATCATAAACATCGGAAGTCATAAACCTACATGGAACGTGTTGAAGTAAGCACCAACGGGACCAGTGATGACGAACAGCTTGGCGCTGTTTGAGTGGCGAACACTCAGCGATTTTTCGGTGCCGATCATTGTAGGCCTTATGTACAGTGACGTTCCTTTCGCATGCGGTATCCAGTCCTGATCCAGACGAACCTGAAAACTTCGCGGGCTCTGGAGACCATGAATGGCAGCGGTCGCAGATCGGCACTATTGTCCCTTCACGTTTCCAGAGGTCGAGGTCGAGAAAAATGACTGAACGTCGCCTAGTGGGTTATTTGGGGTGCTAACATCCGTTTTTGAAATTTCGGCAGATTACGGTAGGTACCGGTGACTAAGGTGGTCAAGGTCGTAATCACCGATTTTGCCCAACCTTCGCCTATGGGGATTATCTGAAGTGCTGGTCATGAATCTGGCATCTGTTTTTGGCATTACGGTGGAGTACGGTGGGTTACTGTAGGTGTGGGTGACGCCTACAGTAACCTACCGCCAAACGTCTAGTTGGAGCTTCGCCCAAAATCCGGAGAATAGAATGAACGTCTTCTTCTCCTCTTTAGACCTTCTCTCATTCATTACAGTAAAAATCTGGTTTTGCCATGTAGAATGGTATGCGGAATAGGGCAAAACAGGTCCATCACCTTCACTGGGTCCCCCTTAAGTAACTGGTCCCTTATCACTGGTTCCCCTTTATTGTCAGCCATTTTCCGGTTCACCCTTCACTGGTCCACCCTTCGCTTTCGTCGGTCCCTACTACTGCTCCCAGCTTTACTGGACCTCCCTTTACTGGACCCCTCTTCGCTGGTCATCCTATCCTTCACCGATCCCCATTACTGGCCCACCCTCACTGGTCCTTCTTTTATTCATCAACCCTTTTCCGGTCCCCCTTCACTGGACCCCTTCCTCACCATTCCCCATTACTGGTACTTTCCTCACCGGTCCCTCCTTCGACCGGTTCCCTTTTCACTGGTCAACCTTGTATCGGTCCCCCGTTCACTGGACCACTCCCCCAACTTTCCGGTCCCATTACTGGTCCCTTCCTCACCGGTCCCCCTTCACCTTGTCCCCTCTTCACTGGTCAACCTTCTACTGGCCCCCTTCACTTGACCCCTCCCCCTCTTCACCGGTGGTTCCCCTTCATTGGACCTCTCCCCTTCACCTGGTCTCCTCTTCGCTGGTCAACATTCTACCGGTCCCCTTCACTGGACCCCTCCCTCTCCTTCACCGGTCCACCCTTCACTGGACCACTCCTCCCCCCCCCCCCCTTCACCGGTCCCATTACTGGTCCCTTCCTCACCGGTCCCATTACTGGTCCCTTCCTCACCGGTCCCCTCTTCACTGGACCACTCCCCCTCCTTCACCGGTCTCCCCTTCACTGGACCCCTCTCCCTCCTTCACCGTCCACCCTTCACTGGACCACTCCTCCCCTCCCCCATTCACCGGTCCCCATTACTGGTCCCTTCCTCACCGGTCCCCTCTTCACTGGACCACTCCCCCTCCTTCACCGGTCTCCCCTTCACTGCACCCCTCCCCCTCCTTCACGGGTTTCCACTTCACTGGATCCCCCCCCCCTCACCCGATCCCATTGCTGGTCCCCTTCACTGTTCCCTTATTGGTCAACCCTTTACCGGTCCCCCTTACTGGAATCCCATCCTTCACCGGCCCCCATGGCCCCCATGGTCCCACCTTCACTGGTAACACGTCGTCTGAATCCGGAACCCTCGCGCAAAATCGGTGACACCTCTCCTCAACCCGATCGTCCTTGGTGAGACATCGGTGACATGTCTTCTGAACCCAGACACCTGTTGACCCACCTCGCTGATACCTCTTCTAAACCCGGACGCATGTTGAAGGAGGTGTGGGACACTCTTCCATACCCGCACCTCCTTTGCGCGACATCGGTGACATGTCGTCTTATCATGGACGCCTGTCGACAACTTCAACAGTTGACAACTGGTGACAACTACTACCTTGTTCCCCCGTACCGATCGCGATCTATCGCATTCCACTGTAATATCAAATAGAAACAACGTCAAATTCGTGATGAGCACCCCCATAGTCAAAGTTTGGGCGAAATTGGCGACCATGACTCCGACAGCGTTATTCGTCCACGACGTGACCTACCGTAATAGGTCTCCTACCGTAACCTGTCAAATCTTCAGAAAAGGATGTCGAATTCGTGATCAGCGCACGAAATAACTTCAATGGACAAAGCGATTATGATGAAATCGGCGATTATGATCCGGACGGCCTTGTTCACCCACACCTACCGTAACTTACCGTAATCGCTCACCCACAGTTATCTATCCTAGCCGGTCAAAGTTTCAAAAGCGGATGTCGGAGTCGTGATTAGAACCTCAAATAACCCCCCTGAGTGAAGTTTGGGCGATAATTTTTTTGCGACCTCTTTCGACCTCTGGAATCGTGAAAGTGCCAGAGAGCCGGCAGACCGTACCAGCTCCTTGATGCATCTCAGCAGCTCAGTTCCATCGAAGTCTGGCAAAGCAGAGCGTATGGCACCTCTCCGCATTCGTTCCATATTCAACTCAGGGCGGAATAGACGAATACGATTGTCGACGCCACGATACGCTTTCATACCCTCGAAGATCTCGATGGCATAGTGGAACACCTGAATAGAGCTGATAGGAATGGATTCAAAGGTTAAGGGACAAGTAGTTCTGTCAAGGTGCTGAACCCCTACCTTGCATGATGGATCCAGTGATAAGTTTTCGTACGGATGAATCTCTGGACTGGTCCAGCCTTTTTCGATGTCCCAATCCACTTCAAGCATATGATCCGCGAAGAATGAACCGAATCCAAGCGGTTCGTCCTAAAGCGATATGAAAAGCGGCAAACGAAAAATGAATCGGAAGCTTCACACTACATACATATACCATTTTCACGTCGAACTGGACACTTTTCAATTCAAATTCTACATTTTTCAAATCAAACTGGACACTTTTTAAAATAAAATTAGACACTCTTTTAAGCTAGTCTTACACTTTTGAAATCAAAGCCAATTCTTCCAAATCAAATGAAACTTTTTCTACATTAGATTAGATACTCTCTCAAAAGGTTAGAATAATTTTTTGCTCGAGGAAAATTTTAGTATGATTTCACTGAAGTTTTAATTCACTTACATAATTAGTGAACATTGTGTTTGAAATTTTATAAGATTCTCATTTTTGGGCGAAAACAGTAACAAAGTTTAAAGCTTGTTTTAAAAAGCGGGAAGGAACATGCTGTTACAGGATGTTTTGTTGCGATCAAAACTCTTGCGCCAGGCGGGACTCGAACCCGCATTTTCTGCTTTCAGGGCAGCTATGTTCGTCTTACACCATCAGCGCACCGCACGTAACATCCGCGATATCCTCCAGGTCATCTTATCTGGTTCCATGCTGATATCAGCGGCCGGCCCATCCCCATATCACGGGTGGGTGCTGACAGACCTGGAGGATATCGCGGATGGTACGTGCGGTCAAACAGCGTCGGTGGTGTAAGACGAACATCGCTGCCGGAAAGCAGAAGATGCGGGTTCGAGTCCCGCCTGGCGCAAGAGTTTTGATCGCAACAAAACATCCTGTAACAGCATATAGCCTCTCTACCAGCCTCTCCAGGCTTAAGCAAATGTGTTAAAGCGGGAAGGAACAATTTTTTGGCACTAAAAGAATAGATTGCGGCATGCACTCGTACAAGACGCAGCGATTTCTACTCGATTGATGGGAAAAATGCTATTTGCATGGAATCTCACGCCTGAACGATACAATAAAAGGAATTGTAAAGAACACACATATTCTCACTTTAATACTTTATGTTAGCAGTATTTACACTGCTAATCAAATAAAAATCACGATCAGTCTTGAAAAAATCGCTCCGAGAGTGTAGGGCGCAACTTTACTTTTTGATGCACTAAATGATTGCTGCCTTGACGCGCTTCAAAACAAAATTTAATTAACTATTTTTTCTCAAACGTCAAAAATTTTATAAGCTTTTACAGCTGTACTAAAAAAATTTCGGAAAAATTATACCAAATTCTCCTTGAACAAAAAATGATTCTAACCATCTTGGCGAGTTTGTGGTTTAACCTGTTTCGATTTGGAAGAACTCGTCTTGATTTCAAATTTCTTAGGCCAGCATAGAAGAGGTCCAATTCAGTTTGAAAAATGGCCAATTTGATTAGAAAAGTGACCGATGAAAGAGATCGACGTGAAAATGGTATGTATGCGATTAGAGTTCACTATTCTAGCAAAATCCAATCGCAGGGGAACCCGCATCCCTCAAATTCGTCTAAGAGCTCCAGCTTCTGCTCTGCTATGCGAAGGTTACAATGCAGATATGGGCGATGTGTATGTGCAGCAAACGTTAATGGACGCAATTGTACATTAGGCCTGCCCCCTCCCAACTAGGAGAGATGCTGAGAATATTCAAGCCTAGTGGGACTATACCGCTCACTCTCTCCGCCCCCCCCCCCCACTCATCTGCATTGCGCCGATTTTTCTGCATATTAGACACCTTGGACTTGGAACTGAACAAACAATGATGGAGGATAGACAAGCAGGTGCAATCCTAGTTGGACGGGGTCACCCGCAATCGCGGCAATTGCTTCCCTCGCCTTACCTCACAGTCCCCTCCCTCAAAATGGCCTGAACATCCTGATGTCTCGGTTTGTGGTGCCGCCAGTCACCACCAAGTCCCTCCCTCCTCCCCGAACTAAGATTGCATCGACAATCATTTTGAAGCAACCGATTTGAGGACTCCACAACAATCTTTTAGAGGGGGGGGGGTATCGTAGCGCGGTCGGAGAAGGTACCGGCTGTCGCGTACACCCACTGCGGGTTCCTGGTTCGGATTGGCCACCCAGGCCAAACGATGCGTGGCGCATCCCAAATGATAATATTGACAATGTTCTTCATCCAAATGAGTTTTCTCATCCTTGATGGGGGTCAGATGGTCTAAGCAAGAAACCAGACGTTAAGGAGCTATATCTCTGGTTAAAAGATAGGAATAAAGGCATTCTACCTCTACAGAATGTCGTGGAGGCGATTTGAATGTGTATTTGGCCATACAATGACTTACGCCGGCCAATCGATGGATAAGTCAGCGCTCTACCCTTCGCAGACAAGTCCGATACCAATCCTCTGACCCCGTAGGGATTGAAGGCTTGGTTGGCCTCGGCTGGAAATCCGAAGCAGGAACCTGTTATCAGATGCACGCGGCAGCTGACACCCCCTCCGACTGCGCTACATGAGCCCTGATGTCTGGCTCGAAGCATTCATTTCAAGAGACTAATTGTCCTGTAGAGCTTACCGCTTTCGGTTGCGGTCTGCGTTCTTCGGGTTTCACTCGCACGATGCTGAGATCTTTATGATGGAAAGTATGCAGTTTGTCGACATTTAGAGCCCTGAATGTGTTGATATCACCCATCTACTAGAAAGAATTTTTTGGATCTATCCTAATCGGAGGGGACATGTCGTGATTTGCGTCTCTAAGCCTTTGCTTAAGTTTTTACGAGAGCTTCTGTTGCTTTTCCATGATACGAGAGCCTTCTTTTAGATTCAGAGGATGTGGTTGTGTGACATGGGATGACGCACAATCGACTCTTAACTATTGCCCCTCCCGACTAGGATAGATCTGTTTTTTCGAATCGATAACATCCAATAGATACAGCAGCTGCTTAGTGTCGTTCCTAAAGTACATTGCGGCACACTCACCCCGAGTAATGGCGAAACAGGAAACGCAGAGCAGATTGTGGAAGACGTCGACCAGCCGACGAAATCATCGACACTAAACGTGAAGTTAATTAGTCGGCGCAGTTAATTTCGGCGGTTATCAAGCTCAGGCGGCGGCGCTGAGGAGCGTCCTAATCTTCTAAATTGCCTGTTTTCTTGCTTTTGCTGCTGATGAAGCGAGGAGCAGGGCGGCAGTAACGACTCTGGACGCGAACCGGAATCGATGCACGAGCGAATCGAGTCGGCGAGTACTTCGAAATGAGCCACACCGCTCTCGAAGCTCTCGGATCACGGATTGAAGGACAGGATCATTCGGTGCAATTAGTAGCATTTTTGGCTGAAAGGGTAGTTGATCGGTCATAACGAAATTCCACAGCAGTGGAGGACGGAGATTTAGTGGAGACTCTAGCATTTTTAATACGATCCCTTTCGGGCTTAGTAAGAGATGGCCTTATAAAGATTCCCCTGAACGAGAAGGTCCTAAGCCTAGGTGCTCTGCGTAAAATGAGATTGGTAAAAAATGACGAAGGAAGTACAATTTTAATTAGCCGCGGTCTACCATTAACAACCCGGCCCACACTTTTCACTGTTAAATTGCTGTAAGTCGTTGACGAATCCGGCCCCTGCTTGAAGGAGATCCATTCTGAGTGCAAATATAGTAAAGGGGTCCTCCCTTACTAGATTTGCACCTGGAACAGTTTTTTGGTTTCCCTCTCACGACTAGGAACTGGGAAACTGGATCTGGCTGAGCAACTAAGTTGGCATAGTTTACTTACATCTACACGCTGTTACCCATTTACTGTGTTTCAGCATACTGGGAAATCGTTTAGAAGCGGTCACTACCAACTAGAACTGCATCCTAGTTTGCCTATGTCGATATTCTATTGCCTATTTATTGCATGTTCTCTCCGTCACGACATCATTAAGACGGCCAAACGGCGGTAGGCGAATTTTTAATAATTGCTATCCGTTGGGACGCCGTTCCTCTAACTAGGGAAGGTTTTGACGTCACAAAGGAGTTCCAGTTGAGACCAAGATTGTTAGAATAAGCACGGAGTGCCGATTACAAATATGGTTGTCAAAATTGCAAAATGAAACCCCTGAGCGAGTTATGACCTGCCGAAATTGGGTGGCCTGACCGCAGGCTGGCCGTCCGACGCACCTGGCACAAGAGTGGTGAGTCATTGGGCTCCATAAGAAAAACCCACCAGCCGTGGCGGTGGCGCAGGGGTAGTGCTCTCGCCCGTCACATGAGACGTCCTTAGTTGGGTCCTCATCGCTGCCGGCTTTTTTGCACATCATGATTTTTTTCGAAACAACCTTTTATTCTGAATTATAACACGTGTTCAATTAAATAGCGGGTAAAACTGTCATACAGGTATGTAAAAATGTTGAAGGCAAAAAACTGCTATGGCGACAATTTCACTTACTATTTTGTACAAACGGAGTCTAAATCTTATATTGAACAACTGGAGGTGTTTCTAACAAGCTTGTCATTCATGGAAGAAAGCAAAAAATGTTTGAAGCAGGCACACACTGTTGCTCACACACTGCAGTTTTTGACTGCAAGCATTTTGACAAACGTGTAAGATAGTTTCTCCTGCTATTTAATCTAACACGCGTCATAATTTAGAATAGAAGTATTAGGTTGTCCCATAAGTCCCCGCCGTTTTTTCAACGATTCACTGCAGATTTCGCCGGCGGTCTCTTGCATAGCGCTGCACAGCTTTCGAAAGAGAATGATTTGCTCTATCAGGAAATGTATTGCATTTCTTTCTTCATCATGAATTTTGTCAATTTTTAGGTCGTTGAAGTGAAAAGTGAAAAAGTGAAAAAGTAGCCATTTGCGCACTTGTTCTCTCCGCTTAGGTTTGTAATTTTTTGCGCAGTTTTTATAGCATTTGGAAGACAATGTTCCGTACTACAAGAATATGTGTTGGTCCTATTTTCTCACTTGCCCCTTATTGATTTTTAGTCCATCAAATTGGGAATTCCGACTTTCCCGTCCGAATTTTTACCAAAACTCCGGTTCTGTGGTTGGACTTTTTGCCTGGTGTTATATGTCGTTTGGAAGAGGATGTCTTGCTCAGTAAGAATTTGTGTCGCGTTTATTGGCACACGCTGATTTTTGTCGAATATCAACAACTGAAGAAGGAGAAGGAGTTGTTGGTGAAAACGATTTTTCTCTTTTTGGCATTTTGTTGAAATTCAGTAGAAATCAATAAACGCAACACACATTCTTATAGAGGAAGACATTTTCTTTCGAATGACATATAACGTCAACCCAAAAAGTCCAACCACAGAGCAGGAGCCTCGGCAAAAATAACCATCCTCCTTCGGACGTCCCAATTTGATGGACTAAAAATCAATAAGGGGCAAGTGAGAAAATAGGACCAACATATATTCTTGTAGTACAGAACATTGTCTTCCAAGTGTTATAAAAAACTGCGCAAAAAATTACAAATCTAAGCGGAGAGAACAAGTGCGCAAATGGCCACTTTTTCACTTTTCACTTTTCACTTCAACGACCTAAAAATTGACAAAATCCATGATGAAAAAGAAATGCAATACACTTTCTGATAGAGCAAACCACTCTCTTTCGAAAGCTATGCAGCGCTATGCAAGAGACCGCCGGCGAAACCCGCAGTGAATCGTTGAAAAAACGGCGGGGACTTATGGGACAATCTAATATTTCGAAGATAAATCATGATGTGCAAAAACCCCATTATGAATGAGGAATGAACCAACGACGTTATACGTGCCGGGAGGGCGGGAGCACTACCCCTGCGCCACCACCACATCTGGGAGTCCATTCTTACGGAGCCCCTATGACTCATCGCTCTCGCGCTAGTCCTTTCGCACGGCCAGTGTGCGGTCAGACCACCCAACTTCGGCAGGTCATAGCATAACTCGCTCAGGAGTTTCATTTTGCAATTTTGACACCCATATTCGGAATCAGCTTTCGGAGCTCTTTCTTATGATCCTGGTCTCATCTTGAAGTTCCGTGGGAGGTCGATTCCCTTCCCTAGTAAGTGGGATTGCATCAGAATGGCTTTATTTGAAGTTGAGGACGACCAATAACTGTGTTTTGTATCTCGCGATGAACCCTTTAGTTGTTTTCTTTCCCAGTGATATGACGTGATAAGAGACACTTCGAGTTAGTATTATTTAGTCAATATCGTGGTCAGAAGCTCTCGTGTTAAGGAGGCTTGGTGCGTTCCTTAGAAATACTATAATACTGCCGTGGATTTGCAGTTCTGTCACGAACCTTAGTTCGTGATCGTGATAGGTGTATACTGTAAAAGGATCAAAATTTCGCAAAAGGAAAACATACATAGAGCCAAAAGCTTGTCTACCTTGTGTTCTATGTTTTACTGTCATTCAAATTTATCCATCTATTTCAAGGTGTGAATCACATCAGAACAAATAATCAAATAGGTGCAACAAACAGAGCACCGAGTTGAGAGGGAGTGGCAACGAGTTGGAATAAAACGGGACCTGGAAAAATTATAGAGGACCACACGGGTGGAATCTCGCACTAAACTTATATACAAAACTTTATCGCATGCTGGAGTCTAATATCGTGAAAGCAAGACATCGCTGGCAAAGCTATTCGGCGCTATGACACCTGGGGTGTCACCATTCGAAACTATCGCTCGTAGAAAATATGTCAGTATGTATGTCAAAACCTATGTGCGTCCTCTTGTTGAATTCAGTGCCCCTGTCTTTTCTCCTTATAAGAAAAAGGACATATACAGAATGGAGAAGGTAAAAAACAATTTCACTCGCAAACTTCTCCTTCGTACAAATAGCTTCTTATATTCGCGAGTGTCAAAGCTTCAATTAGAAACAAATATCTCGATCTACCGACCCTAGAATCTCGTCGCAAAGTATTCGATGTGTCTTTTACACAAACTGCTACATTTCACACCTGCTTCTGGGCCTTGTAAACTCTTTAAAACGATGAAATCTCTGACAGGAGTGGAACCTGAAAAGATATCTCTTCCTCGCCCAAGAACCCGACTGCGAACCACGTCGTTCACATATGTAGAGCTGGCAGCATGTACGTACTTAAATATTGCTAACCAGGGAAGGGTCTCAGGCGTAGGTCCAGGGGGAAATGAATAGTACCGCGAGAATCTCCACCCTTCGTATAGTAGAAAAACATGTTTCGTTTTTGCTGAGTTCCTGAACCAAAAGAGCTACGGGCACTAGCATGCGGGGTACAGTAGCGCACCGTCAGCATGTGCCCATGCGTGAGAGCGCGCAGTTGTATGAGACGCGACGAAAGGCTCTGCGGCAACCGAGTCGGTGGGTCAGCAGGTTGCAGGTTGCGGGGCTGCTTCGAAGGTGCTAGACCAGATGTTCGACTCCCGTGCTATGCACTGCTTTTGCATTTTTTCATAACCGCTGTCTCCTTCACCAATTTGCTTCCCATACATCTCCTACACATTTATTTTACTCTAAATTATCAAAAGGGTCAGATTTTTGATCAACACCCATGACCTTGACAGAGCCCTAGTCACTCGTATCCGCTGTATCCTAATTAGCCGAAATTTAGAAAACGAATGTCAGATTCGTGATGAGCACCCCAAATATCCCCCCTGGGAAAACTTTGTGCAAAAACCTTTCTCGACCTCTCCTCGGCCTCTGGAGTCATGAAAGTACAATAGTGCCTTGATGATGATTTAAATCAACTTACCTCCTGCACATCTCCTACATGCTTATTTCGCCTAAATTCCCTAGTAAGGGTTTAATTTGAGCTGTGCTTCATCCACTTCTCTCACTTTCTGTAATAAACAACGTTTCGTATTTTTTAGCGAATGTTAAACAGTGACCTCACATCAGGTACGGGTGACTAGGGCTCTCGAGGTCAGGAGTGTTGATTAAAAATCTGACCCTTTTGATAATTTGGAGTAAAATAAATGTGTAGGAGATGTGTGGGAAACAAATTGGTGAAGGAGGCAGCGGTTATGAAAAAATGCAAAAGTGGTGCATATCACGGGGGTCGAACATCTGGTCTAGCACCTTTGAAGCAGTCCCGCAACCTGCTCAGCCACCGACTCGCTTGTCGTAGAGGCTTTCGCCGCGTCCCATACAACAGCGCGCGCTCACGCGTAGGCACGTACTGACGGCGCGCTACTGTACCCCGCCCGTAGCTCTTTTGGTTCAAGGACTCAGCAAAAACGAAACATGTTCTTCTACTACATGAAGGGTGGGGATTCTCGCGGTACTTCTACGCCTGAGACCCTTCCCTGGTAAGCAGATTCAGTCTCCCTTAACTCCGGGACAAATGAAAAGCCGTGTACGTATTATCTTGCTTAGAAACGAGATTTCTTAAACAGTATATTGCTTTGCTGGCTTTGTTGTTGACTGGTTCGCTGTTCTGGATTTTGTTTGTTTTCATTGTTTGGTAGTCTAAACGCAGTTGTCGCTGCACATTTACTGCTTTTCAACGATTGTCTTAAGCAAGCGTAATAGACATAAACAATATAAGATATATACCAGCACGTACCTAAAAAGGTTATGGTTATAGAATTTAAGAGACAACGTCATAGTATTTACTTGCGGGCCTGCAGCGTCTCATGAACACGAACAACGAAAGGATAATTAAAAAGATGAACATCTTTCTATATACAACGTGCGAGATACTAATATTTTTATAATCAGAGCATCACTAAGCGGTTCACGAAATGGAGGACATATTCTTGCCAGTAACAAGAAAAGTCCAGCAACAGAACATCTCGCTTTCAAAATTCACGAAAATACTAAAGAGTATATGCACAGGTGAATAAACGACGACACGATCCCATACAGTTGAGCGATGATGTTGCCTCGAGACCTCGTCCAAGAGCGAAAACATCCTCGGCTTTGTGAAAGCTCGTCAATTCTGTATTGCTCCCAGGGAATAATCACCTATATGATCTACGTGCTCACAGTTGTGACGAGATCCACAGAGTTTCGCTTATGGTTTACAGCTTTGTGAACAAATCCCAAGTTGCTTAATTTCACATGGCTACTTCAACTTTCGGTACAAGTCGTAGTATCGGGCAAAATGTGGTGTATGACAACATCATGCAATGCTGCTCATTCACGAAATTTCAACGAACATTTCCTTCGAGTTCGGTTTATCCCGCCGAGCACAACTCGATCCGGCTGTATTTTCTTTTGACCACATACGTTTAATCCATTTGTAATTTACAGTTTGATCCTCCAAGGATTCACATTACGCGGGTTCACATTATCTAAAAACGGTCGGACAATTTTATCTCGCAGCCATGGATGTCAGCGTACAACTGCCTTGGTTGCGACGCCACATGACTGAGTTCTGTCCTCTGATGCTTCCTAAATCACTCACGATTAGAAATTAGGAAAATAGCCTTTTTTCGAGGCGCTCGCGTATTCGGAGAAGACGCTTTCTAAGTACATCATCTTGTGTTCTCTTTCGCGTTTTTGGCATTGCCTCTTGTTGCATTCGAACGTTTTGTTAACGTCGTCCGTGTTCCTGCCCTGTTGTCTGTACACTAGCCGTGATAAGTGGCAATATGAAGACATCCTTGTTTACTAAAGAATTCTCGATCCACTTGAAAAATATGAAATTCCTACTTCGACTTGTTCTGAATTTGTTCCCATGCAGAGAAAAGTTTAACGTCAATCTGGCATCAATCTAAAAAGAACGGACGAAACAGAATTTACTTTTTTTCTATGTACCATACACGCATATTTGTTAAGAGTTGTAGGTGCTATCGAGAGAGGAATGCGAACCATCTCCAGAATTTGGGCCATACGGTGCATTTGTGTTACGATATTGTATTACGGAGTTTCTTTCCTTGCCCATTTCTCTGCTTTTACAGAAGGGAGAAGAATGACTCAAACCCATTCAACACTTATGTACATCGAAACGTCGCCTACGCGTGAGCGCGCGTTGACGTATGGGACGTGATGAAAGACTTTGTAGCAAATCGGGGACTCAGTGGGGTGCGACGCTGCTTCACAGGTGCTAGGCCAGGTGTTTGACTCCCGGCTATCCACTGTTATTGCACTTTTCATGACCGCTGCTTCCTTTACCAATTTGCTTCCTACACATCTCCTACAGATTTATCTCACTTTAAATTCTTAAAAGGGTCAGATTCGTGTTCAACACTCCAGAAAACCGCTATAGACAAAGTTTACAGGAAAACGGTGACCATAACCTTACCACCCATATCCATAGTCACCCATATCCACTGGAACGTTCCGTGCTCCAGCGTAATACCAAAAACGAATATCAGGTTTGTGATCAGCACCCTAAATAACCCCTGGGAAAAGGTTGGTTAGGGCGAAAGCGGTGATTGTGACCTCGACAGCCCTGGTCAAGCGTACCTGCTGTGAGGTCACTGTTTAGCATTCGCTGAAAAACACAGTACGTTGTATAACACAAAACGTGAGAGAAGTGAATGAGCTCAAACAGCTCAAAGTAAACCCTTATTCGGCAATTCAGAGAAAAATAAATGTGTAGGAGATATGTAGGAAGTGCACTGACTTAAACTGCCATTAAGGCACTATGTATTGCACTTTCACGGCTCCAGACGTCGAGAAGAGGTCGAAAGAAATTTTTCACCCAAACCTCGCACAGGGGGTGTGGAGGGGGTACTTGGGGCGCTGATCACGAATGTGACATCCGTTGTTAGTATTACGCTGGAGTATGGGAAGTTACAATGGGTATGGGTGACCAATGATAAGCGTATGGTCACCGTTTTCCAGTAAGCTTTGTATATAGGGGTTATCTGGTGTGTTAATCACGAATCTGACCCTTTTGAAATTTAGAGTGAAGAAAATCTGTGGGAGATGTGAAGGAAACAAATTGGTACAGGAGGCAGCGGTCATGAAAAAATGCAAAAATAGTTCACAGCACGGAAGTCGAACATCTGGCCTAGCACCTATGAAGCAGCGTCTCACCCCGCGGAGCTTTTCGCCACGTCCCATACGTCAGCGCGCGCTCTCGTGTGCACGTGAGCACGCGCTGACGGTGTGATACTGTATCTCCGCCTTCGAGGGATCGTAGCTCTTTTGGTTCAAGGACTCAGCAAAAAAGAAACGTGTTTTTCTACTACATGAGGGGTGGAGATTCTCTCGGTACTATCCATTTTCCCCGTTCAGACCTACGCCTGAGAGCCTTCCCTGGTAAGATTAGGTAAGTAGGTCTATTGTTCTCGACTTTTTAAGGTCCATTGGATTCGAATAGTCTAGTGATTTGATAAATTTATTTTCCTTCCTTCTGTTGCAGGGATATTTATACAAACCGGAGCAAGGCCAGCGGCTTAAATTTCGCACTAACAGTCTTTCTCTCAAGATTTATACTGATGCCATACCAATAATGGAGGACAAAGAAAAAGAGAAGAAAGTATGTTCATACGTTCAAAAACGCCTTGGCGCTTCAATAATACCACATTAAGTCTTGCAGCTTCAATATTAACACACTCTCTCGCTGACATGAATTGAAAGCTAATATTCTTATACATCTTCGCGTGTCACAATGATTTTCTAGGACCATGTGCAGACATCGGTACTTGTTGGACTTGAAAACAGGAAAACAAAAAAGTGCGAGTCAGTTGCACTAGCACACTTTTCACCGAAGTCGACTATGAAAAACTCGGCAAGGAAGGATTCAGTATGGCAAAAGTCCATAAGGAGGGTATCACAAAGGCGGAAAGCGGACAAGAAAGGCCTAATAGAGTCTGAAAGATGTGATACAAGGAGCAGACACTTGAAGGAATCAGTGCTGGTCATGAAGAAACTTGAGAGCGACCAGTTGAAGGTAAACAAGTTATGACAGCTAATAAACGTTGAGTGCACACATATTGCGAAGAAACTCTTAGGCCGGGGGCATACTTCCATCGCTGCGATGCCATCGCGGCGCTCAGTTCATGGCCATTCCGCCGCACGCGGTCGAATAGTCAAAGGAAACTTCGCCGCGGCCGCCGCAACAGTGACGGTCGGCATGCGCGATGGCTTCCCGCGCCCATCGCGGGCATGGCATACTTTTTCGCGCCGCGCGCGGTGTTTAGCGTTGTTCCTGGACGGATCGCCGTCGCGCTCCCTTGCAAAGCGATGGGCGATGCGACCAGCACAGAGAAATTCAAATTCTTTCGCGTCGCTCTGCAAAACTCATCGCCGCGATTCCATCGCGGCGACGGGAAGTATGCACGAGGCCTTACATTGCACGGGCTAGGCCGGGAGCATACTTCCATCGCCGCGATGCCATCGCGGCGCTCAGTTCATGGCCATTTCGCCGCACGCGGTCGAATAGTCAAAGGAAACTTCGCCGCGGCCGCCGCAGCAGTGGCGGTCGGCATGCGCGATGGCTTCCCGCGCCCATCGCAGGCATGGCATACTTTTTCGCGCCGCGCGCGGTGTTTAGCGTTGGTCCTGGACAGATCGCCGTCGCGCTCCCTTGCAGAGCGATGAGCGATGCGACTGCACTGAGAAGTTCAGATTCTTTCGTGTCGCTGTGCAAAATTCATCGCCGCGATGGAATCGCGGCGACGGGAAATATGCACGAGGCCTTAGGATAGCCTTCATCTGTTTATCTCCAAAAAAAGCTAACTCTTGGCAAGGAATAACAGGGACGATAAGGGGGCGAAGGCTCCGGGGCTGACTGAATACATATGTCATATTGATATGTCATGGCGCGAATCTTTTGGCTGACGGAAAGGGCTAAATTTCGCTAAATCCCCCTAACATCTTGAGTTCTTCTTCGTGGTAACTCCAGCTCAGGACTAGCAACAAGGGATATTAGGGGGTTTAGGCTATATCGATGTCAAATTTATTTAACTTATTGAGAGTCCACCGGCATATCTAAAAGCCTAAAAAAGAAAGCTCTCAAGACGTCGGATGGGATTATGGGAAAGTCCTCTGCACTGATAGGTCAAAGAGACCTCGATATAGGAAGTTGTTTGCCGGGTGTTGTGCAAGGGGAAACAGATCTTAGCAAGAAGCTAAACGATTGCGTGAAGCAGGCAAGGCTTGAACAGAGAGGGACGACATGATCTACTGCTTTTACGGTTAAAACATTTAGCACTTCTAAAGAAATGCGACGAAACTGCGCTATCATGTTCAAATGTGTTCGTTACAGTGGTTTTAGTGATTTCTAACAATCCTTTAAAAAAATGGTCCACCGGTGTGTCGCTCACTTTTTTGCAGTTACTAATTTTGACGGGTTGGATCTGTCTACCGCAGGACGTAACGAAAAAGGTCGTCATGGAGTGACGACCTTTTTGTGGATGCGGCTCTTCTTCCTCCGCGCAGCCGCGTGCGGTCGCGTCACGTCACAGAAATGAGTCGTAGTCTTTCGCGCCCTCCTGGCTTTGAGATCGCGCGTCGGCGTCCACGTTGACATTCGATCGATCCCTTACCATCACTTGTGCGCCCACGATGGCTCTCCCGTCAGGCGGATAGTGGTGCAGTGGATAGCGAGGCGCTTCATGCGAGAGAAGTCGGAGGTTCGGTTCCCCTGCGTTGTGGCATACTTGCATTTCAGCACACTACTTGAGATTTAAGTGGTTCTAACATGGCGTGGTATTGTGGCATTTTTCTGCGCATTTTTTCCAGCCTCATGCGCTTCGCCGTTCGAAGAGCGCAGAACCCAGCCGCGGACTCAACCGAGCGACGAAAGCAGTTTTCACGCGAGCAGCCTTGATGGCATACACCCTAGAGTCCCTTTCCTAGCCTGGCTCTTCGAGCGCAGAACCTTGCTGCGCACTCCCCCTGAGCGGAAGAAGGATAACCGCGGTCCTTGTATATATATACCCTGTTGCAAGTCATTACCGTAGCCTTTATTTCCAAATAGTACAACAGTAAAAGCCAAAGAGTAAGGAAATATGGTAATGGACCAATTTGTTTACACCTGTTTTTTTTTTCAGAGTGACAGGACACAAAGCTCGGAAGAAGATACGCACAAAAAGTTTAAAACCGGACGCACCATAATGGAAAAGCTGAGAAAAGCAGAAAAGAGAAATGTGCTAATAAAAAAACTTGCTGAAGGGTTGAGCCCAAGTGAGCTGAAGGTGGCTGAATCAAGGCTGAAGGAACATGAGCGCCAAGTCGGAGAACGATTAGTCGGAAGCGTCAGAAAACTTGGACGCACTGTAGGACACATAAGGAAAAAAGACGGGAAAACATCTTCACCAGCGCCGTCTCCGACACCAGGCACACAGGCAACACAATCACCTGATAATCGGACTCCACGTGCTCCAACTAATGACGTCAGTTTGTTTGAACAGTTCTTTTAATTGAGTGTGATAGAGGAGCTTGTTGCATAATGATGGGTGACCTATTTAGGACGACTACACAAACTTTGAACCGACGGATGCTGTGTGCCGGCCAGCTCGAGTGGTTTAAGAAAAAAAGAATTTTCAAAGGTTGGCCCACGATGCTGTTTTATACTTCCTGATTCCGCGTTGGTACTATTGGATAAGTCAGACGAGTAATTTGTTTGGATGGCTTTATCTACCTACATCGTAAAGAAAAACTAAAGCACCAGCTTTTCAAGTGTGATATTAGGTATGCAATTTAGCAGGTTGTCTCAAGGTTGGGAAATAATGTCAAAATATATAGAATGCGCAGCGTAGGCGGTAAGTGCGTGACAATGCTGAATGTGGGTACTATGGCAGGCTGTTCATGCGAGTTGGTAGAACAACTAGGGCGAAGAAACGATAATTTCTGTGCAGTACAGGCAGAAAACGACTAGGGTCCTGCACCAAGTGAGGCACATATGACAAGGCTTCATGGTCGTTCTATGTGGAAATCCCTGAACCACCAGTGGTGTCGGAATACTCGTCCCCGAACGGACCCCATACACGATTGCAAGCGTTGATGTCTTAGGCCTATGGTATACTCCCACATCGCGCTGGTGGAGGGCTCGGGGCAACGCAGAGAGAAAGTGATAAAGTGTTTCGATCAAGCCAAAGATCAGTTCTGGAGACTGCTTGATGAGAGGACAGCAGAAGTATCATTGAAAAGCCATTGTCGCCTAGTGACCTCAGCGGAAGTGTGAGCGCCACCAAGCACGGCTGTCATGGTGGATGCAGTTATGGACTCTGTAACTCAGACAGTGAGCGTATCTTTGAGTGGGCGGGAGCAAAGTGGGAGCTGGTGCAGCCACCTCGATGGCGCATCCCTCTCTCGTGCTATTAGGGTGTTCAGAAAGTTTTGCAAGAATTGAGTGATTCTATCCAACAAGTAATAATAACAATAGAAACGATGGATCACTATGCGCAGCAGTCGCTATGTGTAGCCATGATCATACTCCGACGATCAGGTAGAACAGTGATCCCATCTCACCAGAACGAAGAGGAACGTGAAGAGTTCCAATCCTGCATCTCACGCATAACGTTGTTACATCGTTGCCTGCACAGAAAGCTAGTTACATCGTTACCTGCACGCCTTGCCTGCTCAGAACGCTTGGAGGCTCCTGAATGCATGATAATCACAAGAACTAAAGTCTGGAGGGTAGGCGGGTGTGGTAACCATATGATATCCAGCCTACTAGTTGTTATTCATCGTCTTTTAGGCCAAATCACACATAAAGTGTGCAGCACAAAAGAATTGTGTTTCAGGCACAGAAGAATCAAACTACTTTATATTAATGCGATTTCGACGAAAAACACAATTTGGATCTCTTATACAATATATTAAGTCTAAAAATGAATAAATCGCTTTGTAGTTATGTTCTACCAGGCGAAACCAAACTGAATTCTGGTGCTCGATCGCGTAACACATCATCATGGTTGCCTTGCTTATTTTATGTTGATCGAAAAGTCTTGCAACACTAGTACTACAATATTACAATACAATATAATACAATATGCAAAAACTCAGTCCACGATATATTCCCATCTAAGTCTAAGATCCTGCCCCATCTTTCAGGTAGCCTTCAATTCCTTTCCGCCAGAATTGCGAGGGCTGTGAGGAAAAGAATTCAGAAACCTTCATTTCCAGTTGACGTCGATCATTGATATCTCTACTCGAAGGTGCTGCTTCAGAGCTCTGAACAGGTGGTAGTCGGAAAGAGCGAGGTCTCTAGAGTACGGTGGGCGGGGCAGAACTTCCCAGCCTAACCCCTGGATTTTCTCGCAACTCACTCTTGCGACATGAGGACGCGCGTTGTCGTGCAACAGGTAGACATTTTCCCGTTCGGGCCGTTTTTGACGCATGACCTCGGCCAAACTCTAAAGCTGGGTAGCGTAGACAGATTCTGTGACTGTGGTCTCACTACCAGCAACTCCCAGTAAAGCATGCTTTCTGCGTCCCATCAGCAACACAGAAGAGCCTTCCTTTCGTAGAGTCCAGGTTTCGGTAGTCTTGAGCCGGTTCTCCGCGTGGGAGCCATTGGCACTTGCAGGTGTGTTTAACATAAGGAACCCAACCTTCATCACTAGTAATAATGTCCTTCAGAAAACCCTTTCTGTGCGGGCGAAGAAGCAGCGACGACACTGGCATCCGGAACGAGGTCGACCTTCGAGAGAGATATCTCGAGTCTCGAAGCGCTGATACCAACGGGCCACTGTGGAATAATGAATGACTTCCTCCTTAAATGTAGCGCAGATGTTGGAGGCTGCAGTCCTTGCGGAACGGTCTTGCAGAAATTCGTAGAAGACGGTAGGTCGTAGGATGCTGCTGCTCATGACATTGTTGCTGTATTTGTACTCGACGAGGCCTTATATAGTATGCTTGAGGAAGTTTCGAGAATGTACTATGACGTCACCACGCAAGATCATTATTGTAAGAGTTTAGCAAATTTAAGAAGCAGAAGCGCAAAGTGTTGCAAGACTTTTCGGTTAACCTAATATTTCGACGATTTAACCAAACACTCTTTCCGACCTCTACCAAAGCCCTTACACACAAATACATGCTATTACATTAGCGATAGACATCCGTGCACTGAATTTCCTCCGAATTCATTCCTAATACATCTTACCTTAATTATGTTTATTCGCAGTGTTTTTAAAAGCACCTTTTCTTTTTCGTTTTTCCAGGCCATGGAACTATATCGAAGAAACAAATGGTTATCTGGCTCGTCCCGAAGCGCTTTATGGGATCGTTTAGCGTGCACGCGACGCAATGTAACAATAAGCTCCCGAATCGATCGCGCTACGCGATGATTCGATATGGGAGCTTATCACTGCATCGGGTCGTGCGTCGCGTACACATAAGGCCTGTTGTACTTCGGCGACGTGTCGGCGACATGGTATGTCGATGAGTCGTTTGTTGAGTGACGGCAGTGATTCGCACATACGCGGCGTACCGTAACCGTCACGTAACGGCGGTACGTTGTGTCAGGTCGCGGATGCCGCTCGATGAGGCTTGATGAACATCGCTACAATGCCGCTTTACACAAAACGTTGTGTTCAATGTTGATTGTTTGTTGTTGGTGGTTATGCTTGGTCAGCGATGGCTGAGTGAAACCTGATGTTCAGGAAATCTTAATGATCCGATAGCTGGTTAATGTCGGACGCCAACGCGTGTCAACAACGAACGCACACAACACCTTTTATGTTTAACGTTTGCAGAAACGTAATCACATCGATGATTACAGAAGTGACTAGCTTCAGCGATGGATCGGTCGATTCGCGTATCGATGAAAAACGCAGCTAGCTTCGTTATTTACCACGAATTGCAGACGCCTAGAGTGGTGAAATTTTAAACGCATAGCGCCGTTGGGTTTTCCATTCGGCACGTCTGGTTCAGGGTTGTAAACGCTCTACTACAGTGTGGCTTGTTGTGAACATTGTTTGTCGAACGGCACTCGATCATATTTGTCGCTGTATCCTGTTGTACGACGTCGTCGTTGTAATGATTCCCATTCTAGTGAAGAATCGTACAGAGCAACATAGTGTCGTCGTTGTCGTCGTTGACGCATCGCGGTCATTCCTGAATGATGTGAACACATTGTGTGTAGTGTTACCGTTTCGTCTAGTACTCGACGAGATTATATTGAGGATCGATGAAACGGGACTGGTACGACACTACGACAGTATACGCGCTCTGGCATCATTTGCACTGCAACCTGAGCTCAGGCGTGATTACCCGCCAAACCTAAGCATATCATTTAGCGGAGGAAAAGAAACTAACAAGGATTCCCTTAGTAACGGCGAGTGAACGGGGAGAAGCCCAGCGCTGAATCTTTTGGTCTTACGTCGCTAAGAAATGTAGCGTATAGGTGTGGTTTTCAGTTTGTGCTGCATGTCCAAAGTCCCTTTAATAGGGACCACATTCCTGAGAGGGTGCGAGACCTGTGCGAGCAGTGGAGCAAGCTGTACGATCATACCTTGGAGTCGGGTTGCTTGAAAGTGCAGCTTAAAGTGGGTGATAAACTTCATCTAAGGCAAAATATAGAAGCAAATTCGATAGCAAACAAGTACTGTGAAGGAAAGTTGCAAAGAACTTTGAAGAGAGAGTTCAAAGAAACGTGAAATCACTGGAGTGGAACCGGGGAGAGTTGACGTAGCCGGGTAACTAAGTCTACTAATGTCGCTTAATTGTGACTGCGGGAAATGTATGTTGCCTATGGCTGCGCTGACAGCGCTGGCCGTGCGTTCCGAACCGTTTAGCGTGCCTACCTTTTCGGCGGTGGTGTCTTGCTGGCGGATGGGTTTGTCGTGGCTAGCGTTTTTGCCCTACTTCATTGTATGGTGTCAGTGTGAAAGTCGACCAGGTGGCAATGTCCGTTCCTCCTCGTGGTGCCACTGGAAACTGCTCGCTTCTGCGAGCTAAGCCAAGCACGGACATTCGAGTGCAGGTGACAGGCCGGCCTACGAACAACCCAATGTCACATCGTATGGGTGATGTCAGTTCATGTTTTTCGAGATAATGCTACGGCGTCCGCGGGAGCCGACGCGTACTCGCAAAGCCCGGCGAGTGTGAGAAGTATGCGAGGGTCCCTGGTGCGAGGACGGCATCGGGAGGCAACTGAGCTAGTCCGAAAGTCCCGTAACGTAAGCAGGACCCGCGTAGCAACGCTGAATGTGGGTACGTTGACGGGCCGCTCGTGCGAGTTGGTAGAAGCACTGGAGCGTAGAAGAGTTGATTTCTGTGCGGTGCAGGAGACGAGGTGGTCCTGCCGCAAGTCAAGAGATATAGGACGTGGCTTTAAAGCCGTTCTATGTGGAAGTCCCAGGACCACCAGTGGTGTTGGTATAATCGTCTCCGAGCGTTTCCGAGACTCGATTGTAGGAATCGAGCGCTTTGACGATCGATTGATCAAGATCGTTGTCGCCGCTAAGGAGCGACTCTTCCACTTCTTCTCTGCGTATGCTCCGCAGACTGGCTGTTCCGATCAAGCCATGGATGAGTTTTGGAGCCTGCTTGATGAGAAGACAGCAGAGGTACCGTCGAAGGACGTCATCATCGTCGCTGGTGACCTCAATGGGCACGTAGGCGCTACGAAAGACGGGTACAGCTGTCATGGTAGGTTCGGCTATGGGTTGCGTAACACAGATGGTGAGCGTATCCTTGAATATGCGGATTCGCATAACCTCACCATAATGAACACCGTGTTTCGCAAACGCAACTCCCACCTTGTCTCGTTCTATAGTGGGAACACCAAGACGCAGATAGACTTCATCCTTGTGAGAGATCGTGACCGAAATCTCGACACAGACGCGAAGATCGTGCCGTATGAAGCGGTCGCCCCACAGCATCGTCCGCTGATCTGTACTTTGAAGATCGCTCCTCCGAGGCTGCAGCAGGTTGAGCGATGCGATGCTGCAAGAATCAAGTGATGGCGAATGAAAGAGAAAGAAGCAGCTGTGATTTCTCGCGTACGGTTACCGACAGTCACGACTGTCGACGAAACTTGGAAGAAAGCGACCGACGCGATACTTCAAGCTGCGAGGTCAGAACTTGACACTACGAAGCCTGGACGACGAAAGGTCGACATGCAGGCATGGCTGTGGACGAACGATGTGAAAGAAAAGGTTCGAGAGAAGAAAGCGCTTTATCATGTGTTTCTCGGCGACAAGACCGCCAATAATTGGCAAAAGTACCACGAAGCGAAAAAAGCTGCCAAGAAGGCTGTGGCCGTAGCAAAAGCCACTCATTACAATGATGTCTACGAAAAGCTTGAGTCGCGCGATGGCGAGCGGTATTTGTACCGACTTGCGAAAAACCGTCATCGCCAATCCGAGGACATAGAGAAGTTCTTTGGCATCAATGATGAGAACGGCCATCTTCTGACAGAGCGCAAAAAGGCCTTGAAGCGATGGTGCGATTATTTCGAGGGAATTTCGACTGAAGAGTTCCCTCATCCGGCCGTCCCTTCTGTGGCTCCTATCCACGGTCCCGTCCACAAAATCACTGTGGAGGAAACTGACGCGGCTCTGAGGATGATGAGACCGGGCAAGGCGACTGGTCCAGATGACTTGCCAGCTGACTTATGGAAGTCGAAGTTCTGGTACTCTGCTGAGTGGTTGGCAAAGTTTTTCTACCAGGTTGTAGCGGAGAAGAAGGCGCCTGATGTTTGGCAGGAAAGTACGACGATCCCGATTTGGAAGAAGAAGGGCAGCCCTGCAGACTGCTCAAATTACCGTCCGATTCGGTTGCTCTCGCACAGCATGAAGATCTTCGAGCGAATCCTCGATAGCCGAATTCCGATGCCATACATGCCGCCCGTCTTCTGGTAGAGAAGCATCGCGAGAAACAGAGGCCGGTGCATCTTGCCTTTCTCGACTTGGAGAAGGCCTTCGATCGCGTACCGCGTGAGGTTATATGGTACGCCCTACGACAGCACGATGTTCCCGAAGAACTTGTAGAGTGGGTGCGAATGCTATACTCTTGTCCAAAGAGTCGTGTGCAAGCGGCAGCAGGAACCTCGACGTAGTTTCCCATCTCTGTTGGGTCCACCAAGGATCTGCGCTTTCTCCACTCCTCTTTGTTGTCGTAATGGATGCCATTACGCGAGATCTTCAGAAGCCCGTCCCTTGGACGTTGCTATATGCTGATGACGTGATGCTCGCCTGCGAAGACAAAGGTGAGCTCGAGCGAGAGGTGCAAGCTTGGTGCGACCGCCTGGCCATGTTCGGACTCAAATTGAACGTCAAGAAGACCGAGTATTTCACGACTGACGTTAATGAGTCCGGCTCCATTAAGATTAACGGTACTGAGCTTGCACGCACTTCGGTGTTTAAATACCTGGGATCAGTAATAGCTTCTGATGGCAGTCTGATGGTTGAAGTGAACTCACGCGTGAGTGCAGCTTGGTCGAAGTGGCGCTCGTTGACTGGAGTACTCTGCGACAAGAAGATGCCAGAGCGCTTAAAGTCGAAGATCTATAAAACCGTTGTCCGGCTGGTAGCGATGTACGGAGCTGAGTGTTGGCCTGCGACAAAGGAAACGGAAAGTCGCCTCAGCGTAATGGAAACGAAGATGCTGCGCTGGATGGCTGGAGTCACGCGCCTGGACCGCATCCGAAACGAGGCTATTCGGCAGAAGTTCGGTGTCGCGCCGATAGCGGACAAGATGCGTGAAGCTCGCTTACGATGGTACGGCCACGTTCTGCGTGGAAAGGAAGACAGCGTCCGTAAGGTAGGCCTTAACTTCGTAGTGTCTGGAAAACAGCCTAGAGGACGCCCGAAGCAGCGCTGGGCTGATACGTTACACAAGGACTTTAAAGTAGCTGGTGTCCACCCTAATCTAGCACGGGATCGGGAAAGATGGCGACATGGCACCAGAAAAGCGGACCCCGTCATGAAGCAGGACAAACGCTGGAGAAGAAGAAGAAGAAGAAGAAGAAGAAGAAGAAGTGTGAAAGTCGACCACCTCTCCGATCCGTCTTGAAACATGGACCGAGGAGTGTAACTTGTACGCGAGTCAAAGGGTGGAAAACCCCAAGGCGTAATGAAAGTAAAGGTCGGTTAACCGGCTGATATGGGTTCCGTTTCGTTTACGAAGCGGCGCATCATAGCCCTGTCTTGTCGACGGGCGACGTAGAGTGTACAGGTTGCGACCCGAAAGATGGTGAACTATGCCTGAGCAGGACGAAGTCAGAGGAAACTCTGGTGGAAGTCCGTATCGGTTCTGACGTGCAAATCGAACGATAGACTTGGGTATAGGGGCGAAAGACTAATCGAACCATCTAGTAGCTGGTTCCCTCCGAAGTTTCCTCCAAGATAGCTGGAGGAAATAGCGGCTATAACCGGTAAAGCGAATGATTAGAGGACTTGGGGTCGAAACGATCTCAATCTATTCTCCAAACTTTCAATGGGTATGTAGTCTCGGTTTCTTCGTTGATCTGTTGACACGGACGCGAGCTCCAACTGGGCCATTTTTGGTAAGCAGAACTGGCGCTGTGGGATGAACCAAACGTTGGATTAAGGTGCCTAACTTTTTGCTTATGAGACCCCATAAAAGACTTTGGTTGATATAGACAGCAGGACGGTGGCTATGGAAGTCGGTACTCGGTAAGGAGTGTGTAACAACTCACCTGCCAAATCAACTAGCCCTGAAAATGAATGGCGATTGAGCGAGAGACCTATACCCAACCGTTGCTGGCTTGTGCGTTGTCTAGCGCCTGGCCACAACGAGTAGGAGGGTCGTGGCGGTTGCGTCGAAGGCTTTGGGTGTAGGCCCAGCTGGAGCTTCCGTCAGCGCAGATCTCGTTGGTAGTAGCAAATATTTAAGTTCGATCCTTGAAGACTGAAGTGAAGAAGGATTCCACGTGAACAGTAATTAAATGTGGGTCAGTCGATCCTAAGATACTGGCTTATGTCTTGTATCATCGAGAGGGAAAAGTCTCTTTTCTCTCGGATATCAAAAGGGAATAGGGTTAATATTCCCTAACGCAGACACAGAGATTTTGGCTCTTTGAGTCATTTGCGCGGTAACGCATTCGAACTTGGTTACGTCGTTTAGAGACCGAGCCATAGTCTTCTTCTCTAATTAAGGAACGAACTCCCTGGAATCGGTTTAGCCGTAGATAGGGACGTTGTTTCCGTAAAGCACCGCGGTTTCTGTGATGTCTCGTGTACTCTGGACGGCCCTTGAAAAACCGAGGAAGGCTATTAATCTGTGCTGTATCGTACCGATATCCGCATCAGGCCTCCAAGGTGAACTGCCTCTAGTCGATAGAATAATGTGGGTAAGGAAAGTTGGCAAATTAGATCCGTAACTTCGGGAAAAGGATTGGCTCCAGTGACCGGGTCGGTTGGCCTGTTAACTGATGCTTGTGCGGTTTCATCCGTGGCTGGCAGACGCTCACGTTGATGCTGGACTAGTGACAAGACTGCCTTGTGGACGTTTTCAGGTGAGTGCTTTGTCTTCGGGCTTAGTATCCTGACCGACCATCAAAACGGTCGAACTAGAACTGGTACGAACTCGTGGAATCCGACTGTCTAATTAAAACAGAGGAGACAGATGGTCCTTGCGGACGTTTACTGTCTCTGATTTCTGCCCTGAATGTTAAATCGTAGTAATTCGAGTAAGCGCGATTAAACGGCGGGAGTAACTATGACTCTCTTAAGGTAGCCAAATGCCTCGTCAGCTAACTACTGACGCTGATTACGTCCCCGCCATTTGTACACACCGCCCATCGCTGTCCGGGACTGAGCTGTCTCGAGAGGTCTGCGGACTGCTGTATCGAGGCCTTTGGGTCGCGCCATGGCAGGAAACAGTTCAATCGCAAAGGCTTGAACCGGGTAAAAGTCGTAACAAGGTATCTGTAGGTGAACCTGCAGATGGATCGCCGTCGAAACCAACACACACGGTTCATTCGTTAGATGTATTCCGAGAAACCAACACGCTAGTATGTTTGTACGACCACGTCGTCAAACGTTGGCAGTATTACCTCCGTTAGAGTTCACATGTAACGGGCTGCTACTCACTGCGTAGCAGTGCGTCCAACACAGCGTCGCGCAGCGTAACTGAAGTATAACATATACCTAAACGATCCCTATCAGGGGTGTGCGTAATTACGATTTACGATTTTACGATTTACGGCGATTTTGGAGGAATTTTTTACGATTTACGATTTACGACATTTGGGGTCGTAAATCGTAAATTTTCGTAAATGTGATCTTTGATCACCAGACCATCTAGCGCGCTCCAGTTTGAGCATACTTAGAGTAATTTTTGACAGTAGACCCTCCCGTAGGCGTTCAGAATCTGTGTATAGAATATTTCATGGTCTTGCTTTCATCAGCTTTTTGGAGTCTAGATGAGTGATACTGCAGAAAGCTTCTCGAGCAAGATAGCTCGATTCCTCGGCTGGCCCAACGAAGATCTCCTTCAACCATTTCTAGGTAAACTGTTGACAGATTTGCTTACAACGGATAAAGGACAAACATGTCTTTGGATGGTGCGGGAAAATATATCACGAATGCTGAAACGGCATTAAAATACCGTGAAGATCAAATGTAG
Source organism: Heligmosomoides polygyrus polygyrus (assembly GCA_947396885.1). Lineage (NCBI taxonomy): Eukaryota > Metazoa > Nematoda > Chromadorea > Rhabditida > Heligmosomidae > Heligmosomoides > Heligmosomoides polygyrus. The sequence continues at coordinate 85,926,667 of OX377202.1, forward strand.
GAAAGTGTGTCTTGCATGGTGCATCACGAGTCAACGATCGCTATCTTGTGATGAATCCGTGGAAATACGGAAATTCCTCAAGGAGCTGCGCAAAGCCAGCTCTGGTACGCTCCGAAATTTAGTTTCGATTGAAAGGCATTACTCCGCGACCATTCAAAAATTCGCGTATAACTTGCATACCGTCGAAGATGTGACAGTTTAAAGAGAGGGTGCAAAAATAGTTATTAAGTCTTTGCATAATTCATGATTCTCTGCTGCTGTTCAATGCTATGAGGCGGTTTGAGGTAGGAAACCCCATCCATTTCAATTTTTATTTTTTATCAAAGCCTCTGCGCAAAACGGCTTAGGGGTCACCTTGTACTGAGTGGTTATCCGCCTTGATAGGAATGTATATTGAATCCAAATTAGCTTTTTATACTTCGTTATACGCCGACGCGTCGTATTATAACATAGGCCTTGCGTAAAATTTTTAGTTTCGCACAACGCAAAACGTTGTGTAGGACTGCCCTAGACCTGTGACCTTTTCGGGGACACTCTGTATTTATAGGTCAATGCATATATAGTAGATTGTAGTAGCACTTCTAGTACCAAAGCTTATCAAGAACATTGGAGATTGCCATTTTTTCATTTTCTTCGTGCGCACTCCCTTTATTTTTGGTTCAGCGCGGCTAGTAGTGCCAAGTATCGTCTGGTTTTACGCTTTTTGCAGCATTTGCACTTTAATTTTTATCAGTAAATCAGCTTTGACATCGAGTCCCAACGAGTGGTATTTGCTTAATTTAGAGGTGGCAAAATGTCGAAAAGATAGGATACAGTACCGGTTTCGTACGTTAGGTGTCTCCCTGAGTTACGGTAGCACGCCCCCCCCCCGACCACTGTAGCGTGGCGGGTTGTTAAGCCCTCCTCGGACAAGGTATAGCGGATAAACAGGACAGACTATTCATTCATTCATTCATTATTGCACCCAGAGTGCGCCATTAAAAACACAGAAAAAGAGACAATAAAAAACAGTAATCGGCTTTAAAACAACTAACACCAACAAATTGTTGTGAGCGTTTTGGACGAAACTATGAACTGCATCTGGATTAACAAAGTTATTTCTGCAGATCTTTTAGAAGAGCCAGTGCAAAGGATTGAAAAATATTGAAGTAAAAAGAAAGTGCCGGTATGGCGAAATAAATTATAATATCGAAATGTTTAACTAGGGTTTACAAAAAAAAATGTTTTGACATATCCAGTAAAAGTGCAGCCGTTGGCATTCAGATTACCTATGGTGTGAGTTCCAGTATACGGAAGTCACTCTCGAGCAACCTGAAGAGAGGATAGCACCCAGGAGTCCGGCCGTATTTCGGTCATACCTAGGCGAGCACTTGCTACATTACGCTACCTCTCTATGATGCTTCCACAGGAACTGAAATCAGATCAACCGCACTTGTATGATCTATGCGCCGCGAAGCAGACTTTCTGTAATTGAAGAGTGAAGACTTTACTCGTTTTTCGCCCTTCTTTCTCGTTGATATTCTAATTTTCATATGCTTTGGGAAGCTGAGTGACTCCTGCTACGCCTTATCCTTATAATACACTTTAACGAAGGCAATAAATTTCGTACTAACCACATTCACATGCAAATAAGGACTGCACTCAACTAACAAACTATGAAACAAGCAAGGAAAAATGGCCTGAGCGAAACCTATGAAACCGTCGAAGAGTAGAAATGTAGAAAATCAAGGAAGGCGGCATGTGGTCGGACCCTCAACTTGCACACAAGAAATGAGAACATGCGAGTTCTGCTCAACTCGCCTAATTTCGTAGTGAAATCTCGTCCGAGGCGGGCCCGGAACCCTGTCGGCCTACGGTAATCGAGCGCGTCGCTTCGCCTCCTACAGTAGTGGAAGGTACCTAACGTAACGCACCCAATGTCGAATCTCAGGACAAAAATTTGAAGCTACATGCTATAGAACTTTTTTTGTGATGAGCTAAATATTTTATTTGGTCGCTTGTGATTTTCTTATTCACAAGGTTAACCAATAAACAAGAATTTTCTTCACTGAAAGCCATGATTCAATTTATATACTGAAAAAAGGCGAAGGTGTTTGTTTGGTACGAAGCACAAAAACAACGTCTTTTGCAAGCATGGTGGCGTATTGCAGAGACCGTTTTCTCTGAGACCAACTTTCAAGCTCTAGTCTAGTTACGATTTACGGTTTACGATTTACGATTTACGGCTGTTTTGTCGTAATTACGATTTACGATTTACGAAATTTCGGATTTCATTTACGCACACCCCTGATCCCTATGGATTGACATCAATTGGAGCGCGCGATTCTCATCGGTACGCGTTATTTTTTGGATCCACTAACAACAGTAGGTTTTGTCTAGAAACAGTGTACTGCTTCGCCGTCTGCCTCTCTCACGAATGATGTATGAAAGATCGGCGCGATAAAATTTGGAAGGACGCCGCTCCACGCCCACATCTTTCCATGCAAGTTCGGCTCCGTGCCGCCCTTAGTGAATGCTTTGTTTCAATACTGGTACGGGAGGACAGATGCCAGAACAATCACAAGGAGGGTACATATGTCGGGAGCTGATGGTGGCCGCCCGCCGCTAAAGCGGAGAGCAGTGTAGGGAATGAAAAGTGGACTAAAGACAAGAGGTGCTCAAATAGCGATGTGACGATCTTTTTAGGTAATTCTAGCAAATCTGCTCCAATCAAGCCGCCATCCGCTCCCTGCACGTTTTGGCGCCAATTTGCGAGCCCGGCCCGTGGGCCCATTTTTAATTATACTTCACTTCTTCTGTTCACTCCCACCGACTGGTGGCTTCGTTTTGTTTGCTTATCGTGTCCATTTGTGAGAGAAACGTTTTGTTTTGCTCGTCCTTCTGTGATACCGTTGGACCGTCGGTCGGTTGCTATCTTCAACATAGGCGTTCGGCCGTGTACATGGGGGCCAAAAGAAGCCGAAGCGACCGACTCTCTAACGTGCACTAACAGTGGATGTTTTCTAAAAACGCCGTCTTGCTTTGTGCTGGCTGGTGGCTGCGTGCCTCTGATCTTGATAGTGTTACCGAAGAGTAAGGTTGACGGGGAGCAGTATCGTGTCGCAGAGTAAGGACACGTACGGGTTGAGCCTTAGTGGCAGATTGTCGTGAATCGGTCGTGTTAGTGTTGTGGAAAAAGGACAACCTAACTTTAGTGATTTCAGAAAACCGGCAACCAGGATGGAGATAAGCGACGAGAATGCGAGTGGTTTCCGCAAAGAGAAGGCACTTCTGGACACAGGTTCAATGATAACCATTGTGCCTGTGGAGATGCTGGCAACAGCAAAGGACAAGAAGGTCGACGTTGATTCGTTCAAGTTCTTAGAGAAGTCGAAGCTGACGACGGTACATGACGCCAAACGACGGTAACCAAATGGACTTCCTTGGTGCAGTCTGCCTAGATGTGAACTTCGAAGGAGGAGGATCTGGTGTAGTGGCGTTTCATATCAGGCAAATAAGGAGGAAGAGCTGATATTAGGAACGAACGCGTTAGAGCGATTGGGCGTACAAGTGGCAGTGAGGGGAAAACCACAGGAAATGGTTACGAATGCAGTCACTGTAATGAAAAGAGTGTACATCCCGCCAAAAGAGTTGCAGAAGGTGAAGGTGTGTTGAGAAGAAGAGTCAGAAGAGGTGGCGGAACGAGTGGTTTGGACGTCTAGAGATGGGAGGCTGGAATCTACGCAATCAAGGGTCAGCAAACCGAAGTACTGGTGTTAAATAAAAGCGATGAGCCCGTGTTACGTAAGAAAGGTGAGAACGTAGGCCATTGGAGCACGGATAAGTGGCATGAGCGTTGGAAAGACGTCAATCGTTTAGTGTGGGAAAGTGAGGAGCATCTCCTGTCCGAAACAGATAGAGTGACGAGACTTTATGAGTTGATTCGGAGTAATTCGAAGGCAGGCGACCTAGAGGAAGAGCTCCAAACTCTGCTTAAGAATTATCAGAGGCACTCTCCGTGACGAACAAGGAATTGTCGCAGACTGAGCTAAGAGAAATGACAATATATAGTGCAGCTCCAATAAGGATGAAGGCGAGACCTGTGCCGTTAGGAGTAAGGCCGAAGCTAAAGGAGTTGCTGGAGGACCTCATAGATAGGAATATCACCTGTATCACCTGTCGTCCCGTTGATCATCGACTTGCTCGAGCGGGCGCCAGCAGCGTCTCCATTCGTCCCTGTCGCGTGCCAGAGTGGTCCAATGGATCCTCCTCGCTCGAGGGACACGAAGAGCGTCATATCGGTCGTTCAGGGCTTTCACGAAGAAGTCCGACCAACGCGTTGGTGGGCGTCCTGGTGTTCTTTTGACATCCCGCGGAATCCAATCTGTGACGGCTCTCGTCCAGCGGGTGTCTGCGAATCGCATTACGTGGCCGGCCCACCTAATTTTCGACGACTTGGCCCATGCGACAGCGTCTCTGATCTTCGAACGTCGGCGAAGCTCGGAACTCCGGAGACCTTCTCTCACTTGCGTGAGTCGTGTCACTCCGAGCATCGTCCTCTCGATTCCACGCTGCGCGACGCTGATCGCGTGTTCATCCTGCTTTCGTATAGCCCAGGTCTCTGAGGCGTATGTTAGGGCAGGAAGAACAGTGGAGTCGAATAGGTGGGCACGGAGTCGGACGTTCTTCGTTTTCTTCACGACTTCTTCGACGCTCTTGAAAGCTCCCCAAGCCGCTCGTTTCCTTCTGCTCAGCTCTGGTGCTAGGTCGTTGGTCATGTTGACTTCGCGACCCAGATACACATAGCTGGAGCATTCGGAGATGTTCGTTCCGTTGAGCGAGAATGGGGCATCAGAAACCCATCCGTTCTTCATGAACATCGTCTTCGTAAGATTCAGCTGCAGTCCAACGCTTCCACATACACGATCGAAGTCGGCCAGCATTCGTTCCGCCTGACTGATGCTCGGGGTTATGAGCACGATGTCGTCAGCGAAGCGAAGATGGTGCAGTTGCCGGCCGTCGACCTTCACTCCCATGTCTTCCCATTCTAGTTCGCGCATGACGTTTTCGAGGGTGGCGCTGAAGAGCTTCGGGGATATGGTATCCCCTTGTCGAACCCCTCTCTTCACGTCAATGACGACGTCGTTATAGAATGGTGAGATCTTGGTCGTGAATCCACTGTACAACTCTCGAAGAACTCTGATGTACTGAGTAGGAACGCCCTGGGTGAGCAGGGCTTCCATGACCGCTTCAGTCTCGACGGAGTCGAATGCCTTCTTCAGGTCAATGAACGTAAGGCACAGCGGCAGCTTGTACTCTCGCGACACTTCGATGAGCTTCGTAATGGTGTGTATGTGGTCGATCGTGCTGAATCCTCTCCGAAATCCTGCTTGTTCGCATGGCTGTCCTTCGTCCAGCGTTCTACTAATCCTATTCAGGATGACTCGAGTGAACAGCTTGTAGACTACGGACAACAGGCAGATCGGGCGATAGTTGCCAATGTCGTGCACGTCTCCCTTCTTGTACAGCAAAACGGTCTTGCTGGTCTTCCACTGAGATGGAACCTTGCATTCGGACAGGTAGCGTGTGAAGAGCCGCGCCAGGGTGTTGATGAGCGCTGGCGGGAGGTTCTTCAGGTGTTCAGCTCTGATCCTGTCAGAACCGGGTGCTGTACGTTTCTTCACCGACGAGATGGCGTGTCGGATCTCGGAAGGGAGAACAGAGGGAACGACGTATCCATCCTGCGGAAGATGGCATGGGGGCAGGTGGACGTGGCTATCGAAGAGATCGGAGTAGAAGTCGTGGATGACTTTCTCCATGGTCCTTCTGGAAGAGGTGATGGTTCCGTCAGGACGTCGGAGAGCGGTCATCTTGGTCTTGAAGTTGGCGAAGTTCCGGCGGGCATTGCGAATGCTCAGCCCTGCCTCTGCTGCTTCAGCCAACACTTCCGCCCTTCTCTCCTTGAGATCTTCCTTTATCGCCGCTCTGCATAGCTTTGCAAGCTCGGACGTCAGTTGGTAGTTGCCTGACGCTCGTGCTGCTCCACGCTGGCGTATCAGCTCGAGAGTTTCCGGAGACAGGCGTCTCTTGGTGGTCTTCAAGCTCTCGGCTCCCTTAGCACTATCGTGGAGATGGTGCACGAAGCGATCGTATTCCTCGTCGACGTTGTCCATGACGGCATCTTCCCAAAGGCCGACAAGAGAGGTGTAAAGGTCCCAGTTGATGGTCGTTCTGGGATTCCTCTTCTTGAACTTCGCGGCCTTCTCTCCTTGACGCGAAAAGCGGAACCTCGCGCGAAGGAGGCGGTGGTCCGATCCCGTGTAAAACTTGGGGACAACGGAGACATCGGTCAGGCAATACTTGCGATTGAAGATGATGTGGTCGATCTCGTTGTGGAACTGGCCACCGGGGGATTCCCAGGTCCATCGTAGGGAGGGAGGCTTCTGGAACTGCGAGTTTCCATGGATGGTCTTGGTCGACATGATAAACTCAGGCAGCCTTTCACCTTGCTCGTTCCACTCCAAACCGTGGGTTCCGATGTGAAGTTCTTCCGGCGACCTTCGTGGCCCGATCTTGGCGTTGAAGTCGCCGACGATCACCTTGTAGAAGGTGTGATCTTCCTTATAGAACTTCTCCAGCTCCACGTAGAAGGCCTCGACGTCTTCGTCGTCGTAGTCGGATGTTGGGGCATACGCGACGAACACAGTCAAGGCTGGCACGGAGCCACATCGCTTCAGTCGCAGACGTCCGATTCGGCTAGTCAGAGACTCGTACGAATCGATGTTCATGGCCAAGTGCGTGTTGACGAGGACACCAACGCCGCCTACTCCCCTGCTGTCGCATGTTCCGAGGAACAGTTCTTCTCCGGAGTCGTAGGCGGCGTGTAGGGGGTGGTGTCTTCTCGTCTCGGTCAGTCCGATGACGTCGTACTTGATCTTCCTGGCTTGCATCATCAGGTCCTCGACGGATGCTTCGGACGCAAGCGTGCGGGCGTTGTAAGTACAGATCGTCATCCTAGTCCTTCTCAGTTTGCGCAGCCTGGTTAGGCCCTGAGATTTTAGCAGCCTCTCCGTAGTCGTCCTTCCCATCGCTGCAGAAATGGGGGCTCTTTCGGGGTCAGGGGAATGAGGCCCTTTAGTGCTACTGTGTTTGACTGGAATACAACACGGGTAGCTAGTCAGGCTCTGTCGTGCGGGCGGGGTACTCCGGGCAGCCAGCCAGACTGCCCGAAGGGGCGAGACTTAAGGCGGCCTCGAATCGCCTTACATGTACTCCCAGTCTACCGAGTGCAAGCTTTTGGCCGAGCCGACACAGTTACAATCCGCACAGTCACGGACACATCCACGCACACTGTGCACGAACATGCCGCTCCCACGCACAAGGAACGCATCGACCCGACACAGCAGGAGCAAGGAGTCCATCCCCTGCATCCCACCTGCGTCTCTGGGCAGTACACGGTCGCATTTGGTTCGCGTTTAATTCCCCTATCCACCACCCGGGGACGCGCCACGTGGCCCTGCGACAAGCGGCCCGAGATCCCTCTTAACAAGAGAGCCCGAAGGCTCTCTATCGAGGGAGATCCGTGGGATAGGAATATAATTGAAAAAAGTAGATCGGATTGGGCGCTCCCTATTGTTCTGGTGGAAAAGGACGGATCGTGACGGCTATATGCCGATTACAGGGAACTGAACAAGAAGATAAAGCTGGACGCCTATCCGCTACCAAACATCGAGTCAGTCCTACAGAGTCTAGCGGGGAAAAGGTTTTTCTCGACTCTGAATTTGTGTAGCGGATACTGGCAAATTCCGCTGGCAAATAAAAAATGCAAATGAGAAGACCGCATTTGTCACTTCGGAAGGGTTGTCTCAATTTAGACTGGCACCCTTCGGGTTGAGTACAAGCCCTCCCGTCTTCCAGAGGCTCATGGACACAGTCATGGGAAAACTATTGGGAGAGGAAGTTTTTTGCTATATAGATGGTATTATGGTGTGTACAGAAACGAGGAAGCGACATCTTGAGCTATTGGAAGGAGTGTTCTCAAGGATGCAACAGACGGGGTTAAGATTGAAGGCAGCGAAACGTCATCTGTTGAAAAGCAAGGTTTCTTTCCTTGGACATGTGGTAGACAGTAAAGGAGTGCATCCGGATCCGGAGAAGATCAGGGTTGAAGTATCCTACCCCGCCACGGATCTCCCTCGATAGAGAGCCTTCGGGCTCTCTTGTTAAGAGGGATCTCGGGCCGCTTGTCGCAGGGCCACGTGGCGCGTCCCCGGGTGGTGGATAGGGGAATTAAACGCGAACCAAATGCGACCGTGTACTGCCCAGAGACGCAGGTGGGATGCAGGGGATGGACTCCTTGCTCCTGCTGTGTCGGGTCGATGCGTTCCTTGTGCGTGGGAGCGGCATGTTCGTGCACAGTGTGCGTGGATGTGTCCGTGACTGTGCGGATTGTAACTGTGTCGGCTCGGCCAAAAGCTTGCACTCGGTAGACTGGGAGTACATGTAAGGCGATTCGAGGCCGCCTTAAGTCTCGCCCCTTCGGGCAGTCTGGCTGGCTGCCCGGAGTACCCCGCCCGCACGACAGAGCCTGACTAGCTACCCGTGTTGTATTCCAGTCAAACAGCAGCACTAAAGGGCCTCATTCCCCTGACCCCGAAAGAGCCCCCATTTCTGCAGCGATGGGAAGGACGAGTACGGAGAGGCTGCTAAAATCTCAGGGCCTAACCAGGCTGCGCAAACTGAGAAGGACTAGGATGACGATCTGTACTTACAACGCCCGCACGCTTGCGTCGGAAGCATCCGTCGAGGACCTGATGATGCAAGCCAGGAAGATCAAGTACGACGTCATCGGACTGACCGAGACGAGAAGACACCACCCCCTACACGCCGCCTACGACTCCGGAGAAGAACTGTTTCTCGGAACATGCGACAGCAGGGGAGTAGGCGGCGTTGGTGTCCTCGTCAACACGCACTTGGCCATGAACATCGATTCGTACGAGTCTCTGACAAGCCGAATCGGACGTCTGCGACTGAAGCGATGTGGCTCAGTGCCAGCCTTGACTGTGTTCGTCGCGTATGCCCCAACATCCGACTACGACGACGAAGGCGTCGAGGCCTTCTACGTGGAGCTGGAGAAGTTTTATAAGGAAGATCACACCTTCTACAAGGTGATCGTCGGCGACTTCAACGCCAAGATCGGGCCACGAAGGTCGTCGGAAGAACTTCACATTGGGAACCCACGGTTTGGAGTGGAACGAGCAAGGTGAAAGGCTGTCTGAGTTTATCATGTCGACCAAGACCATCCATGGAAACTCGCAGTTCCAAAAGCCTCCCTCCCTACGATGGACCTGGGAATCCCCCGGTGGCCAGTTCCACAACGAGATCGACCACATCATCTTCAATCGCAAGTATTGCCTGACCGATGTCTCCGTTGTCCCCAAGTTCTACACGGGATCGGACCACCGCCTTCTTCGCGCGAGGTTCCGCTTTTCGCGTCAAGGAGAGAAGGCCGCGAAGTTCAAGAAGAGGAATCCCAGAACGACCATCAACTGGGATCTCTACACCTCTCTTGTCGGCCTTTGGGAAGATGCCGTCATGGACAACGTCGACGAGGAATACGATCGCTTCGTGCACCATCTCCACGATAGTGCTAAGGGAGCCGAGAGCTTAAAGACCACCAAGAGACGCCTGTCTCCGGAAACTCTTGAGCTGATACGCCAGCGTGGAGCAGCACGAGCGTCAGGCAACTACCAACTGACGTCCGAGCTTGCAAAGCTATGCAGAGCGGCGATAAAGGAAGATCTCAAAGAGAGAAGGGCGGAAGTGTTGGCTGAAGCAGCAGAGGCAGGGCTGAGCATCCGCAATGCCCGCCGGAACTTCGCCAACTTCAAGACCAAGATGACCGCTCTCCGACGTCCTGACGGAACCATCACCTCTTCCAGAAGGACCATGGAGAAAGTCATCCACGACTTCTACTCCGATCTCTTCGATAGTCACGTCCACCTGCCCCCATGCCATCTTCCGCAGGATGGATACGTCGTCCCCTCTGTTCTCTCTTCCGAAATCCGACACGCCTTCTCGTCGGTGAAGAAACGTACAGCACCCGGTTCTGACAGGATCAGAGCTGAACACCTGAAGAACCTCCCGCCAGCGCTCACCAACACCTTGGCGCGGCTCTTCACACGCTACCTGTCCGAATGCAAGGTTCCATCTCAGTGGAAGACCAGCAAGACCGTTTTGCTGTACAAGAAGGGAGACGTGCACGACATTGGCAACTATCGCCCGATCTGCCTGTTGTCCGTGGTCTACAAGCTGTTCACTCGAGTCATCCTGAATAGGATTAGTAGAACGCTGGACGAAGGACAGCCATGCGAACAAGCAGGATTTCGGAGAGGATTCAGCACGATCGACCACATACACACCATTACGAAGCTCATCGAAGTGTCGCGAGAGTACAAGCTGCCGCTGTGCCTTACGTTCATCGACCTGAAGAAGGCATTCGACTCCGTCGAGACTGAAGCGGTCATGGAAGCCCTGTCACCCAGGGCGTTCCTACTCAGTACATCAGGGTCCTTCGAGAGCTGTACAGTGGATTCACGACCAAGATCTCACCATTCTACAACGACGTCGTCATTGACGTGAAGAGAGGGGTTCGACAAGGCGATACCATATCCCCGAAGCTCTTCAGCGCCACCCTCGAAAACGTCATGCGCGAACTAGAAAGGGAAGACATGGGAGTGAAGGTCGACGGCCGGCAACTACACCATCTTCGCTTCGCTGACGACATCGTGCTCATAACACCGAGCATCAGTCAGGTGGAATGAATGCTGGCCGACTTCGATCGTGTATGTGGAAGCGTTGGACTGCAGCTGAATCTTACGAAGACGATGTTCATGAAGAACGGATGGGTTTCTGATGCCCCATTCTCGCTCAACGGAACGAACATCTCCGAATGCTCCAGCTATGTGTATCTGGGTCGCGAAGTCAACATGGCCAACGACCTAGCACCAGAGCTGAGCAGGAGGAAACGAGCGGCTTGGGGAGCTTTCAAGAGCGTTGAAGAAGTCGCGAAGAAGACGAAGAACGTCCGACTCCGTGCCCACCTATTCGACTCCACTGTTCTTCCTGCCCTAACATACGCCTCAGAGACCTGGGCTATACGAAGGCAGGACGAACACGCGATCAGCGTCGCGCAGCGTGGAATCGAGAGGACGATGCTCGGAGTGACACGACTCACGCAAGTGAGAGAAGGCCTCCGGAGTTCCGAGCTTCGCCGACGTTCGAAGATCAGAGACGCTGTTGCATGGGCCAAGTCGTCGAAAATTAGGTGGGCCGGCCACGTAATGCGATTCGCAGACACCCGCTGGACGAGAGTCGTCACAGATTGGATTCCGCGGGATGTCAAAAGAACACCAGGACGCCCACCAACGCGTTGGTCGGACTTCTTCGTGAAAGCCCTGAACGACCGATATGACGCTCTTCGTGTCCCTCGAGCGAGGAGGATCCATTGGACCACTCTGGCACGCGACAGGGACGAATGGAGACGCTGCTGGAGCCCGCTCGAGCAAGTCGATGATCAACGGGACCACAGGTGATACAGGTGATCCTACCCCGACCAACGCGAAAGAGCTTCGCACGTTCCCGGGTATTGCATCGTTCCACAGAAAATTTTGCTTGGGCTTTTCGAAGCAGACAGGAAGCCTATTCAGCCTCACTTCGACGAAGGCAAAGTGGCGTTGGAAAAAGGAGCACGAAGAAGCGTTCGAACGAATGAAGCAGATGATAGCATGGGCGCCTGTACTGAAACAACCGGATGTGGAAGGTGCACGCGCGGTAAGCAGACCATTCGTCATATGCACGGATGCATCGAGTTATGGGCTGGGCGCTGTGCTGTCACAGGAAGGCAATGATAAGAACATGCACCCAATTTTCTTCGCTTCTAAGAGTCTAAGTAAGGTTGAACGACGGTACCATGTAACCGACCTAGAGGTGCTGGCAGTAGTTTTCCCTGTGCGCAGATTCCATATGTTCATTTATGGATTGCCCACAGTCATCATGACGGACCACCAGCCGCTTAGAGCCCTGTTTAAGCAGACAAATGTATCGGCACGTGTTCTAGGATGGTCCTTGGAACTACAGAGGTATAGCCTGGAAAGAAGGTATATTAGAGGGAAAGCTAACGTGGTAGCGACGCACTGAGTAGAAGAGTCTCACCGGAAGAAGGTCTGGAGGCGTTAGACGGAGTGAGTGAGGCTGTGGTGAACGTGATTGAGGCGGAAAGTAAATCCAGATGGCTCGGAAAGTTACGGAAAGATGCCCATTTTTCCGAATTAATAAACATGAGGTGTTTCACGAGGCGCATAGTGGTGTGTTCGCAGGACATGTTAGTGCACAGGATTATGAGAAAATTGCGGAAGGAGGTGTACTGGCCAGGAATGGTTCAGGATATAAGTAAGTGGACGCGAGAGTGCCAAAAGTGCTTTGTGCACAACCCACGCCGGGTTATGGTTCCACCCCTGCGACCAATAGTTACGACACGTCCGTATGACATCATTTGTGTCGACGTATAAGAGCTTGGTCTTACGAGGCAGGGGAATAGGAACGCGGTGACGTGATCGATCACTTTTCGAAATTCGCGGCTGCGTACCCAGTATTAGACAAGTCCGCAGAGACCATTGCAGGAACAGTATTCCTGAGGTGGATCGCAGAGGGATGTAGATGGCCGACTAGCATCTTGTCGGATAGAGGAGGCGAGTTCGTTAACAAAGTTACGGAGGAAATCACCAAGATAACAGGGATTAAGCACTTGACGACGAAGGAGTATAATCCCAGAGAGAATGGCATTACAGAAAGGCTTAATGGCACGATTGTCGCAATGTTAAGGAAATCTACGGTGGTTCCGACAGAGTGGGACACGCGATTGCCATTTTGCACGATGGCATACAATATAACCCTACATAGTGCTACGGGGAAGTGTTCTTTCTTTGTACTGCATGGAATAGACCCGGTGTTCCCGTCCGATATTATGCCTAACGGAGGTATATCGTGGTACAGCATGGATAAGGCCTTGGATGAGTATAAGACCGAAATCCTGCAAGCAGTGGCCGAGACACATGAGCGGGTGAGAGAATGCAATGAAGGGGTACGCGAGCAGATGAAAAGAGCGTATGATAGGATAAATAGTGTGGAGGAAAAGGTGTACCCGAAGGTTGGTGATAGGGTTTATGTGAGGTCCCCAAGCGAGAAGGCCAGAGAGACTCACCCAAAATTGATCTGTGAGTGGATAGGGCCATTTAGAGTTTTAGATACGAGCGAGAACTCCGCGTTATTACCCAGAGTTGGTGAAAATAGCGAACGGATTAGAGTCCCGTTCGACAGGGTGCGAGTAGTGCCTTCCACGATATCAGATGAGAGAGTGGATTCAAGGCATGTGAGAGGTAGAAGAGGAAGAAAGCCAACACCTAAGGTTTGTGAAATGACCAGTGCTCATTCCAGAGGCGTCGCTATCGTGTCGAGCACGGAAAGAGGTCACTTGCAATATACCTGTGGTGATGGATATTTCGCAAAAGTGACTCTAGCAGCCGTCAAAGGAGTAACATTTCCTGGAGCGTACGGGAGGCAGCCATTTAGCGACCTATGGACAGATGGCTTCCATCTTCGTAAGGAACGATATCACTGTGGCGCAGAAAATTCAATACCAGATGGAGCGAGCGGTTATTCTCGACATAGGAGCACAGTGTAACGTTTTAAGGCTCGCATACGAAGTTTGCACGAATTGGACAAAATTTTTATGTACCAGCAAGGAAGTTGCGACTCATGCACAAATCGACTCGGCAACTGCATTACGGACTTCTATCGGGTGGCATTTGAGCAGTTCAAGAAGGACTTGAAGGAGGAGAGCTACGCCGCGAGTAAGATTAAATAGGGACCTGTAGGATTCGCCGGTCCGAAAACCGCATTACTCCTCGAACGCGATGGACCGCGTGGTGGAATTACAAATCTTTAGAAAACCAAGCACAAGAAGATGTCATGAAGGAAATCGTAGATCTGGAAAGGAACCATTTGACGATGGCGGTAAATAGTGACGGCTTGGCCCCCGTCATCGCCGAAGGAGACGAATTGGAAATCCGTGAGGAAGATATGGAAAACCCTGGATGATGTCAATGCAGGGCACTTCGCTGAGGACCAAGTAGAGTTGACCGCCAGCAACTTCGTGAGCGGCAACAGGATTTTCATGGACATGAGTTGCAGCAGCAAGAACGCTGTATTCGATGATATGCAAGAGAGCAAAAAAACTCCAGTTACCTGAATTGGAACGATCGTCGATGAGGACATCGACTGGAGGACGAGGGGGGGGGGAGGGGGGAGGCGTGTCGGGAGCTGATGGTAGCCGCCCGCCGCTAAAGCGGAGAGCAGTGAAAGATAAAGACAAGAGGTGCTTAAATAGCGATGTGACGATCATTTTTAGGTAATTCTAGCAAATCTGCTCCAAGCAAGCCGCCATCCGCTCCCTGCACGTCTTGGCGCCAGTTCGCGAGCGCGGCCCGTGGGCTCATTTTTTCATTATACTTCACTTCTTCTGTTCGGCCCCACCGACTGGTGGCTTCGTTTTGTTTGCTTATCGTGTCCATTTGTGAGATAAACGTTTTGTTTTGCTCATTCTTCTGTGATACCGTTGGACCGTCGGTCGGTTGCTATCTTCAACACTAGGCGTTCGGCCGTGTACACATATTCTATACACAAAATGTACAATCTAGTAGAACAGTCACATCCACTCTTGATATCGAGAACGCGCATGAATGAAGAATGCGAACGAGAAATTGACTGATGAAGAAAAAATTAAGTGTTAAGAAAAAACAACAAGGAGGTCGTACGCGCATGCTTTCCTGGGTCATCTCTACGTTTCGCCTTTACAGTCGGCCAGTCGCGCGCCCATTTGTTTACTGACGCGGGAGTGTGAGAGAAATTATTCACTTAAATGGGAATATCCGCTGAGGCCTTTGAACTTGACTATAGTTGGGCTCCAACTATAAATGCTGCGTGTCATCTATAGAGATTATCAGATGATTGTCTTTATTTCAACTATCATATCAATGTGTATGGAAGATGGGACCCTCTTGAGATTGCACCGCAATCTCCATAGGGCGATTGTTTTTCCCCTTTATGTCTCACCAGCACCTTATTTAAATTAAATCAAAATTTCCCACATTATGAAGCAGGTGCTGAGGTTTCAAGGAAATTGGCAGGGCGGTGAGGCAAGACACCTGGTCCACCCATTTTAAGATTGCACCGAGTGGTCTGTAAATAAACCAAATCTTGATACGATTTTCTCTACGGTTATCATTCTTCTTAACAGAGAGCAAGAGCCGTATAAGGTTCATTTTCTGCAAAGTGTGCACCATTATGTACTAATTTATGGGCGCTACTCCAAGCACTCCTGCGAGCTCGGGTGCAACTTGTAAGGTATCAGCTCCAAGTGCTGCAGCTCCTGAGAAGAACTTATGTTCTAATCTGCAGGTACTTTTATACATCATCTTATTGGGTTGCCCTATTGTTTGAAATGTGGTTTTGAAGGGCATCGACAACAAAACTCCTGCGAACAAGAGTTCAGTAATTAGAAGTAAGTTCTAGTGTGCTTGGAGAATAGCGTACCAAATTTTGGATACCCACACCCATCATGAAACCTGCTAGGCAGAAACCAGCTAGAGGAAGGTGTGAAGTTTCTGCGGAAAAAGCACATTGCTAGACACATCAATCTTCAAAGTATCTAAAGCCACTCACCTTCCCACGAAAGTAATCCTTTTGTTTCAAAGAAACTGAAATTGAACCATCCTTCCAATCCCGCTAGGTTAAAGAAGAATTAATTGAAACACGGGAGTCAAAGGACAGCTTATGATAGCTCCTTCCACTTCCCACCCTCCCAGGCGGGAGAGTGGTAGAAGACTGATTGACGGAACCTAAGGTAACTGCCGTGGCCTAAAATATCGCTTTGTCATTGTTTTCTAGGTGCAAGGCTAATCGGGAGGAGAGTCCACTTAACATTCTTGTATGTCATAGCAGTAATTAAAAAAAGCACGCGGGAGTATGCGGGTTGGAGGGCACTCCCTCTTGGAGTTCTTCAGTGTACAGCACAGGGTAGGAAAGTATGTTGTGGTTTCTTAACCGCGATCCACTCAAACTCCGGGTTCAGTTGGAACATGAAACAATAGAAGGAAAACGAACAAGAAAAGCCGGTGCAATCCCAAGGAGACCACTCCATAATCAGGTGCAAGTGGTATAGGAAGTGAAGCAAATATAACGTAATATCTCACGACATACAGTCCGCTTAACCCGTGGGTCACGTTGTCATGCACGCGAGGAGGATGGAAGTCAAGAGATGTCCTCGGAAGGACGGTGTATGCCAACCGGGTTTTCTTTGAGCCTAACCATGGGAGATTGCTGGCACACTATATACTTGGCACCAGATTGTGCATGTTTACGATATTTTGAGTGGGCAACGCGTCAGGGCATGGATAAAGATCATGTGCCGAGCGCCGGGAATCAGAAAACGTGCTCTAGACGTCGTTCAAAGTGCGTCAGGATCGACAAGACGTGTTGAAGACGTCATCCAACGAGCGTAAGGTTTTGGAGTAAGCTGTACCAATATGAGGGGACCAGTGAAGAGAGAATCGGGAGAGCAAAGGGAGACCACTATAGGGGGAGGTGATAAGAGGACCAGCGTTTTCCCTCAATATCGTTCAACGTGCGTGGGGATTCAGAAGACGTTCCCTAGACGTCGTCCAATGTGCGCCGGGTTTCAGAAGACTGGGTGAAGGTGGCGTCCAACGTGCGTAGGGATGCAGAAGACGTGCCGAAGACGTCTCCCACCCACATGCGTAGGGATTCAGAGTAAAGTTGGATCTTGGAAGAAGAAATCAGCATAGGGAGAACCAATAACGGAGTTTAGTAAAGTTGGGTGGCAGCAGAGGGGACCGGTAAACCAGGAAAGGGGAGCACTGGGGGTCCAGTAAGGAAGGGCCAGCTGATCCTCTCCAGTGAGGACAGCCTGTTCCGTCGCTGAAGGATTAAACAATTTAGTTATTTAAAAATGCAAACGCTCAGCGGCAAACCCTCGATTAAATTCCCGCGCTACCGAATGCGTGCGCATCTACTGATTGACCGAGAGACGATGCATAAGGGTGACCTGAGGACGCCTGGGGCGTACTTTTTGTTTTTATCGTGTTTTTGTTTCTGTCTTTGTTTTAATGTTTTTTACTGTTGGGGCTTCCTAGGGGACTATGGAGTTGGGTGGAAGGACGAGAGGCAAGACGCAAGTCCTGTTATAATGTGCAGCTTTGAGATTGCACCGAAAAGCGTGACAACAGTGCACTCCCCCTCCCCCTCCCCCACCCTCTCAACACGATTTGTACGAGGTGATAAAATCTTAAATGGCGCGTCACATTTATTCCCCTCATTCCTAATGATTTTTGACATTCTTCTTCATTATTTCTCCTTTCAGAAAACGACCGATCATTGATGGAAAGAAAGGCAGTGTTTGAGGTAAGCTCTAAATATCTCCCAGCTAACTATAGGTTTCTTTTAGCATGTGTTTCACTTGCAAAATTGGCTCCCCCTCATCTGCAATTTATTTATCTGCTTATTTATTCAAAGAGGTAATAATCTAGCCTAAACAAAGAGCACAAAGTAAAAACGGGAACACTCATGCATGCTTCAGGCATATAACTGTTGCGTTCAGTAGCCCCACAGGCAAAGACGACCCATAGAGCTCCTAGCCGTCCTGTGGGGCGCCGGAGGATCACTAAGACGGGCAAGGTAGCCCCACTAGCTAGCCCTGTATGGCTCTAATTGGCTGCCCGTCGTATTGATGGCCTTCCGGCCGTCCGGACTGATCCTTCCTTCAGTGACCAGTAAAGGAGGTCCTTCGGTTCCTGCTACCCGACTCCGAGCAGGTGTCCACGTAGGTACTTCCTGTTACAATGCACTTGAAGGAATGTGCGTTATAACGGAAGCCATTGCCGAGTGCTGGGATTCAAAAGAGGTGCCGAAGACGTCGTCCAACTGGCGTCGGGATCCAGCAGAGTAAAAGTGACCAGTAAAGGAGGTACCAGTAATAGGGTGCCAGTAATAGGTTACCAGCAACGGAAACCGGTAAAGAGCAATAAGGGGGTCAGTAAAGAAGCGGCCACTAAGGAGGAGGGGGCGAGAAAGGGGAACCAGTATTTTCTCTCACTATGGTCAACGTGTGTCGGGATTCAGAAGATGTGCCAAAGACTTCGTACCACGTGCATCCGATGAAGGAGACGTGGCATAGAATACGTGCCACTTGTGTGGGCAAGTACAAGGCGTGTCATAGACATCGTGGCAACGTTGTAACTCGATCCCCATCCATACCCTGACGCGTTGCCCTCTCAACACATCGTAAACTTTGGCGATCCGTCGCTAGCCAAAGTCATTAATTCGCCAGCAATGTCCATGATTAAACTCAAAGAGAAGCCGGCTGGCTCTGTCGAAGGCATTCTTGACTTTGGTTCTCCCTCCCCCTCCCCCGTGACCGACAATGATACTCACGAAATAACTGAATTATATAGGATTGAGCAAGATTATCACTGTATGCAATTTTAGACAATATGAAACAAGGATAAAAGCCCAGTTCGGTTAGCACAAGCAAACAGGAACTCCCGGACTTTATTGTGCACAAGGACTGGCCTTCGAAGTCGTCAGATTTATACCCATTGACTTCCCAGTCTGGTCAGTTATTGAGCAAAGCCTGCTCTGTCCAACATGCAAGAAGCATCCCAACAAGGTCTTGGAGCGGTATTATCACAAGAAGGATGAGACGGGTTTTTCCATCCCATATGTTTCACGTCGTAGAGGTTATAGCGAGAAGAGAGAAACTACCACTTGGCAGACCTGGAAGCGTAGAAGCTTCACTTCTACATCGCGAAGTTTGGACTTTGTGTCTCTGAAAGCTTCCCTGTCGAAAGCGTGGAATGAAATGAGCGACGATTACCTCCGGGTGATGCGTTCCTTACTCGTCTGAGGACTTGTGTTCGTAAGAAAGACAGCCACTTCAAATGACTTAGATATGTTTTTAATAGTAAGGAAATAAGGAAGTTATCTGTTAAGTTTCGTTGTCAAATCCGCATTTGTGTTGAAGTTACACTGTGATATCTTTGTGCGGGTAATTTTTGCGCACCCCTACAGCACATCGCGGAGTTCTAGACATTGTCATATAAATATCTAAACAAGCTATAGGTTTTCTACAGACTTATAGAGACATAAAGACACTAGGTCGTAGTGTATCTCGGCACCTACCGAGAAAATTCCACAAAAATTAATCAGGTTCTTAAACCCGACATTGTTGTTGATGTTGCAGACAAGGCTAAAAGATTAAGCTTCCTCTCACGGTTCTGAAATATTACTTCATCAAAAATTCTATTGCGTTTATAGACTACTGCATACCAGGAAGTATTTTGTACCCCATAACAATGTTATACATACTTCCGCGACCTGTCGGAAACCTTTTTAGTTTAACGTAGGAGCTCATTTTGATTTGAAGCTTTGATTGTTTTTGTTTTGATTTCGTAGATGTTCGGTTTGATTTCAAAAGCGCCAGGCTTGTTTTGAAGAAAGTCCAGTTTGACGTCAAAATATTCGTTCGATTTGAAAATATCCGGCACTATATATGAAAGAAGGGTCGACTGACTATTCAACTAATATACAAGGCCAAGGATTTTACACTTTCCTCCTATAATGAACTCGAGATCAGACAAAAACTCGATATATTTCAACAACAAAAATCTAACTACGCGGGATATTCTCTTAGTTGTAGTCTCCTTGAAACTCAGTATGTTTAGTGTGAGGAAACGCAACCTTCGGACGACAACTCGTATGCGAAAAAACTGAAGCAGGATAGTGCTCGCAATCGCAGTATGCTGAAACGCAAAGAACAAGATCTTAAACAAATGTGGGAACACGAACAACGGCGACTTGAAAAAGCCGATGAAGACATTAAAACGGCTAGGAAGTATGGTGCTTCTGATATAAAATCGCGTATGTCAAGCTTAAGAGGAAGTATACGAAAGGGACGCAGAAAGGGCAAAAACTCAGGACTAAAGGGAAGAAGCGAAAAAAGAAAGATCTCACTAAAGAAATACGGAAAGGAAAAGCAAGGCAAAATAGCGCCGGTATCAGCGGCTAAGGCAGCACCTCTAAAAATTTGCCCCCCAAACGATGTTAGTTGAGACATGTTTTTCTTTTTTTCACGTTTTCCATTTTTTTTAAAATGTAATTCTGCGCAGGAAGACTACACGAACTTTGAACCAACAAACGCTGTATCGCGTCCAGCACGAGTGGAATGAACTGCGAAAAAAGTAAGTAGGATCATTATAGCCTCCACATACTTCTGCGGCAAAGACCCCATAGTAGAGCTTAAAATATGTAGTGGACCAGCTTCCAGCCCAATTGCCCTGTATTCGTACGTTAAAGTACAGCACGTGCCTGCTCACTAAACATAGCTCGAACGATAGCCAAAACATGTTAAAAATAGTGTGTTGAGCGTGACGTTTCCATTGTTGAATGCCTTAAGCTAATTCGCATTCACGCATTCGTTGGGCGCGTGTAGCGCAGTCGGAGGAGGCGCGGCTGTCGCGTGCACCCGATACCAGGTTCCTGGTTCGGATTTCCCGCCCAGGCCAACCAAGCCCTCCATCCCTCCGGGGTCGGTGAATTGGTACCAGACTTGTCTGGGAAGGACAGAGCGCTGACTTGTTCATCGGCTGGCCACCGCAAGTCATTGTATGGCCAAATACGCATTCATGTCGCCTCCACGACATCCCGTAGAAGTAGAATGCGCTGGCGCATCCCAGAAGGGATTGAGTAATGCCGTCCTTTATCCTTATCCTTAATTCGCATTCGCGACATTAGAACAAAATCCTCGGTCCTTGGAAAACTTTCTTTCGTACCTTTTTACATACTTTTGAAGACATTACATAGACGACTGTGTGAGGTGTAGAAATATGAAGCAGCCCTGTGTAGCTTATCTTAAATTAGCTTTCGGAATTACGATTGAAGAACACTGCAGTCTTCATGTGGTCTCTGTCAGCACTCTGTGCTACCTTGAAGGTCTGATCAGCAATCTATCCCGGGATCAATCCTTGACTGTCTTCAACGTGTTGTAACAGTGACAGCTGCTACTTCATTCAACTAGTTGAAGAATATAAAAGAACTTCTAGGAATGCAACGGGATTCGCCTTATCAGGAGACTATCTCAACGGTAGGTTGGAACGGCTCAAGTGTTGTATATGGGCAAGATCGCCTCTCTCTGCGAAACAACAAAATGCAAGCATCTCGACCCCAATACAACTCTGCGCAGAGATAGGGACGACGGAAGTGGGGCCGTTAGCCCTCTGTCTGCACGCAGAGGGCGGGCTCAAGCTGGCTGTAAACAGTGGGGACGGTCAGGACTTACACCTGCCCCTGCTGGGGGCGTGCGATCTTCCTCTCATCCCCCTTGCTCACTCACCCCAACCCCCTAGGCTTCACCGAGAGTCTAACGGCTGCCTTACGAAACCTTTGACACACAAAACAAAAGCTTCCAGTCCGCAGAACAACCTCTTGACGCAGCGCTCCCCAGCAGGGGGCGGGTGTACCTCCTGTCGCGCTGCCGAAACGGCGATGATGAGCGAGTAATGGTGGCGCAGTGGGTAGAGGGGAGGCGTAATCCCCGTAATCGCTGTTTCCAGCCAACTTGAGCCGTCCTCCGCGCCTAGGCAGAAGGCCGGCAACGAGCCAGATTCCGTCGTCCCTAACTCTGCGCACAGTTGTATCGGGGTGGAGATACTTGCATTTTGTTGTTTCCCAGAGAGAGGCGATTCTGCTCATATATAACATTTGGGCCGTTCCGACCTACCGTTGAGATAGTCTTCTGGTTAATCCGATGGCCGCGTGATTTCAGCGCCGGCTCCTCCCCGTCCTCCATGGAGTTTCATTCTTTATCTTGGATCGCTCCTGCTCTCTTCCGAGTCCCCCCATGTTCCCCTTGCTGTTGATGTCGTTGTACTATCTGTGAATAAAATCTGAGTTGTTCCCGCTTGTTTTGTCGTGCAATGGTCTTAGAAGCCAGCCTTGTCTGCTCACTAGAAGTCGCAAATAAACCAGAGGTTCAGGTTTATTACAAAGGTCAAGCACAGTTTTGCGGGCACGTGTCGGGAGAGTGACGGGCGACAAAACTCGGGTCGAGCCTCAAGATTAGGAAATGGCGTCGTGCTTCTGGGTGGCTGGAAGGTGAAGCAGCACACACTTTACGGCCGGAGCCTACTGTCGCTGCCTCTTTCTAGCAGGGAACTATTGCTGCTACTCGCTCAAATACACCATTTCTACCATTTCCATCTGCAGGACAAATAGAATTCGGTCATCGGTTAAGCAGGATGCGCTTGGAGTGGATTCAGTTCTTTATATGACGATGTGTCTAGCAATGTATGTTCTAGCAATGTTTTTCGCGAACGTCCACACACCCCGTCCCCAATTTGTATTGTGACGGATGTCGTTTTGCAACAAAAAGCACATGCACACTTTTAGTCATATACTTAACAGATGGCAGCATCTAATGAGTATTTGTCACCTTGAAATTGCCTTTTTTAAGCATCTTTCTTTTCTTTGCATCTTATATCACAGCAAAGTGACGTGAGTAGTACACTCCAAAGACGTTCGATTTCAATTTGCTTATTTATCTGTTTAATCATTTCATTTTGATTAAAGAGAAATAAGTAATTCTGAGAATTCTTCTAACATATACAATTGTAGAAAAAATGTCCTAGGCTAGAATTTTGGAACATCCAGTACACGCTTTTGTTAAGAGAAAATAGGGCGGATATGAAGTGTCAGAAACATTGGAAGATTTAATAAGGTGTTAATATAGTAGCCTTCATTTCGTTTCAGGTCGCGGTCGTCTTGCTTTCATTGTAGCTTCAAACAAGTGTTTCAACGTTGCGACATGCACCTCTTATACGAAATATTTTTAAAAGATAGAACTGAATAAATATCTTACGAAAATGTCGGAAATGTTGGATAGGCACATTGGTAATATAAACACCTTTGACCTAGCTAAAAGACACGTCATGGCTTTATCGGAGGAATGTCTTTCTTGCAACATCTTCAAATGGTCGATTGGCTTCCAGATCTTAACACACAGGAAAAGTATATAACGGTATAGTGCAAAGTGGTACCGGAAACCACGGTTAAAAATACCCTGATTCATGCCAATTCTACTCATTCTTCTACAGCAGCGCAAAACGCGGTGCTGTGAGAAACATGTTTTAAAATACATCTCAGATACATGCACAGGTGCAGAGGTACGGCAAGAGTCAGCGCGATTGGCTTATGTAGCCATGCAAACAGGTTGCAATACTCCTCAGTCTTAGCGAAGATCCTCTGCTAGCCGTTTCCAAGAAGGGTCACACGGGAACAAGATGCCTCTGTTTGCCGTTTATTTCTAATATGGGGGATGATGATGTGAGTGCTGGGATTCAGAGGAGCATTGCACGAGCTAGGCTGCAAAACGATGTTGTTCTAGTTAACATTCCAATAACAACATTAAGCACCAAATGGTTAGGAACAGGCTCTACGAGAAGCGCTGCATATCAGAAAATGTATGCCAAGCGTTGTATGCCAATATGTTAATCTAGGTGATTGTTTTCAAGCTGCCGTCATCGCGCACAGAAGTGTTATGCGCCATATCTGTTAAGATTAACGTCGGAAGGATCTGGTACAATCGGATCGACGGTCCAGCGGTGAGTGACGCTGCATCATAGGTGAGAAACTGAGTGTTCGACTACCGTGCCTTGCAGCAATTTTGCTTTTCTAATCCGTCAGTTGCTACTCTGTTTTCTTGCTGCCGATTTTTGGCAGGATCCCTGATTAGGCGGAGTGAGAACGTTCTCAATTATCGACGTAGATAAGCGAAACGTTTACAATGTACGAGAAGCAATTACGAGCAGCGCATGATTGCACCAGGCCACACGTACAGAATTAGTTCCCAATCGTCGTCATCGGGGGAGCCTCGGGGTAGAAGGGCATACGGCCCCAGAACTCTCGCGCTATGCAGGAGTTGTACATGCTCCATCTGCTTTCCGGACAGGATTACAACAACAGCGTTGTTTTATCGCACGGAACATCCCGATGTCGTGGGAGAGTGCTGAGAGGAGACCACTGCAACGAGAATATAGCGGATTCTGCGCGCGACTTAACAGCGCTGATAGCGTAATGAACTGACATTCTGCCCGGAAGGAAGAGGGTGCGAGTCCTGGTTCAGAAGTTTTAATGGCAATAAAACATCTTCTAACCTCAAGTTACACAGTTTTGCTGTTGATCACGTCTAACTTAGATGTAATACTTGTTATTCCTCACATGTTTGTCGTAGTTGTGCATATAACAGAAAGAATCTCTGAAGACAGGACTCACTAATAATCTCAAGATCTTCTTTGCCCGACACTACCTTCGGGGTAACATATTTCATTGATATAGCCATATTTAGTCACTGGTTTTGGACCAATCTACGGATTAGAGAGCGTAAAAAAGCTCGGCCGGTTAGAATGTAACTACCATTAAAACGCGGACTTTTCTAGTCCCTTCAAATGAGTTGCGACAAGAGAGGACTGTATCCAATTCAACAGGGAATTTTCTGCACCGCTCTCTGAATCCTGATGAGCCATCAATATCTATGTGCTCACCTATCCTCTTTCTGCATGATGATGATTTATCTTTATTTAAATTTAAGACCTTTATTTCAATTTGTGACTTTATTTCAATTTGCAACACATTTCGCCGTAAACGTATGGTAAACTACTTAAACAGCGTAAACGAAAACAACTACAAAACGTCATCCTGAAATTTTGCTGAAGAACAGGTGCTGTAGGTGAAAATTTTATTCCATCACGAAGAAAGTCAAAAACTGATGTCAAATTATTAAGTAACTTAAACAATATCGAAATGACTCCCTAATACAAAGTTTGAGCAATCTCCGCGATCTTAGCCCACCACCCTTGCTATCACTAATACCTACACATACCTACTCGTACCTACTGTTCACATATTTTATACCAGAAAGTGAATCGGTCGGAGTGTTGGAGAGATACATTTTGTATTTCTATTCATCTATGCATTCGATTCAATATGCGACGTGAAGTAGACATCAGAAAAAGAGTCACGAAATCAACGCAACCCGCTACCACACAGCTGTTTCTCGAAAAGAAGAAAAACAAAGAAGAGATTAAAAAATAAATTTAATAAAATAAAATATGTGATGAAGATTTAATAAAAAAAGTCAGGAAAAACAAAAGACAAAAATGAATTTAACGCTTCACTCCTGGAGGGTATTTCATCTCACGCAAAATTGATAAAACCACGTGGGTGTGCTTCATCGTGCCGCTTTCTGTGTGGCAAGGTAGGGAAAGATGACATCAGCACATGTGAAAAGAGAGATCGGTCCGACAAAGCAGATTATCGAAGACTCGATTGCTATCGATTGATGATTTCGATCCATGCTGAAAACATTCGTTAGGGGTAATCTGCAAGTAAACTTCGAAGAGCAAAGACGAGGAACGCAAGCTGCTCCAGTACGTTAAATTACTTGCAGGGCTGTACAGTGGAT
Organism: Heligmosomoides polygyrus polygyrus; assembly: GCA_947396885.1. Taxonomy (NCBI): domain Eukaryota; kingdom Metazoa; phylum Nematoda; class Chromadorea; order Rhabditida; family Heligmosomidae; genus Heligmosomoides; species Heligmosomoides polygyrus. The sequence goes on from OX377202.1 coordinate 85,952,294, forward strand.
TAACAACCAAGACTTCACAATTCTACAACTACGTCGTCATCAAAGTGAAGAGGGGTTCGACAAAGCGCCACCCTTGAAAACTTCACGCGCGAAACACTAGAATGGGGAGACGTGGGAGTGAAGGTCGACGGCCAGCAACTTCACCATCTTCGTTTCACTGACAACACGGTGCTAATCACATCGTGTACAAGCCAGCTGGAGCGAATGCTGGCCGACTTGTATATACCAGGCTGTCCAATAATTCCTGTCCGAAAATTTTCAAAATTCTATAATTTTCCTTAGAAGTGTTATAATATCAGGCAAGTGTAAAAACCTTCTAGAAGGTTCTCCAGATTTCCACGCTAGGGGTATATAAGGCGCAGTCGCCGCGTCTAGCTACCAGTACAAGCTTAAATGGACCAAGGTCGAATTCGTACGTTCGTGTACTACGAGTGGCTGCTGGGCAACGACACGGGCACTGCGGTCGCCAACATCTGCAGAGCGTGCAAGGAGGATGCAGTGTCCCAACGCACAGTCAGGCGCTGGTTCAATCGTTTCGAGAGCGGCGACACGAGCCTCGGGGACAGGGAACACCCGCTGAAGATCATGCTCTGCTGCTGGTGGAACGCCAAGGGCATGCTGTACTTCGAGCTGCTCCTGCAAGGCAGGACGGTCACCGTCTCCATCTACACCGATCAGCTCGAGAAACTAGCCGCCGCCATCCAAGACAAGCGTCCCCGACGGGCCTCGGTCCACCTGCTGTACGACAACGCGCGCCCCCACGTGGCGAAGGAGACCCAGCAGAAGTTGGCGACGCTCGGCCGGGAAACGGCTGCCCATCCGCGTATTCCCCGGACCTCGCCCCCTCCGACTATTTTTATTTATTTTATTTTATTATATACGTCCTAGGACGCGCTCAAAACAGAGTACCAAACATAGTGGACATACACTGGCAAAGGGTAAAAACCTAGAAGAAAAAAAAACTAATACACAAAAAAAACTTCACAAATGATCGACAAAAATGCCATCAAAGGATAAGATCACACAGAATCGCCCATCAGTTATAGAAGGAAGACAAACACAAGCCGCTAGGAGGAAACTGGAAGTAGAGGAGTCCAGAGTGGTCTCACTATGGTATTGGCATTTGCGAAAGCCATGAGACTTGGGTCAAAACTAACAAATTAGTCGTCTAAAATTTGGTATCCCTGCTGCACCAAACACAGTCCACTTTACAAAAAATATCTATTGCACCCAAAAGTTGAAGAAAATCAAAAAAAAATAAACGGAGGGGCTGGCACCTTGCTTTGCCGAAAGACTAGCCCAGCACTTGGGTGTTCAGCAAAGAAAAAAATTCCCATGCTCAAAAAAAGCACAATAGGCAAAAATCCTACCGTAAAGACATATGGCTCGTGAGCGTAAGAATGCGCTACGTCTACGACCTTTATGCGCACGATCCCAGGGCGGGCCCTGTATCTCAAAGGCCTCTTTAAACTGGTACGCACCCTAGGCGATGGCATAGAAGGGAGGACACGCATGTTTGAAAACATATGTCAGTACGGAGAAAAACTTCAGCCTTAAAAGGTATATGTAAAAAAGAAAAATAGCTCTGCAAATACGTGATCATTTCCAGCCTTGCAGTATACTACTATACCAACCACCCTCGTGAAAGGCAAGCTAGTCGGCAAGACAAAGAAAAGTGCAGATATACCTACCACTACCACTTGTTCCGCCCGCTGAAGCACCATTTGGCCGGAAGAAAATTCACCAACTACGACAACTTCAAATCCGACATCGCGGACTTCTTCGAGTCGCAGCCCCCGGAGTTCTGGGCAAAGGGCATCGGCGACCTGCCCAATCGATGGGCCACTGATGTGGATAACTGTGGTGATTATATTGTTGATTAGACTTGTTTTTCAATAAAATTGAAAAAAAAATTAAAAATGGTGAAATTTTCGGACAAGAATTATTGGACAGCCTGGTAGAAACGCTCGACTGCAGCTGAATCTGTCAAAGACGAGGTTCATGAGGAACGCACAAGTTTCTGATGCCCCATTCTCCCTCAACGGAACAGCTGCAGCTGCGTGTATCTGGCGAGGTCAAGCTGGACAGAAAGGAACGAGCGGCTTGGGGAGCTTTCAAGAGCGTCGAAAAAGTCGCGAAGAAGACGATGAACGTCCGACCCTGTGACCGCCTATTCGGTTGCGCTGCTCTTCCTACGCTAACATATGCCTCAGAGACCTGGGCCATCCGGAAGCAGGATGAATGCGACGTGGAATCGAGAGGATGATGCCCGGTGTGACATGATTCATGCCAATCAGAAAGGCCTTTGGAGTCGATGTTCGAAGGTCCAAGACGCATGGGCCAATTCGCCGAAAATTATGTTGCCCGGAAACACACTATGATTCGCACACTTCGCGCACACCCGCTGGACAAGAGCCGTCACTGAATGGGTTACGCTGGATGTCGAGAAAAGATCAAAATGCCCAGCAGTGCATTAGTGAGATTTCTTCGTAATGGCCTTAAACGAGAGATATGACGCTCTTTGTGTACAGACCGCGGATGGGGAGAATCCATTGGAGCATTCTGGCACGCGACGGGACGAATATAGACGCTGCTCGCGCCCGCTCGACCCACTCGTTCATCAAAAAGGCGACAAGTGATACAGATAGACACTAAAACAACCTGAAGGTGTAATTATGGAGTAGCACCAAAGCGCAAATCATTCACTTTTACAGACGTTGTAGTCTAAATATCGAGCAGTATCCTTGGTATGAAATTCTACGCCAGCCCGTTTAATGATAGAAATTGCTGTGGTAGGTGTAAGCATTGCATTCATACATGGCAGGCTTTCTGTGCTGCTGATGTTGGGACGGTCTTGATCACTTTCGTTTTCATTCGTTCCGTCTTCCGAACTTTCGCGATGATGGCCAACTGCGAGCTCTATTACGCCGACCTCCTCGCGACCGTGAGCTCCACCAAGGATATGTGGCGACAAAATCTAAAGAAAATCGCTTTATCAGCTTTCCGAATACTTTACTACAATACGGATGTAGATCAACTTGTCCTAGAAACCACTTAACACCTTCCTCTTTCACTCGAAATGTTAGCAATTTGTGAAAAAAAGCAATTCACAGTATCTAATAAAAAGTCAACGGGAATAATTTAACCATCACCGTGTGTATCACTCACCTCAATCATCATCCTCTCCTCACTTTGTATTCGAGGCGATAAGATATTAGGGCTGAGAACGATGACAGATAGAGCCTCGGGCGACATGAAGCGCGGCGAAAGTATATCTGCAGAAGTGCGGTTGTTACTTAATGTAGACAACAGATCGTCTCCGAGATTTCTGTACTGCATTGCCTTCCAGCACTAGAGGTGGTCAAAGATACAAATACCAAGAGCTAGAACTAATGTAAAATCGGCAATTTTTACACATCGGGCTGGCTCTGAGTTCCTAAAGTTTTCTAAGGAAATCTCTATGCCAAATTCACTGAAACCATACAAAAGGCTTGATGACCGGTATCTTCAGGAAGCTTCTTAATAGCTTACCAAATTGTTCGTGTTTATGCTAGTTATCGCTATTTGAGTTATCCTAATCATTAATATGTCCTCTTTTGTATTTTATGTTTTGTTTTAACTTGCGTGATTGTACACGAATAAATAAATAAATAAATAAATAAATAGCGTACACTCTACGTTATAAAACCTGTACTTCTCAATTAGCTGTTTGACACATGGGTGAGCGCTGAAGAGAAATGCTCTGAGAAGCAGCAAGTGGTGTGGAGCAAAACGTTTTAACGTTAGTACCACTATCTTCTAACGTTTCATTAACCTCAATAATATGTTGCATACCTGCCTAGCATGAAACGTAGATCCGCTTTCAGCCACTAACGGTTTTTTACTTCACTAGTGCAGTGGAAGCCTTCCCATAGCAGGCTTGCTCACGAAGCATGTAATTAGGACAGAAATCAAATCTGCCATATTTACTCCAATACAAGGAAGAGGAAATATGGATCTGTGACATATTCTGATAGGCCGATATCAGCATTCATATACCGATAGACATTTCCTGTCGTCCTGAGACCGGATTCATGAATGGCGTTACCCATGGTTATATGGGTAGAAGGTGGAAATTGAATAACTTCCAAGAATTCACGAGAGCGTGGAGATGAGTGGTAGATGGGTGGAATTATATCATTCACCGGACTGTATACGAATATCAAACTTTCCCTCTGTCCATTATCTTCGGTTGGTAAAGTTATGTTAGGCAACCCAATCATTTTGAACTAGTTCTGATTACCCGTTAGCCATTAATTGAGTCTCTCCTGGTCATTTGATTGTGACATTGATCTTATGGTCGCGCGGGTAGCGTGTTATATACCATTTTCAGTTCAAATTCAACGTTTTCGAAAGCAAATTCAATGTTTTCGAAATCAAATTCAACATTGAAACGTACAGCTTGCAAAGAAGACGTTGAATTTGATTTCGAAAACGTTGAAATCGTTTTCGAAAACATTGAATTTGATTTCGAAAACATTGAATTTGCTTTCGAAAACGTTGAATTTGAACTGAAAATGGTATATATAAAAATCGATATTAAGAGAAGGGGTTCGGATCGATCATTGTCACTTTTTTGTTGGCCTCTTAGTAGTGTTGTCCCTAGGTCTATTCCCGCACTCAGTAGGTCGGGAAGGTCGGGAGGCCGTTATGTTAAATCCGCGGTGCAATTACTCCCACAGCTAATGTGATGGCATAAAAATAAGATGGAAAACTTTTCCATATTTGAAACGAAAATATACAAACTTGGAGTGATTTCGCTCTAGCTCAATTTGAGGCTCGACTGTAAATCCTCTAGGAAGCCTAGCAGTCTTGCTGGATTGCGAAAAGTTAATAAATTTGAGAACTTGGATCTATCCTAATCCGGGAGGGCCACATAACTAAAAAGTATTATATGTAACAAATCCACATGAGACTTACCGAGCGGCTCTTACAGAACAACATAGGACCCTAAGCAAGAAAACGACACAAAGAAAAAGGCGAAAAATTACATTTGTTGTGGTTGTAAGCCGGCAAAGTTGTCTACCCTCCTCACCATGTTAGATCCTGGTTATAACATGTCATGCGACGGTCAGCACGCAGCATGCGGCTTTATGCGCCCTCCCCACCATGTTAGATCCTGGTTATAACATGTCAGCCGGCGGACAGCACCCGGCATGCCTCCATTCCGTCGTTCTTTCCCGCCGAGACGGTTGTAAACCGCGGCGATTTTTTGTTTGTTTGTTCGTTTTTGGTTTCTTTTAGGCGCCGCTCGGTAAGTCTCAATTCGTTTTGTTACCTACCTTTTAGTTATGTGCCCCCCGGACTAGGATAGATCCAAAATTTTCAACTTAACCATGTAACAATTTAAATTTTCGAATTTTCCGCCTTTGCAGAAAACCTAACTCATGCTTTGCGGTCGCTCCGGCTTCTCGTTGTTTCATGAATACCGGCCGCGCACCGGAAGGCCCGAAACGGGAAGCAGCGGGAGCAAGATAACCTCGCTTACCTTCACCCTCCCGCCGCTTCATGAATACGACCACTGCACTCTTGGATCTATTTCATGATTCTGGCAGCTCTTTGCCATTGACTATCGCGAGAGCAGAAACACACCGCTCATTTGGGAACCGATCCACAGCAGGTTTCGAGCTTAGCTTGAAGTGAAAGGGACCAAAGGAGGGCCGTTGTCCACGTAGAAGCGGGTCCTCTAGCCAATACCTGAAGACCACGTGTGTGGTCGATTACCATTAACCCATTACCTCACCAATCGTGAATCTGCCCTCTGCTCTTTAACATCCGAGTATATGTGCATGCACTTATGACCGTCGTTTTTTTGCGGCGTGCAAGGTCGATCAGAGATCGATCCAATCTTCTCAAATCAGAAAATCTGATTTTTTACTGTGCGTTCACTCAGACTTAAAATTTTTGTGGCGGAATAATAATTGCATAGGTGGTCAGCTTCAAGTGGAAAATAATTGCTTTTTCATGAAAAACGAAGGTTTTGAATCCGTTCGGCCGTACTCATGTCGAAGACCGCTACGGAGAAGCTTGTTTTATTTTATTTTATAATAATCACGACTTAAAAAAATTTATATGACATAATTTCACTCTTTGATGCCCTTTTCATCGGAAGGTAGTTCCTACTTCTTCCCGTGCACCATAGTCGAACAGCAATAATCGTGGTGACCTACCTGGACTCAAGACTTCAATGACCAGCGTTTGCGGAGAAAGAATTCGTGGATCGAGGAACCTTGGCGTGAGAATCTCACCCAACTGAAATGAGGCAGCATTTCTTTTACATTAGTCAGTCGCACAATTCTATTGACGCTATTTGCTGAAAGAGGCAGGGGAAATGATTAGTATTTGATTACTTCATGAGGGTGTCTACGTTCAAGTGCAGTATTAAGTCACAATACGGGTTGGTGGTAATCCTTGAGCATTTCAATCTGGTATGCGATGGAGCACATTCCAGCTTGACGACACGAGAAAAACTGCTACATAAGACAGCAAGTGGAAGAATATCACATAAGCGCACAGGTGGAGGATTTGGAGATCAAGAGCTTTAACGCACTGAAGAACGCCTGCAAGAATTGAAAATTTAAATTGAAAACTGGCGTCTTTGGCAAGAACCTTCAGTACATATACGCCGAACTAATTTCACTGACTCGTGCTTTTCAATTCTGCTCTGCTCATAAGATTTCATTACAAGAATTCACTTTAGAGCAGGGGAGTTTTCATGGTTTTTCTCACATTACATTTCACACGCGCTTACACAAAGTTGGAATCTTTTCTGTTTTTCTTGTGTTCACACTCTTTTCATTTCCTATATCTTTTGTTTTCGAAAGGGTTTTTCTAAAAAGTTGAATCCTTCTTCAATCCGTGCTGTCATAGTACCTGCAAGATAAAAGCCTCTAAATAATTTTGAAATTACTTCTGTCGTTAACTGTACGTGACAACGTGCCTGTTCTTTTCATTCAATTAGTTTTGCATTTGGAAAGTAGCAAATATATGCTTAATCAAACAGACTATTTGCTTTCTTGAGCACTTCGTATGAGCTACAATTTGACACTAAGCTCTCACCAACTTGTTGTGCTAAAGACGAAAATCAGATGAACAATTATTTAACACTCACAAGCACTTCAGGGCTCATTATCCATGTGTGAAGGGCACGTGGTGAGAGTACGTCAAATCTGAACGCGGTTGGTGAGAGGATCCGAGCGATTAGCGCATTCGGCGAAAGAATGGCAGCCAGAAACACTCGCGGTGACAGTATCTCGGCCTGAAATCGACACAGCAGTCAATTAAAAGGGATGCCGTGGGGTCAGCTTTTAAACTAGACACAACGAAAGCAAGAAGTGGCCTTAAGCCTGCTATAGCGATGCTTTTTTGCAATGGAAACTCTAGTGCAAGGCGAGGCTCGAACGCCCACCTCCTGCTGACCGAGAGGAGTCTTGACAGCGATGATAACCACTTCTATAAAGACCACCAGCTGCACTAGTTCCATGCTGATATCAGTGCCCGGCACATCCCGATATATGAGTGAGTGCTGATCGGTCCCACGAGGTGTGGACACGGCGTTCATGATTTAACAACGTGGTGAAGTAATGAAGGAGAGTGTTCATCTGCAGCAAGAGGTTGAGGTTCTAGTCTAGCCTGGCGCTGGGGAGCTGATCGCAGCAAAGCATCGTAACGAGAGCTTACAACCTGACTTCCAGTCAGTTGAGGCACAAGAAGTTGGCTTGTAGTAAGCCTATTCATGAGCCGCTGAACACTCGATGATTTTACTCGGTGAGATGCACGTTCTGATTCAGAAGTGATGTCAGATGGTCCACTGATTAAAACAAGTTTGCAATCTTGTTATGAGCACTATCCTGTGACCTACAGTAACCTTTTCCTTAGGCGATTTTATCTGGAAGGGTATTCTATGATACGAAAGCAATAGGTTGGTTCGCAAGTATTTCTGGCTGTTTTTGCCACCTTATTTTCCATCTTGGTAAGGTAGATCTCTTCGAGGCATCGTTATTCTTGCGGTAACTTTTTTACTTTAAACGTTATCCCTCCACACGTCAAAAAGTTCTCCGCATTATGTCACCTTAAAATGAACCTGATATCTCAACCTAATGTTCTCTAGTTTAAAATAAAAAGTGTTCAGCTCAAAATAAGAACTGCCTTTTTAAACGTTAAAATGGTATACATACAATGCAGTTGAATATTCTTTTAAACTTACAAGGAGAGCCTCCGGAGTGGCGGTGAGCCTTTACGATGCAATTTTTACAGGATGTAGGGTCCCGTGTGGAGAGTCCAAAACCATAGTTACTTTTTTCGGAATGCTCTTCTGTGGTCGAAAAAAAGACCGTGTGGACGCGTGAGCGTGAAGTTCACGGCGCACTGCTGCCACCCAGCCCGATGTGGTCGGTTGGCGTAGTGGTAGCGGAGTCGTCCCTCGAGCACGCTGAGGGGTTCGATGGTTCGGTCCCGAGTGTCGCCATTGGTCTTGCACATATCGGATCGTTATTATATGGGTTTGCGTGATCACCTGGGTCTATATGCACACGATTAATGCTTTTAGTATTTAAACCTAGCCTTTTTAGGCTTTCATTTGAGTTACCTCTCAGTGGATCATATTTGAACTGTTTCATCTCCACAACGATACCGTAAATCCACACAACGTGGTTTACGTGGAGATAAACTCATTTTACTCTCACTTTTAATGTAGTCTCACACACTACGGGTCCAGCTCCTAAGAAGCTTTTTTCGTTAACAAACCAGACCGCTAGGTTTGTCACAGGTTTAAGTGCGAAATGTTTGTGAGAAGTGTTAACTTTTGAAAGGTATAAGTTCAGCCTTGCTGAATTCAGCGATGAATTTATAAGTACAGAATGCTGTCATTTTAGGGATGTTGAAGATGGTATCAGTAGTCCAACGTAAGACCTACCAGTAACAGTCTTGGAAAGAGGATCTCATCGATGAACGCTTGCGGCGACAACGTCACCACTTCTAGTACGGCACCACCGCGGATCAGGTGAGTAAAGGCTATTGGTGATAGCGTGACAAATTCTACGCCTTCGTGCTTTTCTTCCAAGTCGTCATAATCCGATTCCTCATGAATCCCTCCTTCACGGCTCGCTTCTTCATAATCATTCTCCGCGTGCTTCGCCTCCTTGTTGTTCCTCATCTCATGCTCCGTCTCCTCGTTTTGTTTCTGGACACCGGCGCTCTTCGACTGTACTCTACGCGATTTTCCATTGACAGCTCTACGTTTCCGTCTAATACCTGAATCACTCAAACAGTTGTCTGATGGGTCGTTTGAATGCGAGAGGTTTTATTTGCCACCTTGACTGTTCTCCGAGAGTAGCCGTGATGGCCCATCTAGAGCAGATAGTGCACGAATATCTTGCTCAATTCTTGCGACTTTCTCTTCCTTTGATAGTGAGCCAAGGAAAGTGACATTCAGTCCATGGAGAGCTTGCTCTGAAACTACAGTTGATTATCCTTATCTAATATGAATTCACTTCTGTCGCGCTCTCCCTGAATAACAATTCATTTTCAGCGTTTTTTATTAAGTCAGTAAATCAGAGTGAAATCTTCCTCCCTCTCTAAGATAGATCCAGCATTTGAAACATGTACCTCGTCGATCGTAGACTAACTCCAGTTGCTTCTCATTCATGAATGCATATCCATTCCGATTATAGTCCTGTCGCTGTTCATTGTCGAGACTAGCATGTGCTCTGAATGTGAGATCTCTGAAGTTGGGTGAGCAAATAAAATACGGTTCAAACTACAAATCTCCATCGATAAACGAGCAATTATAAAATTTCAGAAGTAGACTATGTCAAAGCTAATTAAGATAAAATACGATTAGTAAAGAAGCGGTTCGGAAGAGAAGCCAAATAGCGCAAATCTAGAGGAAACAAAAGAACGGAACACGAAAGCGTATCCTTCTTAAGAGCTAACATACAATAGAACTATACCAACTATAATTTCTGAAAAAAGTCGGTCAAAGATTCTTACATAGTGAGCTGTAACTCCAGACGTAATCACGGTCCCCTCTCGTCATAAGGCGTCTGAAGGGACCGGAGAAAATCTGCGTTATAACGGGAGTCGCATCCTAACCGAAGCTGACCAGTTTTTTATGCATAGATTTTTCTAAATTCTAATCCATTGACAAAATATGGCTATAGCAATAACATCTGAGACCATGAAGTAGGGGAATAAAACTACTTTAAATCATTAATGAAGCTCTGTCTCTAGGGATGCTCTCTGTTATATGCTCAAGTGTGACAAATATTTAAAGGATAAAGGATAAAGGACGGCGTAACTCAATCCCTTTTGGGATGCGCCAGCGCATTCTACTTCTACGGGATGTCGTGGAGGCTATCACCTGTATCACCTGTCGTCCCGTTGATCATCGACTTGCTCGAGCGGGCGCCAGCAGCGTCTCCATTCGTCCCTGTCGCGTGCCAGAGTGGTCCAATGGATCCTCCTCGCTCGAGGGACACGAAGAGCGTCATATCGGTCGTTCAGGGCTTTCACGAAGAAGTCCGACCAACGCGTTGGTGGGCGTCCTGGTGTTCTTTTGACATCCCGCGGAATCCAATCTGTGACGACTCTCGTCCAGCGGGTGTCTGCGAATCGCATTACGTGGCCGGCCCACCTAATTTTCGACGACTTGGCCCATGCGACAGCGTCTCTGATCTTCGAACGTCGGCGAAGCTCGGAACTCCGGAGGCCTTCTCTCACTTGCGTGAGTCGTGTCACTCCGAGCATCGTCCTCTCGATTCCACGCTGCGCGACGCTGATCGCGTGTTCATCCTGCTTTCGTATAGCCCAGGTCTCTGAGGCGTACGTTAGGGCAGGAAGAACAGTGGAGTCGAATAGGTGGGCACGGAGTCGGACGTTCTTCGTTTTCTTCACGACTTCTTCGACGCTCTTGAAAGCTTCCCAAGCCGCTCGTTTCCTCCTGCTCAGCTCTGGTGCTAGGTCGTTGGCCATGTTGACTTCGCGACCCAGATACACATAGCTGGAGCATTCGGAGATGTTCGTTCCGTTGAGCGAGAATGGGGCATCAGAAACCTATCCGTTCTTTATGAACATCGTCTTCGTAAGATTCAGCTGCAGTCCAACGCTTCCACATACACGATCGAAGTCGGCCAGCATTCGTTCCGCTTGACTGATGCTCGGTGTTATGAGCACGATGTCGTCAGCGAAGCGAAGATGGTGCAGTTGCCGGCCGTCGACCTTCACTCCCATGTCTTCCCACTCTAGTTCGCGCATGACGTTTTCGAGGGTGGCGCTGAAGAGCTTCGGGGATATGGTATCCCCTTGTCGAACCCCTCTCTTCACGTCAATGACGACGTCGTTGTAGAATGGTGAGATCTTGGTCGTGAATCCACTGTACAGCTCTCGAAGGACTCTGATGTACTGAGTAGGAACGCCCTGGGTGAGCAGAGCTTCCATGACCGCTTCAGTCTCGACGGAGTCGAATGCCTTCTTCAGGTCGATGAACGTAAGGCACAGCGGCAGCTTGTACTCTCGCGACACTTCGATGAGCTTCGTAATGGTGTGTATGTGGTCGATCGTGCTGAATCCTCTCCGAAATCCTGCTTGTTCGCATGGCTGTCCTTCGTCCAGCGTTCTACTAATCCTATTCAGGATGACTCGAGTGAACAGCTTGTAGACTACGGACAACAGGCAGATCGGGCGATAGTTGCCAATGTCGTGCACGTCTCCCTTCTTGTACAGCAAAACGGTCTTGCTGGTCTTCCACTGAGATGGAACCTTGCATTCGGACAGGTAGCGTGTGAAGAGCCGCGCCAAGGTATTGATGAGCGCTGGCGGGAGGTTCTTCAGGTGTTCAGCTCTAATCCTGTCAGGACCGGGTGCTGTACGTTTCTTCACCGACGAGATGGCGTGTCGGATCTCGGAGGGGAGAACAGAGGGGACGACGTATCCATCCTGCGGAAGATGGCATGGGGGCAGGTGAACGTGGCTATCGAAGAGATCGGAGTAGAAGTCGTGGATGACTTTCTCCATGGTCCTTCTGGAAGAGGTGACGGTTCCGTCAGGACGTCGGAGAGCGGTCATCTTGGTCTTGAAGTTGGCGAAGTTCCGGCGGGCATTGCGGATGCTCAGCCCTGCCTCTGCTGCTTCAGCCAACACTTCCGCCCTTCTCTCCTTGAGATCTTCCTTTATCGCCGCTCTGCATAGCTTTGCAAGCTCGGACGTCAGTTGGTAGTTGCCTGACGCTCGTGCTGCTCCACGCTGGCGTATCAGCTCGAGAGTTTCCGGAGACAGGCGTCTCTTGGTGGTCTTCAAGCTCTCGGCTCCCTTAGCACTATCGTGGAGATGGTGCACGAAACGATCGTATTCCTCGTCGACGTTGTCCATGACGGCATCCTCCCAAAGGCCGACAAGAGAGGTGTAGAGGTCCCAGTTGATGGTCGTTCTGGGACTCCTCTTCTTGAACTTCGCGGCCTTCTCTCCTTGACGCGAAAAGCGGAACCTCGCGCGAAGGAGGCGGTGGTCCGATCCCGTGTAGAACTTGGGGACAACGGAGACATCGGTCAGGCAATACTTGCGATTGAAGATGATGTGGTCGATCTCGTTGTGGAACTGGCCACCGGGGGATTCCCAGGTCCATCGTAGGGAGGGAGGCTTCTGGAACTGCGAGTTTCCATGGATGGTCTTGGTCGACATGATAAACTCAGACAGCCTTTCACCTTGCTCGTTCCACTCCAAACCGTGGGTTCCGATGTGAAGTTCTTCCGGCTACCTTCGTGGCCCGATCTTGGCGTTGAAGTCGCCGACGATCACCTTGTAGAAGGTGTGATCTTCCTTATAGAACTTCTCCAGCTCCACGTGGAAGGCCTCGACGTCTTCGTCATCGTAGTCGGATGTTGGGGCATACGCGACGAACACAGTCAAGGCTGGCACGGAGCCACATCGCTTCAGTCGCAGACGTCCGATTCGGCTTGTCAGAGACTCGTACGAATCGATGTTCATGGCCAAGTGCGTGTTGACGAGGACACCAACGCCGCCTACTCCCCTGCTGTCGCATGTTCCGAGGAACAGTTCTTCTCCGGAGTCGTAGGCGGCGTGTAGGGGGTGGTGTCTTCTCGTCTCGGTCAGTCCGATGACGTCGTACTTGATCTTCTTGGCTTGCATCATCAGGTCCTCGACGGATGCTTCCGACGCAAGCGTGCGGGCGTTGTAAGTACAGATCGTCATCCTAGTCCTTCTCAATTTGCGCAGCCTGGTTAGGCCCTGAGATTTTAGCAGCCTCTCCGTACTCGTCCTTCCCATCGCTGCAGAAATGGGGGCTCTTTCGGGGTCAGGGGAATGAGGCCCTTTAGTGCTGCTGTGTTTGACTGGAATACAACACGGGTAGCTAGTCAGGCTCTGTCGTGCGGGCGGGGTACTCCGGGCAGCCAGCCAGACTGCCCGAAGGGACGGGGCGAGACTTAAGGCGGCCTCGAATCGCCTTACGATGTACTCCCAGTCTACCGAGTGCAAGCTTTTGGCCGAGCCGACACAGTTACAATCCGCACAGTCACGGACACATCCACGCACCCTGTGCACGAACATGCCGCTCCCACGCACAAGGAACGCGTCGACCCGACACAGCAGGAGCAAGGAGTCCATCCCCTGCATCCGACCTGCGTCTCTGGGCAGTACACGGTCGCATTTGGTTCGCGTTTAATTCCCCTATCCACCACCCGGGGACGCGCCACGTGGCCCTGCGACAAGCGGCCCGAGATCCCTCTTAACAAGAGAGCCCGAAGGCTCTCTATCGAGGGAGATCCGTGGGTGGAGGCTATACGAATGCGTATTTGGCCACACAATGACTTGCAGTGGCCAGCCGATGAACAAGTCAGCACTTTACCCTTCCCAGACGCGTCTGGTACCAATTCACCGACCCCGGAGGGATGGAAGGCTTGGTTGGCCTGGGCGGAAAATCCGAACCAGGTGCACGCGACCGTCAGCGCCTCCTCCGACTGCGCTACACGCGCTCGGCAAATCATGCCGCCTCCACGACAAATATTTATGTTTGCGAAATAACGAGTACGAGGCGGAGGTTAGACATGGTCAACAACAGAACTGTGTAGCCTGATGCAGGAAACATTTGTTGCGATCAAAACTCTCGCGCCAAGAGGGACTCGAGCCGGCACTCGCTGCCTTCCTGACGGGGTGTCAGCCCGCTATACCATCAGCGCCGGTAAACTGCGCGCCACACCCGCGATATCCCGGTTGCACATGGCTTATCAGAGGCTGGATTCATAAACGACTTACAGCAGCTTAGCAGAGAAAATAGAGCCGAAATCCCTGATAGCGCGGCTTATCAAGCAATGTCGCTGCGCTATCAGGGATTTCGGTAGTATTTTCTCTGCTAAATTGCTGTAAGTCGTTTATGAATCCACCCAGTACTCTCCCTTGATTTGGGAACGCTAAGTGCGATCAAACAGGGCTGTCGCTGTAATCCTGGTCGAAGAGTGAAGTCTCAAGTCCCGCTGACAGTTCTGACCGTAACAAAACCTCCCCAAGCAGCATACAGCCTCAATATCACCTCCTCTAAACTCAAAACAAATGTGTAGGGCACCGCCTTGACCTCTCCCAACATACGGCAACTTCTAAAAACTACCGGCTACCGGAAGTCTTCCAAAATGAAAACTTTTGTTAGCCGCACACGCATGAAAAACGTTGATGTGCATCCAGTATTGATATTGATAATGATAATGATATTTATTACATGTTACATTCACATGTGAAAACAAATAAAAGCAATAATGGTGTAACAGATACCCACGAAAGGAAACTAAACAGCAACAGCATTTAAACATTAGAAATAAGATAAAACAGTGGTAGGAAGAAAATAAGAGCGAAATGCCATGAATAGGCTAAATGCGTGAAGAACCCCGCTTGCATAGCTTTTGGTATTCTGCTCCCGCCCTGTGAGCAAAGAAAGACGTTCTCACTGAAGTCTTGGCCAGTGGTAGAAAGATCTTTTGGATCTAGCCTCTGGTAGGGGAATTGCGAATGATGAAGAAGGAACCGCCCAGACGAACACAACCAGTCACTGTTTCTTGTACCATTGCTACATCTATGATTTTTTTCTGCATTCATTCTTGCACTCTGCATTCAAGAGTTGGTAGCCCTAAGACTACATTACGTTGAGTGCCGTTGGGTATGCCCCTATAGTCAAAATTGCCTGTTCTTAATAGAGTTTCCCTTGTGGAGTAAATTGTGCTTCTTCCAACTGGTTAATCAGCCTCTTCTTCTTTCGACTAAATATGGTGGTCCTCAGTTCAACAGTTCCGGCTGTATTTTGCTGCACGTCTACCGCTATATTCGACTGTGCTGATCTTTCTGGTTCTACGAGCACTTCTGTGGCGAGGTGCGACTTCACCTGTTCGAGTTTCGCCACCGAGAAAGGTCTATTTTACCTCTATCTTCTTTTCCGTCAGTCGGCCAGCGTTTTTCTATCGATACCACACCGATCGATCTTCTGTGATCGTCACTGCGGCTGGGGCAAAGAGTTCCTCGATTCTAAGCCGCTTCCATAGGTCTATTGTACCTCTTGTTCTCAGAGTTCAATTTGTCTGATGGAGACACCGGTTGCTCCGATTTCGCTTCAGATGCGGCGTGGGAAAAGGCCCAAGTTATCGACAGCAACGCCACCGGACATGCCGGACTTCGATTCCGCTGTCGACCTCCTTCGTAAGGATTCCAACCTGCCGTCGCATCTGCGAGTCGTCATCGGCCACCTTCTCGAAATTCAGGACCAGTTTTCTACCGTAGTTGCTCAGAACCAAGAGCTTGTTGAGGAAAATAGAGCCTTACAGCAGAGACGAGATGAATTGCTCAAAGAAAACGCCTCTCTGCAGTCCGAAATCGATAAGCTGAGATCTGAATTTGTTTCCAAAGATAATCTTTCTCCTCAATCCAATGTTGTTTCTTTTTCTCCTGTGTCGTACGAAGAGGTTGAGCGTAAGAGATCTGTGGTAATTTCCTGTATTCCCGAGAGTTTCGCTCCTATTTATTCTTCAAGAGTGATCCATGATATTGCTCATCTTCGCCAACTCTTTGACTATCTTCAAATTGATTGTCAGCTATTCTGTTTGTACCGCATGGGTCGTATTTCTGGTAGGCCCCGTCTACTCAAAGTTGTTTTACCGTCTTCATTCTACGCAAATCTTATCATTCGTAGAGCACCCAGGCTCAAGAATTTTCCTATCAGAGGAATCTATGTGAGGCCTTCGCTCTCTAAGTCAGAAAGGGAGCGTTTGAAGTCTGAAAGAAGTGCCACAACTAAGTCTCCGCCTATTGTTCGTAATGCTTCTTCTCAATTGGTTGTTTCTCATCAAAGTTTGGTACCCTCATCTCAAGCCACTCCAGTCCCCATTTCTTCTTCCCAACAGGGAAACGTGTAGGACATCCTCGGAGCGGTACTACTTTCCTGTCTTATACTGCAGCAAATATTCGATCTATTGCTAAAAACAAGAATGAATTACTTTCTGTTCTGCAAGACCCAAACACGGACATTGTTTCGCTTTCAGAAACGTGGCTCAGCTCTGCCACTGACTTGGCTTCTCTTCTCGGTGACTTAAGCCCTCATTTTGAAATCCTCCGGTGTGATCGTGCGCGGAAAAGAGGTGGAGGTGTGGCTCTATTTATAAGGAGGATTTATTCACCAGTGCTTGTTTTTAAGGAGTCCGTCCCTCTTGCATACGATTTTCTTTGTGCAGACATTGCGTTTGGCAATGATGCAGTGAGAATTGTCTCTGTCTACAGAACCCCAAGTTGTTCAGCTAGTATGACGGTTCAGATGACTAAAGCAATCAGCGATGCGCTCTCATGCAATACGCCATGCGTTATCACTGGCGATTTTAATTTCCCTGACATTGTTTGGAATTGTAATATTTCTTCTATGAACCAGGCCTCTAAAGTATTCGTAAATATGTATCGTTCGCACGCACTTACGCAACATGTCAAGGCACCGACCCGTGGTAACCACATCCTTGACCTAGTGTTATCAAGCTGCGATTCCCTTGTCAGTAATCTAACGATTGAGCCTCCTCTGGGTACAAGCGATCACTGTTCGGTCCATTTTAATCTAAGATTTCCCAAGGATTGCTCTCAGCCCAAACTAAGAAGAAGCTTCAAGGCAGCGAATTTTGATTTCATTTTGAGCTACCTTGCAGATGTAGACTGGTATGGCTCTCTTAATTCCGTGCCGTCAGTTGAAAAGAAATATGAGTTGTTTCTAGCTATTCTGCATCACTGTATTGAGTCCTTTGTACCCTTGCAAAGAATTTCTGCTTCGAAGCTTCCTTCGTACCTGGTAACTCTGTCTCGTTTGCGGTCTAAAGCGTGGTTTAAGACCAAAAACAGCGGTGACCCAGCCGAGCTAGTTAAGTTTAAGGCTTTAAATGAAAGGTTCTCTCGTAGGTTGGAGAAATTTTATTCTCATGTTGAAAGGAAGGTTATCGAGACTGGGCACAAACAAATGTTCTATAGATTACTCAATTCAAGGCTTTCTGGAAGAACTACTATAGGGTCATTGACTACTTCTGATGGTAATATTGTTAGGTCTGATAAGGATAAAGTGGAACTGTTTGCTCAGGTTTTTGGAGGTTCCTTCACTGACTGTTCTTCTCTTGGGTCTCCTCGGCAATCCATAACTGAGTCTGATTTTCCCTTGATACAGGATTCTGTGTGGTTCCATAGAGGAGAAATCCTAGAGATCATTCTTAAAGGGCTCAAGTCCAGCTCTATCACCCCGGATGGCATTCCACTACTGTTTATTCAAAAAGTTGCCCACATCATTGCAGGACCATTGGAGCATATCTTCAACTTAAGTCTCATGAGGGGAGAGGTTCCGAGCAGGTGGAGGCACTCTTTTGTAACACCAATCCCAAAAAACCTCCTCACACATTGCCTTCCAACTTCAGGCCAGTTAGCATCACTTCTTTGTTTGCTCGACTTTTCGAAAAAATTTTAAGGAAGAGAATTGTTGCTCATCTCGAGGCCAACTCTGTTATTTCATCCAACCAACATGGCTTTCAAAAAGGTAAATCGACTGTTACTGCTATGCTCATGAATTTAAATAAGTGGACTTCTGCTCTGGATGACGGTAAAAATGTCGACGTCATCTATTTTGAGTTTTCCAACGCTTTTGACAGGGTTCCGCATTCCAAACTAGTTCAAAAACTTGTTATTGTTGGGGTTCATCCTCGGATAATTGCTTGGATCGCTGCTTTCCTTGAAGGTCGAACGTTCTCAGTACGTATCAATGAATCATTCTCCGATCCTAGACCTGTAACCAGTGGCATACCCCAAGGCGGAGTGCTATCTCCGGTCTTGTTCAATATTTACACACATGAGCTTCCCCATTTGCTTAGTAGGAATGGGGTTGAATTCAGCGCATTCGCAGATGATATCAAAATTTTCCGCGTGATAGATTCCGTCAATGATTCACAAAGCCTGCAAAACTCAATTGATGCGCTACATTCATGGACAGTGGATTGGGATTTACCATTATCTAAAGAAAAAACGAAAGTGCTTCATCTAGGAGGCAACAACCCTAATTATCCTTATTATGTGGACGGGTCTTTAATTACTAGTGTAGATGAAGTCACCTAGTCATCTAGGTTTTGTGGTTACCAAGAGTCTCAGCTTTGACAAGCACTGCGAGTTGATTGCGAACAAAGCTACAGCGATGGTGTTCAAATTATTCAGGGCCTTGTCAACGTCAAACTCTGCTGTCCTACTTTGGGCTTATAAGACTTATGTAAGACCACTCTTAGAATATGGCACACCGGTGTTCTCTCCATTCAAACGTAGGGTCATTGAAATGCTGGAGAGAGTTCAAAACTGTTTTACCAGGAAACTGATGATCAGAGCCCTTGGTTTTGTTTATGATAAGATACCCTCCAGCATTGAAAGAAATCAAAATCTAAGTCTCCATAAATTGTCGACTTGGAGAAAAGCCAACGATCTCTTGCTACTCCACAAAATTCTTTTTGGTAAATGTGGTATTAAACCGGAGGATCTCTTTTTTGTGAGGGCTTCTTCCACCAGAGGAGGAGCCAGGAAATTCCAGGCTAGGGTCCCAAAACTCAATTGCCGGCGCTTCTTTTTTGTCAATAGAACCCTACCAATCTTTGAGAAACTATCCAGAAATGGGATCACCGCGCTGGGTTTCAATGCGTTCAAAAGACGCGTGCTTGAAAGTTTCAGTCCGTGATGTCGTACGCTGTTCTCCCTGAAGTCTGTTTGTTTATTTTTACTCATTTTCTTATTTTTCACTATTTTACTATCTGGAAGTGTGTTGTTATGATAACGCTTTTTGTTTTTGTTCTCAGGTTCTCTTCACATAAGTAATTACTTATGTAATAAATATATATATTGCAGGACACGTCTAGTATAAGTTGTGTATGCCTTGAGCAGGACCTTGGGATTTTTGGCGGCGAAAGCAACGAAAGTTCTTGTATAGCGGCGCGTAGGACTTGTTCACAATGTTATTACACCTATCAAACTCATGCCTATTCTTCTTCTTCTTCTTCTTCTTCTTCAGCGTTTGTCCCGCTTCGTAGCGGGGTCCGCTATTCTGGTGTCATGACGCCACCTTTCCCGATCCAGCGCTAGATCAGGGTGGACACCAGCTACTTTCAAGTCCAGGTGTAACGTAACAGCCCATCGCTGCTTCTGCTGGTCCCAGGTACTTAAAAACCGAGGTGCGTGCAAGTTCAGTACCCTTAATCTTAATGGAGCCGGACTCGTTTACGTCAGTCGTTAGGAACTCGGTCTTCATGACGTTCAATTTGAGTCCGAACCTCGCCAGACGGTCGCACCAAGCTTGCACCTGCCGCTCGAGATCGTCTTTCTCTTCGCAAGCGAGCATCACGTCATCAGCATAAAGCACCGTCCAGGCGACGGGCTTCTGAAGACCTCGTGTGATGGCATCCATGACGACAACAAAGAGGAGTGGGGAAAGCGCAGAACCCTGGTGTACCCCGACAGAGTTGGGAACTCCAGGTTCCAGCTGAACTCGACTCTATGGACAAGAGTAGAGAATTCGCAGCCACTCTACGAGCTCTTCATGAACTCCATGATGTCGCGAGGCGTACCATATCATTTCACGCGGTAGCGGTCAAAGGCCTTCTCGAAGTCGAGAAAGGCGATAGGCACTGGCCTCTATTTCTGGCGATGCTTCTCTATCATGAGGCGGGCGGCGTGAATGGCATCAACGGTGCCACAACCAGCCACGAAGCCGCACTGATTGCTGGAAAGCTGGACGATGTCCCGAATACGTCCATCGACAATTCGCTCAAAGATTTTCATGCTGTGCGAAAGCAAGCGAATCGGACGGTAATTGGAGCAGTCTGCAGGACTGCCCTTCTTCTTCCAAATCGGAATCGTCGTGCTTTGGCGCCAACACTCAGGCACCTTCTTCTCCGCCACAACCTTGTTAAAGAACTTCGCCAACCACTCAGCAGGGTTCCAGTACTTGGACTTCCATAAAAGAGCTGCCACCTCATCGGGCGCAGTCGCTTTGCCAGGCCTCATCTTCTTCAAAGCCGCTTCAATCTCCTCCACGGTGATCTTCTGAACGGGACCGTGGACAGAAGCCACAGAAGGGATGGCCGGGTGAGGAAATTCCATAGTGGAAATTTCCTCAAAGTAATCGCGCCATCGCTTCAATGCCTTCTTGCGGTCCGTAAGAAGATGGCCGTTCTCATCATTGATGCCGAAGAACTTCTCGATGTCCTCGGTCTGGCGATGGCGATTATTTGCGAGTCGGTACACATACCGCTCACCATCGCGCGACTCGAGCTTCTCGTTGACATCTCCATAATGAGTGGCTTTTGCAACAGCCACGGCCTTCTTTGCAGCTTTCCTCGCTTCTTGGTACTTCCGCCAGTTATCGGCTGTCTTGTCGCTGAGAAACACGTGATAAAGCGACTTCTTCTCTCGCACTTTTGCTTTCACGTCATCTGTCCACAGCCACGCCTGCTTTTCGACCTTCCGTCGTCCAGGCACCGTGATGCCGAACTCCGACTGTGCAGCTTCAGATTCTTGGTGCACCGCATCGCTCGACCTGCTCCAGCCTCGGAGGGGCAATCTTCAGAGTGCAGATCAGCGGTTGGTGCTGTGGGGCGACCGTTTCATACGGCACGATCTTAGCGTCTGTGACAAGACTCCGGTCGCGATCTCTCACAAGGACATAGTCTATCTGAGTCTTGGTGCTCCCACTGTAGCACGAGATAAGGTGCGAGTCGCGTTTTCGGAAAACGGTGTTCACTATGGTGAGGTTATGCGATTCCGCGTAATCAAGAATGCGCTCACCATCGGCGTTACGAGACCCGTATCCGAAACCACCATGAAAGCTGTACCCGTACCTCTGCTGTCTTCCCATCAAGCAGGTTCCAAAACTCATCCTTGGCTTGATCGGAGCGGCCAGTCTGCGGAGCATACGAAGAGAAAAAGTGATAGAGTCGCTTTCTAGCGGCGACAACGATCTTCATCAATCAATCGTCAAAGCGTTCGACGCATACAATCGAGTCACGAAATCGTTCGGAGACGATTATTCCGACACCATTGTTGGTCCTGGGACTTCCACATAAAACGGCCTTGAAGCCACATCCTATGTTCCTTGACTTGCGGCAGGACCACCTCGTCTCCTGCACCGCGCAGAGATCAACTCTTCTACGTTCCAGTGCTTCAACAAACTTGCACGAGCGACCCGTCAACGTACCCACATTCAGCGTTGCAACCCGGGTTCTTCTTACTTTACGGGACTTTCGGACTAGCTCAGTTGCCGCCGTCCTCGCATCAGGGACCCTCGCATACTTCTCACACACGATGGGCTCTGCGAGCGGCTCCCGTGGACGTCACTATCTCCAAATACTTGAACTATGATACACCATGCGATGTGACATGGGTGTTCGTAGGCCGGCCTGTCACAAGGGCCTGTCGCCTGTTGTCGAATGTCCGTGTCCGGCTAGAGCGGGCAGTTTCCAGTAGCACCACGTGGAGGAACGAACATCGCCACCAAAAAAAAAAACTCAAGCCTATTACACCTATCAAACTCAAGCTTTCTATTGTGTGCGAGTCCCAAATAAGTTATCTCAGTAGCAACCGATAGTTCATGTCCATCGAAGTAGTATGGTAACCAGTATATTATTGCAGAAGCGCCGCTCGTGACTATGAACGAGGCAACATAATGGTAAGTCTGATCACAAACGCAGTCAGCATTCTGCTTGCCTTCAATCTCCGTTTGGGACCGGAATTGCGCTCCGGCCGTGTTGTAACGGGAGTGACTTTGAACGCAGAGTTCCCCCTAAAACCGCGCTATATCCGTGTTGTGTTATAGTAGTGTTATATCCGACGCGTCTCAAGCAGAGTTGATTTGTACCGTTGTCGTAAGGTAAGCTCGATGAGACCAGAGAAATTCTACGTTATATCGATTGTCGCGTCTTATCCGGAGCCGTTATAACGAGAGAGAACTGTAGTTACTAATTCCCTAACTGTTGCATAGCATAGTCTAAGAGCTATATCTGTCATACCTTATCCATTGGCTGCTCTTTTGTGATAGCTTCTCAACGAGGGGTAGCTTGACATCCCTGGTCTCTTCGATTTCACTTTTCAGTTGAGCGACAAGATTCTATAAAACAAAGTAGATTGATGTACAGGAAGCAGGAGTTGGTTGGGAGCTTCAGTCAGATTCAAGGCTTTTCTTTTTCGACATCCGTTATATGCATGTAATATGTGCAGTAAGTATGTAAAGAATATAAAGATATTTATTCAAAATTCAAAAACAAAAAGCGAGCTACCAGACCGAAAAAAACCTATCCGCAGAGGTGATGCGTGTGCCTTCAATTTATTTTAACAGTATTGAGTTGCAAAATCGGAAGAATTAGTGAAGTCTATGGATAAACATAATCCAACATAATAGTCAATGTATCGATTAATATTAGTTGTTAATATAAATAAATGTATTTAAAAAAAGAAAAAAACGACACTAATTGTCAAGCAACCCAGAAATAAAAGATGGCTAGTGGTCCCCCTCATACTTACAGCACGCTCGTTACTATCCGCCTAGATCCAAGTCTGCTATTCACTCAGTGCTTTATTACTACTCCTACAAACGTGGTAGGATCACCTTTTATCCGCTTTCTATGACGAAAATAGGTAACCGACTTGTAGCACATTTCCAGCACCACTGACGTCCATTACGACATCCAGCAGAAGCTGTTGATATCTTCCATCTGAGGTGATGATCTGTGAAGAGGTCGTTTAACGAGACAGCTGAAGCGAGGCAAAACCCACATCGAACAGCGTTGGTAACGAGAAGTAGCCGTCTTTCTGAAAGCTGAGGATTGTCGGCGAGAGCAGTCGATGTCTATGAAATTTCTTTCCCTTCTCTGGAAACAAGGAGAATAGCCGCGGCGACATCACCGACATCTTCTCGGTGGACGTGTTTGCCTGAAAGACAAGTGGTTCTCGTCATGTGGTGATGGAACTGCGAGCCTTTTCGGTTCATCCGAAGCACAGACTTTGTCGAGGTAAGCAAAACAGGAAAAGGGTATAACAAAATAAAAAATAATGGATAAAATAAAGTGGACAGGAATCACAGAAAATGTCCATAGTGAACAAAAAGATAATTAGCTGCATTAAGCACATGTAACTGAAGTTTAATGGGAAACATAGGGTTTCAGTTACAGGTGCTCAACTTTTGTCAAATCATTTAACCATAATTGCAGAAGGCTCGTTTTCTTAGACAGGCTACATCCAATTGATAAGTAGTCTTATAGTGAGGTGTATGCCGAGCAGCAATTTGTTATCATTTTATGCAAAGAAAGAGCTATGACGTTAGCTTTAGGGATTCCAGTCACAGGTGATGTCCGTCTTCGTAGGCGGAGGAGTCGTTGGATGCACCTCCCTCAGAAAGGGGCGGGGCGAGGGGCGCGCCGAGGACAAGATGTCCGGGTCTCTGTCTTCACATGGAGGCATCGCATTTCTAATCACTTCCCTTGGCCTTGCATCTCTATCCTGTACTGATTTCGTTCTTGAGAGAAGAGTCAGAACATTGTTCACCATATTTGGAACAAAAATTCCCGAAAATGCCGAAAATTTAAAGAATTGGCGTGAAAACTGAAAAAATCTAGAGAGAAAGATATTTTCCTTTCCTCAACTGCCTCCATAACCGAACCGACTATAAAATTACTTCAGAGTTCCTCGAGATGCGCTTCCCGATCGTCCCCTAGGTTTTTGGACGGTGTCACTCCATTTAACGACGGTTTCAAGCGCAGCAAACTTGTCCAAATAGGGCGGCGCTGGCAGGGCGGGAAGTGGGCGGCGGGCAGCACGGTGTTCCGAGCGACTGCCCCCCCCCTGCAAAAGCATAGGCCAGATTGTGTCGAAAACAAAAACATAGCGGCAACACGAATCCATAACTGCAAAAGGGAAATGCGCCTCAGGAGATGAAAAGTTCGAAGAGGAAGAGCTGAAGAATGATGCGCCGATATTGTTGTCACATGGATGGAGAGACTGAGTTTTCCAGTTTGCCTTACAGCGCCTCTTGAATATGACGGCATCCGAACAGCAAAATTCTGCTGGGTGGTAATGTCTAGAGAGCACTCGTGAATCCGAAACCTCAATTGTGTGCGAACCGCGGCAAGGAAAAGAACTTACAGAAAAAGAGTTGACCATGCCTAAGACCTGTTCCATAACGGATGCTCCACCACTTTTTAATTTCGGTGTTCGGCTGTCGATGTTGAGATTGGCTTCGTTGAGCAACCGGAAACAAAGCAAATATTTATGATCAAGAGCCTTAATGGCAAGAGTAGTCTCTGTAACCTCTCTGTAACAAAAACTCCACGTAGATTCTTTTCCATGCATCAAAGTATTCACCAAAGTCTTATTTTGTCTGTCTACCAGTACGTTCAAAAATAGATTCATTCGATTAATATCATAAATTTCAGCAAACAGTTTTTACGCTGCACTAGCTCCTCGAAAGTAGCATAAAATAGTTCACCTGATTGACGTTTTTAAGAATGGCTTCCTAGAGTAGAACTGTATAGCTCATATCCACTTTGGAATGTCTAAGGCCCATTTATACTTCCATCGCTGCGGGAAGCTATGCCAACCCAAATTAATCGGTGGCGTCATTCAGCGTCGTTCTCGAAAACGGCGCGAGGCGACACAGCGTGGTGGATTGGGGCATGGTATTGCTGCTCCAGTTGTCTTTTGTAGTGGACCCCGAAATTTGTGCACATTTACATCTTCAATTGCGCAATTGTGCGTAATCGCATGAATGCGTCGTAATAGTCTGCTCGAAGCGCGCATTGTCATCCGAAGCAGTGCGACGCGATGGGATGTAGCGCTCGTTCGAATCGTGTCGCCCGGCGATGAATAAGGCCTGTGGTAGACTCCCGCGTCGCAGCGGCGACGAGTTCGCTGCAACGGCCAATGATGCGTCTTCGCTGCAATCGCGGACGGAGCAGTGGGTGTCGCGGTTGTCAGATGTCGCGCCGTCGCGAGGGGTGTCAAGGCCCAGGCACACTTCCGCGACGGCTGCGGCGCTACACTGCGACACGTGCCGCAGGAGGGGGGGGGGGGGGGGGCATGCACACTCTTGCGGCTGTCGCGGGGCTATCGCAGGCGACGTCGCGCTGAGTGCCGCAGGCTGGAGTGGTTCAAATCATTTTTTGCGGCGCGGCATGCACGGGACGTCGGTCCTGTTGCCTATAACGATGCTCTAACGTGACCGTCGGAGGTAGCCGTCGCCCCACTTGCCGCGCCGCGATGTCGCAGAAGTGTGCACGGGCCTTTAGAGATCGTTTAAGGCCGCCACAGACTTCTGCGGCGCCGCTGCCCTATGCTTAACCATAGGGCAGAGACGCAGAGCTCGCCTCCAGCGGCTCCGCTGGCCGGCCGGCGGCACCGGCGGCACCGCTGAGCGGCGCCGCAGAACTCTGTGGGGGCCTTTAGTGTGCGCGCGACGCGCGACGCGATGCCATGAGTAGTGGCCGAATTGATCAATCGCGTCACTCGATCGATTTGGCCACTACACATGCATCGCGTCGCGCGTCGCGCACACACTAAACGACCCCTAAACGGGGCCTAACGGCCATATGTTGGTGTTGTTTTTAGACGACCTTTTTTCTTGGAGAACCGATATTTTTGAAAGTTTTCTTTTTTCTAACAACGCCACAATTTTCGACGGTACAGAGGCTACTCCTCAAGATCGTCTCACTTTCTGTTTCCCTCATTCATCTGCGCAAAGAAGTCGTTGCATCTGTCGAGTCGCTGGAAGTGATCGCGGATTATCCTTAGGTTGTCAACGTGTGATACCACCTTTCTGCCGACTGTAAGCACCACTGAATTAATACAGTACGACAAACGAACAAAGCTTCAGAATTGCTCACGGAGTAACTTCTTCAAATATTGCGACATGGTCAGATGTACGTTCAGCACTGACCGTGATTGAGGCTTCATATCTGCATAGTGTAATATGAGTTATCAATACAATAAACATATTCCTAAAAGGCAACGATATATAATAGTAGAACGAGGCAAGTAGCAAAAATCCCATAAAACACGCTTTTTACCCAGAAAGATGCTAGGTTCCAGCAGAAAAATGGCAGTCAGATTTTTGCAAGAGTCATGATTTGGAGGCTTTTCGCTCATAAGGGCCTAGAAGACACGGTCTTTCTCTACAAAGGTGATTAAACAAGAAGGTCGAGAACTCTCGAACAGATACGATCCACCACGGTTAAGCGCATCGACCGAATTCTCTCGACTGCACGAGATATACTCTAGACGGGCTAAAGTCAAAACTGAGCGACACAGCCGATCTATTTGGCTAGGTGATGCTTGCGTAGGAAGCACAAATGAGATCGCAGAGGACCACAATGTGGTACGCCGAGAATCGCTTCGATATTTTCGGTTAACAACGACTTCCAACTAGAGGTATAACTGACGGTAGCTGTTGTGTGCGTAGTGCAGCGCAGTTTACGTCAAACTGAAGACTTTTCTAAGCTAGCAGAACGCTTTTGAAATCAAACTGACATCTTCAATATCTTCAAATGAGCTTCTTCCATTTAAACTTTAAACTCTACAAAAAACTCTACAATGATAGAAATGAAAATGAAAGATTGTTTATAATAGCAGGAAGGCAGTCATTTATTGGTGCAAGAAGAAGTGATTGAGCCATGTCCTCGACCAAGACGTAGCGATTTTATTCGACTAATAGCAAAAAATCAAGCTGCTTATTTTTTGAAGAAAAAAAAGATGGTTTAACGTTTGTTGAGCAGGAGGGCAACCATTTTTAGTGGCAAAAGCAGAGACTGCGCCATGCGCACGTCTGCGAAGTCGCGATTTTTGTTTGACAGATAGCACAATTTCTACTGGTATGGAGTTTCAGGCCTGTCAATGACATGATAAAAGAATTGCAAAAAATAAACATATCCTCAACAAGCGGAGCACATCAAGCTCACAAGGGAGAAACCGACTGATCAGTGTTGCCGCCCCTCAACGCAGAAGTCTGTCTCTCAAAGCACTTTTCAAACTAGGTGGTGTCGGAAGCCCAGTAACAAGAACATCATCGTGCACTTCCATTCAGCACATCCGCGCAGTACTAGGGCTACTGTTCGGATCATGTTCCGTACTGCTGCCTTGGTTTCTTCCAATGACGGCTGGAAGTCTTCGTCAATGGCAATGGCATCCCACATTGCCTTAACTAATGGATATGTGCCGGAATACATGCCAAGAAGAGGCCGTCGACCACCAACACCACTCTTACGAACGTAATAAAATTCCCTTCACGGTGCCCTTTATCACGGATGCACTGAGCACCCAAGTGCTGGACTGACCAGGATACTATCTCAATGGTAGGTCGGAACGGCGCAGGTGTTGTATATGGGCAGAACCGCCTCTCTCTGGGTAGTAAAAAACTGCAGGTACCTCGACCCCAATACAACTCTGCGCAGAGTTAGGGGCGACGGAAGACGCGGGTTGGCGTCCGTCACCTGCTTCACAGCTGACAGACGCGCGCGGGATGAGGGCTCGCATCGCGGCTAAGCGCAGTGCACATGTGGCGTAGTAGGGAAGAGCTCGGGCTCGAAAACGCGGGGTCGGGAGTTTGGATCCCGCAGACTGCGTTCGTTTTGCACGTTTGCAGAATTCATGTTTATCATATAGGTAATCCACCTAGGGGTATTATAGTGTGTTATAGAGCATGTTTACATATAACATATGCTTCAAACTACAGATTAGCTAAAACGTTCACTTCTGTATGTCTCTTATTTTAAGCCTATTTTGTGTGAAGCTATATTTATGTAACGATAGATATTTTGTGGCACTAGTAAAAAGTTCCGACTCCACCGACACGACTTCGGTGGAAAAAAATTTTCGCTGAAACTTTCTCTAGGGGGGAGGGGTTATTTGGGGTGCTGATCACGAATTTTACATCCGTTTTTCACGATGCGGTCGGAGGCCACCCATACCGTTAACAAGGGTGGTCCAGGCAGGGTTATCGATTTCGCTGAAACTTTGTCTAGGGGGTTTATTTGGGGTGCTGATCACGAATCTTACATCCGTTTTTCACGATTCTGTCTCTACCTACCGTCATCGGCAGAAACTTTAAGAATGTAATCCGTTTTTCACGATTCAGCTGAATAATATAGATACAGGAAGGCAAAGGATTACATTCTTAAAGTTTCTGCAGATGACGGCAGGTAGAGACAGAATCGTGAAAAACGGATGTCAGATTCGTGATCAGCACCCCAAATAATCCCTTAGACAAAGTTTCAGCGAAATCGGTGACCATGCCTGGACCACCCTTGTTAACGGTATGGGTGACCTCCGACCGCATCATGAAAAAGGGATGTCAGATTCGTGATCAGCACCACAAACAACCCCTCCCCCGTGCCACAAAATATCTATCGTTACATAACTATTGCTTCACACAAAATAGGCTTAGAATAGGTGACATACAGAAGTGAACATTTTAGCTAATCTATAGTTTGAAGCATATGTTATATGTAAACATGCTCTATAACACACTATAATACCCCTAGGTGGATTACCTATATAATAAGCATGGATTTTGCAAAAGTGCAAAACGAACACAGTCTGCGGGATCCAAACCCCCGACCCCGCGCTTACGAGCCCGAGCTCTTCCCTACTACGCCACATGTGCACTGTGCCGGGTCGCGACAGGAGCCCTCATCCCGCGCGCGTCCGTCAGCTGTGGCGCAGGTGAATCAACAGGGCGCCAACCCGCGACTTTCGTCGCCCCTAACTCTGCGCAGAGTTGTATTGGGGTCGATATACCTGCAGCTCGTTACTACCCAGAGAGAGGCGGTTCTACCCATATACAACACTTGCGCCGTTCCGACCTACCGTTGAGATAGTATCCTGGTGAGACAGGGCGGAAGTAGACGACCTTGTAAGGGTCGTTGACATTCCCCCGGCTAACCCCAAGGATCGACTTGTTAGGAACCGTCTCTATGATAACACCTGCACAACACCGTCCTGTATGTTCTGCCCGTACGGTGGGAAAGGTGACTGGTGAGTGTTTGGTAGGGTGTATCTCATTACTTGCACCGAATGCAAGGAAGAATACATCGGCGACAAAGGGCAGACCTCTTTGAGTCAGAGTGAAAGAACACGCGAATGGGGTCAATAAGTGCAAGGTCTCTATTCTCTTGATAGAGCGCAGACTGCGAATCCACAGCGATTGGGGTAGTGGTGACGATCTTAGCACGCGAGACCTATATGGCAGCTCGGAAGATCCTGGAGGCGTTATGGATTGCGTTCAAGAACCCCGCAATTAACAGGAAAGAGGAGCGGGTGGCCGTTATCCAGGAGCTGGCCCCATTGGCTGACCTCTGTGGGCTTCATCCAGGAGGACGCCAACCAGAAGGTCGCTGAAGATGTGGCCTGAAGAGAGAGTCTCATTTTTTCTGTAACTTGAAATGATCCAAGGCGGGTAATTTCCCTTCCCCAACTCCGTTTGTCTTCTCCAGGCTCTGAATAAAGCGGTTACACCGAAATGTAAGCCGAATAAAGAAGTATACCAATCTTGGCTTAACAGCTTCACACGAGATCCTATAGCACAAAGAAAAACATGCCAAGACTCAACGACCGTCGAATATGGAACATATCTTCAATTTGCTGCTTCATGTAACTAGCACTTACACTATCAACTAAATAAGAATCGCGATGAACTTACGATACGCTATATGATTGCTGCCTTGTTGTGCTCTAAAACAAAATTTAATTTCCATTTATTTTGTTGTATTCAATTGATCGAAATCGAACAGCAGAATCAAAAATTTCAAAGAAGGTTGTGTCAGATTGCTCTTGGACAAC
Organism: Heligmosomoides polygyrus polygyrus; assembly: GCA_947396885.1. Taxonomy (NCBI): domain Eukaryota; kingdom Metazoa; phylum Nematoda; class Chromadorea; order Rhabditida; family Heligmosomidae; genus Heligmosomoides; species Heligmosomoides polygyrus. The sequence goes on from OX377202.1 coordinate 85,982,690, forward strand.
AATTTTTTCTAGCCATGTTGGAGAGTGAAGTTTGGACTGTAAGAAGTTCATTTCAGTTTGATGGAGCCGCTTTGATTTCGAAACTCTTAGGCTAGCTTAGAAGAGTGTCCGATTTGCTTCGAAAATTGATCAATTTGATTTGAAAAGTGTCCAGTTCGACGAAAAAATGGAGAACATATTCTGAAGGAGTGCTATGTTACAAAACGCCCAAAAGAAAAAACGAAGAAAAGAACTGAAACAAATACCTACCATTAACCGACCTCTTCTTCTTCGACACAGCCCTAACGTTGATCTGCGGTACCTGTCCATGCCTCCGGAATTCGACAAGTGAAGTGTCGTTCAGAGCGGCTTCTCTGGACCTTCTTTTCCTACTCGGACGTTGAAAAGGCGGCACCTTCGCTCGCCTCTCATCCTTTTCGGTAACGAACGAGCTCCAACTGTTGGACCGGGCGAACGTGGATAAGTTCGGAGGACTCGATGCTTTTGCTGAATTCCCTTTGCTGTGGCGATCGCGATGGAAGTCACGCGTGTTGAACACTCGCACAGCGCACTTCGCGAGCGCCATCGTTGTCGACGCGTCGTTCGCGCACAGCTGGAACGCGACTCGTTCCACGTAGGGCAGTTGTCTGAGAAGGTTCTTGCTGTGCGCCTAGAAAACAACCGCTATCTGTTCACATTGTCCGTCTAAAACCATCTGTGCGTTAGGCACCTCCCATTACTGTAGAAGGCGGATCAACGCGCTCTATTACCGTAAGATGAGCGGGTGCCGTGCCCGTCTCGGAAGAGATTCCAAGGGTCGGTCAGGAGGCACAGAGTATAGCCACGCTCATCGCTGGGGACGTACTTTCTTGGTTTTGTCCTCCTTGCTCACCCACCACCACCCTCTAGGATTGCTTGAGAGTCTAGTGGCTGCCCTACGAAACCTTAAGGACACGAAAGAAAATTTTCCTGTCCGTCTTTGCGTTAGGGAACAAAGTCTACTCCGCCCCTCGCTAACTGGGCTGCACCTCCTGATGCGTTGTCGAGATTTCACGACGAGACAACGTGAGTACGTCCTTATCTCGAAAAGCAGGTGATAGCTGCTTTTTTTGCTTTGTACAGCCCTTAAAAAAGGATCGAGAAAAGGGGCAGCACATCACGTCTCCTTTTTCTTTTCCTATTCTACCCTTTCTCTTCCTACGCGAGCTTCAGTGCTGCGCTCAGTCCGGGTTCTCTTAGCCTTTACTAGCGTGAGAATGAGGCTACACAATTCGATAATTAGTGTTTCCCTCAAGGAGTACCATAAGCCCTCCCCACCCTGAGTCACTCAACACGCTGAAAATGCATAACAATTAGACAAATCAGGGCAAAAACAGAATAGAGTCCCCAATCTCCTCCCCATGACAGAAAGACTGCTCCAGGGCGCACAGTCTAGTCTGCTCATCGCGTCCGAGACGGGCTCCTACCGTAATCGGGGGCGGCGGCGAGGTACAGTAATCCGGGGGTACCTAACGTACGAGTCCTAAAGAAACTTGCCTTAATCATTGCGCGGATCATGACATTGTGCCAGAAGTCGTGCAACTTGGTGGTGTCCACATCGATGAATCGTCGCTTCATTTCGTCTTTCTGGGAAAGGGGAGACCGAATGGGAACAGAGAGCAGCACTGAAATCAACAGAAGCGCGTCGGTTTGTCTTCTGAGTCAACACAGGGGCAAGAGGCACCTCAGACCTTCAACACTTATCATCGTAACAAGGAGTCGTGCGACGGCCATCCATTTATTTACACCATCTTGCTCAACATATTTGGTCCTAGAAAAATGGCTTGGGTTATTAAATGCCGTTTGGCGTTATAGCGATGTAGCGAACAGTTCGGGAACAGAATACAGCTTAGACACAGCTGTGCAAAAGTTATTTATTCCAATAATTGTTGAAGTTTAAACCATCGATTAGATTCGTCTTCCAGTTTATTTTATAACTATATCAGTTTTATGATAAAGGACAACACAAAGAATTAAGGTTAAAAGATAAAGGACTGCGCTGGTCAATCCCCTGTTGGGATGCACCGCGCATTCTATTTCGTGGATTTCGCATGGGCAATATGAATGCGAATTTGGCTTATACAATAACTTACAGGATGGTCAAATCAATAATGCTGTGCTTTTAAGAAATTTTATTTAACGAATGAATGAGCGAATAAATTCGATGTCGAAAATTGTTACACAAATGAATGAACGAATTTATTCGCTCATCAGTTTTTTTTTTCGAAGAATTAACGTCATTTTTTGCTTACTCGGATTTTCAAATGGTCGAATAACTTGGTCAGATCAATTCGCCAATTGGAGATTTGAAGTTTATTCGATGTTAAATAAAATTATTCGATTTTCAAAAGTCATTAGAATACGGCTGCTTTTCGATGTTTGAATTTGACCAAATATTCGACTTTTTAAAAAAATCGATGTTCGTATTCGAACATTCATATGAAAATTTAGAAATACCGAATATTCGACTTTTCGACTAAATATTTTCGAATATATTCGTTCGAGCACAACTATACATTTCACTGTCTAGTCGTTTCCGGAGAAATGTAGTGTCAATTCACCCACTACAGAAGGCCGGAGGGCTTGGTTGTCGTGGGCGAAAAACCGAGCCAAGATCCTGTAATCGGATTCTCGCGACAGTCATCTCCTCTTTCATCCGAATGTGCAACCACGCGCCCGGTTTTACGACTAAGAACTATCACTCGACAAAAAAAACCTCCAAGATCTTAATCAATTGTTGACATGGAGATTAAGTAGTTGCTGTAACTTCAGCTTTAGCAATGACACCTGGCACAGTAAAACTTTCAGCGCAAAGCACATGATTTCCATGTAGTAGAATGTGTGGCGTATCCCAGCTGAGATTGATTGCGATCGGCTTGCCTTTATCTTCATGATTGCAGCTACTAAATGAATTTAGTTGTAACTCTATGTGTAACATTGTTTAAACAATGATTGTATTATTATTTTTTAAAATTAAAATTGTCCTTTTTATATAGCTCTTCAACAACATAAAACACAACGACACAACAATCTTGGTCAAAAGACAATAACATCCAAAACAACGACAGTTAACAGCAACTTTAGCATGTTTTGTTCCGCCTCTACCTTCGTACAAAACATGTTTACAATTAATTATTCCGAGGCTCATCAGTGAAGAAGGTAACTAATTAATTTAGTTGTTAGTACATACAATACTATGTGATACATTTTTTATGCGTTTTAACCTATGTACTAACAACTAAGTTTTACAAATGAGAATAAAGTTAGTAACCTATGTTCTAACACCACCGCATCAACAAAACAAGGAGGAACCCTAGTTGGTGGTGACCGCTCTCAAATGATTTCCCAATATAACGAAACACAATAAATAGCCAGCAACATATAGAAATTGCTAAACTATACCAACCACGGGCGGATTCATCAACGACTTTCAGAGATTTAACGGAGAAACTACAGCCGAAATTGATAACGCCAACATTTATCATATCGCCAGTAGGTAAGCCGCGTTAATTCGTGTTCTTTCAGAGATTTCGGCTGTAATTTCTCCGTTAAATCTCTGTAAGTCGTTGGTGAATCCGACCCTGAGTTGCCCAGGCGGAGTCAGTAGCCGAGTTCCTAGTCGGGAGAGGGAACCTCAAAAGGACCGGTCTCGCTGCAAATGTAGTGAGGACCCCTCACTACATCTGCACCGAAAACGAATGTCTAGCAGGTAAAGCAGCTAACATTAGTATAGAAAAATGAAGTAGGCCATAAAGCAATTGACATTTTGTACTTAGACAATGCGAAGCACTTCACGACCCAATCATTTGCGAGCGTCCAGACCTCGTATATATTCTAATGTCTTCTGGCATTCATTTTGAATTTGTATTTGTTTTGTAGGGATTGAGTGATTTCAACACATCTCAGTACTGAACACATTCAATTCTTATGAAATCGTTTGAGAGCGACCACCACCAACTAGGATTGCACCCAAAACGAAACAAAACCGTTAACTTTATGCTGCTTCACTCAACGTTACAACACTTAACATTACCACCTTATTTATTTTTAATGTTATTATATTTTTTGTATTAAATTGCTTTTTATTTATATATTTTACATACTTTAAAATTTTTAAATTTATTATTGTTTTTAATTACTTTATTTTTTGAATGTTTTTAAATATCCTATTTGTTTATTTATTTTCAAATACATTTTTATAACTTTATTATATTTTTATTCTATCATACTCTATAACAGCGCGCTAAGCGCTGATTCATACTATCGATTGGCGCCGCCGCCGCAGAAATTAGTCATAAGATGGGGGGGGGGGAGAATTACGCCACGAAAATAGCGAAAAATATCCAGACGTCTTCTACCTGCCTGAAAACTTTAGCCCTGCGGTAATCGCAGTCGCTGAGCACGAATCCAAAATTCGTTTTTAAAGTATCGATCGCCATCAATCGATATTGATCAAACTATCGATTTTTTGTGGATGTCGTCCAGGCGGTCCGAAACTTGACCCCTGGGGGCAACCGAGGTCGCTGAACACGGATCTGAATTTCTTTTTTAAGTATCTATCGCCATAAATCGATATTGATCAAATTACAGGTCGCGAAAATAGGGGTGCCAGGGAATTCAGAAGACGTGCGGTATACATCGCATGACGGGCCTGGGACTCAAAATACGTGCCAAAGATTTCGCTCAACGTGTTTGGGGATTCAGGTAGACGTGCCGAAGACGTCGTCCGCTAAGGGGGATCATTAAGGGGGACCATTACCAGTAATGGGAGACCGTTTCACTAGGGGAGGACCAGTAGTGAGGAACCAACAGATCACCCTATCATACTATATACTGTACGTACTGCGAGCCTATTGTACTCCTTGGTAGGGAAGAAAGCTGTGCAAGTAGAGCAGCTAACTCGATGTGATTGTCCTTACCTAGTGATACTGCAACATCGCGCGAAGCGCGCAAGAGGCACGCCGATAGGCGTGACGGAGCACTTGTTTTTGTATATTTTATATTATTTTTTAAATTTAAACTACATATTATATTACGATTCTAAGAATTTTAGCTTAAAACTTACCACTCACTTTAAAACTGTGGATAAAATGAAACCAAGCCTGAAAGGAAACTTACTATGTTTATGTTAAAGTATGTCAAGTATATCCACACCCCCATCATTATTACCATGCCATTCAGAATGTAATTCTTACTTTCAGTTCGAAGTTATTTTTCCAAAACATAACATTATTAGATTTATAGATGAAGTGCTATTATTATTTTTGTAGTTATATCTTACATTATAGTTGAGTAAATTAGGAATGAAATGTAATATATTATCGTGATCATATTTATGTAATAATGTAATAATGTAATAAATGTTTATTTCTATTCAAGCACTTTAGTAGATTTTTTATAATTATACCTATTGGATAGTTACTTCTAGTTATCAAAGTCTAGTTATCAATTTGATAAGGTTCTCAATAAAATCGTTAAAAACCGTGCAACATCTGACTAATTAATGTTTCTGTGATTGCGATTGATTTTTAACTTTTATAGATACATTTGAGTTGTAATGTGGGAATCTAATAACGTAAAATTTAAAATTATCTGTTTTATTTTAGAAATTTGTTACTATCTTATTGTTAATAATTTTGATAATTAAGTCGAGAAGTCGATAATGTCGATCGGTAAATCGGTAACAATTGGACAATCGATAATGTCTAGTTAATGTGTCCTTCAGCCGTTATACTCCCGTAGCTCTCACCTCAAAAGATTTAATGCGCGTCGCACTCACTCCAAAAGAGGTTCACTAACGCCGTCCTTTATTCTTCTAACTTTATTTTTTAAATAAAAAAGATAATGCTAGTAATAAGTGTGAAAAATCGATAAAGGATTAGGATAAGAGCCGGCGTTAGTTCAGCAGAATTAAACACAAAAGTGAATTGATTCTCTTTTTGTACCACTTTCTGTAGTAAATACCACCTACGCCGTCATACAGGCGAACATTGTGACCTGCTTGACGAGTGCGTGGAACAACCTCTCCTATAACCACAAAATTTGAACGGAGCTTGGGGTAAGGCTAGGCACATTCTTGAATCGGAAAAAGTGAATGTTCTTTGGAGAGCGAGAAAATCGCCATTTTCAGCCGACTATTTTGATGCGGAGCCTCTGGAGTTGAGCTGCCATTACATAGAATAAAGATCAGCATTAGTGAACCCCTTTGCGGGACGCATTCTACATTCGTAGGACGTTGTGGAGCAGTTTGGGTGGATGTTTCTACTATACATACAATGACTAGCGGTGGCCAGCTCACGAACAAATCTGCCGCCTTAATCTTTGCAGACCACTCTAGCACCAATTTGGCGACCAGGCGCGATAGTCTGGTTGACCAGGGCGGTAAATATGAACCAAGAATCTTGATTCAGAGTACACGCGACAGCCGGCGCTTTCTCCGACTGCAATACTCGCCCCATGGTGCTGGTATTATCAATTATTTACTGCGACCGCTCACAACAAACGCAACAAAAACGAGAGAAATTTTGTTTTAAGGCAGAAGAATTGTCCTCTGGACGAAAATTCTAGCGAACAACAAAAATGAGAGTGAAACGACACAGTAGATATTCGCCACAGCGAACGCGTCATCGGTGCTCGCAGGATTGGCTCGCTTACGCGCAGACAAGGAAGTCTCCGAACTGTCGCTGAAATTACAAAGGCAGACATCTAAGCGACCTTAATTCATTGTGATAAGCTCGGCGACCTTAATTCATAGATGGGGGAAGCGTGGCGTATTCTACCCCACGTACACCTAGGCACAATCGAGAATGTCCAGTCGGTAAAAAACGGGTGCAAGATCTGGACGACCTTGAGTGGAATCGAGCGCGATCGTCTCTGAAACTGCAGGCGGATGCCCTTAGTTATGGCGCCGTTGTAGCAATGCCTACAACTCCTCACTCATGTCAAGGACGCGGTGCGCAGTGACCTAATCGAGCTGTCACCTGCGTCCGACTACATATCCCCGGTTTGGCTCTCGCGCTCCGACCAACCAAGCCTTCCATCCCTCCGAGGTCGATGAATTCGTATCAGACGGGTACTGGAAGGATAAAGCACAGCCTTTTCCATCGGCTGTGCACCGATGGGTAAGACAGTTCTCCGAGACAGACAAGCCATTGCATAAGCCAATTACGCACTGAGACTGTCTTCTTGATATCTGGCGGAGTGGAATGCGTGGCGCCTTCCCCAGATGGATTTACTAAAGCCGACCTTTGACTTTAACCAGGCAGCTGTCGAACTGTCGTGATAAAACCGTCGGTTTCCCTTCTCCTTGTTTAAAGCAGTTTTTCACTCTGTTCGATTCGAGAATGTTTCTAGACTTGTTTCAACCTCCTTCCCACTTTTTGGTGTGTTGCATGAGGAGGTTGCGCCATGCACTCGCCAAGCAGGTCACAATGTTTGTATGATTATTTATTTATTCTGTGCGTGGATAACCGTGCAATATCAAAACAAGAAGCGTAAGCTGAAGTCATTCTAGGCAGGAAAACACAAAACAAGAGACAGGGATCAACCTAGTAAAGAGGAGAAGAGGAAAACTACCAAGCTGCATCCTGAAGATACTCACACGTATTTTACTGCCTAACAGAGTTTGGCAAGATGCGTTTCTTAGAGACAGGGATCAACCTAGTGACAGAGTTTGGCAAGATGTGTTTCTTAGATAATTTCAAAAGTTGAGAGCGGCACGGCAAGTGAAAACTGAGACCTCATACTGCTTTTTGCTCTTGGAAACGTTACAGGGTGCGCCAAATCTACCCGTGCACCTAAACATGTTAAATTTTTAAAAATTTCTAAGAAATTCTCTTGTTTCATTCGCCTAATAAAATGTAATATTATAAGACTTCCGTCGATGTAAAACCACATTGCTCTGCAGGAAAAAAACGAGAAATCTTAACAGGCGCAAACACTTCAACTTTTCCCTATCAGGCGAATCTAACTGCGAGCGATTTACATCGGGATCTTTACATCGGGTTCTGCTGTTGTTTTCTATGTCGTTAGGTTATACATATATGTAGACCTAAAGTTTCCTATGACAATCCGATTTTGTCGTGACCGCGATCGCTCCTCTGTTCTATGATTGGTCCGGGTGCGCTGTTTCCCACGGCGACTTACCGATGAGGTGCCACCGATCGGCTTGGGAGCATAGAAAAATCGCTGACGTCAACAAGTCAACCAGCGCGCATTGTATTGGTCGTCTTGCGCTCCCGCGACGAGGTCTGCCGACTTTGTGCTCCCGTTTTTCTATTTCCGGTTTCCCATCGTGGGGCCTCGGCTGTCATGCTGGAGGAATCCCGTATGTCTCTTATCTACCAAGGCTGTCAAGGTTGTTCTATTCATATGGATGTATTGTTGTATGTAAGTAAGGTTCTCTCCTGTGGTTGGGTGTTGCATTCCGCGAGTGTTCAGAAGGCGAGTGCTGGGTGGTAAGAGGCAAACGAAGGGCCAGACGACAGCTGATGCTCCATCTATACGATATGTAGGCAACACTCTACAGTCAGGGCCAACACGTAGGGCTCTCCTTTCCCCTAGGTTAGGTAACATCTAGGTGACCCTCGCTGCCCAATGAGACGGGGGAGGAGCTTTACTGGCAGGGGATCGCCTCTGTCGGTGGGGCCACCGGTCGCAACAGACTTCGCTAATTTTCGTGTTAAAATTACACTTAACAGGTGTCCTTTTCAGTTTGTCATTGGAACTTTGTACCACGTCTAAGAGGAGTCACTACCATTAAAGAGAGTGTTACTAATTATGACGTCCCAAATTGAAAATGTGATCATCACTGAAGGTACACCTTTCTCTTGTGAGGTACAGCGAAGCCTATAAATCGACAGTTTTTTATTATTATAGAAACCGTCGGTATGCATAACGCGGAAAACCATACAATATTATAACAAAAATACAAAAACACAATACAATATTGCACATAGTGCATCATTATGACACACGTAATGACATATGAAAAATACATTTCTTATCAGTCACGAAACAAAAAAGAACAGCAGAGCCAGAATGAATGAGATCATTGTGACAAATCGGTCTGTTTGGAGCTCGCTAGTTACCCATTGACGATGTGGATCCACGCTGGAAAATCCAATTAAGTAAGATCAACAAATTCCATTCTATGATAGCTCCACACCACCTTCAACGCACAAAGCCCCGTCTAGTGTTCTCGACACGCTCGGCAGTCCCTTCCCTTGCCTAGTTCTGTGAAATCCTGCACGTTAACGGAGGACAAATAACGTCTTCCGTCTAGTCTAGTCTACAGTCTAGTCTACTCCATCACGCTCACCGGGGAGAGTCTGCTCCACTGAATTGGGATGTCCCAGAGTTACGTTCCCACATGTTTGTCCTGCCAATTTTCTTGAGCTACGCCTCAAGCACGTACTGCCGGTATCGCGCGCTAAATGCAATACATCATTCAGCGTCACATCTCAGCACGCCATACCGCCATGCTATTTTCTCAGACTACTTTTTCACTGCAAGTAGCGCTGTACCGCCAAACCGACCGTGTGCTTGCCAAATCAGTGGCCGAAGCCAACAAAGCGGGAAGGATCCATGAGCACTGTGGACATACGGACTCAGTCCCATTATGGGCCGGTGTCACCTACGCGGGAACGTCGCCGTTATTCTACGCCAAAAATGGAGAGAAAATTGATTCCAAAATCTACTTGAAAGATGTTTCGGAAGATCCTTTGATCCTCTGGATCTGTATAAATTTCAAGGATCAGCCGTGCATCTTCCACCAGGATTCAACACCTGCCCGTAGAAGATCGTGCAGGAGTTTGGTCGAGACAAGTTTTTGACTCTATCAGTCTAAAATAAGGACCTCCGTCGATTCGCTGAAATGAGGATTGAAGGCGTGGGAAGAAATGCCAAAGAAATGCGTGAGTGCCACGCTGCGATGCTTTTCCGAGTCGTCTGAAGGCCTGTGTCCGTGTCAGAAGAAGAGAGATCGAGGTTTGAGTTCTGTTCATATAATCGTGTTTGTAAATAGACTGGAAAAGTATGCTATAATTTTATGCTCCAATCCCTTTTTCGTCTGTTTTGATGGCGGTGGATATTGCGAAATTAATTTTGAGACACCCGTAGAACTCAAACGGAATTTGCTTCCAACATAATGACGTGATTAGAGCATGGTTGGTGCTCACAAGCACACTGCCCCAAACTTTTAATAATGCTCTCTCTGGCATTCAGTACATTCCTTGATTCTCCTGTACGACTCCAAACTAACATGGCTGCTGTGGAATCCTTATGTAGTTCTGCTAAAGGGAGGGGATATTGGAGTGGATTGTTTCACACCGGAAATGTTTGGTATATTCTACACAAATATCATATAACATGGGAGCTAAATATTCTGTTATGTTCTGTTGTTGTTACTATGCTTACCAATAACTACGAATAATGATAACATACATGGCAGATTTCCTCCATGCTCGTGCCCGTGCTCGTGGTCATGCTTTTCTTGGTCGCCGTGCTCCGAGTTCTCATTACTATGATGATGTGCTCCAGTCTCGTTTGCGCCATGCAACTCGTCGTGACTATGAGATCCGCCAAGAATGTGCGGCGATAAGATCTAAACTATCAAAATCGCCGCCAATGTTTCCGCGTTAATCGAAGTAGCTCCTCTAAAGCTTAGAAAACAATTAGAATCTAGATGGGTTAAGGACTCCGCACACTTGCGGCAAAGCGGAAGGCGGCGATTAAGTAGTTGACCACTTTTACATGGGGAGGGAAGAATAGGAACTAGTCACTACGATGTTATTTACTTACCTCAATTAGCATCTTTTCCTCGCTTTCAATTCGTGGTGATAAGATGTTCGGGCTGAGAATGATAAGTGACATAGACTCTGACGACATGAAGTGCGGCGAAAGTATTCCTGAAACATTGGCACTATTGCGAGATCGAAACCTTCTCCTAGCTGCAAGGATTATCTGCCTTCCTCCGTTTTCTCAAGTGGGCACTCGTGCGAACACACGTTAGAGTTAGCATGAGAAATCAGAATTACGAAATACAATTACAGTTACGAATCAAATTTCCAGGTGAGACCCTTCAAGCAAGTCGGATAAGGCTTCCGCAGTTCCGTGTTTGATCGACGAGTGATGTCGTCAAAGAGTAAGTAGACCTGCCACGTAAGGGGTTTCACAGACACCCAGTGGACGAGAGCCTCATCCGGCTGGATTCCCAAGATTTCAAAAGCACCCAGCACACCCAACAACTCATAGGTCGGACTTATCTGCTCTCTGTGAGAGCCCTGAAAGGACGACGCTCTTGGTGTCCCTTGAGCGAGACGGATCCATTGGAGCACTCTGGCACGAGACGGGGGGAATGGAGACTCTGCTGGGTCCGCTCGAACAACTCAATTGTCAGCGACAGGTGACACCAGGAGAGAACATCAAACGGTAGACGTAAATTTCCAATTTCACAACACTCTTAATTCACACTAAATTAAATTATAAATATGTCACCTCAAACTACACCGCCAAAAGATAATATGTTGCGCAGGTTAACAGTCTAGTTATATGTCTCCTGCTTTAAATATCGTTCACTGTAATCTGATATCAATTTCACTGATTAACTTTCTTCACACGAAAAGGATTACACGAGGTGCGAACGAGACTATACGAGGTATTAGGTTGTAACGAAATAAATGGCACTGAACCACTGTAAATTTAAACAGTTAATATCTCGGCTTGAAGGCAAGTTTATTAATCGAAATAAAAACCATCTGATTTTACACGTCTTTGCCAACGTGACACAAGCTTTTTTAACCCAGTCGCATAAAAATCAGAAGTTCTGGAATTGACGAAATCTTCGAAGGCACTTTCGGCATCCTGTTGGTATTTGAATATTTTCCCTACCAAGAAGTCGCCAAGATGCTTGAAGAAATGGTAGTCTGTTGGGGAGAGGTCGGGAGAGAGCGGTGGATGTGGTAGAGTTTCAATGCTCAACTCATTCAATTTCTGCAACGTCATTCGTGCTACATGGGGGCGAGCATTGTCGTGCAGAAGAGGAGAACTCGTCTTCGGTCTACCAAGGCCGGCCGGATATCCTTCAACTTTTTCATCATTTCTTCAATTTCAATGCAGTACTTCTCTGCCGTGATGGATTCACCGGGAGGGAGGAAGCTGTGGTGAATAATTCCCAGCGAACACCACCATACTGTCACCATTACTTTCTTTTGGTGCAATTCCGGCTTCGCAAAAACCTTGGGGCTCTCATCGCTGTCCACCCACTGTGCCGATCGTCGCCTGTTCTCATACATTATCCATTTCTCGTCACAGGTTACGATGCGATCAAGGAATGGGTCCGTTTCGTTCCGTAGAAGCAGTGCGGACGAGATCTCATATCGTCGGTTTCTTTGCTCCTCAGACAGCTCGTGAGGCATCCATCTTTCCAGCTTTTTGGTCTTTCCAATTTCCTTCAGATGCCGGGCAGCTGTGTTGTAACTGACGCCAAGAGCCTTCGCTATCTCACTGTTACCTTTGTGTGGATCCTCCTCTACCACATCTCTCAGCTTGTCCTCATCAACATCACTATGCCTCCTACGACCTTCATGTCCTTCCAAGCTCTCATCTCCATTCCGGAACTTCTGATACCAACGATACGCCGTCCGAATTGTGAAACATCCTTGACCGAATGCGGCGTTGATCTTCTCGTGCGCCTCCTTAGCTGTAGTGCCCAGCTTGAATTCATACAAGTAAATGCCTCGGATTACCCTTTTGTCCATCTGCAAAAAAGTCAATAAAACTCTAAAGTTTTCCCACTTTTACATAGAAAATTTGGTACTCACCGGTAGAGCAAAGTTTGCGCTTCTAAATGATATGCCACATGTTACAGTTTGTTCTTGATCAAACGCGTAAAGACGCGCCAAAAAATGGCGCGAGCCAGTGCCATTTAATTCGTTACAACCTAATGTTATACAATGAGGCGCGTGCATTGTTCTGAAGAACTCACCAGGACTCAAGACTTGAAGAATCATTGCCTGCGGCGAGAGCACGCGAGCGTCCAGAAACCTTGGCGTCAGAATTTCGGCCAGCTGAAATCAATCCCCATTTTTGTCTAATTGTTGATGTGTTGCTCAATTCGGTGATTGTCGAGTTTTGTTCTTACTTAAATAAAATAGATATAGCACATACAAATGCTTCGGGGCTGAGCACCCACGCTTGAAGAGCACGTGGCGACAACACTTCAAGTCTGAAGACGGTCGGTGAAAGAATTCTAGCAATCAACGCGCTCGGAGAAAGGATCGCACCAAGAAACGCCCGTGGCGACAGTGTCTCCACCTGAAAACAAGCAGGATTGCTGACATAAATGTATAACATCCGTGATGAGTTAGGAATTGCGTCTTCAGCGTTTCCGGCTGACTGAGCGCATCGCTATCAAGTCTAGGGATCGTCTATTGTGCACGCGATGCGCGACAACACGAGCAAAGGTGCAAAATCAATTGTTCGCCCCGCGAATTTTCTTCGCGCGTAGTTTAGTGTCGATCGCGTCAATTACGCTAGTCTAGACGCACTAAACGACGGCACGCGACGAGACGCGATTGTCGCGTCGCATCGCGCCTGGCACTTTTTACGTCGTCCACACTATGATCCCTTAAGGCCCATGTACACTTCTGCGACACCGCGGCGCGGCAAGTGGGGCGACGGCTATCTCCGCGAAATCCGGCGGTCGCGTTAGAGCACCGTTTTAGGCAACGGGACCGACGTCCCCGTGGATGCCGCGCCGCCAGGAATGGTTTCAACCAATGCAGCCTGCGGCACTCAGCGCGGCGTCGCCTGCGATAGCCGCCGCGACAGTCGCGAAAGTGTGCATGCCCCCTCCCTGCGGCACGTGTCGCAGTGTCGCGTCCCGGCCGTCGCGGCCCTATGCTTCATCATGGCCGCGCCGCGCTGTCGCAGAAGTGTGCATGGGCCTTTAGGCATACCCTAGGCGGGCGATTTATCGCGGTGGATTGGGCACAATTCTACTACTCTAGTTGTCCTTCGCAGCGTAGGCTCACAACGGCTTGCAGTTTCTTGCTATGAGTTCATGTTTTCCGTTGCCGGTGTCTTTTACTTCATTTTCGCTTTCTTCATGACCACAACAGTTTTGTTCCTTTGCGTTCGGATTCCCAAAAAACAAGCCGGCATTCTGCCCTGGCGTGAATTGCGCTTGTATTTCCAACTTCAAATAGTATTTTTACTTTCTTGATGTGCTTTTTCTCGTCAGCAGTCATTACGGAAAATACACATAGAAAAAGTATTCGGAAATCATCAGACGAGAAAGTAATTAAAAATAACCACATGCTAACATTTAAAAGGCTAGCGATCTCATCTATGGACAGAAAACCGGTTTGCCTCCTTCGAATCTGGATACCGGTGACCCAAAACGGAGCAAGAATGGTGAAGAATATTGCAGAAACAAAGCAGTGGACACATGTTACCTACAGCAGTTAGCAAAGAACACGTAAAAAACAACGAGGAGAAAAAAATACTGAGGAAACCGAGGTGGAGCGAAAATCCGTGCACAATTACGTATGAGCAAGTGCTTAATCGCGTGACCGCGTCGCTGGCTGTTCGAAGTGCTCATTGTTGTCCGAAACAGCGCGACGCGATAGGACGAATTCGAATGAATCGCGCCGTCCGGCGATGGAAGTATAAATGGGGCCAAAAGAGTGACATACTCGGGCTAGCGGCAGCGCTAACTACTCCTACGGAGCTTTCACAAGTAGCGAAATTGGGGGCACGAAATGCTTATTTGATTCCGAAATGAATCGGTATCTCATCGATACATTATATCGCAGTTTTGGTGATAAGTAAATCAGCACTATCTGATTATCTTGTCACCGAAACTGTGACATAATGTATCGATGAGATGCCAATTTATCTCGGAATCAAATAAGCATTTCGTTCCTATCAGATTCATCAACCGCTTAACGCCCCCTAGCCGTGAAAATACCGCCAAATACTCATGCTGGTGAATATCAATTCAGGGATTTGGCGGTATTTTCACCGTTAGAGGGCGGTAAGCGGCAAATGAATCTGGTCTCTGGTGCAATCCCGCATCAGTTGAGCTTAAAGCGCTTGACTTAATGCAACAATTACAAAAGCAGAAACAGATAAGTTTACAGCCACTGACTTAAAAGAGAATTAGTAGCTCCGCCACATTTTTCTTCCACCAATCACCTACCATTAGTGCTCTTGGGTAGAGGACTTCCTCTAAGAAAGCTTGAGGTGACAACGTCACCACTTCCAGTGCGGCAGCGGAAGCAATCAGGTGGGTAAAAGCTGTCGGCTCCATCGTGACAAATGCTATTCCTTCATGCTTTTGACTCTCTCCTTCGTCAAGGTTAGTTTCTTCTTCTCGCGCTTTTATAGATCTACGTAGTCGTTTAGAATCTGAAGCATACGGAGGGTTACGTGTTGAGATACGCTTTCTCGAAATCACATTTCACCTTTCCAGGATGGCCACAACTGTCGGTCAAAGGCAGCTAATGCTCGAATATCTCGTTCAATTCGTGCAGTTTTTTCCTCCTTTGATAGTGAACCCAGCAGAGTGATGTTGAGTCCGTAAAGATCCTGTTCTGGAATGCTCTGGAAGCCTAACTCCTTACATTTCTACAACGTTTCAGACAATTACCTCGTCGATCATAGATCAGCGCCAGCTGTTTCTCGTTCATGAATGTATATCCCTTCCGGTCGTAGTCTGTTCGCTGCTCACTGTCAAAAGTATCAAGCGCTCTGAATATAGAAATGGTTCGGAGAAAGTCAAAAATTTGCGGAGAAAATTTTCAACTACCGGGACAGTCGAGACTTGAATCGGAAGCCTAAAATTCTGTAGAAAGGTGATGACTACTTGTCGCATGGACCAAACTTACTCTCGCTGGTTTCTGTTACAATGCGATGATAACCCCTTTTTACTTTATAGCAATTTGTTGACTACCTGATCCACCGGCTGCTTTTTCGTGAGAGTTCCTCAACCAGTGGTAGTTTGACATTCTTCGTCTCCTCTATTTCCGATTTCATTTGCACAAGGAGATCCTGTAAAATGAAAAATGGGGAGTATACTACTACTAAAAAACTCATTTAGTTTCAGTAATTTTACAATAGGGCGCGTATAGCGCAGTCGGAGAAGGCGCTGACTGTCGCGTGCACCCGATACCAGGTTCCTGGTTCGGATTTCGCGCCCAGGCCAACCAAATCTTCCATCCCTCCGGGGTCGGCGAATTGGTACCAGACTTGTATGGGAAGGATAGGTCGCTGACTTGTTCATCGGCTGGCCACCGCAAGTCATTGTATGGCCAAATACGCATTCATGTCGCCTCCACGATATCCCGTAGAAGTAGAATGCGTGGCGCATCCCAAAAAGAATTGAATAACGCCGTCCTTTATCTTTTATCCTTAATTTTACAATACTGCACTTAGGCTAATACTCCCGCGTCGCGCCGGCGACGGGTTGCTATGTTACGTTAGTACCTACGCAGTTCGTAAGTACCGGCACAACACTCCGGTCGCGATCCGTCATGGGCGTGACCCGGGAGTATATCATTGGTCTTACTGTAGCAACACAAAAGTTGTTGTAGTTCCTCACTTAAACACAGAAGATCTATAATAACAGTGAGCAAGAAAATTAGGTGAATTCAGATCTTATCAGGGAAGCTCCAAAAACTACCCGAACTTTTTCGTGGAGGATATCCTACTACGTACTTTTCGGGGTTCTGAATCCAAACTTCAGAGTAAAAGTCGTCAAAGCTTGACCAAAGGCAAATGAAAGTTCACCGACGTAAGTAAAATTGCAGTTTGCATGCACATACGATTACCAGTAGCCTCATGATCGATGCTGTAGCACCCACCTTTTTGTAATACTACCGTAGAACCTGAAAAATATGAATTCTTTTGCTTTGCATTTCTTTCTCAACTTGCACGTATATTACTAGTGAATGTATTTACATTGCCACTGATGTTGCCTTAAACTGAAATATTCTGCATCGCAAGAGAAGATGTGAGGATTGATTTCTGAGCAACTGATAGAACTGTCGTATATTATCTATCTAATTGCGATATAGTCTCCTCTCAGTTATATTACAAAGAGGTTACCATAAATCGGCAAGTAAATAGACGTCCGTGGAGGCTCATATCCAAAGTCCTCGCTCTTTACTCACTTACTGGTGTGATTTTAG
The DNA here is from genome assembly GCA_947396885.1 of Heligmosomoides polygyrus polygyrus. Taxonomy (NCBI): domain Eukaryota; kingdom Metazoa; phylum Nematoda; class Chromadorea; order Rhabditida; family Heligmosomidae; genus Heligmosomoides; species Heligmosomoides polygyrus. The sequence continues at coordinate 85,999,900 of OX377202.1, forward strand.
TAGAAACTGTTGGCCAAGGAACCCTGTAGAAACTACCCATCTTTAGGCTTCAAAGTTAAAATACATGAAAGCGAAACACTTCAAGAACTTGGGAATCAAAACCTCGATCAAGCGAGCATTAATCTAGACTACTACCTATTTGCGATAGAAGCTTTGATTCTACAGTTTATTTATTTATTTATTTATTTATTTTACGTTAAAATATAACGTGCCATAAGCAGAATACACTAGCAGAGCACACAGCACATCAGTGCTGTGAAATTTTTTAAATATAACTAAAAGCAGACAAACAAGCATTTGTCAAAATTTTCAGGCTATTTGGATTGACTAGTCAGGATTAAGTATCAGCAGACGTTTTCTACTTTACTTCAACCTCTCCGTCTCTATTCTTATTTCATTTCTTTAGAAACGAGGAAATTACAGAAAGAAAAAAACTTGCTGGTAAAGACGTGTGACCAAAGAAGATATTAGTGCATCCCTTATCAGTAGTATTCATGGTTAGGCCTGTTAATAATAAAACGGAGAAGCTACAAAAGCCTGTGAGGAATAATTAGAATTAACAAATCACCTGAACAAAACCATCCAGACACGCACTAGCCGAGGTGGACTCCGTCTTTCAGGTGCCTCTTTGAGCTCCACCCCGAGCGATGGCCAGAAAAGACCGTTTGACAGATGGATAACAACAGAAGACGATAGGAGGGAAAAAAGATCCTGCTATATATAAGCGAGAACGGTCGTTTGTCTGTGTGTGTTTGTTTGTTTGCACAGAAGTGCTGGAGGAGTGTGTTG
>OX377202.1:86000888-86217265 GCA_947396885.1 Heligmosomoides polygyrus polygyrus
AAGGGCGTATAGGTTGAGAAAAGGTGTCACTGATGTTGCGAAAGGCCTGTTCGGATTCAGACGACGTGTTACCAATCAATCACCAGTAATGGGGGAGCGGTGAAGGATGGTGGTCCAGTAAGGAGCGACCGGGAAAGGGTTGACCAATGAAGGGGAACCAGTGAAGAGGGGGGAGATCCAGTGAAGGGGGAATGGTGAAGGATAAGGGGACCAGTGAAGAGGGGGGCTGGTGAAGGATAGGGGGACCAGTGAACCGGAAAAGGGTGACAATAAAAGGGGAACTACTGAAGGGGGACCAGTAAATGGGGTACCAGTGAGGGTGGAACCGGTGAAGGATGGGGGGTCCAGTGAAGGTGGGGGGGGGACCTGTAAAGGGTTCACCTATAAAGAGGGACCAGTGAGGGTGGGACCAGTAATGGAGAGCGGTGAAGGGGGTGAGGATCCAATGAAGAGGACAAATAAATGGGGTACCAGTGAAGGAGCATTCAAGGGGGACCAGTAAAGGAGCCAATAAATTGAACACCAGTTAAGGGGTTCAGTAAAGGTCCCAGTAATAGAACCATTCAAGAGGAACCACAATTAATAAACAGAACGAGTACTTCAGAGAATGTGCAATAGAGGGGGGTGAGGCACCATAGGAGCAGTTTTGAAGATTTTGCCCTACCGTATTCTGCTACACCATTCTATAGCAAAATCAGTTTTTTTTTAACCGTAATGGATGAGAGAAAGCCTAAAGAGGACAGGAAGACGTTCGGGGTGTCCTATTCTCCGTGTTTGGGGCGAAACCCCCAACAGGCCGTTGAACGTCTGGTGATAAAATAGGTATCAACAATATTCCGAACCTTTATTTCGATAGTTATTATAAGCCGTCATTTCACAAATACTGATTACTGGGCGACCAATTATGAAGAATGGATAACATTTGAAAATTTAATTGCAACTCAACAAACTCATTCCATTATATGTAGAAAAAGCAGAAAAACTCGAAAAAATGAATCATTGAGAACATTACCTTTACCTAGAACTTCGGAAGACCTACTTCCCTTCTTCCAAGTTCCGATTGTGTCAGTAAGTTTTACCTCTCCTTACATGTGACCAAATTGACAGAATCAAGCTTCGATTCAATATTTGGATTCACTACCCTGGAAGATGCCTTACTGACAAATTCACAAGCATACCTGTTTAGATTAAAAATGAGTTGAAGGACCGTCCAAACAAAACTATGGGAGAGATCTCTAACGAACAACTATTAGACAAGAGCAGTACCAGGACAAAAAGCGTGAAAATGCAGGCCCGTGTATGTACGAAACTGGATGCGTAATGATGTCGACGGCCATTCAGAGAGATCAAACTCTGTGAAACAGCGCGACACTGTGGGACGCATTGTGACATTTGATTGATTGAGAACTATAAACGCAAAAATATGCCTTTGAAATCGCACGAGAACCTCGATCAGTTTACATCTGAATAAGCAGTTTGCAAAGTGAAGCTAGCAGTCTATTTAAATGAGTCATGTGAACTGCAGTGTTCATTTCACTCTTCGCCCAATATTGCGTTAAATGTTCTCGGACGTGAGTTTCACCACGACCCTTCAAACGGCGCAGAGTCTTCGCCCTGCAGGTCTCGCCGAGCCCTAGTCGACGCGCAGGATGGATACTCTGGGAGCGACTATGAACGCCGGCACGTGCAGGCCTCACTCTACTGTCCGTCACCAGCCCGGACGGTCGTGTTGGTCCTTCATCCTATCATCTGCTCGACGACGCCATGAATTCTTCGGGCAAGCCAACATCCAGTCGCCGTTTCATCGAGGCCGATGAGGAGGACGCGCAGTACGGAACCGAGGAGGACGAGGATCATCCTCGGCATAGAGCGGGGTTGAGGTAACCGCGAGCGCAGGGCGAGGAACAGACCCAGGCAGGACCTCGTCCAAGCCTAGCGGGTTGCTGTGACGGCTCCCCTAGTGACGCAAGAGGTCGGGATGCTTGACTCATAGGCATGTGTAGTAGTTGTTCGGTAGTAGTGTAGCTTTAGACTAGTAATTTTTTATGGTTATTCGTGTCTATGGAAGGTTCGAAAAGAAGGGTTGAATCCGGAATAGCTTTATTTTGCGCAATGCTAAACTGAACAGGGGAAAGACCCAAAGGCGTGAGGGGAAGCGACTTAGGGGTGTAGCGCGCGCAAGGAGCTAAGACATTGTACGGTGACCCGCATGGTGTGGTGAGCAGCAGAGCCCAACGTGGGCAGAGCCGTATGACAGGCAGTAAGAGCAATGCGTGCTGTAAGTCCAAACCGACTCTGCCATAAATGGGCATCGGGCATGGACTACCGTGCACCGATGCCGGTGGGATCCAGCCCAGGACACGACGTCCTCCAATGCGTTTATGTAAAAAAAACGGATAGAGAACTCGCCTGAAGTACTTCGCCAGCACCGCTGACGTCCATTATGGCGTCCAAAAGAAGCTGATGATATCTTGCATCGGAGGTTATAATCTGCGAAAAGGTTGCATAGGAAGGCGATTGAAAAGAGACTGAAGAAACTTACATCAAACAGTTCAGGTAGCGAGAAGTAGCCGTCCTTCTGAAAGCTGAACATCGTCGGCGAAAACAGTCGACGTCTACCAAATCTCGACTTCGTTTCTGGGAACAGCGACAGCAAACGCGGAGACATCACTGACATCCTGTCAGTTGATGTTTCAGCCTGCAGAGCGGAGGTAAAAGCATAAATAGCATAGCTATAGTCATGTCACATCGGAAGACCCATATCTATTTGACTATCTCCTTCAAAATCACGACGCGTAAATATAGCTTTCTTCTAAATCTATAATCGAACTGCCTTTGCCCTAGCGTGAAGCACGTCCTCAGCTAAAAAATCTATGCACTGCTCTTAAAGATGTGATCGCATGTTCATCTACATGAATATGCTTCCTTGTCAAAGGCCAAAACAATTGCATGGAACTTATTCAGCAGATTTGAATATGAGTATGAGTTTTTCTTCATAAAGCGCCAGCCATTTCGACTCATTTTCCTTTCAGGAATTCACGTCGAAAAGGAGTAAAGCAAAAGGACACTAATTCTAACTGTCCACAGCTGCGCAATAGAACGTCATGTGAACGGCTTTTAGGAAGGTGAATGGCACCTCATTGCCGGCAATTTCGTTTTATATCGTTCATATCGGCGATATTGTTCTTGTATTATGATGCCAACAATGGACGAGGCGAACATGGTGCGGACAAAGATCGGCTTAAAAATGAGCATGAACAAAGCGAGCGTTAAGTGGATAGCGTTAAGTGGACCAGTGGCGTGAGACAGGAAGAGTGAAGTGATAAGGAAGGATTCTACAACAAGTCGACTACTAGGTCTATCTCGGAAGAGAGCCGAGTACTATGAGCGAATATCATGCAGGAAGCGCGCAGCACGGGCAGCTTTCAATTCTATTCGCTATACGATCGATCATATAATAAATCTTCCGAACGAGCTTAAGTGCACCTGTACTGCCAGCATTGTTTTACGCTACTGGAATCTGGCTTTGGGTACGATGCTGAGGCTTAAGCGAGAAGTCGATTTGATTAGGGTCGCTACAGTGCATGAGAAGGTCGAAGCATAGACAGGCTGGTTACGTTCTTCGACGAAAACACCGATACCGATAGAGTCTACGAGTTATCGAAACCTTGGAAGAAACAAAGCCGCTGAGAAGACCGCCGACAAGATGGACAGACTCATTCTCGATAAAGGATAAAGGATAAAGGATAAAGGACGGCGTTAATCAATCCCTTCTGGGATGCGCCAGCGCATTCTACTTCTACGGGATCTCGTGGAGGCGACATGAATGCGTATTTGGCCATACAATGACTTGCGGTGGCCAGCCGATGAACAAGTCAGCGCTTTATCCTTCCCAGACAAGTCTGGTACCAATTCACCGACCCCGGAGGGATGGAAGGCTTGGTTGGCCTGGGCGGGAAATCCGAACCAGGAACCTGGTATCGGGTGCACGCGACAGTCGCGCCTCCTCCGACTGCGCTACACGCGCCCTATTCTCGATATGGTTTAGAAACCGCGGTCTGCCTCACTGGTCGCAAAAATTATTAAAAACATATAAATCCTTGCTAAGGCACCACCTACTGAGAGGCCATCAAGGTGTCTAGTAAAATAAGCATTCCTCCTTGATCCAGAAATATTTACACTGCTTCAAGCACCACTGAAACCTAATCATTTCAACCCCATCAATGTTTCTAAACGTGTTCTCAGTTGCAAAAGAATGTTATCGTAAAATGTTTTAAAATGTTATCCAAGAGGTGTCGCGATGAAGAGCGAAAAAGATATTGAACGAAAAAAAGCCCCACAGCAAAGGAGTTAACGATATCCAACACTTCTTGCATAGCCGACGAAGCGCCGTTCTTCAGCTGTGGAGTACGGCTGTCGATCCCGACGTTCATCTCGTCGAACAACCTGAAACTATGGTTTTCCAACAGCCTACCGCATACTTCAGAGAGCTTCAAGCGTGTGGTCAGAATTGAAGAAGAGCTGAAGGATGTTTAATGAACTTCTTTAACTTCAATTTAGACATTTTTTAAATCTCGTTCCGATGGTTCTGTGAACATTTCTAAAGTATCTCTTCGGTTAGTTTAGGATCAAGCAATTCACCTTCTATTTCCATCGTTCATCTGTGCAAAAAACTCATTGCATTTGTCGACCCGTTCGAAGTGGTCGTGGATCAGCCGAAGGTTGTCGACGTGTGACGCTATCTTCGAGCCTACTGGAAGTATTTCTGGTGTAGAGCCGTCGGTCAAGCAAAACGTGTGAAGCCACTCACACAGTAGCTTCCTGAGATACTTTGACATTGTTCTTGGTACGTTCAAAGCTGGACGTAAACGAGGTTTCCTCACACCTACAATGGTTTCTATGATAAATTGTTAACGATTTCTGAATAAACCTGAATAGTTGGGTCAAAAGATAGAGGAGAGAATAGCTCATCGTAAATATTGCTAATAGGCTGAATTGAGTCTTCCAGAGGATATGGAAGGTAACTAATGCATAAGGACGTGAAGTGCCGCGAAACACTGCTTCGCGTGTGTACCTAAAAGTAGGTCCAAGGCTGCGTTCAGAGCAGCATCGCGGCGCGACCTCACGTAATGATAAGCCCTATATCGACCAAGTGACGCGCCCTCACATGGTTTTCATTGTTGTTCACCACATCTTACGCAATTATCAGCATAGCCACTCGATGACGAAATCGCTGCTTATTGCTGAGCTTTTTGCTCGTCGCGTGGTGATTTGCTACTACGTATTCATCTCGAACGCGTAGTGTTCATAGCACCATCCCCTCGCAGAAGAGCCGAGAGGGGTGGCGCGAGGATGGCAATACGTCGACAGTGGTCTTCGCGTCGCTACGTATACGCTCTGAGCGATGCCTAAAGCCACATGCTTTGCATAACATTGCAAGCTCTGATGCGCTACTTGCCATGCAGGGCTTTGTTGGCGGTTTCCCAAACTTGAATGACTAAACTTAACTAATGTAATTTCAAAATAACGACGGTAAGAAAGATGCATCTACCTGAGATGGAAGAAAACTAACGATAAGTTAAGAAGACCGCAAAAGACAGAGCTGGGCTAATATGGGACGCTTCATGCAATGCTTCAGTCGGGAGACGATAACATATTTGTGTTTGTTTCGCTTAACAGTGGTACCCCTCTACATAGGATAGATCCGAGCTTTAGTAGTGAAGAAGTCCTCGGACGGTGGCGATGACTGGTCGAACACCTGACATCAGAGGGGTAGCTGACCAATTTCGGTGTGAAGCTGACTGCTGCGCTTTCTTTCCTCCTTTCCTTTGTGCGTTCCTGCTACTCCTGCCACATTCAAATTCGAGGCAGGAAAACCTACGTGCTAGGTGGTGACCTGCCTACTAACTACACAGTTAGCGATATTACACCAACAGCCTCCAATGCACCTCACATATACAACGAAAATATGTTCGCTATATTGTCTAGTTTTTCAACAGCGAACCGGTTTGCATATACTGGATGACGAAATCGAGGAATTCAATATAAGGGACACCTACCATCAGTTGCACCAATCCTGCCCAGTACATCCCCAGCGGTGTTGCTCGTGACCTCTTGACGGATCAGGGTGACATCGGCTGCGGCTTCTCTGGATTTCCTTCTCCTGCGTAGTCGATGAAGAGGCGCTTTATAATAGGACGCTTTTGCTTGCTTCGCAGCCTTTTCGGTGACGAACGAATTCGTGCTGTAGAGAGGAATCGCCTGCCTCTTCGAACTTTCGACAACAAATGAATTTGTTCTGTAGAGAGGAACAGAGGTGAACAATCTCCCAGACTGCTTCGCCTGAGCACTACCGCCGTAGCGATCTCGTGCGAAGTCGCGCGCGTTGAAGACCTGCACAGCGCACTTGGCAAGCGCTACCGTTGTCGCTGCGTTGTTGGTGCACAGCTCATAGACGACACGTTCCACGTAGGGCAGCTGCGTGAGGAGGTTCCTGCTGTGGGCCTGGAAAGAGAGACACCCCAGTTCAAAGCACTACTTCCTCACTATTGCTCGGAAGCCGCTCACCTTGATCAAGCTGCGAATTAAGGCATTGTGCCAGTAAACGTGCAACTTGGCCGTGTTCAGCTCGTAGAATTCTCGTCTCGCCGTCTGTTCTTCCTTAGGGTGTAACGAACCAGCCAAGAATACTAAAACGATAGGTGTTGAGTCTATTGAAGGCCAGAAAAGTCAACAGATAGCCTCACCTTCAGTTGATAACAGTGTGAAGAGAATCCGTGCAAGGGCCATCCATTTAGCTACCACGTTCGTTTCCTTCACTGGAACCTCGAACAAAGTTTTTCTATTAAGTTACTACCAAGCAAGCCTTTTGCTAAACTGCAGGGGCGCAGGTGATCCTCATGAAGCACAAAATAGTCGCTTTCAGCCCTTATTAAGCAAGTCAGAGTGTGAGCGAGAGTAAATCAGGAGTCATAAATTTCAACGCTTTCAAGAAATGTAAGTTTTAAAGTGATTTTATTTGAATTCAATTTGTTTAATTCAAATATTTAGGAGAATTTTGTATTAAAGCCAGAGTTGTGTTAAAGTAGAATTCCTTGCCGAAAACATGCGAAGGTTTCTAAAATAAAAACAAACAACTACTGAACAGATATAGTATTACATAGGTTGTCCCATAAGTCTTCGCCGTTTTTTCAACGATTCACTGCAGATTTCGCCGGCGGTCTCTTGCATAGCGCTGCATAGCTTTCGAAAGAGAATGATCTGTTCTATCAGACCATGTATTGCTTTTTTTTCATCATGAATTTTGTCAATTTTTAGGTCGTTGAAGTGAAAAGTGGAAAAGTGAAAAAGTAGCCATTTGCGCACTTGTTCTCTCTGCTTAGTTTTGTAATTTTTTGCGCAGTTTTTTATAGCATTTGGAAGACAATGTTCTGTGCTACAAGAATATGTGTTAGCGCTATTTGCTCATTTGTCCTTTATTGATTTTTAGGTCATCGAATTGGGACGTCTGAAGGAGGACGGTTATTTTTGCCGACAGCTCCTGCTCTGCGTTTGGACTTTTTGGGTTGGTGTTATATGTCATTCGAAAGAGAATGTCTTGCTCTATAAGAACATGTGTCGCGTTTACTGATTTCTATTGAATATCAACAAAATGCCAAAAAGAGAAAAATCGTCTTGACCAACAACTCCTTCTCCTTGTTCACTTGTTGATATTCGACAGAAATCAGCATGAGCCAATATTCGCGACACAAATTCTTACTGAGCAAGACATCCTCTTCCAAACGACATATAACACCAAGCAAAAAAGTCCAACCACAGAACCGGAGTTTTGGTAAAAATTCGGTCGGAAAAGTCGGACGTCCCAATTTGATGACCTAAAAATCAATAAAGGACAAATGAGCAAATAGCAGTAACACATATTCTTGTAGTACAGAACATTGTCTTCCAGGTGCTATAAAAAACTGCGCAAAAAATTACAAACCTAGGCGGAGAGAACAAGTGCGCAAAGGCCACTTTTTCATTTTTCACTTTTCACTTCAACGACCTAAAAATTGACAAAATTCATGATGAAAAAAAGAAATGCAATACATGCTCTGACAGAGCAAATCATTCTCTTTCAAAAGCTATGCAGCGCTTTGCAAGAGACCCCCGGCGAAATCTGCAGTGAATTGTTGAAGAAAACGGCGGGGGCGCACCAGCCTCTTGGCTGCTTCCATAAGGTTAGTTGGGCTGTCTCACTCCCATTTCGTCTCCTTTTCCTATTAATTCCGGAAACTCCTGTGACTTGAAATAGTTCTTGGACGAGTAACCTTTCAAACCTCGCTTGACTTTTCCAGGCTCTGAAGAAGGCGGTTGCGCCGAAACGTCAGCCGAATAAATACGAGTACATTTAAATATGGGTCTTATAAATGAGTTAGTGTAGACATATAAAAATGTACGCATGTAAAAAAGATGCATGTTGTAAATGGGTAAAGGTGAGGGCGATTGTGACCTAAAATGCAGGGAATCAATGGGATATCTGGAAGTAGTGCCACCATAGTATACATTATATATATATATATAAGTTCTTTTAAAAAATTGTTTTAAAAAATATGGATAAAATTACTTTTCCTAACAGAGAGCTGAACTTGAATGAGGAAATAGGACAAAATGCTCGCCTGCGCATACGGTGAGAACAGTGTCAAAGAAGTTGCTCAGCCCCCGAACAATTACGGATTAAAAGCAAACGGCGACTGGGATGATAAAAGGCAATACAACTGCAGCCGTTTCGGCTAATTCTTTAAGTGCTGCGGCGGATTTGCAAGTTGAAGTCGAGCACTATAGGCCGAGAAATACAGCCAATTTTTAAATCAATGATCGCTACTTTCTCAAAATATCACCTTATTGTTGGGCTGTTCGATAACTAATGTCGTTTTCTATATCCTCAAAGTGAATTTATCTACATCTAACAACGAACAATAATCAGTGATATATTAACCGTTTTGATAGATGTCCTTTTCCATCTTACGATAAGTGGAAGAATTCCACGTTCGGAGGAGCCTTGGTATTTGGTAGCGAAGTACTGGCGCAACTAATTTTTAACAGCTTGATCGGAATCAAAGGTCTCACGGTGCAAAAGGATCCGAAGGGAGCGAAACAAATGGCAATCTGATGGTGCCACTTCAGGGCGGGTGAGGGACGATCTGCCGGAAAGCGACGCGGGCAAAGAACAGTGCCTGCGGAGCCAATTAGCGTCGACTCGCACAGTGACACCCGCCGCTTCGCACTCAGCCAGAGAGCCCTCGCCGCGGAGGTGATGATGACCCAGCCGACCACGGGAGCCTATAGATCGACCAGGGGCCAGATTCATCAACCTCTCACCGCCCTCTAACGGTGAAAATACCGCCAAACCCTCCGACATGACATTCATCAGCATTCATTCATTCATTAGTTTGACGGTATTTTCACGGTTAGACGGTGGTAAGCGGTTGATGAATCGGTCCCCAGACTTGGTGTGATTACAATGGATAGGGAGCTAGGAGGATCCTAGGGCTTGCAGTGGTAGTCCAGAGATTCAGGCTGATGTTAACCCTTCCACCTCCTGAATTAGAATTCCGAGCTCCATCGAGTGGCCAGAAAAAATTCCTGACTCAATAACCCTTAAGTCGATTTTTTCAGGCGTTGTTTATTTTTTCGTTAAATATAAGTTTTTGAATATATCAGGATGAACTGATCGTGAGAGGCATGCTTTCAGGGTGGCCTTTTAGCAGAAGCCTGAACGCATTAGTTTTATCATGATATCTCTTAAACAACAGCATCTTAAGCAACTGATTGTTCTAAATAACTTTATAATGCACAACACTATCTCGAGACCAAACAGAAGGTTCTTTGACTAAAGATGGGCACACTTCAGCGGGAGCAGGTGGATCACCACTCGGCGGACATTGTTGTTGTTAGGCTTTAGAAAACCTTCAGCAGACCTCTTTCTAGGTGACAGGCAGACATGAGGGAAAGAGTGTATCGATGCCGTTTAGCTCAATTTGTGGGATCCAGAGTCCGCGTTTCTCACTTGGACCACCTCCGACCTCACATCCTGGTCTCCTTTGAAAATCTGAGCAGGATGCTCTTCCCGAGGTCATTGGTCTATGTATGGAAACAGAGTGGGAGGAGCCTGTAGCCTTTATACGGTACCCGTAAGGTGCCCAGTGGTGCTTCATGCACTTTGTACCCGTGGATCATTGGTGCTGAACATTTATCACCATGCTGAATACCACAGCGTACAGCTGGAAAAATGCGCAGAAAACGTCTGAAAATGGTACAGACGTTCGAATCCCCCAAATCTCAACCAGTCAGTTGAAATGCAGAAATGCAGTAGCGCACAAGAACCAAACCCCGACCTTCCCCGCATGAAGCAACCCTACTTCCACAGCGCTCCGAGCCGCTTGTTGGCCGAGGCATCGCGGGTGTACAGGACCCAAACTTGAAATGCATCGTGTTGCACTGTGACTTCAAGGACCCCTACTCCATGGATTTAACGACTTGGCAAAAATAAGCACATATTTATACTAATTAAGAGATGAGCATTTTCTCCGTGTGACTCGCTGTCCCTGTTCAGACATACGAGTCAGACCCTTCCCTTGCTAGTCCTCCTCCCCGTGACTGTCAACGTGACCCACGGATTGGGCGAATTATATAGTATGTATAGTAAGGCACTTCAAATTGCTCTCCAGTGACGTGCCCTGATATCTTGCTGCAGAACCTTCTTATTTCTCTGGGACTAATTCGCAGCGACTGTTAGACGGATAAAGTTTGAAACATGGAAGCAGTATCAACCGACTGCTAGAGATTACACGTCTTTACTGGGTGACGCAGAAAGTGGGCAAATTTAATTTTTTTTAAATAAAGATTTTCGGTTGACCAATAGATATCGATCGATGTTATCGATTTTGTTGAGAATCGATCGTTTGAGCTGGGTACGTTGGCGAGCAGACTTGAGAGCAATTAAACAACGCTCAACGACGGTAACAATCCAGATCTGCCGCAATGACTGCTGATTGCTGGTGAATAAATAATTAAATAAATCAATAAGTTGACCAATGATGTGGGTTGAGAGCACCTTGACAGACACGAACATTCAACACTAAAGCAACACCGGTCCACGAGGACAGACCCCACATCGCTCACTTGAATTGCGCCCCAAAATAGGTTATGCATACACTGGCAAGGAGAAACCTCCCGCGCAGGTGTTATGCTAATTAGGAGGTAAACTGAGGAGGTAAACAGCAAAACCACCCCGTTTCTCAAATATTATTTGAGGTTTCAATGCAATACATATACACCTCTTCATATCGTAGTTTGATTTTAAAATAAAAGACTGCATTTTTAAACTAAAATTGAATTTAAAATAAAAATGGCTTCGTCTTCAACCTAATGAAGCTTCTAGCCAAATTTCCCTAAGTCTGATCAATTTACGAAAGACCCCAGAAGCCGCTACCAGCATGTAGAAATCCCACACTTTCTCGTTGTTGCTGTAAAGCCCTTTAAATCAAGTCTGTTGCAGGACCAATAGTTAGCGGGGAAAATTTTTTAAAGAGAAACGCGACAGCGAGACACTCCAGGAAGTAGAAGGAGGAGAGGATCAGGAAGAGGTTGCTGCGGCTCCGGCGGCAGCGATTCAGTACAGTAGGACGCGAAGGCGTTTCAGTGGCCGGGCTGATTATTCGACCCGCTGTCGTCGTCTCTTTCAAGGCCCGAAATCCTCGCCAGCCATTGTCAATTGCTGTTACAGTTGCCTCGCAGGATAGATGTTTGTACAGATTTCTTCAGGTCAGAGCTATAGTGTTATCTTGTGTTCCTACGCCCTCTTCTGTTGTACAAGGTCTATAGAAAGCGTATTCTGGGACTCCGAATTTCTGCATGCCCTTATCCACGTCTTAAGACAGTACGAACAACTTCCTAATTTATAGGATGTGCTCTGACTCACAGAAAATCGAAGAAGAACGTCAAAAGCGTGAAAGGTAAAAGGTTGAGGATATTGCAAGTAGGTCATTCAGTAGGTGGGCGCGTTTAACACAGTCGGAGGAAGTGCCGGCAGTAGCGGAAACCCGATACCGGGTTCCTAGTTCGGATTTCCTGCGTGGTTGTATGGCCCAATACAAAACCAACCTTCCAAGCCAAGCCTTCCATCCGGATCGATGAATTGTCCGAGAGGGATAAAGCTCACCGGAAGTGGTTGTATGGCCGAATACGCTTTCAAATAGCCTCCACGACATCCAGTAGAAGTAGAGTGCGTGGCGCATCCTAAAAGGGATTGAGTGGGACCGTCCTTTAACGTTTTTTGTCCATTCAGTAGAAGATATATCTTTAGACGCAATGAAGCGCTCCACTTCTGTCCACGGTCCACAATCTTAGGGTAATCTCGTCGAAAATTGATTGAGTCGGTCAGCTGGTTGTTCCTCTCTAGATGCTGTGAAATGTCCCGTCTAGCAGTCATTAATTTTGCGCGGACGGACAGACGTAGAAAGGCGGTCGGATTTGCTCTTTCATGTCTAAACCAGCAGTTAGCTGACCTGAGATTCCGTCTGGTTGCTAGGTGGAAACACCGTCCAACATATCCAGGCGACCTCAGACCTCATGCTGACAATTCTTGCCGGAAATACAATAGATGATTTAATGGTCATACGTTATTTATTTATTTCACTCAATGCTGCTTATATCTTGTGAAGCCTATCCATCAGCCAACATCGCACGATTTCCTCATCAAATGGTGAAGCTTCAACCAATCGATATTCCTTAACTGTTGAGAGAGAAACCAGCTCATCTACCAAGACACGTATAGCCTGACGCCCACTTCAAACGTTCAATTCTGAGCATAAAAGCTGCCAGGCTGATCGATTTTGTTTACTTTTTTCTAAACATTACAAATTGGGCAACATATTCATATAATTTCAGCCTTAAGCGTTCAACTCCGGGGCAAAAATCAATAAGTCGATCGATAACAGTGAGCCGATGGATACTGCCTGCTTTTGTGAAACCGTTTTCGTGTGATTCCTACCTCATGAGGTCAGCACCGAGAGGAATCGATAGTGTTGATAGATATTGTTCTGTATAATATTAAGTAACGATGTAATGCTTTTCGGCTTATTGATTTTCCCTTAATTATTGCGGAGACCACCCAACGACAGGGCTCTGCGAGTCATTCGTGTAATACATGTATCAAGTTAAATATGTGATACGATTGCGTAGGGAGTTGTTTTGTCGGTTATAACAATATTAATAGTAGTTCAGCGGTTACTTCCAACAAAAATCGATAATATCGATCGATGTTGGTTGACCGAAAGGAACTATTGATTAATTCAGACCCAGACGGCATGCAGAGAGATATGAAAACTAGAAAAGCGGTAGTAGATTGTCCCTAAAAGGCAATGTTGAACTGGAATGAAGCCCCAACATGCGCGACGGGAAATCAGTTTGCTACAGTTCAGTTGCACTATTTAGATTTTTAATAGAGAGGATCAATTCCTTAACACTACGAAGGTACCATCAGTACAGAAAATGCTTTCAGAAAACCGTTTCTATAAACACACCTCAACAATTTGTAGGAGCGTCGCTTCGTCAATTCATCTAGAATGAACCTGTGCCCATTTTGTTTGTATTCAACACTGCTCAGCGGTATGTGTTTGATGCGCTACAACAGTCTATCGGTAAAAACTAAAATACCATTGCAGCATGCTGCCTACACGCTGCAATCGTGGAAAAGAACGCTAAATTCGGCATTAAACCATTCTTCTTGGGATGTGCCAGGCCCTCCACTTGTGACCGCCAGTAATATTACCAAGGCAGCTTGAATTCATTTTTGGTCTGCACTTGGCTTGTGATGATGAATAATTCAATCCTTAATAGGTTTCATAGATACGTGGTATAAATATAAATATAAAAATAAATAAATATAAATACCATGGAAGAATGGAAGTTAAACGTCTTTCCAACTACGTCACCTGGCCTGAAATCACCTCACCCTTCTAGATTTAAATGCTCTCTATTGTTGCTCGCGATCATTCCTATGATTGTAAAGCTTCTACACAGCTATCCAGTACCACGCCCAAACCTGGGTATCAACTAATTTGCTGTTCGTTATCCGGCCCAAAACTGCCGGATAACGAACAAAACGGATAGGCCAAAACCCACGGAAACCAGATAACGGATAACGGATAGCGGTTAACCCGCTCATCCCTGATGTACACCCGCCTCCTGCTGGGGCGTACTTCAGAAGCGACACCCGCTGTTCTGCGGATCGAGAAATTTTGTTTTGCGTCTCAAAGGTTTCGTAAGACAGCCGCTAGACTCTCAGTGAAGCCTAGGGGGGTTGGTGTTGGGTGAGCAAGGGGAAGAGAGGAAGATCGTGTTCCACGGCGAAGGGCGTGGCCATATTTCATACCGTACCTTACCGTCCCCCAAATACGGTGATAACTGCTAGTACACTGATAGGGAATGCAAAGCCAAGTGGGTCTTCTTCTCAGTTGGTTAGTTGTTATTCCAGTCAGTGGTTGGTTTTCTGTCTCACTAAGCTGCTCTGCGCACTTGTGATTGCTTCCTCGTGCCCCCCAGATCTAGCTAATGTCATGCTCTTTAGACTTTTGATCATTGTGTGCCACACGGAGACTGCTTCATCGCACTTTTCAGAAAGCTGACCATTAAAAATGGCAATCGAGACCTTAGGGAAGAAAAGTGCAGAGGTACGCCTTGGTATTTCATCAAAATGGTTCATCAGCTTAATTCACACCTCCAGACGTTTAGATAGGAGATGTTACGTCGCAATGCGACTGAGCGCATCTCACAAGGGTGCAATCATGGATACCAGGCAATCATGGATCTTTTGTTCCGTTTCTGCTGAACGCATCTATGAACAAAATCGGGTCATTTTCAGTTTGGCCTCCTTGCCCCCTCCCCCAGTTGCACGCTGAGTGGGTCACAAGAGAGCTAGCCCAAGTAGGGTGGATACTGCGGTGGCCGCGGAACAGTGGCGGCTCAGGGGGTAGAGGAGCAGCGCGGTAAAACGAATGGTTTGACTAGCACGATTCTGACGAACACACCCCCGAATGGTTACCATGTACCGAGTGATGGAGCGCGGAAGCTTTCGGGCGCCCTGCTCCTTTGCCCCCCCCCCTCCCCGACATTCCGTCACTTAGGCCTATGGTATACTCCCGCGTTGCTCCAGCGATGGGCGCGGGGCAACTGTCAACGGCGCGCCTTCGCTGCAGTGGCAGACGGCGCAGTGGGGAGCGGTTGTCAGTTGACGCGCCATCGCTCCCGCGATGCGTCGCAGAGGGGTGTTAGGCCTATGGTATACTCCCGTCCGCTGCCGCGACGCGGGAGTGCACAGCGGCGCGATGGCTCGCGATGCGCGTCGCGAGCCGTCGCCGTCGCTGAGGCTGACATAGTTCACGCAGTTCTGCAGACGGAGACTTTTGCAGAATTTTAGCGAATCAGCTGATTCAGTGCATTTTTTCCCGGATTCCTTGTTTTCTCTGCCTTTTCGTTCGTGATTTCGCGTTTTTTCCTGTTTTATCGCCTTCTGATCCGTACGCCGTCGTAGGGTTGTTGCTTTCAATGGTATTTCGTGGATGTCGTGTTTTACAAGGAGGGTTTCCGTCAAGCCTGTGTGGACTCATGCATTTCTTTTGTTCCTCATGCAATCCACAGGCACGGAAACGTCCCAGCTGTGGCCCAATTTTTCAAAAGTGATGTTTTACAAGGGGGGTTTCCGTCATGCCTGTGTGGACTCATGCATTTCTTTTGTTCCTCATGCAATCCACAGGCACGGAAACGTCCCAGCTGTGGCCCAATTTTTCAAAAGTGGTGTTTTACAGGGGGGGGGGGGGTTCCGTCATGCCTGTGTGGACTCATGCATTTCTTTTGTTCCTCATGCAATCCACAGGCACGGAAACTTCCCAGCTGTGGCCCAATTTTTCAAAAGTGGTGTTTTACAGGGGGGGGGGTTCCGTCATGCCTGTGTGGACTCATGCATTTCTTTTGTTCCTCATGCAATCCACAGGCACGGAAACCCACGTTTCTGTGCCGGACATGTCAGCAGAACCTCCCTGAGACTTGTCCGGCACAGAAGTGTGGATTTCTGTGCCGTCGAGGAGGTTCACAGGCGAAAAAAAATGCGAGAATCGGCACAAAGGTGAGAAAAATCGGCCTCAAAAAACACCTCCTCAAAAAACGAGTCGTTCAATTGGCACACTTCTGTGCCGGATATGTCAACGGGACCTCCCTGTGACTTGTCCGGCACAGAAATGTAGACTTCGGTGCCGGCGAGGAAATTCAGAGGCGAAACAAATGCGACTATCGGCACAAAAGTGAGAAAATCGGCCTCGAAAAACACCTCCTCAAAAAACGAGTCGTTCAAGCCGTCGAGAAAACCCAAATGAGTCGTGAGTCATGGTGAGTCATGGTCACGAACCAATGAAGTGTCGAAATAAGTGAGTTGAAGCGCATAGAATAGGGCACGACAGCGCTCCCTCCTCCGCGACCATCGCTGCCCGTCGCTCGTCGCAGCGCAGTGCACTGCGACGAGCGACGGGCTGCGACGGCCGTCGCACGGGAGTATGTTTCACTCCCGCGAAGGGTGGTTCTGTGATGTCTCTGTTGTTCTTCTCGTAGAGATTTCGTCGTGGCTAGAGTCATTTTGGGTTTTTTTTCGACGGTTTGAACGGCTGCTTTTCGGATGAGATGTTTTTCTAGGCCGTTTTCCCCCTCTTTTGTGCCGATTCTCGCATTCTTTTCGCCTTTAAACCTCCTCGACGGCACAGAAATCCACATTTCTGGCGCGCTCGGGTTGATGCACAGTTGCGGGATACTGTAACGTGCGCCTGCTGCCGATGCGTCGTTGCTCGTGTCCACGTCTCTTGTACGCCCGCGATGGCGCCACTGGCAAGCGGATCGTGCGCAGTGGGCAGTGTGGTTGTTCATACGGGTAAGTTTGGGATCTTGGTTCTCCTGCGTGGCGGCGTTTTGGCCCCGCATCCTGGAGCTGGGGACTCGCCCTGAGCGATAAAAAGGCTTAAATCACCTGTATCACCTGTCGTCCCGTTGATCATCGACTTGCTCGAGCGGGCGCCAGCAGCGTCTCCATTCGTCCCTGTCGCGTGCCAGAGTGGTCCAATGGATCCTCCTCGCTCGAGGGACACGAAGAGCGTCATATCGGTCGTTCAGGGCTTTCACGAAGAAGTCCGACAAACGCGTTGGTGGGCGTACCGGTGTTCTTTTGACATCCCGCGGAATCCAATCTGTGACGACTCTCGTCCAGCGGGTGTCTGCGAATCGCATTACGTGGCCGGCCCACCTAATTTTCGACGACTTGGCCCATGCGACAGCGTCTCTGATCTTCGAACGTCGGCGAAGCTCGGAACTCCGAAGGCCTCTCACTTGCGTGAGTCGTGTCACCCCGAGCATCGTCCTCGATAGAGAGCCTTCGGGTTCTCTTGTTAAGAGGGATCTCGGGCCGCTTGTCGCAGGGCCACGTGGCGCGTCCCCGGGTGGTGGATAGGGGAATTAAACGCGAACCAATGCGACCGTGTACTGCCCAGAGACGCAGGTGGGATGCAGGGGATGGACTCCTTGCTCCTGCTGTGTCGGGTCGATGCGTTCCTTGTGCGTGGGAGCGGCATGTTCGTGCACAGTGTGCGTGGATGTGTCCGTGACTGTGCGGATTGTAACTGTGTCGGCTCGGCCAAAAGCTTGCACTTGGTAGACTGGGAGTACATGTAAGGCGATTCGAGGCCGCCTTAAGTCTCGCCCCGTCCCTTCGGGCAGTCTGGCTGGCAGCCCGGAGTTCTTCGCCCGCACGACAGAGCCTGACTAGCTACCCGTGTTGTATTCCAGTCAAACACAGCAGCACTAAAGGGCCTCATTCCCCTGACCCCGAAAGAGCCCCCATTTCTGCAGCGATGGGAAGGACGAGTACGGAGAGGCTGCTAAAATCTCAGGGCCTAACCAGGCTGCGCAAACTGAGAAAAGGCTTAAATAGAGCGGTCATATTGTACAACCGTGCTTGAATGCCAAAGTTGCGCCCCCACGCAAAAAATTTATTCCGATCTGATTTTAGCGGCCATAGATCCACTCCTTTCGTCGCTCAGGGGAGTTCGCAGCGGGTTCTGCGCTCTTTGAGTGCAGGGAACGTCTGAAAATTGTGCAGAAGTCCAACGTTTCAAATGCATTTCAACCAGTCAGTTGAAATGCAAAAGCGCCGCAACTCAGGGGAACCGAACCTCGACCTCCATCGCATGGAGCAACGTCACTATCCATCGCGCCGCGAGACGCTTGACAGCAGTGCCATCGCTGGTTTACAAGAGCCCCAGCAACAGTTCCCGCGCTTTGTCGCTAATCGGTAAACGGTGAACCTTTCAGGGTTGTGTTCGTCAGAACCGTATTACAAGTGGTTTGTGGTTGGACTCCCCGGCGATGCACGATTTTTGCACTTGTGGTGTGATAGTGCAGTCTCAACTGTAACGTTAGGTCTGCGCTCTCCTGACAAGGACGGATAAGGCCACCTTATGGAACAGCTCTCTACAACGTTGTGTTGTAAGAAATTAAAAATTTTGGAGCCATTCGCGTTGTAGGGTGTGTAAAAATTGTAATTTTATGCAGCGCTTCTGTGTTCTACCCCTATGGT
This sequence comes from Heligmosomoides polygyrus polygyrus, assembly GCA_947396885.1. NCBI lineage: Eukaryota > Metazoa > Nematoda > Chromadorea > Rhabditida > Heligmosomidae > Heligmosomoides > Heligmosomoides polygyrus. The sequence continues at coordinate 86,019,544 of OX377202.1, forward strand.
AAACTGAGCTGGCCATTTCTGATGTAGTCGGGCACATATGTGCCTTCCTATAGGGCAAATATCCACTGAATACCGACGTCTCAATGTATCAATGTTTCAAGTGTGACAAATGTATGAGCGCTTCACACAGACACGTGTGATACTCAAGTTACCGTTGGTGCTTCCAGAGCAACACTACACAACTATCAGACGAGCCAGTTAAGAAGGAGAAATCACCTGCTGGTGGGGAACCGCACGAAGGAGAGCTATCGAAACACAGCGATGAAAAACATGAAAAAGAGTCGTCGAAACAGTCAGAGCACCAAGAAAAACTGCCATCAAAGCACGAAGAGCATCACCAGAAGGAGTCATCGTCACACTATGAGCATAGTGACCACCAAGAAATGAGAACGGCGAAGCTCAGTGAACACCATGAAAAGGAATTGCAAAAACATAATTCTCATCACGACGGTGAGTCAGTGAACGAAAAGAAGCAGGATGATCAGGAGCTGCATCAGAAGAAGAGCCCAAGAGAAAGGAGTTTTCAAGAGCAAGCATCGCATACTGAACAGAAGAGAAGACAAGGGGCAGAGCATCGTGATTATGGAACAAGACATAAACATAGAGGCAAGGACAGGAAAAAACCCGAGGAATCGTCGTGCGATAGAAATCTGAAAACTGCAATCATTAAACTAAGCGAAATGTCTCTAAGAAGAAAGGGTGAGAATTCGGTTCTACGACACAAAGTCGACGTATCGGCAGGAAGAAAAAGCCTATTGAAGCACGTAGAAAATAAGGACCATGAGAGCAAACAACAATTAAGGAAAAATTATGCGCAGATACATCCCAGAAAAGAAAAGCATCAGCAAAAATCGGAGAAATCAAAATCAAAAACACCTGTGCGGTCAATACCATCTGCCTCTGATGTAGGTTTTTTGATGATTTCCTTTTTGGTGGAGAAGCTTTTATAAATTGAAAGCAACTGTTACCGATGACTAAAACATCATTTGAGTGGAAGCACGTTGAACAAAAGCATGATGGCTGGGCGTGCTTGCTATGAGGCTGATAAAAGGCAGGAGTATAGCTGCGTGCTCATCGCCGTTGAAATACTTTTGCGCTTCCTTCGTTGCATTTGTGATGGAAGTCCGTACAGACTATCACTTCTTTTCTTTTTCGCAAAACTCAACTTCAGCGTGGAGCACAAAACGCATCAGGGCTTTCAGGAGATGGCCTACACTACTTTTGAACCAACGGATTGTGTGTGTCGTCCAGCTCGACTGAGCGAGTAAGCAAAATAGGCGAGTTTCTGTTTTTCTTTGTTCACTCGTTAAAGCAAATATATTAATCAAGTGTATCCGTCGTGGGTTTTCACCTCTTATTTTCCAGGGGCCGGATTCATCAACAATTAAACCCATGGGTATGCGGGGTATAAGGGACAGAGATAAGATACGAGTCATGTAGAGATAAGGCAAGAGTCAGAGACGCAGGCTTCATCGTGGGTAACTCTACCCCCTACACTCGTGGGTTAGTCGTTGATGAAGCCGACCACAGAACTGGAAAAGTTGCAAATTAGTAAGCTACACCGCATTTATTTGCTGTATTTCAGAACAAATGATCATCATTTCACTTGAACTTCAAACAGCATCTGATAAAGCACGGTTGTATGAAGACTTAAGTCTAAAACCAAATAAATCTGCTTTGAAAGTTTTTCTTCGTTATCTGATCAGGTTGGCGATGTCACTTCGCAAAACGAGCTGATGGAGTAGTAAAGCGATGTACATGAATATTGAAGGGTTTTTGTGTTAACAGGACGCTGACCCTTGAATGCCCTTTTCATGAAGCGGCAAGTGAGGGAAGATAATCGAGATCTTGCCGCTATCGCTCCATTCGCTTTCCGGCCTCCCAGATCGCCGTTATCATTCATGTTCATTGTCGTTTCATGAATATAAATTTCTAGCTGTTGAATCCCCCTCACACTGCTCACTAATGCACACAAAAAAATAAAGATTTTACCAGAAAATAATCTCAACGGTGGTTCGGAACGGCCCAAGAGTTGTATATGGGCGGAATCGCCTCTTTTTGGGAAGCAATAAAATGTAAACATCTCGACCCCAATACAACTCTGCGCAGTGTTAAAGACGACGGAAGTTGGGCCGTTGGCGGCGTTAGCCCTCTCGCTGCACGCGGAGGGCGAGCTCGAGTTGGCGGGAAACAGCGACCCACTGCGCCACCATCGCTCGCTCGTCACCGCTGTTTCCAGCCAACTTAAGTCCGCCCTTCGCGCGCAGGCAGAGGGTTAACGCCGCCAACGGCTCAGCTTCCGTTGTCCCCAACTCTGCGCAGAGTTGCATTGGGGTCGAGATATTTGCATTTCGTTGTTTCTCGGAGAGAGGCGATTCTGCACATATGCAACACTCGGCCGTTCCGACCTACCGTTGAGATAGTCTCCTGGTTAGACCTAACCACTTTCTGCCGATGCATTCCATGGAGTCGCGGGTTGATGCGCAGGTTTGCTCATCAACCCGCGAAACTGTAGCGTATGGCTGCTGCCGTTGCGTCGCGGATCGCGTCCACGTCCACGCGTGGGCATTCGATCAATGTCTTGTATGCCCACCCTAGCACTCCAGGCAAGCGGGTCGTGAGGCAGTGGTAGTGGCGTTGCTTCATACGAAGGAAGTTTGGGTTTCGGTTCTCCTGCGATGCTGCATTTTTGCACCACATCTTGTCACTTTCCTAGCCTCCGAAGAGCGCAGAACCCAGCCGCGGACTACCCCTGGGCGACGAAAGCACACGAGCAGCTTCACACTCAGTATTCCCTTCCCTAGCCTGGAACCCAGCTGCGGACTCCCCTGGGCGACGAAAACGACGAGCTCCAATGACAACGGTTCGGATGACGTAAGCAGGCGCTGGCACGTTGCTATGGCAGTAAGTGGTTAGGTCTAATGGTTAAGTACTAGTTAGTAGTGGATGAGTCCTCAAGCGGTGTTGCAATCTGCACTCCGATTTAGATTCCAAAATCATGCATTTATCGGCGTTTCACAGAGTGGTAACGCCTTTGATGGAATTTCTAACTCGAAGAAAAACGCTTGAAGTTTCTTTCATCTGCTATGTCCAACAAAATTAATGTGTGCGACATTTCGTTTGCTTCCGGATCTTTCATCACCTCATATGCGCCAGTCCACGGCCTTGTCAGGTGTCAGGTGCATGTCAGGTCCCAAAAGACAACTTGTCTGAAATCGGGAGGCGACACTGAGTCAAGCTCTTCAGAACTACTCACACATATGTCATGACGTTGTCGCGTCCGACGTTGTGGGCGGAGGTGGGCAAATGCTTAATATCATTGCCCTCCTCACCTTGCTTCCCCACTGCGCCAACCGGTATTCGCTGGGGGTTACAGTAAGGTCCTATTGCCTCCGAAAATTCGTCCGTGTTTTTTTCTTTGCTCGTTTAAGTCTCGCCTCCATGGGAAGCCGTGAACGTTCCCGGAAACATTCATGAATACAGGGGCTGATTTCCACTGTTGTGCCTTCATTCTTGTGTTTGGGGTGTGAACTAACTTACTGGACACAATACTCTTCCGCTTCGAAGTGTTTCTGGACGAAGTTCTGAATGGAGCGTGTGCTGACTTCAGCTCTCTTGTGTCATTCCTTTGTCATCCTTGCATGTGCCAAAGCGTACTGTAGTCAACAGATTTATTAGAAGAGCACGCTACAATTTCCAAGGCGACATTGTTGCCGTACGAGAACAGTGGCTGCGCTGAAGGATGGCGACTGGATACGAGGCTGACGACTGTGCACATCTCCGCTGCATTCACACCGTTTTTCGTCGTGCTCAAATTGAAGCACATTCGTATGGGAAAACGGAAAACCGATACGCGAAACGGAGGCGTTCCCCTTGGTTACTTTTTTCTTTTCTTTTCTCTTTTAAAACCTTCGTTGGAGCTCTACCCTTCGTGGCGAGAACGTCGTCCAAATTCAAGATATGCTCAACGTTGTTTACGTTTGATGTTATTAAAACTGGCTTTGTAATTCACTTGATGACTCATTAGGTATCTCAGGTATGTCTAATCAATAGCTTTTTCTTTTTATGATTACAAGAGCTAAACAATAAATGGTGTCAGAAATGGCAGCAGCGCCGCTGTGGGAACTTAAAGGGCGGTTAGCACCGCTGCCTCAGGTGCTCCTACTCATCAACAATAGCACCTTGCTTCCTCTCAGCACCTTACCTTTTTGCTTTGAATCCTGTCCAAGTTTCGCTTATCCATATTGCACTGCGTCACTTACAAGGACAGCCTCGAAGTGGCGGTGAGTTTTTACGGTGGAATTTTTGCAGGATGTCCAAAACCGGGTCCCATGCGGGGAGTCCAAACCACGGTTACTTTTTTCGGAATGCTCTTCTGTGGTCGAAGAAAAGCATGTTGACGCATGAGCGCGAAGTTCATGACATCCTGCTGCCACCCAGACCTATGTGGTCGGTTGGCGTAGTGGTAGCGTTGTAGTTTCACAGGACCACGGTCCTTTGTTCGATTTTTTTGCATTTTGCAATTTATCGTCAGTTTGACTCTGTATCCCCATTTCAAACCCATTTTTTGGAGAAAAAAAAAACACGGCAGCAAGTGTTGTTTACGTTCATCGAGCTCTTTGAAAGTGGAAAGGTGAGAATTTTCGACTTCCAGTTTAAGCATGAAAAAAAACTGATGCCAAATACGTGATCACCACCCCAAATAACCCCATGCACAAAGTTTGGGCGAAATTGGTGCATCCGACCACGCCACCCTCTCTTACTCACACTATTTCTAACCTGTTATAAGAAAACGGGAGATGTAGAAACCGATGTCAGATTCATGATCAGCACTCCAAGTAACACCCGTAACCGAGGTATGAATAATTTTTCGACCTCGCTAGTACAGTGCATGGCCTCTTTTGATTTTCGAACAGTCAAGCTGTTTCGAGATGATAAGGTGTTGTAGATAGCAAATTCTGTAATATTCTTTACATGATTGGAGTCAAAAACGTAGTAACCAACTGATAAGAATAGCTAATGATGTAGCAACCTTCTTCAACAATGATGGAAGATTGCAAAAAAACATGTAAGCGATATACTTACTTACTTTGATACTTTGATGGTCCGTTGTCGGCTGGAAGTCTTCTCAGCGGGGACCACAACTCTTCCAGACCGCTCGATCTCTGGCTGCTTGCATCCAGGGAGGCAGACTCCGCTCTCTGAAAGATCTTGAGAATGAGTCTGCCCATCGCGTTGGCGGTCGTCCCAGTGGTCTCTTATGGTCTCTCGGGAGCCATTCTGTGACACGGAGACTCCATCTATCGTCCTTTCGTCGAAGCAGGTGTCCGGCCCAGCGATATTTGGACTTCTTCATGTACTGCAGCGGGTCTGCTAATTGCGAGTTCTCCCGTAGCTCCGAGCTTCGTAGGCCTTCTTGCCATTGCTGACGAAGGCTTGTCCTTAGAAGACATCTCTCCAGTGCACGATGCGTAGTTTGCATTGCTCTGGCGATTGTTTTGCGTAGGGCCAGGTTCCGTCGCGTAACACATCGCAGGCAGTACAGAGGCGTTGAATAATCGGGGCCCTGAAGCCGGGATCCTTGACCTGATCGGTGACTTCGCGAATCGAACTGAAGGCTGCCCATGCTGCGCGTCTCATGCGGGCGATTTCAGGAGCGAGGTCGTTATCCATGTTCAGCTCTCTTCCCAGATAGACGTAGGAGTCGACCTGTTGCAGAGCGACTCCATTTAACCTTACGAGTCCCGTGTGACACCACTGGTTGACCATAAATTGTGTCTTGGACATATTCATGTCCAATCCAATCTTCATACCTGCCACATTGAGCTCGTTCAGCATTTCCTCGACTTCTGCCGTGCTGGTAGAGATGAGAACAATATCGTCGGCGAAGCGAAGGTTGCTGATCCGTTTACCGTCGACAAGGTAGCCTTTATCGTCCCAGTTCAAGTCTTTCATGGCATCCTGGAGTGCCGCTGTGAATAGCTTGGGAGAAATCGTGTCTCCCTGCCGTACTCCTTTCCCGATAGGAATTTTAAGCTTTCGATCGAACAGCTGGATGGTAGTCGATGTGTTCGAGAAGCATTCGTCGAGAAGTCGGATGTAGGGCGATGGTATACCAGCGTGCGCAAGTGCGTTCAAAACGGCGTTGATTCCACAGAGTCGAACGCTTTCCGGTAATCCACGAAGACAAGGACAAGTGGGAGGTGGTATTCGCGGCTCCTCTCGATGAGCTGTGAGACAGTCAGAATATGGTCCATGCAGGAGAAATCCTTGCGAAACCCTGCTTGCTCCACTGGCTGATATTCATCCAAGCAACGCTCCATGCGGTTAAGCAGTATCTTGGTGAAGATCTTGTACACAACCGAGAGAAGACTGATGGGTCGATAGTTGTTGATATCCTCCTGCTGACCTTTTTTGAAGATTAAAACTGTTTTCGACTCCTTCCATGAGTCCGGAATCCTACCAATTCGAAGGTAGTGGTTGAAGTGCTTGGCAAGAAGTGAGCAGACGGCACTGTCACCCGCACGAAGGAGATCAGCAGAAATGCCGTCCGGTCCGGGAGCAGTGCCCGGCTTCATCCTTCTGATGGCATGAGCAACTTCTGATTCCAGAATGGGAGGTACTTCCTCAGCTGGTGGCATCAAACATTTCGGGACAGTGATGGAAGAACGGAACAGATCTGTGTAGAATTCCTGAACGATGGCCTCCATCGCTCTTCGAGACGTTTGCGTTGTTCCATCCTTATCCACAAGGGCTGACATTATTGCCTTCTGATCGCAGAGATCTCGTTTGCAGCGCTTTATGCTTGAACCTTTCCCAGCCGCTTCTAACAGCTTCAATCTTCTGTAGGCTTGAATGGATTCCTTCACTGCAATTCGACAGGCCTTCGAGATGGTGACTTTTTCCAGATGGGAAGCATTAGGATCCAGTTTAACAACTCTTCTTTGCTCCAAGAGTTTAATCGCATGTGCGTTGAGTCTTGAAGCAGACGGTGATGTGGCTTCGCAAGAGCTGCCAGCACATTTCAACAGTCCTTTAGAGAGAAGGTCGTAGTCTTCCGATGGATCTTCAAGAAGATTCCAATCGTACGACTTTATCGCATATTCTAACTCCTCAGACTTGAATGTGGGGATCCTCACCGGTGCCGGTTTATGAGTGTCACGCTTGAACATCCTCTTTTTGAGAGTCAGCTTCGCACGGACAAGACGGTGATCCGAGCCGGTGTCAAATGAAGGCAGCACGGAGACGTTGAACAGACTCCAGCGTCTGTTTGTAAGAACATGGTCGATCTCCGAACGTGTTTCTCCATTTGGGCTTTCCCAGGTCCATCGTCGGTTTGAAGGCTTCTTAAACATGGAATTCCCATGGTAGAGACGGCACGCGGATAGGAAGTCTATCAGGCGCTCTCCGTTTTCGTTCCTTGAGGAAGTTCCATGTGGTCCTAGCCTCCATCCGTCGTGATCATTCGTACCGACGATAGCGTTAAAGTCACCAACGACAACTTTGTAGTAGCTCTTCTCGTCGTTGACAGTCCTTTCGAGCAGCTTGTAGAATTCCTCCTTTTCTTCATCTGTGGCCGCAGATGTTGGAGCATATCCATTTATGATGGAGATGGTTCCTTGATCTTTAGTTTCCAGACGAAGAACAGCTACTCGCGGACTGATGATCTTATAAGAGTCTACTAGGTGGTGCACTGTCGAATTGACGAGAAATCCAACTCCGCCAATATTCTTTCTGTCCACCTTTGCTCCGATAATGAGAAGCTCGTTGTGGTCGGTCCTTCTTATGGTTTCCGTTCTGCCTTTCGTTTCCTGCAGGGCGATAACGTCGTATTTGATGTTGCGGCTTCTGTAAAGCAGTGTCCGAAGATCCTGCTCAGATGCGATCGAACGACAGTTATAAGTGCAGACGAATAGGCAGTTTCCGTGTCGTGGTGGGAGGGAGTTTCCGGTAGTCCGATTCCAATGACGTCCTGATAGTTTAACTCCGAGATTAGATGGCCCCTCGCCGGAGGTGGATGCAACCGTATCGTAGAAGTCCACCTCCGGCGCGCGGAGGACTGTGGCGCGGGTTTAGTTGTTTGAGCCATACCGGTGGTCTGGTTACTCACATGTTCCTGGCCAGGGATACAGGAGAACCGCCCATACACGACAAAGCGTCGCGTACTGCGTGACCGTTTGTGCCGTTAGCCACCACAAAGTGATGTTCACCCTTCACCGCGGTGAGGTGGCACATGAAGCAGCGATATACACTGCTCACAAACTGAACATCTACGCTTCTACCTATCACGCTTTGAAGAAACGTAGTGGGACCGTACTTTTACCTTCTGTGTAGCCCTCCACCGTTCAACGTATTCAATTGGTTTCCACCTCGAATGGCTTCACACCTCAATGACCGCCTTTGTTTGACCATGATGATCGAGGTGCAAAGCCCGCTCTAGGCCCAGACTCGAGTGAGGGCAATGATGTCAGAGGCACCAATATCGCCCAAACTTTCTATGTGGGGCTATTCGAGGCGCGGGTCACGAATCTGGCATCAGTTTTCTACTTGCTTAACCTGGAAGTCAACAATTCTCACCTCTCCACTTTCAAAGAACTCGATGAACGTAAACGGCCTTTGTTGCCATATTTTTGTCTAAAATGCGTTGGAAATGGGGATAAAGGGTCCCACTGACGATAAATCGCGAAATGCAAAAACACCAGTGCAGGGTGACACGAACCCACGACTGTGCTCCTACGAAGCTGCCACACTACCACTACGTCAACCGACGACAATCGGCCGTGTGGCAACACGGCGTCGTGAACTTCGCGTACACACGTTTTTTTTTCGACCAAAGAAGAGCATTCCGAAAAAAGTAACTGTGGTTTTGGACTCCACACACAGGACCCTACATCGTGTAAAAACTGCATCAAAAAAGCTCACCCCCAATTTGGAGGCTCTCCTTGTTAGACGTTTGCGCATATGAGGGCCTCTAAGGGCTAGAAACCAGGGAAAGATGTGTCGCTTGCTTCCATACTCAATTCGCTTTAATCTTACTTGTGTACTTGTGTGTTATGTAGAGGGTAACGCTTTAGTGCCTTTTTGCTTAGGATCAGTATTATTTCGCATCGCTATGAATAACCGCCGATAGCTGTTTCTCATCCAGCCGCTTCCCTCAGTTATCAGCTTTGATTACGCATGATTAATCCATCGCATTTAGACACCGGGGTATCCTAGTATATTTTATAACACTCGGATGCTTTCGTGGAGCGTCCCGCTAAGTTGATCAACTTCGCATGGCAATTCTAAATTCGATTCGGCGAGCAGTCGATCAATCAATCGCGTAAACGTCATCCGCTGTTCGCGAGCAAGAAGTCTATTTGCCAAACAGTATTTAGACTTGCGGCAGAATAAAAAACGTCCTCGTTTTCTCCTGACGAACCATCGCATCATAAATGAGAACAGGAAGATATCAGAGAAGGATAACAGCTTATCAATAGAAAATTGGAGTGCAATCTGAGTACCTAATACACATTCCAACATACCACACACCTGACAGATATTATCTCCGTTAGAATTACCTCTCAATTCAATGAGTAAGAAATTCGAATCAAATAAAATATCAGTTCTAGACAAACTTGTTATTTTTATTAATTATTAATTATTAATTATTAATTATTAATTATTAATTATTATTATTATTAAGCATGAATGAAAAAAGGTCTAAAAATCAATTTGACATTTTTAAATTATGCGTTGAAGAACACGAGAAACGGGAACAGGTACAACACAGCAGAGATCGCTTCGACAGAGCATCCAAATTGGTTGTTGCCAGCTACGGGTTGATGATATGGATTCCCGCTGAAACGTAGTAGAATTTAGTATCTAAACAATCAGTGCTGTTCCGCAAAATGTTAAAACAGAGTAAGACACATTTCAGAAATTCAACGAAAAACTCTAGATATATGCCTATTTCTATTCTTCCAGCAATTTCATACCGTATGCTGCCCATTCTTGTGTTTGCCTAGTGACGTGAATTTTTACGATTTCGTCGAAATGGAATGGGTAACAGTGACACTCGTCGATCTTTCATTTTAAAAGATGGTCCCCTTCTTCAAATATCGTATCAAGAGGTAGATGGCGCAATGTGCATTGAGGGAAAGTTCAAATGATCCGTATGTACTCAAATGAGAAAAAACTGAACTAAAGTGTGAGTTACAGTAATGTACAAAAATACTGGAAGATGGCTGGAATTCTAGCTGGAGGGGGCATACAAGATGAACGTGGTAATATAGCTATATATCGAACACGCTTGTTCCATGGAAAGCAAATGCATTAACAAAATCAAAATATGCGTGCAAATAGTGTAGATAGGGTGTCCAGAAAGTATTTGCAGAAATACGACAATTTTCTCAAAATAACACAACTTTTTATCAACATTTTATTAATCAACCAAATAATTTCCATCATCATCGACTACTCTCCGCCAACGTTCCGCAAGACCTCGAATTCCTCAGGCGTAGAAAACCGCCGACTTGGAGGCGAAAAAAGCTCGGAGATCATTTTCAGGGGTGGTCACGATCTTCATAACGCTTCCCTTCCAGATGATGCTGAAGTAATCGAAAAAGGTGGTAGTCACTTGGGGCCGGATCTGGGTTGTACGGTGGATGCGGCAGAACCTCCCATCCGAGTTCCAGAATTTTCAGAGAAGTCGTCTTCGCGATGTATGGGCGCGCGTTATCGAGCAGCAGGCGAACTTTTTCGAGCCTGGGCTATTCCTTGCGCATCTTGTCAGCCAATCTCTGCAGTTGGGTAGCGTAGACCTCGGCAGTGACCGTCGTACTGTCAGACAGCAACTCGAAATGGTAGATCCCATAAACTCCCTACCACACGGTCAGCATGACTTTCCTCGCATGAATTTCACCTTTTATGAAATATTTCGGCACTTCATTGCGTCGGCACCACGCACGTTTACGAGCGTGGTTGACGTAGGGGACCCATTTTTCGTCTCCTGTGACGATGGTGTCGAGCCAGTTGAAGGTGCGACCTCGGGAGAGCAGCTGAGTGCACATGTCCGCACGTCTTCGCCGATTGTCGTCGGTCAGTTCGTGTGGGAGCCACTGACCGAGCTTTTTAACCATTCCAGGAGATCGCAGTTCATTGTCCACGGTGGATCGGGAATAGCCAAGAACAGCAGCAAATAACGCACACCTTCATAAGGATGCTGCTCCGCCAGTCTCCTCCGTTTATCCAAAGATATCATTCTCGGTGGACCAGAGCGAGGTTCATCTTCGAGAATCCTGTTCCCGCTTCTGAAGCGTTTGAACCAGTTATACACAACCGTACAGAAGGAGCTTCACAGCGGAATATACAACACAAGTTTCGATAGGCTTCTGCAGCGGAGTGCCCAGATTCGAACTCGCAAAGGAGTACGGGTCTACAGTTCGGCCATCGTACAGTGAAGTAGGCACGGAAGACGGAGCTGGATATGTTATGCAGATGCAGCAGTATAATGTCTTTACATAGCACTTATGCTGAAATCTTCAGAACATTCTAGAAAAAATCTGGAACATTGCGAAGTTTTCTGCAGATACTTTCTGGACACCTTAATAGAAATGGTTTCGAATACATAAGATTAGAGGTTTGAGCCTAGTCTGGTTTGGAAAATATTAAGCCGTGAAGTACAGCGTCGTGTCGTCATGTGCTACATATGAATCCCCCATCGTATTCAATGAACTAAATGATCTCAGCTCGTTTGGTCCACATTTCAGATTGGTTTTATTGATGTTTACTCGTCAAAAATCCAGTTCTTGCCTTTTTATGCAAACCCCTTTTGCGGTTTGTACAATATCCAATACAAATTGTTGTTGTCAAGTTCGCTTGGAGAAAGAGCGATTTGCAGTGCGCCGCCACCAATTAGGAATTCAGAAACTGCCACTGTCTGGCCTGCCCGGCTTCCATAGTCTGATTGCGCATACTCACTAAATGCTGAAATCTATGCAGCAGAGAGCCTCCTGGTTAAGTTGGGTTTCTCCTAGCCGACAAAGGGCAGCGCTACAGTGACCGTTTCGCCCAGCAGTCACCGACACGACATCACATTTTCGAGCTCACATGAAAGCCACCGTGTCGTTTGTAATAGCTTAAGCACTGGAACAGATTCATGAGAGGGGATGGGAGGCAAAGCACCGCATGCCTCCCTCCGACTAGGATAGATCCCGTTTATTTCACTACTCTTAATGTTTCTGTTTCTTTTCGATGACACTTCTGCTTCAGATAGCTACACTCTGATATCCCATTTATGGTCCACAATAAGCATCCATCAAGGGATATATGTTGCCCGCTCCTTATGCAGCGGAATTGTGCCGCGTTCGTTTTTTCCTCAGCTAAAAAACTGAACAGTTGTCAAGAATGATCGCTTTCTCACCACTGAAGTTGGTCATTCGATGAAATTGAAACGGTAAGAGGGAAGGTAGTGACATACGTGGCATGCTTCCGTAATGTTCGTGTTCTTCACTTTCTCCAGAGTGACGGTGTACACCGGCCGCGCTAATGTGATACACCTCTTCTTGGCTGTGGGATCCACCGAGAATATGCGGCGATAGAACCTGGATGACCAAAATCATGAACAATGCTTTGAGTGATATAATAATATTAGGTTGTCCCATAAGTTCCTGTTCAACGATTCATTGCGGATTTCACTTTAACGACCTGAAAATTGACAAAATTAAGGATGAAAAAAGAAACTGAATACATGATCTGATAGAGCAAACATCCTCTTTCGAAAGCAGTATAGCGCTATGCAAGAGAAGAGACCGCCGGTGAAATTCGCAATGAATCGTTGAAAAAACGGCGGGGAGTTATGGGACAACATAATAAGATTCTCCGAAAATGTCACATTTCACAAGTTCTAGCCCAATGGCAGATTTAGTTTTGAACAAAGGTTCAATTTTGTTTCCTTTTGTGATAGACCAGCGTCGATTGCGGGCTTCGCCCGCATCCGACTCTGGCCGGGCGGGCCACGCTAGGCTAGCCGGCTTCGCCGGCGTCGTGCGTGGTGAGCCATGTGGGGTCAGAAACCCAACCCAACATCGAGCCCGCTAGGGTCCCCACAACCCAGCTTCGGTTGCAGGCTTCGCCGGCAATCGACGCTGAGTAAGGAAGCATCCCTAGCGTTGATAGCGAAAAACTGCAGAAAAGAGTAACCGGCCGTCATTGTGCACAATGGAGAGATTCGGTATTTGAGGACAGATTCGTCAACAGGGTGGGGTAATGGTCAAGGTAGGGCTGTAGACATAGAGGAAAATTGAACGGAAGAAATGCCATCTGCGATGCAAAATAGTAGTAAAAATGTGCAAAAAGAGCAGCCGGTTATCATACTGCACAGTGGAAAAGGATTCAATTTATTATGGAGGCGTAGCTTCCTTGGTAGTGGGGTAGTGGTAAAAGTATGGCGGCAAACATAGAGGTAAATTGAAACAAAAAACGGATTAACGGCAAGATAGCAAAAAAAAATGCAGAACGGAGCAACCCGTTGCCATACTGAACAGTGGAAGAGGATTCAATTTCTGTAGTAGCAGCAACCCTGGTAGTGAGGTAGTGGTAAAAGGTAAAAATAGTGGAAGGTTGCACCACACAGGAGAGCTGAGAAGGAACACTGAGGTAGGAACACTAGACACGTATTGGGAAGAGACCTCTTTCGAAATCACCCTACGTCAGGCAGTCGATGGTAGTCGATGGTAAACAACAGTGGTGGTTTGGAAGAGACCTTTTTCGAAATCACCCTACGTCAGGCAGTCGATGGCAGCATTGGTAAAGAACATTAGTGGACAACTGTCAAGCGTCTTCGTTCGGACAACTGGCAACCGCACCGCAAACTTGGGTGATTAAACCGGCTAGCTAGCCAGTGTACGAATTGTGGGTGGCTAACATCGGACAAAAAACCCTTCCTCTTTTATATATGGGGGGACCATTGTACGAATTGTGGGTGGCTAACATCGGACAAAAAACCCTTCCTCTTTTATATATGGGGGATGAGCCAGAGTGTGCCATTGGTGCTCCCTTGAAGTGTGCGGTGCTAAGATATATCCAGATTAAAGTCAATGGACAAATTTGGTTTATTTACCTAAGTTTGAGGGCGCAAATGATCTCCGCCAGAGAAAGGACGACTGTACTACTGATTCAGATACGTTGATCGTTCATACACTCATAAGAGCTTTCCTCCTTACTGAGGAGTCCCAGGGAAGTTCTATTGTTCTATGGTTTTACAGCCGTATAAGGGTAGGAACGAAACGGATGTAGGAAAGACGACTTTTGAATTTTCGTGAAACCGCAGAAATATGCCCGACCTTAGAAGATGATCTGCTAGCTATCCATTTTTTATGCATCTATTTGCTGGTAATCAAAATTTGCCGCAAGTCTTGTGGAAGGGTGTCCCACCGATATTCTCGTAAAACCACGTACGCCTTCAGCAAACTCCCTCTTTCAAGTCATGTTCTTCGATCCCATTCTAAGGTCGGGCATATTTTTGCGGTTTCACGAAAATTCAAAAGTCGCGTCGCTCGTCGCGTAGACACTAAACGCTCCCTTCCCTAGTTCCGTTTTTCCCTAATTTAAACTTGCGCCGCTGCGCAGCGCGGCACGATGGTCGGCATAGATGTCGACCGGACGGCGCGAAAAATCGACATCTATGGTAATCGTGGTGCCGCGCCGCGTGGCGGCGTAAACTAGGGCTTAAGGCGCCTTTTATACTCCCGCCGCGGCGCGGCGCGTCAATTTGGGGAGCGGCGCGGCGCGTCAATTTGGGGAGCGGCGCGGCCAGTCGCGCCGCGCCCCGAATTTGACGCGCCGCTGCGCGATTGTAGTTAGAAAGGGGAGCGTCAGCGACGCGCGGCCACGAGCTTCTGCGCACTACGGCCCGTGCTCCGGAAACGGTCCATGAGTCATTGAGGGAGCAAAACAGAAAGGATTCGTCTGGCTGATCAGCGCAATGCATCTTGTCAATGCTTGTCGTGGGATTCCTATGGGGAGCGACGAATCCTCTCTTAAGCCTGGAGTCGAAGTCGTTCGCTCAACCTACGGTTGAAACTGGTGAGTGTGGTATTGAGTCGAATCCCCTGCAATGCAGACGGCTTTAAACCACTCTTTATTTTGCGATATGTGCGGGTCCAAAAGTAAAACTGCTGGAACGTACCCATTGTCAAGAATCACTCAAAATGCTTTCTCATATGGCCATTCTGGGGTCACTGTGCACTAAGCATATCTTTGGCGTGGCATATGAAGCTTCGTGAATGTCTACAGATCTCCTACTAGGTTACAGAAAGTACGGGCTAAGGTCGTGGTCACCAATTTCGCCCAAACTCCCTAATCATGCAAACCTAGTAATCGTCTGTAACTTCAAAAAACGATGTCAGACTCGTGATCAGCACCCTAAATAACCCCTCCTCCTTCCCAATAGCAGAAGTTTGGTCGAAACGGTGAAATCTCCCACACTACACCGAGTCTGCCGCGGCTGATCGCGCCGCGCCGCGCCCTTCCCCTCAGCGGCGCGATTCGCCGAATACCGTAACCCAAAATTCCGTCAAGTGTGGTGTTTTGCGGCGGTGGAGTATAGAAGCGATGCGGCGCCGCCTCGCGGCGCGAAAAATCGATAGCCATGCCGACCATCACGTCGCGCCGCGGGGCGGCGCAAGTATAAGGCGCCTTTTATACTCCCGCCGCGGCGCGGCGCGTCGATTTGGAGCGCGGAGCGGCCAGCCGCGTCGCGCTCCGAATCTGACGCGCCGCTGCGCGATTGCGTTTAAAAAGGGGTGCGTCACTGACGCGCGGCCAGGAGCTCCTGCGTAATACTACGGACTGTGCGCCGATGGTGAGGTTCAGCGGAAGAGGGAGAGAGGGCCCGGCGAACAGTACAACGAATGAGCTCGGTGCAAATCCCACAGTTCATTATTATAGGTTCTTAATTGAATTGGGCACGTATAGCGCAGACGGATTAGGTGGCTGCCAGCTTTCGCGTACCCAATACCAGACTCCTGTAGCCGGATTCATGAAGCGGCGGGAGCGGGAGATATGCGGTATCATCTCTAGCCTCTCTTTCCCACCTCGCTCTCTCACCTAGTCGCTTCCCGTGGGAAGCCGGGAACGTTCCCAGGAACGTTCATGAATCCGGCTACTGGTTTGGGTTTCCCGCCTAGGCCAACCGTCGTACGGTCCGTGCGCCATGATGGAGAAGACGGTCCGTGAGTCATTAGAGAACCAAAACAGAAAGGGCAGAAAGGATTCGTCTGGATGATTGGCGCAATGCATCTTGCCAATGTTAATAAAGCGTCGTCTAGTGCCAGCTTTAGGAGGAGATTTGTCGCTCTCCACACAGAAATTGTACCAATTTAATACAATTCAATACAATTTCTGTGTGGAGAGCGACAAATCTCTTCCTAAAGCTGGCACTAGACGACGCTTTATTTTGCAACATGTGTAGGCTCAAAAGTAAAACTGCTGGAAGGTACTCCTCCTCGAGAACAACTCAGGAGTCTCTCTCATGGCCATTCCGGGGTCGTTGTGCACTAAACTTGTCTTTAGCGTAGTAGGTGAAACTTCGTGATGTCTACAGATCTCCATTCCCTGCCTAGATTACGGAAGGTACGGGTGACAAGGTCTCTCACCGGTCACCGATTTCGTCCAAACTCCCTAATCACGCGAACCTACCACATAATTGGCCGCAACTTCAAAAACGGATGTCAGATTCGTGATCAGCACCTTAAATATCCCCCCTGGGAGAAGTTTGGTCGAAAAGGTGAAATCTCCCACTCCACATCGAGCCCGCCGCGGCTGATCGCGCCGCGCCGCGCCCCTCCCTTCAGCGGCGCGATTCGCCGAATACCGTAACCCGAAATTCCGTCAAATGTGGTGTTTTACGGCGGCGGAGTATAAACGCGATGCGGCGCCGCCGGGCGGCGCGAAAAATCGATAGCCATGTCAATCATGACGCCGCGCCGCGCGGCGGCGCAAGTATAAAAGGCGCCTAAAAGGCGCCTAACGCTCCCGTGGCTCTTAATCAGGCGAGTGTGCTTCAGCTGCTTGACTGTGGCAATAGGCAAGGTTCTTCGAACTTTGTTCCTGTCCTTGTTTTATTCTGCCTGTTTTTTCACCATTCTCCCTCCCACCCTTCAACTAGGAATGCTGTTTTGTGCACCCATCCGAGAAATACTATCAGAGCTAGAAGACCATTGCACGGTTGTGGTTTACTATGCATGTTTTTCACTCCTGCCATGATTTTTATGAGAATATCAGGTAAATCACTCCCCCCTTCCGCACTGGACCTGCACCCCAAATTTTGACAATTACTGCTAGCCGATTCTTAAAAAGCTATGGCGGTCATTTATTGTCTTCAGAGCAAATGGCTTCAAATGACTTCAAATGACATTTGCCTACTTCTTGCAACTCACTTCGATTACCATCCTCTCCTTGCTTTCTATTCGAGGTGATAGGATTTCCGGGCTGAGAATAATGAGCGAAGCCGTTTCGGGAGAGTAGACGCTTGGTGACAGTGCACCTGAAGAAATGCTGCGCTTATTACACATTTATTAGGTTTCAGGCACTACAATAATTTACGATTGCTGCTTTCCGTAGTAGGGACGCGTCACTTTTTTTCCAAAACGTGACTAGCAAACACTCGTGAAAATTTTCAGGTTATCATGGTAGTTCCTGGCAAAGTTTGCCTCGCAGTCCTGTACTCATGTTCTGGATGATGTCTACAGCCTAGCGTACATTTGTAAGAAGGGTTTCTATAGACTGCTGCGCTGTTCAGAATTTTGTGAGTGAAGTTAGAGAACTTTGGAAGGATTGCTGCCTAAAATTGAGTGTTTTCAAGGCATGGTGCACAGAGAACTTTTCCGGATGCAGAGCATAACATAAATAGGATCTACTGAACACTGCCGTGCTCTGAGCTATTATATAAGTTAGCGTGATCTCAAATTTTAAGATAAACCTGGCGTTTAAATGGGTCAGCTCCGTTTGTTTATTAGGTTGGTGCATAATTGGGTATATGTCGCGTAGGCGAGCAGCATTGGTAGGTGGGAACGCCTAAACCAATCAGATCGCATTGAATGGGCATGCCATTCAGAGAGAGAGCATGTACAGTTGGTACACTGATGGGCTTGCATGTGTTCGGTCCGTGGTCTGTTTGGTTATTATTGGCTGACGCGCTCCCATCTACCAATGCTGCTCACCTACGCGACATGTACCCGCGAGCACCACCGTCTCCGCCCCTCCAACCGTCTTGCAACCGCAGTTGCCAGCGGCAACTGTGGTTGCAAGTGAGGTGGAACGAGGAAACTTCGGTTGCAAATGAGGTGGAACGGGAACAGTGTGTTGCTGGGCGGTTGGAAGCCCGCAACCCACTGTTGCTATGAAGGTGGCGCGGTTAGTGCGCTCCAATCGCACACGCGCGCGCGGCATGGAAGAATTTTGCGGTTAGCAACAGTGAGTTGCTATCGGAGTGCTGCCCTTTCATCTCTAACTGTGCTCTGTTGTCTGCGCTCTGGCTGAGCCGAAGGCCGCGTCTCTCTTGCTGTCGGGCAGTCTGCGTCTCGTCGGGGGGCACGCGACCGGGCGGGTCTCGCGCTCTGGCCCCCTGCGTCTCCGCGCTTGCGTGCGTCGAGACCGCCTCGCGTGCGCCGAGGGCGAAGCGGTCTCGACGCACGCAATCAATAATTGCGCGGCCAGGCCAGTGCATACTTTCCGGGGACGCCTTTTTTGATGTTTCTGATGTTTCGAACTACTGTTCGCTGGAGCCGCAGCTCCCTCGTTGGCTAGAAGACGTCCTTTTTTATGTTTCGATGTTCGCCGGGTCTACGTAGACCTGCAGAACACGTCAGCAACCGTGCATGGCGAGCCGGAGACGTCCCGAACACGTCGGCAACCGTGCATGGCGAGCCGGAGACGTCCCGAACACGTCGGCAACCGTGCATGGCGAGCCGGAGACGTCCCGAACACGTCGGCAACCGTGCATGGCGAGCCGTAGAGGTGCCGAATTCGTCAGCAACCGTGCATGGCGAGCTGTAGACGTGCCGAACACGTCGGCGGCATCGCCTTCAGCCCTGGGGGTAATCGAGGTCGCTGAACACGAATCTGAAGTCGACCAATCGATATCGAGCGATATTATCGACTTTCCGTGGATGTTGTTTAGGCGGCACGAAACTTCAGCCCTGGGGGTAATCAAGGTCGCTGAACACGAATATGGGGTCGACCAATCGATATCGATCGATAATATCGATTATTTGTGGATGTCGTCGCTAAACACGAATCTGAAGTTCGTTTTTGAACTGTCGATCGCCATCAATCGATATTTGGCAAATAAGCGTTTTTGTGGTTGTCGTCCATTTTTTCGCTTTTTTTCTAAATTGCCCTCATCGACGTAGTTAAGATGTTCTTCCTAAGGAAACTATGACATAGGTGGCAGCTACAATTGATGATGAGAAGTTATTGCCACGGAAAGCCGTCAAGAAGCTGTCAGTGCGGCCGAGAGGCCGCACGGACGGCTGGTTGAGTTTATATTTGAGGACACATTGGGGAATTCTTGAGTATGTCTGCAATATCGCGAAGGAAACTCCATGAGATTTGAAAAGACGTGTACATAAGCTCGCGTAAGCGAGCCCGTGGGCAAAATTTGAATAAAATGGATCAGTGTCAGCAGTGAGCCATTTACCTCTATGAGTACAAACTTGGCATCAGTTCGAAGGACGCTGCCGATTGGACCCAGTTGTGATCTCATGGCGGTCCATCTTCTATACACATTTAAATAATACTTGAAATAGTAGTAATCATGCAGTAATGCTGATTACCTTATATTAAGGGTTGGCTACGCAAGATTGCTCGTTGCGGGAAGATGGCGAAGTCCAAAGGCTCCACTGCATATTTCCATTTAAATGAATAATTTCTCTTATTTCTCCTACGCTCCGGCGTAATCATGCAAATGTGTGCGCGTCGACTGTTTGACTGTAGGGGCGATACGTAAAGTTGATCTAGGAACGCCTGTGACGTATGACCTATTTGTTGGATGTTTTTTCCTTAACACTGGATTTTTTCTTCATCCATGCATTACTCGTCGGCAATATTCATGCATGTAGTGGGCTGGTGCCCGCATCAAGAATGGACGTGACTGTTCTGCGAGGTATTTACATTTTGTGCATAGAAGATGGATCCCCTTGGTATCGCACTCAGCACGCTGCATTTGAGTCGGCCACGACCACCGTCGTGTTGGTTCAACCGCTTCGATGATGGAGACACAGACCTCAAAGGTCAGCCACTTTCTCTTCTCCGTTTTTTTCCACAAAGCTTCAATCTTCTGGGATCTGTTGGGCTCCAATTGCACCGTCAATAACGACGTCTACACAAAACAGCTGTAAAACCTGGTCACGAATCAAAAGAAAAAGACTGAAATGTCTCAAAGTCACCCTCCTTCATAACAACGCGAGATCGCACACAGCGAAGTTAACTTTATAGAGAACAGTGACTGGACGACAGCGCCTCAACCACTGTACAGTCCTAACATGACACCGTCAGACTACTACAGCTTCAGAGCCCTCAACCAGCATCTCAGCAAGAAAAAGTTCGATAATTACGCCCACAAAGAAAATAAGGTAACTCGCTTTTTTACTCTCAGACTCGTTCTTTCCTAAAGAAGGGCATTAAAACTTTGCCCAAGAAATGGCCTACTATTGTCGACACTAACGATAATTACATTGCTGATGGGGTGAATTGTTTTGTTAAAGAAAAATGAAACTTTAAGGTCATGCTCTTTTTTGTACAAAATTTATGCACCGACTCAATAGATAAAAGGAAGAACGCTTATAGTCACTTAGGCGATGTAAACATTTTATGGAGCATCCTGTAAAGCGAAAAAGTAGAAATGTCCTTTTTCATGCTAATGAAACATACCAGGACTAAGGACTTGTAGAAGCAATGCTTGGGGTGACACCACGCGTGGATCAAGGAACCTTGGCGTCAAGATTTCGGCCAGCTGAAATCAGTGGCATGATCATCACAGCGTAGAGGAAGCCACTTTAACAGTGTTTAAAAGTTAATTGAAATGCAGGGAAGGAAGTAGGGGACGAAGAGTTTTTATCTGCTCAATAATATCAGTTGGTAGGAAAGCCTTGACGGGAGCTTTTCGAATGTAAAAAACATCCGGTTTTCGATTGCTATCCATGACCTTCCATGTGGTAGTCGTAGAACATTCTCGAAGCTTCTCTGCAAAAGGTGTATGAGCGCCCATGCCCTATCTTGGGTTTTAGTACAGTGCCAGTTTCACAAGAGCATCTTCGAGCAGTAATCTTCTACAAGTGGCGCCGTGGCACTGTAGCGACGGCAGCGGTCCGAAATATCAACATCGCATTTGGGCAGGACGCCAATACCATCATTACATTCAGCCACATGGTTCGCTCGGTTCGCAGAAGGAGACACGTACTTCGGAGACGCACCTCGGTCGAAACGCCACCAAACAGTGGAAGACTCCGCCGCTCTCGTCGTTGTCAATAAGGATCCGCAGGCTACCACCCGGAGTGTTGCACCAAGACTCGGATGGATGCAATAGACAGTAGTCAGCCGCCTCCAAGCTCTCGGCTACCAAAAAGTGCTGACTCGATGGGTCCGGCATGCTTTGACTGATAGCAAGCGATTCACCAACATATCCAGTCTCTTCTTCTCCGCTCGCCTCGCAAGGAGTTTTTGGAAGACCTGGTTACCGGAGATGAGAGGTGGGTTCTCTACCACTCCAACGCCTACGGTGCCGTTTGAAGGAGAAGAGACGAAGCGAAGTCGAACGCTCATCTCAAGAAGGTTCTTCTATGCTGTTCCTGGGTTCGAAGAGGATGCTGCATTGCGACATACTTCCGCAAGGGCACACCGCCGTCGTTTACACTAGCACGCTCCAGAAAATGGCGAAAGCTGTTTGGGAAAATCATCTGAGACTACTCTCAGTGCATCTTTTTCACGACAACGCCAGTCCCCATGTAACTGAAGTGACCCACCAAAAAATCGAGGAGCTCTCCTGGGAATCGTCACCCATCCGCCATATTCTTCAGACATAGCCCCTCAGATTACCACTTGTTCCGCTCCCGAAACGCTTTCTTGTCTAAGAGAAGTTCCACAGTGTTTGAAGACTTAAGTCAGACGGAGGAAAATAATTGTTTGCCTGACTTGATCGTTCAATGAAGCATAGAAAAACGAGTCGTGCTTCGCAACGTGCCAAAGAGACCTGCTGGAGTAGAGTAGGAAAATTTTAAATTATATTGGGGTGGGAAAATTTTTTCCGACCCTCTTCGTTAACACGTCGTGTAGAAATAAAAGAGGAGATCAACCGCATTTCACGTTTGTACTTGAGCACAAAATTACTGATGAATCAACCATCAATTTCTAACACTCACAAACGCTTCGGGGCTGACCACCCAGGCGTGTATAGCACGTGGAGTCAGCACTTCAACACGAAAGACCGTTGGCGAAAGGGTTCGAGCGAGTAACGCGTTTGGTGAGAGAACGATAGCCACAAAAGCACGCGGTGATAGTGTCTCACCCTGAAATGCACGTTATCTCCATGTCTTTTGTGCATCACGTCCTGCTGTTATTGCTGCTATATGTTTAGGTTTAGCTCCATCTGTTGCATTTGCATAGAGCTAGGGTTTTGAAATAAGAAAAAAGTACAAGCAGAACCGCAAAAGAAAGAAGGAAACGCAATGAATAAATCCAGCGGTGCACTCGGCTAGCAACGAATTTAGATGTGGCCCAGTCGGGGAGGGGGGGGGGGGGGGCGCTTAACTAAACATTGTGCAATGAGTTGGTTCACGGAGCCTTTTGAAGAGGACGAAGTAGGACCAAAAAACAAAGGAACAAACAAGAAACATAGGAGAGCCAAGATTGTAATAACGTCTAAGCTAACAAAGCGTATTCAAACACAGCTGACTTCCGCCTGACATGCTATAACCGGGAGGTTGTCCAGAAAGTGTCTGCAGAAAACTTCGCAATGTTCCAGATTTTTCCTAGAATGTTCTGAAGATTTCAACATAGGTGCTATAAAGACACTATCCTGCTGTATCTGCATAACATATCCAGCTCCGTCTTCCTTGCCTATTTCACTGTACGATGGCCGAACTGTCTACCCATATTATATGACAAGTACTCCTTCACGAGTATGAATCTGGGCACTCCATTGCAGACGCCTATCGAAACTTGTGTCATGTATTCGGCTCTGATGCTCCTTCTGTACGGTCTGTGTATACCTGGTCCGAACGCTTCAAAAGCGGGAACAGGAGTCTCGAAGATAAGCCTCGCTCTGGTCGACCGATAACGATATCTTTGGATGAACTGAGGAAACTGGCGGAGCAGCGTCCGCATGAAGGTGTGCGTTATTTTGCTGCTGCTCTTGTGGTTCCCACGATTAAGGGGAACCTGTCGCCGATGTACAGTGCTCCTTCGCTCCATCTTTGCTACGCCGCCGTCAGCACTCCGCCGACCTTTCCGTGTCAGCCGCCGGGCCACGCGTTACGCAGCCGGTCGTCATGTCAAGACCGCCACGTCGTCGGCCGCCACGCCACCGGGCCTCCATGCCGCAAGGCTCTTTGCCGGCACTTCTGCCTCTTTGCCGGCCCTGCGTGGTCGGCCCGTCCGCCGCCGGCCCGTCCGCTGCCGGCCCGTCCACTGCCGGCCCGTCCGCTGCCGGCCCGTCTGCTGTCGGCCCGTCTGCTGCCGAACCTTCCGCCGCCACCAGCGGCCCTCCGCCGACGCCACGACCGGCCTCTCGTCTCCGCCAGCGGCATCCGGCCGTCGTCAGCAGCCTTCCGCCGCCACCAACGACCTCCCGTCGACCCCGCCCCCCTCCACGACCCTGGGTAACTGGGTCTTGTGGCCGGCAACACGTAGGTCGTCAGAATTGTTTCTTTTTTGATGCTGTGTCGATGTCATTAAAACTGCGAAGGCCTCTAGTCCGCGGTTTGTTATCCAACGTGTGGAACGTGTCTATATTTACTATCCGTCAACTGGGTCAGCAACAATAAGGGTCACGATGCCACTGGGGGACGCCTCAGTGGTATCGTGACTAGTCACTGTGCCGTCTCCCCTTCTAAAAGGTAGGGCCTACCCCGCAGCGCAGAAGAGCTAGCGCGCAAGCGTCAAATAAAAGAGGGGGACGGCACGACATGGTGCATCGAGCTGGACTTCAGTACAGAGAAATCTGTACTGGGGTTTAGTGATCGAACCTCGTCGCGCTAGCAAGGGTACTAGTAATACCGCACGCTGCTGTTGTGGTTAGGAGCTGATGCCGCAGTAGCGCACATACGCTATAACTGGAGCAAATGCCTTCCGTATACCTATGGGTCGTAGTTGTGCACCATGGTCGATCGAGTGGCACGACCAGACGTGGAAACGGCATCGCACCTGTGGCGTTCCCAGGGCATTGCCAGCACCTCTACAACGCACCCCAGCCTCGAGGATAGGATACGCAGAAGCCCACCACAATGGGTCAGGCGCTCCTCAAGCAGCAAGTCGCGATCGCAAGGAAGCATGCAAAGGGATTGGGAGTCCCAACCGCAACTTCGCCCGCCACTTCGCTCTTTGGCTTTAGCTAAAAGGTGTGCGTTATACGTGCACATTAAGCCAATACCGCAGCTCTAGTTATATTCTAGTCTCACTGCAGCCAGTCCACCCTTTGTAATGCACATGTTCACGTTCACGCGTCCACAAATAACATCGCATTTCATGTATCACAGTCTTCAACATTACGAATTGGCCCCACGTGTCTCCGCATTTCGTATACACCTCGGGTAACCTCTGGCCAAGGTCTACCTGGGGCATAAATACAATGCCTCACGCACGCGTTCTTCCTTTTAGATTGGGTAATAGCAGTACCACCTCTCGCAGTAGTCATAATGCCATCAATCCCCACAGTTAAATCCAAAACCACTCAGGCGTGTAACACCTTAAAGGCGGTTCTACAGCGTCGTAAGGACTATCTCGCGGTCGCGGCAGACAGCGGAGCGGACGAGGCATCTCGCGAGTGTTACTTTCGTGGCTCCCATGTGGATGATACAGTGGTATCCTGAGACCATAAAGTTCCGCCACCGCATCAACCTCAGGGACTTCATCCAGCGTTCCATGTTTCACCACACCTAACTCCACCCAAACTTAATGCATTGGACTCTCTTTCCAATCTGGATACTTCTGAGTCCTTGGCCGCACGCAACACCACATCGATTCCTGATCAATCAAATCCGTCGCCAGTTCCAGTAGTGCCAGGAATTCAACCATCCTGACGCGCAAGTCGATGCATAAGTTTATTTGTTCCAGTTAGATTATTACCACGGATCTCCCTCGATAGAGAGCCTTCGGGCTCTCTTGTTAAGAGGGATCTCGGGCCGCTTGTCGTCCCCGGGTGGTGGATAGGGGAATTAAACGCGAACCAAATTCGACCGTGTACTGCCCAGAGACGCAGGTGGGATGCAGGGGATGGACTCCTTGCTCCTGCTGTGTCGGGTCGACGCGTTCCTTTTGCGTGGAAGCGGCATGTTCGTGCACAGTGTACGTGGATGTGTCCGTGACTGTGCGGATTGTAACTGTGTCGGCTCGGCCAAAAGCTTGCACTCGGTAGACTGGGAGTACATCGTAAGGCGATTCGAGGCCGCCTCAAAAGTCTCGCCCCGTCCCTTCGGGCAGTCTGGCTGGCTGCCCGGAGTACCCCGCCCGCACGACAGAGCCTGACTAGCTACCCGTGTTGTATTCCAGTCAAACACAGCAGCACTAAAGGGCCTCATTCCCCTGACCCCGAAAGAGCCCCCATTTCTGCAGCGATGGGAAGGACGAGTACGGAGAGGCTGCTAAAATCTCAGGGCCTAACCAGGCTGCGCAAATTGAGAAGGACTAGGATGACGATCTGTACTTACAACGCCCGCACGCTTGCATCGGAAGCATCCGTCGAGGACCTGATGATGCAAGCCAGGAAGATCAAGTACGACGTCATCGGACTGACCGAGACGAGAAGACACCACCCCCTGCACGCCGCCTACGACTCCGGAGAAGAACTGTTCCTCGGAACATGCGACAGCAGAGGAGTAGGCGGCGTAGGTGTCCTCGTCAACACGCACTTGGCCATGAACATCGATTCGTACGAGTCTCTGACAAGCCGAATCGGACGTCTGCGACTGAAGCGATGTGGTTCCGTGCCAGCTTTGACTGTATTCGTCGCGTACGCCCCAACATCCGACTACGACGACGAAGAGGTCGAAGCCTTCTACGTGGAGCTGGAGAAGTTCTATAAGGAAGATCACACCTTCTACAAGGTGATCGTCGGCGACTTCAACGCCAAAATCGGACCGCGAAGGTCGCCGGAAGAACTTCACATCGGAACCCACGGTTTGGAGTGGAACGAGCAAGGTGAAAGGCTGTCTGAGTTTATCATGTCGACCAAGACCATCCATGGAAACTCGCAGTTCCAGAAGCCTCCCTCCCTACGATGGACCTGGGAATCTCCCGGTGGCCAGTTCCACAACGAGATTGACCACATCATCTTCAACCCCAAATATTGCCTGACCGACGTCTCCGTTGTCCCCAAGTTCTACACGGGATCGGACCACCGCCTCCTTCGCGCAAGGTTCCGCTTTTCGCGTCAAGGAGAGAAGGCCGCGAAGTTCAAGAAGAGGAGTCCCAGAACGACCATCAACTGGGACCTCTACACCTCTCTTGCCGGTCTTTGGGAAGATGCCGTCATGGACAACGTCGACGAGGAATACGACCGTTTCGTGCACCATCTCCACGATAGTGCTAAGGGAGCTGAGAGCTTGAAGACCACCAAGAGACGTCTGTCTCCGGAAACTCTCGAGCTGATACGCCAGCGTGGAGCAGCACGAGCGTCAGGCAACTACCAACTGACGTCCGAGCTTGCGAAGCTATGCAGAGAGGCGATAAAGGAGGATCTTAAGGAGAGAAGGGCGGAAGTGTTGGCTGAAGCTGCAGAGGCAGGGTTGAGCATCCGCAATGCCCGCCGGAACTTCGCCAACTTCAAGACCAAGATGACAGCTCTCCGACGTCCCGACGGAACCGTCACCTCTTCCAGAAGGACCATGGAGAGGGTCATCCACGACTTCTACTCCGATCTCTTCGATAGCCACGTCCACCTGCCCCCATGCCATCTTCCGCAGGATGGATACGTCGTCCCCTCTGTTCTCCCTTCCGAGATCCGACACGCCATCTCGTCGGTGAAGAAACGTACAGCACCCGGTCCCGACAGGATCAGACCCGAACACCTGAAGGACCTTCCGCCTACGCTCATCAACAACCTGGCGCGGCTCTTCACACGTTACCTGTCGGAGTGCAAGGTTCCATCTCAGTGGAAGACCAGCAGAACCGTCTTGCTGTACAAGAAGGGAGACGTGCACGACATTGGCAACTATCGCCCGATCTGCCTGTTGTCCGTAGTCTACAAGCTGTTCACTCGAGTTATCCTGAATAGGATTAGCAGAACGCTGGACGAAGGACAGCCATGCGAGCAAGCAGGATTTCGGAGAGGATTCAGCACGATCGACCACATACACACCATTACGAAGCTCATCGAAGTGACGCGAGAGTACAAGCTGCCGCTGTGCCTTACGTTCATCGACCTGAAGAAGGCATTCGACTCTGTCGAAACTGAAGCGGTCATCGAAGCCCTGCTCACTCAGGGCGTTCCTACTCAGTACATCAGAGTCCTTCGAGAGCTGTACAGTGGATTCACGACCAAGATCTCACCATTCTACAACGACGTCGTCGTCGACGTGAAGAGAGGGGTTCGGCAAGGGGATACCATATCCCCGAAGCTCTTCAGCGCCACTCTCGAAAACGTCATGCGCGAACTAGAATGGGAAGACATGGGAGTGAAAGTCGACGGCCGGCAACTACATCATCTTCGCTTCGCTGACGACATCGTGCTCATAACGCCGAGCATCAGCCAGGCGGAGCGAATGCTGGCCGACTTCGATCGTGTATGTGGGAACGTTGGACTGCAGCTGAATCTTACGAAGACGATGTTCATGAGGAACGGATGGGTTTCTGATGCCCCATTCTCGCTCAACGGAACGAACATCTCCGAATGCTCCAGCTATGTGTATCTGGGTCGCGAAGTCAACATGGCCAACGACCTAGCACCAGAGCTGAGCAGGAGGAAAAGAGCGGCTTGGGGAGCTTTCAAGAGCGTCGAAGAAGTCGCGAAGAAGACGAAGAACGTCCGACTCCGTGCCCACCTATTCGACTCCACTGTTCTTCCTGCCCTAACATACGCCTCAGAGACCTGGGCTATACGAAAGCAGGATGAACACGCGATCAGCGTCGCGCAGCGTGGAATCGAGAGGACGATGCTTGGAGTGAAACGACTCACGCAAGTGAGAGAAGGCCTCCGGAGTTCCGAGCTTCGCCGACGCTCGAAGATCAGAGACGCTGTCGCGTGGGCCAAGTTGTCGAAAATTAGGTGGGCCGGCCACGTAATGCGCTTCGCAGACACCCGCTGGACGAGAGCCATCACCGACTGGATTTCGCGGGATGTCAAAAGAACACCAGGACGCCCACCAACGCGTTGGTCGGACTTCTTCGTGAAAGCCCTGAACGACCGATATGACGCTCTTCGTGTCCCTCGAGCGAGGAGGATCCATTGGACCACTCTGGCACGCGACAGGGACGAATGGAGACGCTGCTGGCGCCCGCTCGAGCAATTCGATGATCAACGGGACGACAGGTGATACAGGTGATAGATTACAACCACATCTTTGTTAGCGTGATAGATTTCTTTCAGTCATGGCAGTCATGGTCGTTCGCTGTCCTGTCGTTGGCAGTTGCAGTCCTGTGGCCCGGAGGGCGCTCTATCGCGCTGAAGCACTTGGGATGGGGCCTAGCATTTCGCGTCGACCCGGGAGTATATCGCTTTTGTCAGACCCACCTCGATTTTCGCTCTCGAACTGAGGCTAAAACCTCAGCAAAATCCCCATACGCACAGGCAAAACTGTGCATCCAAAACGAGCCCCGCATGTTTCTTCAACGTCTTCAAGTCAATTCAACCTCTCGACAACATCGTGACGACTTTCTTCAACGCCAACACTCGTCTCGTCAACCGCTCGACAACATCGTGACAACGACCAGCCCTACCAGCAACTGCTCGCCATGCACTCGACTCGACACGTCTCATTCTCCATATATGTAATTTAGCCTTCGCATTTGTTGTTTAACTCGTAGGCAAACTCAACGCCGCCAGCACCGTCATCCCCCCCCCCCTCAGTCGGTCACATAGGCCATTCTGACGTGCCTCCGGCCTCGCCTGCCGCGCACCGTCAGCCCGTCCCTCACTAGGTAGGGTAGGATTTTTTAACTGACATATTCTTTGTTGTTGTTTTTTTTGCAGTAGTCTAGGTAAGAAACAATACCGTGATTACCCCCAGGCTGCATCTCACACATCTACGACGCGCCGGTCTTCAACATCAACGACATCATCGTGTTCGTCACCGCTGTCGTCCTCAGTGTCGTGGTTCCCACGATTAAGGGGAACCTGTCGCCGATGTACAGTGCTCCTTCGCTCCATCTTTGCTACGTCGCCGTCAGCACTCCGCCGACCTTTCCGTGTCAGCCGCCGGGCCACGTGTTACGCAGCCGGTCGTCACGTCAAGACCGCCACGTCGTCGGCCGCCACGCCACCGGGCCTCCATGCCGCAAGGCTCTTTGCCGGCACTTCTGCCTCTTCGCCGGCCCTGAGTGGACGGCCCGTCCGCTGCCGGCCCGTCCACTGCCGGCCCGTCCGCTGCCAGCCCGTCTGCTGTCGGCCCGTCTGCTGCCGAACCTTCCGCCGCCACCAGCCCCCTCCGCCGCCACGACCGGTCAGCGGCTTTCCGCCGCCACCAGCGGCCCTTCGCCGACGCCGTCAGCCCCCCTCCGCCACCACGACCGGCCTCTCGTCTCCGCCAGCGGCATCCGCCCTCGTCAGCAGCCTTCCGCCGCCACCAACGACCTCCCGTCGACCCCGTCCCCCTCCACGACCCTGGGTAACTGGGTCTTGTGGCCGGCAACACGTAGGTCGTCAGAATTGTTTCTTTTTTGATGCTGTGTCGATGTCATTAAAACTGCGAAGGCCTCTAGTCCGCGGTTTGTTATCCAACGTGTGGAACGTGTCTATATTTATTATCCGTCAACTGGGTCAGCAACAATAAGGGTCACGATGCCTGGGGGACACCTCAGTGGTATCGTGACTAGTCACCGTGCCGTCTCCCCCTTCTCAAAGGTAGGGCCTACCCCGCAGCGCAGAAGAGCTAGCGCGCAAGCGTCAAATAAAAGAGGGGGACGGCACGACAGTGTGCGTTATTTTGCTGCTGCTCTTGGCTATTCCCAATCCACCACAATGGACTGCGATCTCTTGGAATGGTTAAAAAGCTCGGTCAGTGGCTCCCACACGAACTGGCCCACGACAATCGGCAAAGACGTGTGGACATATGCACTCAGCTGCTCTCCTGCAGTCGCAGCTTGAATTGGCTGGACACCATCGTTACAGGAGACGAAATATGGATCGTCTTCGTCAACCACGCTCGTGAACGTGCGTGGTGCCAACGCGATGACGTGCCGAAGTCTTTTGTAAAAAGTGAAATTCATGCCAGGAAAGTCATGCTGAACGTCTAGTGGAAGTTTATGGGATATACCATTTCGAGCTGCTGCCTGACAGCACGACTGTCACTGCCGAGGTCTACGCCACCCAACAGCAGAGACTGGCCGACAAGATGCGCAAGGAACAGCCCAGGCTCGAAAAAGTTCCCCGGCTGCTCGATAACGCGCGCCCATACGTCGCACAGACGACTTCTCAGAAAATTTTGGAATTTGGATGGGAAGTTCTGCCGCATCCACCGTACAGCACAGATCTGGCCCAAGTGACTACCACCTGTTTCGATCACTTCAGCATCATCTGGAGGGGAAGCGTTATGAAGATAAAATCCCCCGGTAAATCTGGTAAATCGTTAATCGTTAAACGCAGGCCCTGCTCGGAATAACGGTCGCTTAATGGAGAAAATGATGCATGACACATTTCTTTTAGCCGACGTTCAGCGGCCCAGCAGCAGCGAAATGTGTTTGTGAGTCCCACGAGATGTGTATGCTGCCTTCGATGAAACCACTTCGTGGTGTAATGGCGTAGAATATTCCCGCCCGGGCAGCAGGAGCTGCGGGTTCGAGTCGCGCTTGGCGCTAGAGTCTTGATCTCAGTAAAATACCGTTGTAACAGCTTACATCCTCGATACCAGCCACTTGAGTTCCAACGAAAATAAATTGGTCAGTACAAACATACCAACAGGAATCTCGGGTACAGGATTTCCGTGAGAAAAAGTTGTGGCGACAGTGTGGCGACTTCTAGCGCGGCACCCGTACCAATCAGATTTGTAAAGACAATTGGTGATAGCGTGATAAATGTGATGCCTCCGAGCTCCACACCGTGGACCTGTCTACGTCTTCGTCTAGACTCTGAAGCAGTCGAACAGTTTCTGATGAGCCCCTCCTAGACGATGAGACTTCCGCCTTACCTTTATTGGCTAGCCATGATGGATCCTCGTCTAGAGCAGCCAACGCCCGAATATCCTGTTCAAGTCGTGAAATCTTCTCCTCCTTCGACAATGCGCCCAACTCAGTGATGTTAAGTGCGTAGAGGTCTTGTTCTAGAACACAAAATGTCAGATCTCATGCAATTCTTCTGGATTTTCCAAAGGAGCACCTTGCCGATCGTATATTAATGCTAGCTGCTTTTCGTTCATGAAAGCATATCCGTTTCGCTTATAGTCTAGTCGCTGCTCGTCATCGAAAGTTGCGTGGGCCCTGAATAGAGGACTTCTAAAAGCCTACGCATATTTTTGCGGCAACGCGCTATGCCTGTCATTAGACACAGGCCCCTGTTATACTCCCGCGGGAGCATCCGCGGGACGTCCGCAGATGGAAGGTGCACCGCGGACGGTCGTCGTCGTCCCGGGGCGGTTAGCGTCGCATTGGAGCGCGTTTCCCGCGCCGAACTTCGCGGGACGACAGTCTTCCGCGGTGCACTGCACCGCGGACAGCTGCCCTCCCGCGGGCGGGAAGTATAAAGCCCCTTTCATACTCGTGGCGGCGGCGGCGGCGGCGGCGGCCCAATGGTTTAGCATAGGAAGGCGGCGGCGATGACGTGCCCGAGCGGCGGCCACGGCGGTGGAGGGGTTTTCATACTGGCAGCGGCGACGTCGCCGCGGCCACGCCCCGCCACGCCCCTGGCGGCGCCGCCGCCGGGGCCGCTGCCCGAGATGGCTGGGGCCATTTCTTCAGCGGCAGGTGGAGGGGCGGTGTCCGTTCTCGCCGCCTAGGGGCGGCCGCCGCCACCCCTAGGCGGCGAGAACGGACACCGCCCCTCCACCTGCCGTTGAAGCGGCGGCGGCGGCCGCCGCCGCCCCTCGGACGAGTATGAGAGGGGCTTAACAGCCCCGTCGTCGTCTGTCGGCGGCGATCCGCGGACGGCGGGCGTGGCGGGCCGCGACGAGTGGCCCGGCGCGGGGTCCCGACGCGATTTCCGCCCATCCTCGGAAGCTCTCGCGGGAGTATAACAGGGACCATAGGGTTGGAACGCAAAGGTCGAGTCAGCACACTTCTACGGCACGATTTTGTGCGGTTTCACATCATTATCATTTCAACAGTATCAGCATTATTCATGATTCACATCATTATTGCCGCCACTGATTTTCTGCCGATTTGCCACCTCAGCGCTCTGCCTGGGCTCTAGCCGACCGGGCAGGGATCGGCTAAAGCGCAGACAGAAGGATGAAAATTGAATAGCAGTAGGTCTCGACCAGAAAGAGCATGTGCCTGAGCAGCGCGCTCCACGAGTTTTGCCGCCCGCCGCATTGCCGCAAGTGTGCGAAGGCCATAAGGCAAACAGGCTGATTACGATCTAAGTGGGATGAGCTTATTGAAACCCAAAATGGCGTCAAATCTAACCAGGGAGGAAGGGTTTCAGGCGTAGGTCTGAACGGGGGAAACGGATAGTACTGCAAGAATCTCCACCGTTCGTATAGTGAAAAACATGTTTCGTTTTTGCTGAGTCCTTGAACTAAAAGAGTTACGGGCACTCGAAGGAGGGGTACAGTAGCGCACCGTCAGCACGTGCCCACGCGCGCGCGCGCTATTGTGTGTGAGCGGCGAAAGCCTCTGCGGCAAGTGAGTTGGAGGCTCTGCGGGTTGCGGGGCTGCTTCGAAGGTGCTAGACCAGATGTTCGACTCCCGTGATATGCACTATTTTGCATTTTTTCATAACGGCTGCCTCCTTCACAAATTTGCTTCCTACACATCTCCTACGCAATTATTGCACTCTAAATTGTCAAAAAGGTCAGATTCGTGATGAACAGCCCAGATTGGTGATTAACATCCCATGACCTCGACAGCCCTAGTCACCTGTAACCTGCCGTAATCAGCCGGAATTTCAAAAACGAATGTCAGATACGTGATCAGCACCCCAAATAACCCCCTCCCCCCCCCCCCCCCGAAAGAAGTTTGAGCGAAAAACTTTTTTCGACCTCTCCTCGGCCTCTGGAGACGTGAAAGTACAATAGTGCCTCGATGGCGAAATCAGCTTACTTCCTACGCGTCTCCTACGCATTTATTTCACACTAAATTCTCAAATAAGGGTTTACTTCGAGCTGTGCTTCACTCACGTCTCTCACTTTTTGTATTATACAACGTATTGTGTTTTTCAGCGAATGTTAAACAGTGACTTCACAGAAGGTAAGGGTTACAGAAGGTGCGGGATGACCAGCCCTGTCGAGGTCATAATCACCGATTTTGCCCAAGCTTCTCCCAAGTGGGTTACTTGGAGTGCTGATCACGATTCTGACATCGCTTTTTCATATTACGCTGAAGTACGGCATGTTAAAGTAGGTACGGGTGACTGGGGCTGTCGAGGTCATAAGGTGTTAATCACGAATCTGGGGTGTTGATCACGAATCTGACCCTTTTGACAATTTAGAGCGAAATAAATGTGTAGGAGATGTGTTGGGAGCAAATTGGTGAAGAAGCAGCCGTTATGAAAAATGCAAAAATAGGCATATCACGGGAGTCGGAAACCTGGTCTAGCACCTTCGAAGCAGCCCCGCAACCTGCTGAGCCTCCAACTCGCTGCCGCAGCGCCTTTCGCCGCGTCACACACAATAGCGCGCGAACGCGAAGCACGTGCTGACGGTGCGCTACTGTACCCCTCCTTCGAGGGCCCGTAGCTCTTTTGGTTCAAGGACTCAGCAAAAACGAAACGTGTTTCTCTACCATATGAGGGTTGGAGGTGCTCGCAGTACCATCCAGTTCATGACCTACGCCTGAGACCCTTCCCTGGTAAGCACCAGCTTTGTGAACGGCTACTGCTAACTCTCCTACCGCTTCCATTGACTGTTCTTTCGTGAAAGCTCCTCGACGAGGGGTAGCTTGACATTCTTCGTTTCTTCTATTTCGGGCTTCATTCGATCAACGAATTGCTGCAAAATAAAGTAAATGGTGTTGTTTAGAAAGGCTCCTCGAGTCGAACTAAAGGACTGATTTTCCCACTATACATTGGATCAGAATGAATCATTTTCGGATGTCCACTCGGATATATCCAATCCGAGTCATCCAAGAACACTAGGAAATGCGATGATTCGGACAAAATCGGATATGAATCTGATGTCGTCTCCAGATTCTGCACTCGAGGTCGAAACCGGACACGTTAGATGACATCATCTTCGGAGCGGATTTCCTGATGCACTCAAAATTTTCGACCGATTACTATGCTGCAGTTACTTGCGATATTTAGACCTGATAGCCTCAGTCACCAGCAAACGAGTTCTTGTTTTCAGCCTCCAGACATTTTGACTGTTGTGTTCAATTTTACGTTACCGAAAAATGGCAGATTGAGCGAAATGCAGAGAATCTCACGACTAAGAATGTGAATGTCCCGAAATTTACTGAATTGTTTTTCCATCACCGTTCTCTGGGGTTACACTGCTTTTTCTGAAGAAAAAAATATGCATATTCCTGACTCCAATTCCCGCTTGAAGGGTTTAGACAATCAGTTGGCCTGATCAAGGCAATTTGAAAATGACAGCGATGTGGTATCATCATGTACTTATAATAACGCTCTAAGCGATGAGTCATACTATCGATCAGCGCCGTCGCAAAATTAGTCATGAAATAGGGGGAAAACGAGGGGGGGGGGGAATAGGGGGAAAACGAGTGGAAAATTACGGCGCGAAAATAGCTAAAAATATCCAGACGTCTTCTACCTGCCTGGACACTTGAGCCCTGGGGCAATCGAGGTCGCTGAACACGAATCTAAAGTTCATTTTTGAAGTATCGAACGCCATCAATCGATATTGATCGAATTACGGGTCGCGAAAATAGCGGAAAATACCCAGACGTCTTCTACCTGCCTGGAAACTTTAGCCTTGGGTCAGTCCAGATCGCAGAGCACGAATCTGAGGTTCGCTTCTAAAATATCGGTCGCCATTAATCTATATTGACCAAATAAACGATTTTTTGTGGATGTCGTTCGGGAGGTCCGAAACTTTGGGGTAGTCGAGGTCGCCGAACACGAATCTGAAGTTCGCTTTTGTTGTATCGATCACCATCAATCGATATTGATCAAATTATAATTTTTTTGTGGATCACGTTGTCGCTTCTGCTGGTGAAAATAGAGGAAAATATCGAGACGTCGTGACTGCGAATCCAGAAATAGTGGTAGTGCAGTGTTAGTAATATGGGACCAAACCAGAGAAGTGTGGAAAGTGATTTTTATTATTATTATTTATTACATGAATAACATCATGTCAAACAATGCAACCCTGTGAATAACGAGCACAAAATATACTAACATTATTGAAAAGAAGAAGAGAAAGTAACTACAAAGGAAACGAACAGCCGAAAATAAATGCAATGTATTATGCTGCTAAAATTGCAGACAAAACTTTACGTCGGACCGAGGTATCTATCCAAAGAGGCCTTGAATACGTCAAACTGCTGGGGAGCTGATGCTTTTTCGAAATTTTAAGAAATGAGGTCCCAGCCCTAACAGTGAAAAAGTGGTACCTACAATTAAGCCTGGCCTTAGGAAAGCTAATTTTTCGCGAGCCTCCTCTAGTAACAGACCTTCTCAGTACGCAAAACATATCCAGGGGAAGGTCACATTTGCCGTGCAGGATTTTATGGAACAAGATCAGGTCATGCTTTTTCCTTCTATAAGCTAAAGTCTCGAGACAAAAATTGGAATTTCTTTCATGAGACGATGGGATCCTGTTATATGCAAAACCGATGGCTCGAATCATGAGTTTTCTTGTGAAACTGTTTTGAACGCTTTCGAGTTTAGATACAAATTTCTTCTTGAACGGATTGAAGATCACCGTCCCATATTCCAATAAGGGTCTCACGTAGGTTTTATATGCTCTCAAATAAGTTATCGTATTCCTAGTTGTTAAAGCTCTGAATAGATTGTACACAATCCTACTCGCTGCATTGGCAATTCTTTCACAATGTAGGTCAAAGCTAAGGTCCTTTGTTATAAGGAAACCAAGATCTAGTATTTGGTCTACTTCCTCTATAAGAATGCCATCCACGCTGTAACTGAAAGAAAGATTATTGCCACCTAAGTGAACAAGTTTCCACTGAGTAGCCCAGTGATCGACCACATTAAGTGCATTTTGTAGGGCCGCACGATCATCCGCGGAGCGGACAGAGTTGAATATTTTAAGATCGTCGGCAAAAGCACAGCATTTGACACCGTTACTAATAATTAAGTAAGGCAGGTCATACGTATAGATGTTAAACAATAAAGGGGATAATACGCTGCCCTGTGGTACACCACTGGATGCATGCCTGACAGTGGAGAAGCAGGAATTGACACGTACTTTAAAGGTCCGATCACAAAGAAAGGATTGTAACCAAGCCACTATCCGTGGATGGATACCAATTGCTTTCAACCTATGGACTAATCTCGCATGCGAGACTCTATCGAAAGCTTTCGAAAAGTCTAGATATATTACATCTACCGGGTTCCCTCCTTCTAGAGACAGAGTCCATTCGTTCAAGGCCTGCAGCATAGCAGTTACCGTCGATCTTCCCTTCTGGAACCCGTGTTGATATGGAGACAGAATAGAATGTTCTCGAAGATGAGTTTCTATCCGGTTTTTGAGGATCTTTTCGAATATCCTTGCAAAGATTGAAGTCAAACTAATAGGACGGTAGCTGTGGGGAGAGTTAGCTGGGGTTTTTTTTGGTATCGGAATGACGAAAGCAGTTCTCCACCTAGAAGGGACTTCGGCTCTGGTGAAACTTAAGTTAAAGATAAATTCCAGTGGTCTTGCCAGAACTGGGGCCACCTCCTTCAAAAAGAGCGAGGGAATTCCGTCAGGCGTAACGCTGCAAGAGTTAGGCCACTTTGATAACAAAGAAAGAATTTCATCTGCATGGAACCACACAGAGTCATCCATTACAGGATACAGTGGGTGACCAGACAATTGATCTAGACTATCTTGATTATCAGAGCCTCGGCTGTAAACTTGTGCAAAGATATCTGCAAATACTTCTGCCTTGTCATCATCCCTTACAATTAGTGCGCCAGAATCGGACTGAATAGTACCTATCTTCGAGTTGCGTTTAAGTTTGGTGTTCAACAGCTTGTAGAATGCAAGCTTACTCCTCGAGTTAATGATCTTATTCTCTCTGTGACTATTATACTTCCGCAGCCTCTTTTCGAACGCGTTGCTAATACTGTAAAACGCATCCCAGTCTCCTCGACTATTAGACTTAACTGCAATATTCCAGGACTTAGAGCGCTTTGAGAATAGCGTTTGTAAATAAGGTGGAAGATATCTTTGTTGTAGTTGTACTTTTACAAGTGGGACAAATAGTTCTATGCAGTGGTTCAGAATGGCGATCAACAACTCATACATCGCGTCAACAGTAGAGACAGTTGCAAAGGATCCGTACCAGTCTACATTCTGCAAATAATCCTTGATTGCCTGGTAGTTGGCGAATTTGAAGTTTCTTCTAAAAATGAACTTAGGATTGTCATTGCGCATGCTTAAAGAGAACCTGACGGTAGAATGATCGGAAGAACCCAATGGACTTTCAACCTTTACTCGGTTAACAATAGCAGGCTCAGTGGTAAGAACAAGGTCCAAAATGTGTGACCCATGTGTCTCCCTGCGTACGAGTTGATGAAGACTGTAAGTGGCACAAAACTGAGTGAAGGTTTTAGAGAAAGAAGAGCTGGCAGTCGGACCAGGGAGGGCGATCCAATCTATGTCCGGGAGATTAGAATCACCAGTAATAATAGTTTCCTGTTCACAAGAAATAATATCGCTCAGAGCTTTGATCAGCTTGTCAGCAGAAGAAGATGGACATGAGGGTGCTTTATAAACAACGACAAAGCGAACAGCATTAAGATAAGGAAAGAGGTCGCAACAGAGCAACTCATAACTATTTGGTACTGATTCTTTGAAAACAACGCATGGGGAAAGGGTGTTGCTAATTAATAGAGCTACACCACCTCCCTTTTTCCGAGGACGATCGCACCTAATGAATTCGTACTGAGAAAGAAGGTCACCTAAAAGAGGCTCGCTTTCGATGGAAGCTTTCAACCACGTTTCCGTTAACGCAATCACATCAAGATTGTATTTTTTCAACAAAAATAAAAGAGATAATTTGTTCTTAACTAGTGATCGAATATTAGAGACAAGGCTTTTCAGTCCAGAAACCACAGTCCGACGAGAATTCAGTCGTTTAATTGATTACCGGAAGCAAGAGAAACATCCTGAGTTGAAGAAGGCGCCACAACTGGAGGATCATTACATGATTGCACTGGTCTGCTACCAGGACCATGAACATTGCAGTTTTGCGAATGTACAGTGCTGCGGCGAGCCTCACGCTCACGCTTAAGCCTGTCCCTTTCCTCTTTAGGAAGGGACGGCCTGATGTAGAGGCCTTTAGCCTTAAAAAAACGAAGGTGTGGTGCTCGACACAGCATTTGTTTTGCAAAAAACGACGCATGAAGAACTACTTTTAACAACCTGGGATAGCTTTGATTGAAACGGCCCATGCGATAGGCACAAACGATCGAACAATCAATATTCAGAAAATCCATGATCTCACGTAGGCAATTGAAGTCGTGTACAACTCGTATCGATGCTAAGTCTGCTCTGCTTTCTGGAATTCCGGCGATAATCAAGGAGCGAGCCTGCTCAACGTCCTCATACGTCCGTGAGGCTGGAGGGTCGACAGCAGGCGAAACCATCGACGGGGCAGGTGGGTCATCGCGCGTCGGGGTGGTCTGTGAATTGTCGCCTTGCGAAGACTTTAACTTGGTGTTCTCGGCACGTAAGTATGTGACTTCCTCGTGCAACTCACGGTACAAGTCGCTGAGACGTTTTCGTTCCTCGACCAGGAATAAAACGACACTCCGCAGGTAACCGGGGACAGAATTGTCGTTGACCAACGCATTCAATGGCGTATCGATGTCGACAGAAGCGGACGGCGAACCAGAAGAGTCAATCAGCGGTCTTTTAGCAGGCAGCTTTCGACGGTGCGCATTAGGAGCAGCTAAAGGTGTCTCCATATCGGCAGCGGAATAGGTAGACGAATAGGTAGACGATGAGCTGACGAGGGAGCTGTCGAAGATCAGCGAAGGAACGCCGCCGCTCGCCGTGACGGACAGGCCGAGAATGAGAATGATAATACTGTGCCGGACGAATGAGATTTTCGTCCGGCACAGTGTTAGGAGCGGTGGGAATCTTCCGCTCTGACAAAAAGGCTATTCAACGTGTGATCAAAATCGAGCAGACGTTCAGTACTTATCGAAAATGTCGATTTTTGCCTGAGGTTGACCGTTTGGGGACGAGGAGTGAAGGTGTCTGTAGTCAACGTGGCGCTAGAGGGAAGTGGGGACCGTGCGTTGGCACATCAGGAGGGTTGTCATCGAAGAACTTAAGGCACGAAGTCACTGATTGGCACAAGCATCGGCATCACTCAACCGTCTGGAGATGATGCCGATGTTGAGCGTAGTGGTGGGGGAAGGGGTCTGGATGGCTTCGTACCGCAAAACTACTCTACTGAAGTCAGGTTCGTCAGTCGCTTGCTGGCCGGTAACGGTGAAACGTACCGCCAAACCTGATGCCAGTGAATCTCGGTATCTGAGCTTTGGCGGTACTTTTCACCGTTACCGGCCCGTAGGCGGTTGATAAATGGCCTGGCCCCTGAGCTTAAGGAAGGTAGAGCAAGGATGGAACATAATAAGCTGCATAAGCAGAGCAGCTTACTTGATGTGAATGCCCTCAGCTTAGTGATACTGCAACGTCGCGCGAAGCGCGCAAGTGCGAGGCGCGCCAATAGGCGTGACGGAGCACTTGTTAGTATATTGTTAGTATATAGAACAAGGTGACTTCTAAAACGTGAAATTATTGTCATCAGTGAAGATTGAAAAGCTGTAGAATTGGTATAACTAACAGAGGAGACAGTATTTCGAGCAGAAGCTGACTCTATTACATTTTCAGCAGAAGCACAGATTTTATTCGGAAGCATACATTTGGAGAACAGCTGCTCTCCGATTCTTCAACAATTTGGGAGTCTCAAAATCATGGAAACAAAATAAATGTCACCCAAATCGTCCAATGACCCAACGATTTTAATTTAGATCCAATGTATAGCGCCTACAAATAGCATGCTTGTTCGAGGAATCGTTTTGTAAAGAAATAGAAGACAAAACCTGAAGAACTTTGCCAGCGCCACTGACGTGCAATATAACATTTAAGAGTAGCTGCTGATAACTTGCGTCGGATGTGACTATCTGTGAAGAGCTTATTTAGTCACACAACTCAGGCGAACTGGAAAACCTACATGAAACAGTTCCGGTAAGGAAAAGTAGCCATCCTTCTGAAAGCTGAACATTGTTGGAGAGAGCAGTCGGTGTCTTGTAGAGTTCGACTTTTTTTCGGGAAACAGTGAGAAAAACCGTGGCGACATCAGTGACAATTTGTCAGATGATACTTGTGCCTGCAAGAAACATCTTTTCAAGGTAAAAGCACCGCCAAGCTAATGGTTGTCCAATTGGTTTAAACACAAATATCTTTGCAGAGCATCTCACCACCAATACAATTCGCGACTATAGTGAAGAACAGAAGCTCTAATAACTTACAACAAATGAATTCACACTACTTAGTACTTCTTCCATAGCTGAGACCGCGTCATTCTTTAAGACAGGAGTTCGACTGTCAATCCCGAGTGCTAACTCATCGAGCAATCTGAAAACATGTTTTCTTTGACAATATTTTCCATGAAGAAAAAGCCTTCGGCAGTTTCATAAGTAAATTATCTATTTCTATGGTTTATAGTAGGTGTTGTTCCTATGGTACAGGTAGTCTATGTCACAGAAGTTCGCAAACACATTTGCAGTTTCTTCACGAATCTCCGCAATTTTGAGCTGAATAAAACATAGGTTTTTGTCGTGACTCTCGCCACGACTCTTCAAGGACACTGTGGCGCTCACGGCACATGGGTCTCAACACGAAAGGCGTATGGTAGCGCCCACTCGGCGACGCACTATGAATGACTTCCCGCGGGCAGGCGGCAGTGTTCTCATCGCCGTCACCGCAAACGGTCAGTTCGCCTCCCTGCGCCTCTGCGGTCGGTTTCAGGCGAGCATGCCTACCGCCACGCGGACATCGAGTTCTACAACTGCGCAGAACTATGGACTCTAACAGGACAGCAGCGCAGGATCGAGGAGGTGGTGGTACGCAGTGCAGAGCCTGGCCGCCGAACTCCGGCTGATGAGTATAAGCCGAGTCAGACCTGCGGCTTAGGCCTATGTTATACTTCGGCCGCTGCGACACGTCAGCGACGGGCCGACGGCCGACGTCGGCCAACGCTGACGTCACCAGCGACGTCGCCGACGTCGCCACAGACGCGTGGTCGACGTCGGCGACGTCGTCAACAGATTCTGTGGCGGCGTCGGGGACGTCGTTGACAGGAGAGCATCGGAGCGCATTTTTAGCATCGGAGCGCGCTTTCAATGTCATCATTTGGCCACCAGTCTGCCGATTGCATACATTTTGTGCTTTTCTTAATCTTCAAAATGATTTTTTATTCTTAATTTTTCTTAATGTTTCAAGACTTGATGATGATTTGTTGTTCTGTATGTACTCTTTAAGAAATGCAAATTTAGCAGACGCGATTGCATAATTGGGCGATAGAATATCTGAATAGAATAAAATGTGATTTGTCTAAGGTAGAGCATAATTGGAAATCTTGTAGTGTGCGAGGAAAGGAAGATTGTGAGCGCGAATATGTAACCTATTTAAGTATCAAGTGATGAAGAGCCAAGATGATTACGGCGCGATAGGTGCTAAACATCGTCAAAATGATGGACGACATTGAGAGAAAGTAAGCAAACGAGGCGCCTTCTTGATGTGCGGTTATGAAACTCATGTCGATTCAAAGTAGGCATGAACTATATTTTGAAGCGAACTCTATTTCTTCTAGACTAACCCAATCCAAATGGTACTGGACCACTTAGGAGTCTGACGCGACCGTTGTTTTTTTTCACACTATTGGCTGGATGCCGCAAGATGGGCGTTTTTGCACTTTCGATTTCGTAATTCGAGGTCCGCCGAGGATGTTGACAGTGCCGGGAACGAAGAACCCACCCACAAACAAAATACTCCCTCTGAGCGCATTTTCTCCCAGCCTTGAATGAGGCCGGCGACGGCCCGTCGCCGTGCACAGCGCGGCGACCGACCCACGGACGACGTCGGTGGCGACGTCTGTGGCGACGTCGGTGGCGACGTCGGTGACGTCGGTGACGTCGCCACAGACGTCAGCGTCGCCGAAGTATAACATAGGCCTTACACTTGGGGACACCCGTAGGTATCCGAGCAGGGCTCAGCCTACTAACCCATAGCGTTTTGTCTTCTTCTACTTTGGTGTTGTGTATAAGAGGTGTCAATATTCGTTCCACACGATATCCCTTCGCCTCCTTTTGAGCGTTCCGGCACCTCACGGAGACCCACCTGGAGCCCTGGTACATTGGATGTTTGTTGTTTTGTTAATTGTTTTTTATACACCAAATTTGTTCAAAGCCATGGCGGATCTTGTTATTGCAG
Source organism: Heligmosomoides polygyrus polygyrus (assembly GCA_947396885.1). Lineage (NCBI taxonomy): Eukaryota > Metazoa > Nematoda > Chromadorea > Rhabditida > Heligmosomidae > Heligmosomoides > Heligmosomoides polygyrus. The sequence goes on from OX377202.1 coordinate 86,062,680, forward strand.
ATATTCTGCCTTTGGTAATACCAAATTTCCGGTACACCACGAGAAGATCTAATTCTGCACTCGTTCAGTGACTTTTCGCTTTATTGGAAAGCTAAAATAAACACCTGGGCAAACGTGCTGAAGGAGACCTTTGAGGGTTCAGGTTCAGCAAAAAGGGTTTATTCATAAATATATTTCGAACAGCTAGTTCAGTTTCGTCCGATAACGAACAAAATAGTTCTCTCGGAAAATGGCAGCTGACATTGCCAACGCAAACCACCAATGCAGCATTGGCATAAGGGGCGTAAGCTGCAAGCCATTGCTTTGGCCCGTCGTGAGGAAGAGTGCGGTAAATTACCCTTTTCCGTGCCTTTCATATCGGACAATGTGGGTGAGGAGATACGAATGTGTCTGCGCACAGCTGATCTCCAAGACATGGTGAGGGTCATTGATGTCTCTCCCAGGTCCTTGGTGGGCAGCTTGTTCGGAGCCACATCTACGACAGGACCTGCTCAACTTCATCCTGCGTAATGGGAACGGGGGGGGGGGGGAGATTATGTATATGGCCCCTGGTGTGGTTTACCTTATGTCATGCAATGAATGTGAGGAGAAGTAGATATGGGAAACGGGCAGACCCCTATGTGTAAGGATTAAAAAGCATTTGGAAAAGGCAACGCCCTGACTTCTTGGGTGGAACACAGAGTCCGCTGCCATGCAAGCGTGATGCTGCTGGTGTCCACGTCCATCTTAGCCAGAAAAAGTGACATCTCGGCACGCAGGACACTCGAAGAGCTCTGGATGACAGCTAGGAATCATGGGGTCAATTGGAAGGAAGAGCACCTAACAGTAACCCAGGAACTAGCGCCCTTCTTAGATCTCTGCTGGTTTCGATCTACTTGATCTGACCTCTCGAGGTATTTAAGTCGGGTGGTCCCAAGCTGAAGCTCATTCACCCTCGGTACTTTCAGCTACGGGTGGTCCTGACGGCATCCACCTTTCAGGTCAGTTGTCCCTGGCAACTCCCATCTCTGATCCTGTCTCCATTTGCTCTAAAAATATCACACTGTAGGATGAAATGACGTTTCGGCGAATGCCGTTGTGAATAGTTCCAACTTTTCCAGGTTCCGAAGAAGGTAAAACTGCCGAAACATCAGCCGAATAAAGCCGTCAACAATCTTGGTCGATCGCTTATCAAGAACACATCATAATTTGTTTCGATCCTTATTGACGAACCAAAGTCATTTTTCCCACGTTTGCTCAGTCCCAGAGCTGCTGTTATGGAGGTTGCGCGTCCAAATTCTCCTGCTGAATGATAAAAGCACGTGGTCGTTTTTTTGCAGTTGATCTCTCTTGTTTGCTAGTACTTCGTTGACTTTCGTGTAAGACTTTGTCGATGGACTTGGACGTTCAATTTTGTGGATGTTCTGTCTCAGTTAAGCCCTTGAAGAAGGCGATTTTGCCAAAATGTCTGCCAATAAACGGATTCACCAATTTCGTGTGGCTAATCAACCTCAACAAGCGATAAAAGCATGGCTCAAATGGGTAGTCCATGAAACATAACTTATTTATGAAGATCAATGAACGCGAGAGCTTCTGTTACAACTTTCACCGAGCTTCAATGGTGTTATAAATCGGGTGTAAAAAAACCAACTTACTTTCTGTTGTCCTCATTCATCTCCGCGAAAAACTCATTGCATTTCTCAACACGACGAAAATGATCGCGAATGATTCGAAGGTTTTTGATGTGTGACGGCATCCTTATGCCAGCTGGAATTCCTTGTCGGTTAGCACCGTATATGTGCAGAATAGAAATAAGCAAAGTAGGAATACTCACATAACAGTTCTTTCAGGAATTTTGATACTATCCCCTTCATGTTCGGAGCGGAACGTAATTGAGGAATTGTATCTGCAACCGTTTATTGTAGCTCATCGTAATTCCTCTACTTTAGAAAAATGTTAAGTAGGGAGCCGAAATCGTCAATAATCCAGCATTCAAATTCAAATTCACTCAAATTAGCCCACAGTTTTGCGCGAACTTGAAATGCTGTATATCATTGACAATTAACGAACAGAAACGTCCCTGTTAGGATACGAAGTCAAGTGATACGCAAAATCAACAACAACGACCGTTTTTTGTTTTTGCTTCGTGCTCTTCCCTACCTTCCTTTGCTCACTAAATCGATTACATTTTCCAATAGTTCTCCAGCAGTACACTCGCAATGGCTTTCTAGACGAGTGAGATTGGAGGTTGCGAAGCAACTTACCAATGGTTGGATTCGTATCATTCATCACAGCATTGTCAGGATTTCCCGTGAAGTTTCGATGTTCCTGCGCAACATCAGGTAATTCGGCGGCGACAGTTCCCGCAAGCTTCCTTTTCTTGTGCAGTTGTTCTTTATAGTAGGGCGTCTTTTTCCGCCTTGAATACTTATTAGTGATCAAAGAGCTGATACCGTGGACGGCAGAGGACTGCTTCCGGAATTGCGTCGCTTCTGTCCTCAACTCGTTGTTACCATAGCGTATTGGGGCCATGTGATCTGTTAAGAAACCATATTTTAGCCAAATGGTAAATAAACATCAACAGATACCGTTTTTCACTCTTTTGTTCATGCTCTTCTTTACCTGGGATGATCTACGGCTCGTCAGTAAAAGTTGCAAAAGGAAAAGTTTTTTTGAGAACCTTATTCTGACTAGTTTTCTAGTGATGTAGATATAAAGGTGATAAAGCAACGCACCATTTGCAGATTTTGCCTCGTTTATTGCATTCTTGGTGGCATCTTTCGTGGTGTTTCGATATTTCGTGGCAACTTCAGATAAATCGGCGTATGCAGCTCCTTCGCCCATCTTCTTGCGCAATTGCTCACTATGATGTGATCTTTTTCTCCTACTCGCAGGTTTGCCAGTGACGAAAGCGCTGGAGCCGTGAAACGGGACCACGGGTGACAGTTTCATTGTTTCTTCCATTAGATCGCTTCTGCCATAGTGTGGTGCGGCCATGTGATCTGATGAAAAACATATCTTAGCCAAATGGCACTTAAACACCAACAACTACTGTTTTGAGTTTTTCTTCAAGTTCTTCTCTACCTTTATTAACCATCGCCTGATCAATAGAGGTGTCAACAGAACGACTGTTTTTCGGAACATCGTATTCTTATTGATTTTCTAAGCAACAGGACTGAAGGTTGCGAAGCAACTCACCAATGGTGGAACTTGTCCCATTTACCACAGTGTCGATGGTAATTTTCGCGAAGCCTCGATGTTTCTCCGCAGCATCAGATAATTCGCCGTCATCAGCTCTTTTAGGCTTCTTTTTCTTGTGCAGCTGCTCTTTATTGTGAAACGTCTTTTTACGTCTTGCAGCCTTCTCAATGATGAAAGATCTGGTGCCGGGAACAGCGGAGGACAGCTTCGTCGGGAGAAGCGTCGTTCCTGTCGTTAGATCGTTGTTACCATAGGCCTATGTTATACTTCGGCGACGCGTCGCCGACGCTGACGTAACCACCGCCGTCGCCGACGTGCCACATACGCGTGGTCGACGTCGTCAACAAATTCTGTGGCGGCGTCGGGGACGACGTTGACAGGAGGGCATCGGAGAACATTTTTAGCATCGGAGAGGGTTTTCAATGTCATCATTTGGTAACCAGTCTGCCCATAGAAAGGCTAAGTGATCACATCTACCTGGAATTTGCATACATTTTGGGCTTTTCTTAATCTTCAAAAGAAATTTTAATTCTTAATTCTTCTTAATGCTTCAAGACTTGATGATGATTTTTTGTTCTGTATGTACGGCAGTCTGCTCAACCATTGTTAATCTGCCGAATCTTCTCTTACTAACCAAATTTGGCTTTTAGAAGGATGGATAAGTGTTCAAAGGTTTCACTAGCAGCAATGTTAGAACCATTCAAAAGTACCTGTATTTTAGGGTACCCTGTATTTTTCGCAAGGCATAGTGTGTTTTTAGGTTTTAAACTTTAAAAGAAGCACAAATCAATTGATACGGTCACTTTGTAAGGAGATTATAGGAAGTATTCAAGCGAAACATTATCAATAGATTGTAAAATGCAAGATAACAGACGAGTGCATGGCGCAGTCTATCCTGATCATACGTCAAAAAGCGTCGGTTTAGCAAAGACCTTTTTTCGTTAAATCGTATTTAAATTAAATTTACGCGGAATTCTCGAAGTTCAAAGGAAAATTTAACTCTCAATTAGTAAGAATCCTATCTCGAAAAAGCTCTTCGCAGAGGTTTGCATTGCGATTTGAGAAAGCGAGGAAGCACTACTTATTTTCTACACAGCTTTATTTATTTATTTTCTACACGGAAGCAAATAGGCCTGGAAAATGCGAACAGAACGGCTGAGAAGGACACAAAAAGGATGAAAAGTGACAAATTGAAGGGGCGCTAAGGCTTAGGGTCCCACTCTCTCTCAAACACTCAGTGTTCTAATCAGTTGTGCTTTTTGTGTTCGCAAGAAGGTGTCTTGTGCACTTCTCGATTTCGTAATTCGAAGTACGGTGGTGATGATGGCAGTTCCGGGAACGAAGAACCAACCCACAGTCATAACACTCCATCGGAGCGCATTTTCTGCCACCCTTGGATGACATCGACGACGTCGGTGACGGACCGTCGCCGTGCACAGCACGGCGACGCGCTGTCACCAACGTCTGCGACGCTGACGTCGTCGGCGGAAGTATAACACCCCCTGCGGAGCTCTCGGCGACGTCGCCGGCGACGCTGTGATGTGCGGACTGCTACGCAGTGCGTAGCAGCCCCTACAGCATAACGTCACCGACGTCGGCGACGCGTCGCCGAAGTATAACATAGGCCATAATGTGAAGGGGCAATGTGATCTGACAAGAAATCATATCTCAGCCAAATTATACATAAATACCAATACCAATATACTACCATTTTCCACTTTTTCCACCTCTTTTGTACCTTTGTTAACCAAGTCTGATCAATAACTGTATCAACATAACAAGTGTTCTTCAGCAAACCATATTTTTACTGATACTCTAAAGAATGGGTCTAAAGGCTGCGAGACAACTCACCATTGGTTGCAATTGTCTCATTTATCACAGCCTTGTCAGTATTTTCCGTGAAGTATCGACGTTTTTGTGAAACATCGGATGTGTTGCCCTCGAAAGCTCCTTTTGGCTTCTTTTTCTTGCGCATTTGTTCTTTATTGTGGAACGTCTTTTTCCGCTTCCCAGGCTTTTCAATAACGAATGAGCTGGTGCCATGGACCGGGACACTGGAGGACAGCTTCGGGGGCTGTCCCGTTCCTGTGCCCAAATCGTTGTTGCCATAGCGTTCACGATAGAAGTCGCGCGTGTCGAAAACTCGCACAGCGCACTTCGCAAGGGCCACCGCTGTTGAGGCATCGTTCACACACAGCTGGAATACCACGCGTTCAACGTAGGGCAGCTGCCTGAGGAGATTCCTAGCGTGTGCCTGAACGAGGTGAATAAAATTTTGTGCCTATGCTAATTTTATTTCGTCTGGTTCTCGTACCTACCTTGATTATACTGCGGACCATCACCTTGTGCCAGAACTCGCGCAGCTTGGAAGTGTTCAGTTCGAAAAACTCTCGCTTCAGGGTGTGTTCTTCTAGAGGTGGTGACGAACCGACAACAAGAAACGCTGAAACGGCAGATACTGAGCCACCTGTTCACTCAGCGACAGAGCAGGGATTTACCTTTAGTGGAAAGCAACGTAATCAGAAGTCGTGCAAGGGCCATCCATTTACTTATGACGCCTTGCTGAATTTGATCGATTCGTGAATAATGATCTTGTCCTCTCTGATTTTCGGTGCTCTGCAGCAAAGCGGGTTGTCTCGCAAAAAATAGAAAGTACAATATGACGTAATCATCACGAAGTTCCAACACTGTTCGCACCACGCTCGAATCCAAGACACAAATCAAGCCAGCCCATAATGTTTACATAATATCTGTCTACCATATAATTAATTTTATCGATAACTAACGCACAAGTATAACATTTGGCATCGACCAACTGGTCGGCTTGGTGAGGCCTTGGATGAGGTATTACTATTATTTTGCTGATAAATTTGCGCTCTCACTTTATTGAACAATGTTCGAGGCAACTCTACAGGTCAAAAATCAAGTCGTATCCATAAAAAGTCAATAAAACTACATTCACATTCTCCAAGAAGATGTGTTCAAGCAAATCCCCTCACGAAAGTGTCTGAAGCGTAGGCTGGAATTCTGAACTTAGAAGCGTGTCAGGGGTCATGTATATAAATTTCTGTGCCGCTAGATGAACACGTGAAGGAAACCAGCAAACACAACAAGATTTTGCATACTCACGCAAAGCTCTCTGCGAAAGGACAGCCAACTTTCGCGGACAGTGATGATAGATCAATTCTGTGGATTTCATCAGAACAGTTATCGTATCGTCACTCTCGCGACGTGTCGCTAGAGATTGTCTGACTCCCAAGGGCTCGAGAAGCATAGTAGCATACTCCGCCGATAAGCACCTCGCTTGTCGCCGTGCAGTGCACAGAGACAGGAGCAGTTGCAGAGTAGCATTCTCCTACTGATTCTCGCGCTGCCTTTCAATATGTTCGTCTACTTGTGGAGAAACTGTAGATCTTTCATTGTTCTTCATGGTAGTTAGTAACCTAAACATTCTGTTTCTCGGTAATCTTCATAAAGCGCTTTTATTTTTAGCGAGTGTTAAGGCTCTCTATTTGCTCCTGTTATTGGTATATGGGATCGAAAGCACACGCTTCCGTGTGCTTCTATTTGTTTCATGGAGTTGATTTTATAATAATTGCACCATTTTTGTTCACACTTCACCTGCTCTGCTCCCCTTTTTTGCACGTGTTGTCTATTCTATGCTCTTCCTTGTATTGTCTATTCTACCAGGCTGTCCAATAATTCTTGACCGAAAATTTCATCATTTTTAATTTTGTTTCAACTTTATTGAAAAACAAGTCTAATCAACAATATAATCACCACAGAAAGAGGGTTCTCCGCGTAACCCAATTGTGGGTAGTAACACTATGGCTTCAAGGGAAGTTCAGGGAAACTAGCTTCGCATCCCTGGTCATTCTGCTCTGATTTGAAGTGTTTCTATGCAAACATAAGATCTTTAGTAAAAAATAAGGATTATGTTAGCTTAATCCTCAGATCAACATATGATATACTATCATTTTCTGAAACATGGCTTAAGTCCCAGCACACCCTGGCTTCACTTCTTCCGGAATTGGTGGGTGAATACGATATTTTTCGTTGTGACCGACCGTCCAAGAAAGGCGGGGGAGTCATGCTCCTTATTCATCATAGGATTTCTGCTTCGTTAGTGTTTTTCAGAGTCCATGCCTAATGCTTATGAAATAGTGGCAGTCGACGTTTTGCAGAACTATAACCCCTTCAGAATAATAGTCGCTTACAGAGCGCCTTCTTGCCTTTCACAGGGGAATATTCAGCTCGCAAAGGTAATAAGCGATTTAGTTTCTTGTAAGTTTTCCTCCGTTGTAGTAGGCGACTTTACTATGCCAGGTATTGATTGGTACAAAGATGACTATGCTGCACCCAGTGAATTTAAAGTTTTCACTGAGATGCTAGTGTGCCACAATTTCAAACAAATGGTTCTAGAACCCACTAGATGCACCTCAATTCTTGACCTTGTTCTTTCGAATGATTCTGAGCTCATTCATAATGTTTCAGTTTCGGCTCCGGTTGGGCTTAGTGATCATAACAGTGTTACTTTCTGTGTTAGGTGCGTCACTGTTTTACCGGTTTCCGTATACTTCCAAGACTTTTCTAGTTGTAATTATGGTCAAGTATGCGATTACTTGGTTAAGATTCACTGGATAGATATCCTGGATGTGCTACCTTCTGTTGATGAGAAGTACGAAACCTTTATACAAATTCTCCACAGTGCTATTTCACTTGTCGTTCCCTGGAGAAAGTCCGATGCTTTTCCTTCCAGAAACCTTCCTGTGTACTTGCAAAATATGGCTGAACACCGCATTTGTTTATTTAACCACGCTAGGATTACGGGACAGTGGGATGATTACAAGAATTATACAGCGCGCTTTTTAAAGCAATTGAAAAAATTTAACCGCTGCATCGAAAAGAGGATAATTGAGTCTGGCAAAAAACAGGATATTTATAGATTTTTGAACAAGAGATTAACTGGGCCCAGGCACATAGGTTCCCTAGTTGGTGCAGATTCTATTGCTGTTTCAGATTTAGAGAAGTCAGAACTTTTGGCGAGCACTTTTTCCAAAGTGTATTGTAGTGATGATGCACCTATTTGTAAATTTGAAGCTTCTGTAGATTCTCCCATGTCTTCTCTGCCTATATTCACCCCTACACAGATTCCTGATATGCTATTAAGATGGCCTAACTCGCACTCGCTTACACCGGATTTTATACCTTTCTCGTTCATTCAGAATGTTGCATGTGTCATCTCAGGACCGTTAGCCTATCTTTTCAATCAGACTCTGATGCGAAGTGAAGTCCCCAGGAGATGGAAGCACACTTTTGTCACTCCAATTTTGAAAAAAATGCCATCTTCTGCGCCTGAGAACCACAGGCCGGTTAGTATAACTTCGATATTGTGCCGTCTGTTTGAGAGAATTTTGAAAGTACACATACTTGACCATTTGGATAGGAATGGCATCCTCTCAGCCGCTCAACATGGTTTTGTAAAAGGGAAATCAACCGAAACCAACCTTATTGAGTGCTTAAACGACTGGACTTTGTCACTGGATAAGAAACATGTGTGTGATGTGATATATTTTGACTTCGAGAAAGCCTTTGACACTGTCAGCCACAAGAGGTTGCTTTTCAAGATTCGTCAGCTCAAATTTCATCACACAATTGTCAATTGGATAGAACAATTCTTAAGTGGTAGAACGTTTCAAGTCAGAGTAGGTTCGAGTTTTTCTCAATCTCGGAATGCCACCAGCGGTCTTCCGCAAGGTGGGGTTTTATCACCTATTTTGTTCAACGTATTTATCTCTGATTTGCCAACTAAGCTGCAATCAAATGACGTCAAATGTAAGATTTATGCAGATGACGTGAAGATTTATCGTGAAGTGACTTGTCCTCAAGATGTGTATTTTTTACAGGACGCTGTTGATAAAATGGTAGAGTGGTCGAAAGAGTGGAAGTTAAAGCTTGCTCCCCAAAAAACGGTTCACTTACGATTGGGTTCATCTGATAATAATTTGGAATATAACATTGAGGGGAATCCGATTGTCAGACTGTATAAAATACGGGACTTAGGCTTTTTGTACAATGATAAGCTTGATTTTAGTGAACACTATAAGGAAATATCACGTAAAGCGATAACTCGCACGTTTCACATTTTTAAGGGTTTATCAACAAACAATAGAAATGTACTGATGTTAGCCTATACTACTTACATCAGGCCGATCGTGGAGTCAGGGACTACTGTTTTCAATCCCCATAAAAAGAAGGATATAATTCTTTTAGAAAGAGTTTAGAATAACTTTACGCGGAAACTTCTTATAAGAGTTGGTGGTTTCTTCTACTCTAGAATACCCCGAGCGTCTATTAGGAATAAATACTTCAATGTTTTCTCTCTTAGTTCAAGAAGGGATCTCTTTGATGTTTGCATCAAACATCATCATGGTACACAAAATCATATCAGGGGAAGTTAAGTTGGACCTTAAGGCTTTCAGGATTGTTCCGTCTATCACTCGTGGTGGACATAACAAAATCGCCTTTGATAGAGCTAAGACTTCACTTAGGGTCAACTTTCTTGTAAACAGAGCTGGCTCTATGTATCTGAAACTTACTAAGAACGCACCCTTCCCCATCAGCCTGGGATGTTTCAAACGTAAAGCCTCGAACTTCATCTTGAAGCCATAGTGATTATTGTGTTAGTGTTTTATTATAATGTTCATTTCCTTGGTTAGCATGTTGTTGTTCATTTCTTGGTTGTTTGTGTCCGTTATTTTTTTTGTTTTCATGTATATGACGTTTGCCTTAAGCAACGTAATAAACTTATACTTATACTTAGTTATCCACAACAGTGTCCCATCGATTGGGCAGGTCGCCGATGCCCTTCGCCCAGAACTCCGGGGGCTGCGACTCGAAGAAGTCCGCGATGTCGGATTTGAGGTTGTCGTAGTTGGTGAACTTTCTTCCGACCAAATGGTGCTTCAGCGGGAGGAACAAGTGGTAGTCGGAGGGGGCGAGGTCCGGGGAATACGGCGGATGGGCAACCGCCTCCCAGCCGAGCGTCGCCAACTTCTGCTGGGTCTCCTTCGCCACGTGGGGGCTCCCGTTGTCGTGCAGCAGTGGACCGAGGCCCGTCGGGGACGCTTTTCTCGGAAGACGGCGTCTAGTTTCTCGAGCTGATCGGTGTAGATGGAGGCGGTGACCGTCCTGCCTTGCGGGAGCAACTCGAAATACAGCATGCCCTTGGTGTCCCACCAGCAGCAGAGCATCTTCAGCGGGTGTTCCCTGTTCTCGAGGCTCGTGTCGCCACTCTCGAAACGATTGAACCAGCGCCTGACTGTGCGTTGGGACACTGCATCCTCCTTGCGCGCTCTGCAGATGTTGGCGACCGCGGTGCCCGTGTCGTTGCCCAGCAGCCACTCGTAGTAAACGAACGTACGAATTCGACCTTGGTCCATTTTAGCTTGTACTGGTAGCTAGACGCGGCGACTGCGCCTTATATACTCCTAGCGTGGAACTCTGGAGAATCTTCTAGAAGGTTTTTACACTTGCCTGATATTATAACACTTCTAAGGAAAATTATAGAAATTTGAAAATTTTCGGGCAGGAATTATTGGACAGCATGGTATACTTCAGCTCCTAAATCATTGTATTTTTAGTGTTCGAGAGCAGCTAAGGCGCAATTTCCTTAGTAGACTGTAGAGAAGTGCTCCCGTGAGAAAACTGCGAATTGGCAGCGATAAAAAATGCAGCGTGAGAAAAACTAGGATGAAGAAAATACAAGAAGGTGGACAAACAACGTGGAGTTCAAAGAAAAACATGGAAGCATGTGATGGAATCGGTTAAGCTCTCGCGAACCGTGTAGTAGTCTTCGTCTGCAGAATTCCACAGATTTGACCAGAACGCGACGCGAAAAACGCGTTTCTATCGCCGTGCAAATCTATACTGCCGGTGCGAACAGTAGCGTACCAACGGTCCAACATGTTTGATGCAGGATGGTATTGCATGAAAATAAATTCGACACCAGAAAGACCGTTGAAGCCTTTCTAGAGCTATCGTGAGCGACACACCAAAAACATGAGCGAGAGTTTCCTTTACCATTTGACATCCACATGCGCATCTAAGACGGTCATTGGTTTTACTAATGATCGACGTAGAATCAAGCAAAGCCTTTTACTCATGATCAACAAAAATCGAAATTCCATGAGTCCTTTAATAACCAGCAAATTGCAAATGCTTCGCCACAACGGATGTACCAGGCTGTCCAATAATTCCTGTCCAAAAATTTTCAAAATTCTATAATTTTTTCCTTAGAAGTGTTATAATATCAGGCAAGTGTAAAAACCTTCTAGAAGGTTCTCCAGAGTTCCACGCTAGTGGTATATAAGGCGCAGTCGCCGCGTCTAGCTGCCAGTACAAGCTAAAATGGACCAAGGTCGAATTCGTACGTTCGTTTACTACGAGTGTCGTCCGCATCGAAGGAGTTTCTCGAGGACTTGGTCACTGGGGATGAGAGCTGGGTCCTCTACGACAACGTCGCCCGCCGTGCCGTCTGGATTCCGCGCGGAGAAGAGCCGCCGACGACGCCGAAAGCCGACCTGCACCCGCTGAAGATCATGCTCTGCTGCTGGCGGACGCCAAGGGCATGCTGTACTTCGAGCTGCTCCCGCGAGGCAGGACGGTCACCGCCTCCATCTACACCGATCAGCTCGAGAAACTAGCCGCCGCCATCCGAGAAAAGCGTCCCCGACGGGCCTCGGTCCACCTGCTGCACGACAACGCGCGCCCCCACGTGGCGAAGGAGACCCAGCAGAAGTTGGCGACGCTCGGCCGGGAGACGGTTGCCCATATTCCCCGGACCTCGCCCCTTCCGACTACCACTTGTTCCGCCCGCTGAAGCACCATTTGGCCGGAAGAAAATTCACCAACTACGACAACCTCAAATCAGACATGGCGGACTTCTTCGAGTCGCAGCCCCCGGAGTTCTGGGCGAAGGGCATCGGCGACCTGCCCAATCGATGGGCCACTGTTGTGGGTAACTGTGGTGATTGTATTGTTGATTAGACTTGTTTTTCAATAAAGTTGAAAAAAATAAAAATGGTGAAATTTTCGGACAATAATTATTGGACAGCCTGGTATGTATGTGGCACAGAAGATTTGCAAATCTCCCATGAAGCGCTTAGCCAGCTCAAGTTGAACAATGTACAAATAACCGAAAGCGAGTAGCCTTTAGAAACGGTATACGGAATAAGAATAAATCGTCACAAAGATGTATGACTTTCAGAGGTGCTTATCATCACCCGCTGCAACACGTAAAACACTACAAGGTTATTCAAAAACGTTAAAATCACAGGCACCAAGACGGATTCAAGGAAAATAATCACGTTGAGAAGACAACTAATGTCGCTATCGACTGCATGCGTACATTCCTAATGAAGGAGATGCACTCCAAAAAACTGATCAAAGCGAAAGTGCGGACTTTTTTGAACTTTAACTAGGTCAATAAATCTCGTCTTGTCACCGGGACTTTGCGATGAATTCACAGCGTAGCTTCCAACTAGCTGCTGCGCCGATTTTCATTTGAGAACATTTCAAACCAGATGATGGCGGCCCAGGCTCAAAACTACCGATAAAGATTACTGGCTAACAGACTGTGTGATGAAACCGTTACCGAACGTTATACAGCAAAAGCTCTTCAGACTGTCCTATATTGCAACATGAACTCCCAGCTTGATTTATTCTATTTTACAAGAATCGTGTAATGCGGGGAACATGTTCAATCACAACGATACAAAACAATCGAGTCGCGAGAGAGGGACCGAAACCTAGTGTTAGTGCCGTTAGTTTCCTGAGCACTTCTATAGGTATAGTTTAGAATAGACTCATTTTGTTTCATTTCATACATCAAGAAGACGTGTCTCAATTTATCGCCAGTTAAGGCCGTTAACTAATAAGAGGCGAGATTAGAGGTGTTGAAATTGCTCTATTTTCCGTGTCTATGAGCGTACTACATTTTTTTTACCTATGATTTGCCTATCTTCAAGCTACGCGTTCGCAGTGACGGAAAGCTTTTTGATAAAACTATTGTTCAACTATACTCACTAACCGGCCGTCAGAACGATTAGAAAATACATCCTCAAAATAACTTTAACCAAATCCTCATGAGTAGATGAACCATTGAACAAGCAAACAGAATTTTTCTACCAATCCGATAAGCTAGATGAGTTCATAGAGCGATCATTCTCTTGCCACACTAAAGATGTCTGTCTCTATGCACATCAGAATAAACTTCAAACCACGATTTCTCTTTGAAAAATAAAAATTTGATAAAATTTTAAGCCGTGTACGCTAATTGTGGCAGCTCAATTGAAATTTTCCAAAAAAACATCCTCTATTCTCCGCAGACAAAGAATTGTTCCTTCTGGTGGAGTTTCTAGTGAAATTTGAAAGAAGCCTGTTTTATTTCGTGGGATTTTCAGTTTTGTTTCAAAGACGTGAGAATCGTCATTGCATAAAACTCCAATTTGACTTAATAAAAATGCTATATAATAGACATATGTATATATAAATATGTATAACATGTGCATGCAATGAACTAGACAGGTAGGTAATTCAAATGTTTGTTTCTTACAAGTAACTCTTACAAGTAACAAGTCGTTCAGCGGCCTAGCGGCCGCCGACAACTGGTTGGGGGCTTGGCCCCCAAACCCCGAGAAGTAAACATTCCGACCATCTTCTTTTCCCAACTTTTAGACCCTCATACTTTCACTGCGGTAAAGAACTGGTTTTACTACGTAAAGTACAGCCGCCAGAGCGACCTGTTGGCGCTGACAGCTTCTCAACGACTTCGCCGTAGTGATAACTTCTCATCATCAATTTTAGCTGCAACCTATGTCATGGTTTCCGCAAGAAGAACATTTTAACTATGTCGATTGCGGCAAGTTAGAAAGAAATAGAAAAAAAAGAGAATAAAAAGAAAAATGAAAGACATCCATGGATAATTTGATCAATATCGATTGATGGTCATTGGCACCTCCAAAGCAAACTTCAAACTCGTGTTCAACGACCCGATCACCTCCAGGGCTGAAGTTTCGTGCTGCTTTAGCACGATCCTTAAAAAATCGATAATATCGATCGATATCGGTGGCCTCCCTGCTGTGAACGACTCCTGTCGATGATAATCTAAACGCCCAGGCACGGTTGCCGACGTGTTGGGCATGTCTACGGCTCGCCATGCACGGTTGCCGACGTGTTCGGCACGTCTACGGCTCGCCGTGCACGGTTGCCGACGTGTTCGGCTACTCAGTGCCCCCATACCAGTTGTGACGGACGGACGGACGGACAGACAGACAGACAGACACAGAGAGACAGACAGACAGACACAGACAGACACAGACAGACACACAGACACACAGACAGACACACACACACACACAGACGCACGCTTGCTCTTTTATATATAGTAGGAATACATTTTACTGCCCATGACTAGAATTGTAGCTAGATTCTATGGATGTTTATGTGTGATCAACATAAGAAGTGATAGTGCTGAATTATTGGCCAACTTCAAAGCGTAGGCATGTGATAATGTGGCTCCAGTGAACTCTTGAATAGCATAACTTGCGCGGAGATGAGAAATCCCGAGCTGTGAACAAGATTGGCGAATAGCGCTGGGAGCTGCTTGTGCGAATCGCCCGAATACCGTAGGCTATAGCACCATCGGGAACTGAAACTGAAAGGCGTTTGACGACACCACGACCACCCTTTTCTATCCCGGTGCCTTTTTTGCTCCAAGAAAGCGAAATGATACAATGTCTGCGATCTGTGTCTCGGAGAACGTTTATCGGCTTCTCTCAAGCAAAAATATATTGATCTATAGAATCCTCATAGCGAAGTTGATCGACAACAATTTGAAAGCATGTGCAGATAGGAATATTAGGGAAACAGGGAGCACTGGGATCGCTGTTGGCTAACATTTTAAGCAATTCTTGACTGAATGGTGCAAAGGAGTTCTCATTCCTTGCGCGTCTCCATCATCTATACAAATCTGGCTGACCCAATCGAGAGAAAAATCAATGACAACAAGAAATAAAACACTGGGAACAACCGATTAACAATAAGGAGGAAATGAAGTATGCATTCGGTTTTATCACTCCGCAGAGATTAGAAACGTGACCGATGAAGATAAGCGTGGCACATAATGGTCGATCACCCTCTGTCCTCATATTTCGTTATTGTTATGGCTTGACGATCACAGTGATGATCTAGGGATGAACCCTCTTTGTCGGCGAATGGGAAACTGATGAACACCCACGGTTCTTCAGCAGCATGGATTTCAATTTTTCGCAGCTCACGGCGGCGCACCACCGCATTTATACTTTGCCGCTAGAAAACTGCTGCGAGCAACGATACTCATTTGTAACCACGCGTGCAATCGCGATGCGGCGTCGTAATCAGTGTCACCTCTTGCCATGGAAGAAACGCGTGCGAGTTACCCGAGGCCTTCAGCCTCCTAGAACGCAAACGCATGTCTCAGCATACTGCCTGGATCATTTCAGCGTGTGTAAAGCCCATGTTATACGTTTATACTTCCATCGCCGCGCGAGGCGACGGCATGTAAGGCTTATGTTATACTTCGGCGACAGTGCTACGCGGGCTGCCACGTCGTGCATAGCAGCCCGTGCAACACAGCGTCGCCGAAGTATAACATAGGCCTAAAGCAGCCAAATTGATCGATCGCATCGCTCGATCAATGTGGCCACCATACGTGGCGTTGCGTCGAAGTATAAACGGGCCCTAAGAGGGGGAAACTGTGGAACTCGACCCAATCATGGGACAGATACGTTGCCTTCTGTTGCCCAGCCTACGCAATGAGGAAGTGGGACAGCTTCCTAATTGAATGGTCAGAAGTGGTGTGAGATGTACGTCAAATGGGTGAAGAAGGAAGAACTGGTGGAGTACATTTGCGGATTTCCAGTAAACGTAATTAAAAGAAGGTTGTAGTTTGTCAAATGGTGGAAAATCCTACTAAGGAAAAACAGCATGGAGTCTCGCTTCAAGACAATACATATATAGTGCTTACATAGTTTTGTCCACATATTACCCAAGAGTTTAGCAATTTAAAAGCAAACACCTATGCTTTCTATAGGCGAACGTCCCTACCGCTCTGATATGCAATTAATCAGATTCACTCGTAACATGGAAGACAAAAAGAAACAGTGCATGCGTCCGTAAAACCGATTTCATTCCGAACTGCATGAGAAAGAGGGAGTGAACAGGACGGGATTGTTGTGTCCTACGCGACGCGCTTTAAACACCTCGCCTAATCAGTTCAACGTCTCTCACTTTTTCTGCGTCTGCACTTGAATAGCTTTTCGGTGATTGGATGACACAACACAGATTGTGAGCGTTCAGATTGAGGTGTCCTTTCCTTCCTTTCCTTGAGCGGAAAGCGACCGGAACGTCTCTGTAAAGGAAGAAAATCGGCAAAAATGACAAAGGCTTTTACTATCACCAGTCATGACTAGAGAACAATGATTAAACGCAGTTGCCTTAAATCGATTTCGATAGGTTTCGATAGGTCCGGTAAAATTTTGTTTGTGCTGAACTTGAAACTTGAAAACTGGAACTTGTGCTGTGGCTAGTCCTTGCAAATGGAATCGTCGAACGATCTGCTCTCCTCGAGCTTGCCGATCGAATCACATTGACGACAATATTTTACAGGTAATCATCCTCCACCCCATTGGACAGTTTCAACGATGCAAATTGCACTTATTCTGTATATGGACAGCTACATGATTACAATTAAGAAGCACAAGTAGACCAGACACAATTTTAACACACAACAGCAGTAGAATAAACTGTTGATTTATGACTTATACAACAACGCAATACCTCAGAAAGTGCAGCAAACCGCAACGTCGTTTGTTGGAAACAACTGTACATTCTTTTAAAATTGCCTTAGAGTACTTGGTAGGTTGTTATTTTTTGAAGTCTTCATGTCGGTTGGCGCAGGTCTGGTGAGTATGGCGGGTGATGCAGAACTTCAGCTCGCAGTTCGTTCAGTTTTCGCATAATGATTTGCGAAACGTGTCGAGCAGACGAATGGGACGGCTTCTCTTGAGCAGTGCCTGCTGCAACTCACGCAATTTTCGCAACATCTCGTCGACTTCGTCATAGTAGGACTCTGCTGTGGTTCGGCCTGGTTCTAGAAAGTTGTATGGAATCAGGCCATGTGTCGATCACCACACTGTTACCATCGCCTTTTTCTGGTGACATTTCGGCTTTGGGGAGTACCTAGGGGGTATATCAACTCCTATAGTCATCGATATCCTCTAATTGGGTGAGTCCGGCTGTAACTGCTTCTCAGTCCAGTCGATAAGGTTCTTCCGCTTATTCATCGGGGGTTTGCAATAACTCTTTGTGCATCGGCAGCTGGACACCACCCTCTCCGCGTTTTGAGGACCACTCGCGGACGGTCCGCCAGTCGTGCGCTTTTATCCTAGTGTTCATTTCTTATACTCTCATATCCTCCTTACATGTAATATCTATTTATATCATGCGCATGTAAAGAAGTAAAGGGCTACGCAAATGATTCGACGCAACAACCTGTTGGGGATCTCCTAGACTGGAAGCGTTATAAATCTGTCGCC
Source organism: Heligmosomoides polygyrus polygyrus (assembly GCA_947396885.1). Lineage (NCBI taxonomy): Eukaryota > Metazoa > Nematoda > Chromadorea > Rhabditida > Heligmosomidae > Heligmosomoides > Heligmosomoides polygyrus. Next base: position 86,080,496 of record OX377202.1, read on the forward strand.
TGGGCACAGTTGTGTTCTCGCACGTCTTACAATAGATAGCTAATTGTAATTATAATTGTTTACTACACAGGGCGATGTCCATGCGGTAAAGATGATAGAAAAGCTGCTAGCGATGACAAACGCGTAGCAGAAAAACGAATAAGAGAAAGTGAATCAGCATGTCAGATACTTATTTAAAATTCCTTTAAATGTAGGAAGTTTGCAATCAATCTCGTAATTTCTCATCAGTCTTTGAAACTCCTTCTTTCAACTTCAAAGAGATCGTTTGAAACCAGTGAAAATTCAGAATGGAATTATCCGCCATAAGGCACGGGGAGCGGATCGAACTTACGAATGGCCATCGCGACTACGGCAGCCACCGCCACGCCATATTTAGCATCTGCTGCGGCGCCACTGACTACTGTCGCAGTGCGGAAGCCCTTGCCTCGAACGCGTCGACTACTTCTTGGGACTCTGCTTGGATCCCTCAGTGGTTTTTGCCCAGCTATTTAGACAACGCAGGTTTCCTTTCCAACTCAGAAAGCCCACTGGCTATCATTTAAGATGTAAAGAGGTGGGGTAGGCTAATTGATCATAGCTATCAAGGAAATAGGAGCGGACGCTAAAGACGGTTTCAAACGAATACCATGGACCCATGTGTCGGAGTTGGAATTATTTTTGGAAAATAAATCCAAACTAATGAGGGAAACATAAAGAGAAAAATTACGTTGTTGCCAACCTGTTGTAAGCAAGCATAAGAACGGCTGAAAATAGTCCTGAAGAAGGTAAATAAAGGGAGTGAAACGGGTAGAAGTAAATCAGATGGACCACAAGAAGACCTAATGAGAGTACTGTTAAATCTTAAAGATTCGCAGGCCCTTAAAATGTGTTGTAGAAATCTATCCTGGTTCCCATAGACTAGGATGTCGTCGCGGCTGCGGTGGACGATATCGCGCTGGCGGCGGGTCAAGGCGGGGCTCGGCAGACGTAGCTGCGGACTTGCCACGTTGCGGCATAGGTCGCCGCAATTAAGCCCTCCGCACACTTTTGCGGCAGCCGCGTACGCGGCAGAGGCCAGAACAGCCGCGTACGTGGCTGCCACTGCCGCGTGCTAGAGTTCACGCGGACTCCTCCCGCTCACTCAATCACCAACGCGGCAATGCGGCAACAATGCCTTGAAGGATTACTGCCTCTGCCACCGCGTCTGCCGCGTCTGCCGCGTAGGCGGCACATCAGCGGCAGGCCGCGCGAAGCTAGTTTTGCCTCGCGCGGCGACTCTGCGTCTCTGCCCCATGCTTAAAGATAGGGCTGCCGCGTTGCCGCAAAAGTGTGCGGAGGGCTTTAGCGAAGACATTCGTAAGTTCAGCCCCCTCACTCATAAGGCACGACTGGGGAACTCATCGAACCTATCTGTGGTCAGCAGCATCCTATTTTGCTAGGACCGCAATCCGCACTGGCAACACTCATCATACGCGATGCGCACATTCATCTGCGGTTGGGTATAGCTCACACGATAGCTCACAGTGCGGACCAACTACAGGACTCCATAGTCAAGAAGGCATGTTCAGAAGGTTATCAGAAAGTGCATCCCATACCAGAGGACTTCGGCATCCTACTCTGTCCGATCTCCCATCACAAAGAGTGACCAGAAGCATGGGGGTCTGCCTTGATCAGACTGTCCTGATCGTCTTGTGCTACCATACAGAACCCACTTTTCATCACGTGTGACGACTCGATCCAAAAAGGGTCGTTTTGATTCTGAAGAAGCGAAGATGAACAGATTTTAAAACGAGGCCATTTCCAGCGATCACTCTAATCAAGGGGCACCCCTTTTGCTTTTTTCACCGTTCCGATGCGTTCCAAACCATCTGTAACAGCAGGTCTACTGGCTCCTAGACCTTCTCTGATATCATGTCTGCGACGGATCAGCTTCCATGGCGATCAAATCCTCGTCCTGGATTGCTGTATGTAGGTGTGCCGCTTTGGGGTGCATGTTCAAGGTCGAAATCTCCAAAACGAAATTTCTCGAACCACCGCGGCTCTTTCTCAAACACTATTCATTTCATATACATGCCTGATCTGCTGGGCTGTTTCGACGGCGGAACGGCCCAGTCTAAACGTGAAGTAAAATATCGTTTGGAGCCGTTCTTTGGACATACTTCCATAAGTTTTCGAAGAAACACAATTAATGAGGTAGGTAAAGCATAAATCGTTCACTCAGGTAAAGGGAAGATTTCGCATTAGAGGCTAACCTAATAGCAAGTCTAGCGTCGCCTGTTCTATCATACACCAGACGTTCAGCGGCTTACTGGCCGTCAAACGTCTGAGAATAGAACACTCCGACCGTCTTCTTGTCCTCTTTAAGCCTTTTCTCATTCACAAGAGTAAAAAAACTGGTTTTGCTATATAGAATAGTATGGCGGGATACGGTAGGACAGAATTTTAAACACTGCTTCTATGGGGCCTACCCACCCTCTATCGCACGTAAGCGATTCATTCTCTAAAGTGCGCGCGGCGTACATGGCGAGAAACAGATAAAGATCCTTAATCCAAAGTGTTTATTCTGCGGAAACACAAATGAAATCAATTGGAATTGGTAGACCGCTCGATGCAGTTCACAGCCCGACGGGAATATCATTACTCCGATTCATTTCCTCATTCTCCCTACCCCCCCCCACCCACTCCGCCAATACCCCTTACCCATGTTCCGGCAGGAAACGGAAGTGAAAATCAAGTACGCGCACACTTGTTGTTGCACGAAGCCTTTAAAAAGTCATTTGAAAATTTCACGGATGCTGTGCAAAGTCGTGGTGGCGATGTCCGTTCCTGGTGTAATCGTCTCCGAACGTTTCCGAGACGCGATTATAAGCGTGGAACGTTTTAATGACCGCTTGGTGAAGGTCGTAGCGTATGTATCATTTCTTCTCTGCATACGCTCCGCAGGCAGGCTGCTCTGAGAAAGCCAAGGATGAGTTTTGGACCCTGCTTGATGAAAAGACAGCAGAGGTACCGTCAGAAGACGCTGTCGTTATCGCAGGTGACCTCAACGTTCATGTGGGGACTGCGAAAGATGGTCGCAGCTGTCACGGCGGTTTCGGATATGGAGCACGTAACGCTGATGGTGAGCGAATCCTTGAGTATGCGGACTCTCATCATCGCGAACACCGTATTTCGAAGGCGTGACTCCCATCTGGTGTCGTTCTATAGCGGGAGCACCAAGACACAGATCGATTTCATCCTTGTGAAGCATCGCGATCGAAAGCTGGTTACAGATGCGAAGATGGTGCCGTACGAGACTGTCACCACACAGCACCGTCCGTTGATATGCACTCTTAAGTTCGACCCTTCGAAGCTGAGGCATGTCGAGCGATGCGGTCCACCGAGAATCAAGTGGTGACAATTGAGGGAAAACGCTGCAGCTTTTGTTTCTCGTATTCGGTTACCGACGGTGACAGCCGTCGACGAAACATGGAAAGATGCAACCGATACGATTTTACAAGTTGCATGCTCTGAATTAGGCATGACTAAGCCTGGACGCCGCAAGATCGAGAAGCTGGCGTGGCTGTGGACTAGCGACGTAAGAGAAAACGTCGACTGAAGAAAAAATTATATCACGCGTTCCAGCGCGACACTGCAGACAAATGGCGTATGTACCAGGAGGCGAAGAAAGCGGCAAAGAAGGCCGTAGCCGTTGCAAAAGCCGTCCATTATGATGATCTCAGCGACAAACTCGAGACGCGCGATGTGAACGACATTTCTATCGACTTGCCAAGGCACGCCATCGTCAGTCCGAGGACATCGAAAAATTCTTGTGCATCAACGATGAGAATGGCCATCTACTGACGAACCGCAAGAGGGCTATGAAACGATGGCATGACTACTTCGGGAGAATTTCGACAAAAGAGTTTGCCCATCCGTCCATCCCTTGCATCCCTCCTACGCACGGTCCTGTTCAGAAAATCACTGTGGAGGAGACGGAAGCGGCTTTGAAGAAGATGAAGCCAGGCAAGCAACGGGCGCCGATGATATAGCCGCCTATGGAAGTTGAGGTGCTGGAGTCCTGCAGAGGGGCTAACGAAGCTTTTCAACCAGGTTGTTACGGAAAAGAAGGTACCTAGTAGTTGGCAGGAAAGGACGACGATCCCGATATGGAAGAAGAAGGGCAGTCCTGCGGACTGCACGAATTACCGTCCAATTCGCTTGCTCTCGCACAGCATGAAAATCTTCGAGCGAATTGTAGATGGACGTATTCGCGATATCGTCCAACTTTCCACCAATCAATGTGGCTTCGTAGCGGGCAGTGGCATCATCGATGCCATACATGCTGCTCGTCTTCTGGTAGAGAGACATCGCGAAAAGCAGAAACCGCTGCACCTAGCTTTTCTCGACTTAGAGAAAGCATTTGATCGTGTACCGCGTGAGGTTATATGGTACGCCTTGCGACAACACGGTGTTCCCGAAGAGCTTATTGAGTGGGTGCGCATACTTTACTCTGGTCCAAAGAGTAATGTGCGAGCGCCAGCCGACACATCGGCGGAGTTTCCTATCTCCGTTGGTGTTTACCAGGGTTCTGCGCTTTCCCCGCTCCTATTCATTGTCGTTTCGAGAGACCTTCAGAAGCCTTCCCCCCTGGACGCTGCTGTATGCAGATGACGTAATGCTTGCAAGCGAAGAGAATAGCCAACTCGAGCGACAAGCGCAAGCTTGGTACGACCGCTTGGCGATGTTCGGGCTCAAGCTAAACGTCAAAAAATCTGAGTACTTGACGACAGACGTAAACGAAGCCGGGTCCATTGAGATCAATGGCACTGCGTTAGTACGAACGACAAACTTCAAGTACCTTGGATCTGCAATTGCGTCTGATGGTAGTCTAACGTTCGAGTTGAAGTCGCGCGTGAGCGCAGCGTGGTCCAAATGGCGCTCGATGACAGGCGTTTTATGTGACAGGAAGATACCGGAACGCCTTAAATCGAAGATCTATAGAACCACCGTCCGACCAGTAGCGATGTATGGAGCTGAGTGCTGGCCTGCAACCAAGGAGGTTGAGACTCGCCTCAGCGTAATGGAAACGAAAATGCTGCGATGGACGGCTGGTGTTACGCGTCTGGACCGTATTCGCAACGATGAAATACGCCAAAGGTTTGGTGTCGCTCCAATTGCTGACAAGTTACGTGAAGCTCGCCTTCGGTGGTATGGCCACGTACTTCGAGCTAGTGGTGACACTGTTAGGAAGATTGGCCTTAACATAGATGTGCCCGGAAAACGGTCTAAAGGGCGGCCGAAGCAGCGATGGCTTGATACGTTGCATGTGGACCTAAAGGTTGCTGGTATCCATCCCGATCAAGCATTTGATCGCGTAAAGTGGCGTCATCACACCAGAATAGCGGTCCCAGCCTCGAAGCGGGACAAACGCTGAAGAAGAAGAAGAACCTGTGCAAAGTCGTATCTGTGGCACGTCTTGGATCCGGATGAACACTGGATAACGTCTGCGACACATTTGCGGAGTCCAGACGCATATGTCACGACGTCTACGACATGGCTTTTGCACCCGACACACGTGGTACGACGTCTGTAGAACGTCTTCTGACGCCACCCACGTTGGACGACATTGAGAGAAAAAAGTGGTCCCCTTAAGGCCGCCACAGACTTCTGCGGCGCCGCTCGGCGGCGCCGCTGCCCTATGCTTAACCATAGGACAGAGACGCAGAGCTCGGCTCCAGCGGCGGCGCCGCTGCCCTATGCTTAACCATAGGGCAGAGACGCAGAGCTCGCCTCCAGCGGCGCCGCAGAAGTCTGTGGCGGCCTTAATTGGTTCCTTTCACTGATCCCTTCACTGGTCTCCTTTAGCGGTCCCCCCCCCCCCCCTTAATGGTACTATTACTGGACCCTTTACTGAACGCCCTTAAATGGTCTTCCCTTTATTGGCTCCCTTAGTGGTTCCCTCTTAACTGGTAATTCACTGGTACCCCATTTCTTGGTCCCCCTTCACTGGACCTCCCTCCTTCACCGCTCTAGATTACTGGTCCCACCTTCACTGCTCTCCCCTGAATATTTGTTATATTTTCTCTACAAAGTGGCAGTGTCGATTGATTTGTGCTTGTTTTAAGATGTAAAACTTAAAACATTATACGGCTTGCGAAAAAAGCAGGGTATCTTATCATTAAAGAATCCAGGTACTACTTGAGGGGCTCTAACATTGCTGCTAGTAAAGTTTTTGAAGATGTTTAGGACTCATATGAAAGCACAGGGTAAGGAGATTTCTGTGACGTGCAAATGCTCAAGATTGCGTCCTGCCCCGCCTGAAGCCTTGCATTTCAGACTCGATTGATTGTGCATGGGCTGAATGGTCGTTACAATTTTACTACTGGGCCACAGTAACCTGTGCTGTGCTTCTTTTAACGTTTCAAACTTCAGGATAAAGTTCTTCTCCTCGGAGAAAAGCCTAGAGCTAGGCATGACCCTTGTTATTGGGTAAGATATGTAGAGAGTGTAATAAGAGCAGTAGCGGGAGCGATAAATTGTGCAATCAATAAACTCACATGTCACGTGTCTTTCATATAATTGTCAAGTTCTAAACGTTAAAAGGAGTACAGCACAGGGTAATGTGGCCGAAAAGTAACAAGATTGTAACAATCATCCAGCGCATTCCAATCACTCGTACGAACGGTATGGATTGCGCCATGCACTCTCTGAAATGCAAAAGTTCAGAGAGTGCATGGCGCAATCCATACCGCTCGTACGTAGGAAAATTTCCATTTTCTTCATACGAGCACATAACTTCTTCAGTACCTTTGCTTTGAGCAAAGCTATCACCTTTTAAACAGTATATACACTTTTTGAGATATCCTGGAGAGACGCTTCGCTCGACTGGGTCGCCCACACGTATCACTCATTTGTCCTTGTCACACCTACAGGTCTGCGCGCCTTCGTTCAGCCGTCCAATATCGGTTCTTGACAAGGTTTGATTTGTTCATTCTCGGCGCATCAATTATTATTTTTAGGTTTTCCGGATTGCGTAAATCATGCGGATTCCATACGCGTTAGAATTGTGCCGTTAGTCGCTCCAAACAGATCTCCAGCTGCAGTAGAATCTCTGAACTCCTCTACACTTCGCGGTGGACGAAATGTACCTGATACCGCCTTCAGTTTTTACCATGAATTTTTTGGGCAAGATGAATTACGAGTCTTTAAAGAATACATTAGTGTCATATCAATACATGTGGCCATCATCTATCATATTAGAAAATTTTCACCACATATAGTTTTTTAACAGCTAAAATCGTCCTAATTTTAGTTCCTGAGAACCTCGAGGTGTGTAGTGGCAGTACGCTCCGGTTGTCGCTCTGACACTCCGAATCAGGATTCCAGGTTCAAGTCCCGCCCAGGCCAATCAAGCTTTCCATTTCTCAGGGGTTAGAGAGTTGGTACTAGACTTGACTGTAAAGGATAAAAAATGAGTGGTCCATCGGTTGAGTGCACCGCAAGTCCATCTATATACCAAATAAACATTCAGAACTGCCTCCATGATATGTCATCTCGGCACTATTGTACCAGGCTGTCCAATAATTCTTGTCCGAAAATTTCACCAATTTTAATTTTTTTCAACTTTATTGAAAAACAAGTCTAATCAACAATATAATCACCACAAAGGCAGAAAGTCAAAAGGCAGAAAGTCATCCGTCAATTACGAATGACTTTCTGCCTTTTGTGCCAAAATGCGAGCTGTAGAATGGAAAGGGCACATGTGCATGTCGTTATCCGTTCTATCCGCCGCTGCACAGTAAGTCTCATTCGCCCGGTCGTACTAACAGAGAGCTGCGGCTCCTTTGGTGGATCTAACGCAAGTTTATCTCTCTTTGAGTGGGCTTTCATGGGTGGTTTCTCTAAGGAAGCGGAACCGCTAGAGTGGGGCTAGCGCTTGGTGGGGTAAATCGCATATCTAATATTTGCACCACGTTCAGGCCTCTGAGGAAGACGGAAGCGTCGAAACGTTAGGCCTGGCAATAAAGGTCCACCATAACAACCTCGAACGGCACAAAGTAAAACACTAATAATCACCACAGTTATCCACAGCAGTGACCCATCGATTGGGCAGGTCGCCGATGCTCTTCGCCCAGAACTCCGGGAACTGCGACTCGAAGAAGTCTGCGTTGTAGGATTTGAGGTTGTCGTAGTTGGTGAATTTTCTTCCGGCGAAATGGTGCTTCAGCGGGCGGAACAAGTGGTAATCGGAGGGGGCGAGGTCCGGGGAATACGGCGGATGGGCAACCGTCTCCCAGCCGAGCGTCGCCAACTTCTGCTGGGTTTCCTTCGCCACGTGGGGGCGCGCGTTTTCGTGCAGCAGGTGGACCGAGGCCCGTCGGGAACGCTTTTCTCGGATGGCGGCGGCTAGTTTCTCGAGCTGATCGGTGTAGATGGAGGCGGTGACCGTCCTGCCTTGCGGGAGCAGCTCGAAGTACAGCATGCCCTTGGTGTCCGCCAGCAGCAGAGCATGATCTTCAGCGGGTGCAGGTCGGCTTTCGGCGTCGTCGGCGGCTCTTCTCCGCGCGGGATCCAGACGGCACGGTGGGCGACGTTGTCGTAGAGGACCCAGCTCTCATCCCCAGTGACCAGGTCCTCGAAAAACTCCTTGCGATGCGAATGACACTCGTAGTACACAAACGTACGAATTCGACCTTGGTCCATTTTAGCTTGTACTGGTAGCTAGACGCGGCGACTGCGCCTTATATACCCCTAGCGTGGAACTCTGGAGAACCTTCTAGAAGGTTTTTACACTTGCTTGATATTATAACACTTATAAGGAAAATTATAGAGTTTTGAAAATTTTCGGACAGGAATTATTGGACAGCCTGGTAATTTCATGGCTGCAGAGGTCGAGCAATGGTATAAGATAGGGTGCTGATCACGAATCTGACATTCGTTTTGGAAATTCCGATCGATTACGATAGATTACGGGGGTGCGAGTGACAAAGGTCATAGTCACCAATTTCGCCCAAACTCCAACACAATACGAAAAATGGATGTGAGATTCGGGGTTAGCATCCCAAATAACCATCCCCCCCTAACCGAAGTTCGGGCGAAATCGGAGATTATGATCTCGGCAGCCTTAGTCATCCGTACCTACCGCAACCTACCGTACCCCAGCATAAGACGAAAAACGGGTATCAGATTCGTGATTAGCACTCCCAAATAACTCCATAGCCGGTTTGGGCGAGACCGGACATTATTACCTTCGAAGCCTTAGTCATTAGTGCCCACCGGAACCTATCGTAGTCGGCCGAAATTTCAAAAACGGACGTCAGACTTGTGATCCGCGCCCTAAATAACCTCCCCAGACAAAGTTCGGGCGAAAAAAATTCTTTCGACCTCTCCTCAACCTCTGGAGTCCTGAAAGCACAATAGCGCGGTTTCGTCTTCATATTGTTCGTGCGGCAGGTCTGTTTATCACTGAACCCTGTCCAACTGCGATCACAGCCTGGGCCATGTCCACTAGTCAGCAAGGGGTGCGATACTATTAAAACGATCCGTTCGCGGCGACGCGGCGACTAATGCCGCTCAGCGCGACATCCACGCCGGCCTATGCGCTGACCTCATCGCGCGGGTGGCGACCGCCGCCGCGATCGCGACGAGTAGCTATTATCGCTCTGGAGGTCTCCTTTGTTGCATTTTATTCAACTATTCTAGAGGAAGCCGAGGAAAGCTGAAGAAATTAATGAAACTGGCAGAACCATTAGAGCTGCCATAATAGAACCGTAGTGGTAGAATGCCATTATGACAGTGGTTTGTTTAGAGAGATACTTGCGAAGCCTTGGAGATGCCTTTGTGCTTGAGGATACACGGACCGATGGTTAGCAAGTTGAAGCAGCCAAGAGTATAAAATTACCCTAACTGGAATCGTTTGCTTACATGTCTGAGTGTTACCTTCCCTCAAATTAAAGTAGCAAGGGATTCTGCGAGCGCACCAATCCTATGCGAACGAAAAAAACGGAATCAATGATGAGCAGCTCGAAACACCTCAGCAGGTCGTCAAGCATTTGAGTCTCAATGAACTGGAAGCTGTTAAGAACTTGACAAAAAACGTGCTGAGAAATACGGACGGACGTATATCTAAATGTGGGGAGTGAGGAACTGTTGACCTAATTGGGCATGCTACCCTAACACGATTTGAATGAAATATGTACTAGGAAACCCATTGTTTCCTGCTAATATTTGAAAAAAATGACAGCACTTTTACACATCGGGCCTTTCTGCTGTATAATTAATGTATTCTAAGAAGACGAAGAGACTAGCTTCGCATCTCATTTTCTGTTTGTTCTATTTATAAAATACCGCAACAATTTGATGTGCTTGAATTCAGCAACAACTCAGTGGTTAGCAACAGAGCACGCAGCTACTGGACCGAAGCATAGGTTTGGTATTTCTGGAGTTTCATGCTGAACAGTGGCTATATTCCGCTCCAAAGTCAACTTCCAAGGGAAGCGGTAGGAGCTGGGTCTTCCTTCTGTTCAGCTCTTGAACAAAGGATTCTTTGACCAATTCTATTACAGTTTCCCTACAGGCGTTCCATCGATTGCTCTCTGTTAAGAACTGCGTCTTGCGACCTCATCATTGCAAGAGACCGACGGCTATTTAGCGACCAATGGGCGGTCCAAAAGGTCAATTAGTGATGCCTGGCACAGAAAGCGGACAGATCGATAGGAAATAAATCAACAGATTGTTAGGGAGAACATCATGAGTTAGGCTATCTAGCCGGGCACATTTACTTTTCATACCTAGATTTTCGTAATTAGAAGACGTTGGTATCCCATTTCTCCTTCTCAGCAACAGTAGATTTATTTTGATGAACTCTCCACAACTCAGACTGTTAGCATGAAGAAAGTTTAAAAATCAAATTGAAAAATGATTATTGAAATTAATAAGAGCCCGATGTCTGACAATCATGTAATGTAAGAAGGAAAAATGTATTATAATGTATTGCAATGAGAAGTTGCGTCTAATGAGCATGAGGAGAAAGTGGTTGCCTGGCCAAATAACCTTAATACAAGATGGGCGCTAAGGGGATCAGGGAAGTTACATGCATGTAACGCAGCTCTACACGACATAATGTGTTGCACCAGATTAAAAATGTTGTGCAGCACTGTAAATGAGCTTCTTACCAATGAAGAGGATAACCAGTGATTACAGGGTGAACCCAGCTGAGCTTCTTAGCGCCTCTAAATGAAAATAATGAGGCTTAAACATGAGATATGTTTGAGAGTGTAAGCATGAGGAGTGCAAGGCGAACTTTTCACAGCTTTTCTATTCAAAAAGAAAAGGCAACTAAACAGAGATTAGACATTTTCCCCTCGCACTACGAGAAAGGAGTTGGAGGACGTACCAAAATGGTAGAATTACATCCTTAAATCTACCTGGAATGTGAAACTACAGCCCTATACCGAGTCCATTGCTCAACCCGCCGATATTTCAGGCAACATAGACTGTAGTCGCGTCTACGGCGCTCGACGCGACCTCTGCGGCAGAGGCTGCCGGCCCTGCCGCGACCGCCACCGCGCTCCTCGGCATCCATCGCCGCAAACGCGACGGTAATCGTTTTAAAAGATACCCCCCCCCCCCCCCCGTCAGCAAGTGTGCCCTTGCGGGAGGGCTGCGGGACATTATGTACGAATGGTCGCCGCGGACGCGGCGAGTCGCGCGGCGAGCGCGGCAGAAGACGTCGCAATTGGTTGACTTCAGCGGCCAGTGGTATCTAGACCTGCATCGAAACTTGCACATCAAGTGTTAGAAAGTGTTTACAAACTCAGTTTCACTGCGATCGTGTGTCATATTTTCAGCTTTTCCTGGAGAAGCATCATATAAAATTGAGCATTAGAACGTTGCTTAGTTTTATAATTCGAACTCAATTTCTGAACCAGAGCCTGTTTTCCCGCAACCCCTGCAACACCCGAAAGGGATATCAACAACTCAAACCTAGCATCTGCAGCAAGTCATGAGGCACAGCTCCCACGACCGCTGCGGAGCTCATCGCGCACGCGACAGTCGTCGTCGCGGGCGCGGCGACCATTCGTACATAAAGACCGCCCCTCTTGCGGGAGCTGCCGTACCATTTTTACTGTTGCGCGTCATGTTGTGTGTATGTCTGAAGCCGACATCGTCACACCATAACTCACGGCTCCTTTGAAATTTTCACCTTGAATTATACTTGCAGGTGGCTCTTTGTTTAAGTGAGACTGTGGCTGTCACCACTACCCTACTTTTAGGACGGGTCTTGAACGGGTCCTTAGTGATCAGTGCCTCGAAAAGGTTTACTTCTGAGTTTTCATCTATTCAATTTTTCCAGCCAGCGTAACATTTGACTTAACGTCTGCCGTATTTCTGTTTGCTATTTATTCCAGAAGTACAATAACGAATCGCTGTAGTCAAAGAGAGATTTGGAAGCCGAGATCGTCCAACAACATTTTTATCAACCACGATTGTAAAGGTTTAATCCAGGGCACAACATGCTGGAGGTAAGATGGCTTTCCCTGCTCTTGTGATCTTGTTAGTTATGATTCTCGACTTTTTTGTAGAGAAGGGGATCTGTAGTTTTTTCTAGAAGTGAATATCTAATACCATACTACCAGTGGTACGGCAACAGGCGCTGCCGTAGGGTTCACTTTATGAATGGGATAGCGTCGAGATGGCCAACTTTTCGTCGAAAAACGGCAAGAAAAGGCGTTGAGAAAAGTGCGCCGATTCGAACAGTGCTTATTTCGACTGAATCAGATGGGTATGAAGAAAGTTGTGATCGTTTGAAGTGAACCAGTCAAAACCGCCAGAACCAACCTATTACATCCTGAGTGTTCCCAACTTCCTAATAGATTTTGAGATCGTCGACAAAATAACCACAAGGGAGCCCATGAGCTTCTCGCAAAGATTCTCAACGAGACCTATGTGATGTGGTAGGGCATGAGACGAGGAGCACAGAAGAGTTTTTCGTTCTTGCCACCAGCCACTGGGTGGTGAGAGAATGACGAAAAACTGTCGGGGAGCAAACTCATGTGATTGCCGGTATATCGTCCACGTACCGAGTTGGTCGAGTGGGTAGTGTTGAGGACTCGTGAGCACGAGGCCGACGGATCGGATCCAGACTTATGCAAATGGCTGCAGTAGTTTTGCATCTTCAGGAACTGTCATGAAATCATAAAAGTTTTTCCATTTGCACACTTAGTGTGGCACATCTATGCTTCGACTGTTTCATCACTCTCTCCCTCTTGTTAATGAGTTTGGATTTGTGCTATTGCCATTATTATTATCCCTGTTAATTATATAATATTTGATAGTAGTTTCATAGTTAGTAGTTAAATAGTAGTTTATTTGGCACATGAATCGTGTCTGTGCCGAAACCGTCTTCAACCAACGTCTTCGCAAGAAAGAAACATGAGGTCAATTGTAAACACCTTGTAGACGACCGTAGCTGCATATCGAGCGCAGACACTTTTTGGAGGAAAAACTGTGCGAGAACGAAGTCAATCGAAACTGTTGATCGCAGTTTTTGTCCAATCACACCTCCCTGTAATATCCACTATGGATGGTGTGTCTAAGAGAGGATTCACAATAGTGTGAAAATGAAAAGCTGAAAAAGTATGACATTGATAGTGTCAGAAGATGCAACACCACTGCAGCAACTTGCATAGGTCTGAATACGTGTCCCCGAAAACCTCATGCTCACGAGTCCTCAACACTACCCACTCGGCCAACTCGGCACTGTTGGTGGACTACATCCCGGCAATCACATGGGGTTGCCTTGCGACAGTTTTTCGTCATTTTCGGACCATTCAATAGTCCGCACCAGAAACGATTAACACACTTCTGTGCTCGTCGTCTCATGCCCTATAACATTATATAGATCTCGTTGATAATCTTTGGGAAATTCATTGGCTTCCATTGTTAGACTTAGCTTCGGAATTCACAAGCATTTGATTTACGTCAACCGTAAAAATAAAGCTCGCGACTGAATCGCAGGATAGCTACAAGTTGTCCGTCAAGAATTTGACGAGTTGTCTCACAGTACCCAGCCTGTCGTTGCGGAACCACGTGCTCTGTTAGCCCATCAATCGATAGGATGCGCTCGGCGGTGAGACCGTTGGTGGAATTTTTTTAGTTTTCTTCCTTTTGCAGATTGAGCCGTTTCATTGTGTTCAGTCTGTGTTTCCCTCGTATATCCCTTTTTCTCATTGTAGTCGTACATATTTTTTGGTTTCTCCGCCGTTTTTTGTTTTTCTTATGCCGTTCCGCAATTTCTTCCGCAGCTTCACGTTTGTTGCCGAGCCTTTCTTCTTTCGTGTTTCGTTCACTACATTTCTCTTAAAGTTTTTCGATCATTTCTGTATCCTATATCCTTTTTCTTCATAGCTGAGTCACGCGGAAAAAACAGTGGAGAAACAAAAAAGTATATATTTAGTACGAGAAACGCTGAAATGCGAAAGAAACAGATTGAACACGATGAAATTGCTTAAACTGAGAAAAAACATAAGAAATTCCAAAAACTCCATCGAGGGCCTCACCGCTGAGCGCACGCAGCGACCGCCTAGGTATTGTGAGACAACTCATTCAATTTTTGACGGACAACTCGTCGCTACTCTTGGCGATTAGCCGCGAATAAAAATTTTAAGAAACGTAGCGATAGAACTCCATACTGAGAAATACCGCTGGATGCTTCAAACACATGGGAAAATGAGGAGTTCGCTAGGTTTCGCTTCCATGTGTTGGGTTAAGCTGAGAGTCTTTTCTTGGAAGTACTGTCAGTTTCAGAGGTTGCTGGTGGCAGGCTCAAGCAATGATCCGTTCTCTGTGATCGTCGTCGATCCGAGGACAGGTGTCTCCTCGTGGAGCTATAAAGGCTCAGAGCTGCAGGGAGCCGCCGTGGGATTCGCCGTTCCTCTTGGTGAGCCACGTTCTTTGTGTCTCTCGTTTCAGAGGGGTTGATTTCAATTGTTCAGGGATAAGCGGGGATCACATGCTGGTGTCCATCAAGGATCGCCCACTGATACACGCATTCGCTGTGCATCCACGTGATCGCTACCATCAGAAAGCAGTGGTGGGTGGTGTGATATCTGCACTTTGTACGACGAAAGATGGTTCCGTTCTGTTCGTCGCTATCGGGACGCAAATATTCGTGTGGTTGGTGAGTGTAGGCACGTCTTTCTGTTATTTGTTTCTTTGTTTATTAATACCGCGCATATTAGCACAGTCGGAAGAAGCCCCAACTGTTACGACATCCGATTCCAGGTTCTTGGTTCGGATTCCCACCAGGTTAACAAAGCCTAACATCCCTTTCGGTCAGTGAATGGGTACCAGACTTAAGAACCGGTGTTTCGTAGGCTGTTCACAGCACCAAGATTAGTATCGACCTTTTATTAGCCTTACCTTTCGGCGACGTCGCCTTCGTCAGGGCCTCAAAATGGGTAATTAAATCGGTTTCTCTTGGTTTAATCACCCAATTTTGAAGCTCTGACGAAGGCGACATCACTAAAACGTAACCTTAATAAAAGGCCGATACTAATCTTGGCGTATAGCTGAGAGCAACTTAACATCGGTGCCACCAAATCCAAATTTTATGGGAAGTTGGACGTGGATATTACTTAGGAATTATGAAACACTGCACTTTACATCGACTTGCTACCACAGGTCATGGTATAGGCCAAGTTAGCATTCAAATTACCTCCGCGATACCACGTAGAAGTGGAACGCGCGACGCATCTCAAAAAGGATTGATCAGCTACGTCTTTTGTCCTCCATCCTTTGTGGTTGCTGTTGTTTCCATACCATGTTCGGCTTGGAGGGAGCTGTCGCCATGTAGAGGTCTTCATAAAGAATTGAGGACGGCGTTACTCTTTCCCTTTTGGGATGTGCCACGCATTCTACTTGTACGGGATTTCGTGGAGGTGATTCGAGTGCGTATATCGCCATACAATGACTTACGGTGGCCAGCCGATGAACAACTCAGCCTTTATCCTTCCCAGACAGGTCTGGTACCAATTCACTGACCACGGAAGGAAGGAAGGTTTGATTAACCTGAGCGGAACCCGGACGAGAACCTCGATTCGTGTTGCAACGAATGTCGGCTCCTTCTCCGAGTGCACTGCCTCGGGCCCATAGAAACCCATACCAGCTGCATACAACTGGCGATGAGCTCAGTGTGATGTGGTATTTAGCGAAGAAGTGTTTAGTTATCTAGCGGAGAGTTGCTATCGATCATTGATGCACACTACCAGTCAATTTCTCGGCTATCACTCTCTTCTGACGAATCTATACTGTTCACTGCGTCAACTGATGGAACTCTCAGCTGCTACTTGATATCAGAGTGAGTTCCATATATGCTTGTTTTGCGACTTCAGTCCAAGTCTCATCTTTTTTTTTACTTTGCCTTCTATTGGTGGTTTTAAGCCACTTAAACTGTTGGCTGCAATTTCTCAACGTGCTGAGAGGGGATGTTCACCTTGTATAAACTGATTATGTTCTAAGAATATCGGTTGTTCTAAAAAGTCGCATATTCGTTTGAATTGGAACATCGAAAAGGAGCCATATTCGAATGTTATCCAAAAAATCGAGTAATATTATTCAAATATCGAAGAAGCTTCAAACCTAATGCACAAAACCTGATTTCTACAAATTGTTCGACTATTCGAATATTGGAATAAACGAAAAATGGAGCGTATTCGATTTTCGAACTTTTGAAAGAACTGGTGATCGAATAAATTCGTTCGTCCATTCGCTCGAAATTTTTCGACTCAAATAAATTCGTTTACTCATTCGTTTGAAAACTTCGAAATCGAATGTATTCGTTCGTTCATTCGCTCGACAAAATCGCTTGAAAGAAAAGTTATACTTGTCGACCGTGTTGGCATGCGAACACCCATTGTGATCGATGATGTGCGCTATATTGGCTTTCATTGCGCTCATTTTCAGCATGGTTTCTCAAGATCGAGACCACACCGTGGAACCGCTGCGCAAATGGAGAGCGCACACACTAGCCGTTCGTGGTCTTTCCGTGAGTGCTGGAGCGAATCCTCGAGTGGCAACATGTGGCCTTGATCATGTGGCCACCATTCATTCAGTGTCTTTAGATGATGTTTTATTGAAAGTGGGTTGCTTTGAAGATGCCCTTATGTAGATCAATTCTCAACTCGGCGAAATAGTGTTTGTTCTTCAGATTTCTGCCGACCGACCACTTACCGCCTGTGTAATGGATCCTTCAGAATCGCGTCTCTTTCTAGGATCCGACACTGGGAACATTGCGCAGATAAACCTCTACGGCCTGGTCGGATTTTATCTGTGACTACGATATATTTGACCATAATTCAAGTTTTTGGGCATAGATAGTCAAAAAATTTGAAAATGTGGTTTGTATTGGGATAATTTCGTTTTCGGCTTCTTAATCCCTCTTCATTTGTGGGCGTTACGCCAAATATTATAGTCTGTTGATAGGATGTCTAGCTGCGATCAGAATTCCTGTGCCAAGCGAGAATCGAACAACGTACCGTGTACTTTCCGGGTAGGATCCTAACCCCTTACAACTGGAGCACCCGATGTCCGCGATATCTTTGCAACCTATCAGTACCTACCAGGGATGACCCAACCGCTGATATCAGCATGGAACGGGTTAAGCTCAAGGGAGCGTTCAGAGTGCGACACACGACGCGATGTAAGGATAAACTTCTATATCGATCGCAGGACTCGATGAATCGATATTGAAGCTTATCACTACATCGCGTCCCGCGTCGAGTTCGCGCTAAATGATCTCTAAGACCTTGATAGAACTGATATTGTAGGCCCCATTTACAGTCTAATCGCCGCGCGGCCCGTCATATTAAGAAATACCGATATTGATTGGGCCGATTGGTTTAATTGATATTGGTAATTCTAGGACGCTCTGCGAAGCAATTATGTTATACAAGGGAACCATACAGTGTTATAGAGGTTGTTAACTGTTGGAAGCATGTTTAATGGCAACCATTACCCTTGCGTCAGACAGGACTGGAACCCGCATCTCTGCTGGCTGGGCAACATGCTAGCCGTTTACACCTCCAGCACTACTTCCCGATATCACGGGTCGCGAGGGTATCGTGGATGTTTTGCTCGGTCAAACAGCGCCTGTGGTGCAAAACTTTTGATCACAATTATTTTTTCCAGCAGCTTAAAACCTCTACTATCGGCTACTGTACGCAATAGCTTCTACCAAGGGTTATATTTCACTCGCTGTACGACCCCAAGGCTCGTGCCTTGTCTTTTTTTTAATCGTTCGCTGTTCAGAACGACGTGAGGGACCTGTTGGTGCAAGTTGCCGATGAGAAGAACGAGCGAATTCCGGTGTTCAATGGCCACTGCAGTGAGATCACCGCCCTATGTGTCAACGGAGACGGATCACTACTGGCCTCTGGAGATTCATCAGGCAAATACTGCATCTGGGAGATCTCCAGCAGACAGTGTTTGAAGGTATGGAGCTCAAAAACAGTGCGTTGAACCCTTTGTTTCCCTTAGTTTTGCTCTTGTAGGTCTCTTCAATGCGTGGTCCTATATCGTCCCTGCAGTTCGTGGCCGATTGGCCTAGTATAACGGCAACGGAGCGTGTCTCCGTCCATCCTGTCCTCGAATTGCAACGAAATCTAACGAAGGGTGAGAAGATCACCATGCGAGTTTATGGCGGAAGTGATCCCAGCAAGGTTGGTTTTCTGCTTTTTTTACGTCAAACACTTTAGTTCTAGTCGCCAGTGTGGCCTATGTGGGACGGGAGGTACAAGGACCCGTGAGGCCATAGCGAATGGGTACGATAGATGCACTGATTGGCCAACGCCTGCTTTGTCGACACTCTAGTTGAATATGATTCGCTGGCGCGTCCCAACCTCTTCATATAGGCCACATTAGCAACTTGTAGCAACACTTCTACTTGAATCGGTGATTTACCAGGGAATGATTTCCGCTTCACATGAACAAGATGAATCCTTGGGCTACACGAATTCTTCCGCAAGAAACCGTTCGACTGCAGAGCAGTCGATCGAATCCGAGCCGAACCTACGCTGCAGTAGCCCATTCCTCAGTAGGTTACTGTACTTACGGACCCTGCGACTGCGCGGGACTAAACACTCAGGAGAAGAAGAAGAAGAAGAAGATTCCCGCTTCGTATGGAACTTCGGATAGAGTTCTACATCATGTGAGAAAGCTCGAAACGCTGATTGCAGATATGTAGACTAAAAATTCGCTAAATGGATTTCCTAAGGGAGTTATGGCCGCCGAAAGTTCGCATTTTTGACTGCTTGTCAGGCGCGGTGATGCAGCGTTAGGCGCGGCGTTGCGAATTCAGAGGTTCGGTTCCCATCGGTGCGAGAGATTTTGAACATTGTGACTTATTTTCGTCGAGGCCCTTCAATTTCATTTTTACACATTTTCGAGCGAATGGCGAGTTTCATCTACGTCTGTTAGGATATTTAAAGTTGCAAGCAACATATTTCAGACAATTCATTGCAATCATGATTTAAAAGTCAAAAATTTGTTCTAATCAACTACGTATCTTCTACCTTCTTCAACATTGATGGAACAACTTTTAAAAAAAGTGTGAAACAAACATGCTAATCACAAACTGCACATCCCGCTATATATAATCTACTCATAAAACATATGTCTAAACTTACTCTAAACGATGGCAAACAACGTGACATTTATTATCATGCAGAGCGACTGTATATTGGAGGCTATACCACAAGTATACTGAATGTTGTGTGCCACTAGATTTTCCAATTTCGCCATCAACACTTCACTCAAAAATGTGGTAGAAATGAGAATAAAGGTCCTCGTCGAAGATAAGTCACAATATGCAAAAACTCCAGCACCGTCGGGAATCGAACCTCTAATTACGCAACACTGCGGACAGCGCTGCATCAGCGCGCCTGTCATAAAGTCGATAGGGCGAACTTTCGCCGGCCTGAACTCGCTCAGAGAATCCATTCAGCAAATTTGACCTACACATCTGTAATCAGTGTTTCAAGTACTTTTTTCATATGATGTAGCTCTTTGTTGGAAGTTCCATGGGAAGCTGATGGCATTCCCTGGTTAGTGCAAGCAAGCAAATAAAAAATGATTTATAGTATTAGTACCCCCACATAAGAATATGTCCAAGAATAGTAGTAAGGGATTCTGGAGCCTTTCTAATGGAGGAGGGGGCGGAGGTGGCACTGCTGGATAGGTGAATCGAACCCACGTACGCGTGTTGGCAAATCTGTATTCAGCTTGCCAGTGTGTTGTTTTTTAGAATAAGGTTGATAATAAAATGTAAGCACTGCTCTAACTTCCTGTCAGCAAAGCTGTTAGAAAACTTAAGGTCCACATGAAGGTCCATGAAATCACAAGTCTTCCGACATATTGCTTAACTTATTGCTTCTTCCTATGTTTCTTGTTGAGCACACCTTTGTTGAGTGTATCAAATAAATAAATAAATAAATATAAGAACTATGGATTGCACCCTTTCAAAACCTGAAACCTCAGATTCGATTGATTGTGAAGGTATAGCCTCAAATTTATACTTATTAACCTCAAATACTTGTTGCACTTTGTCAGATTAAAATGACAACCCTTCTTAACGTGAACATCATCGACTTTCACAAGAGTTCCAAATGAAACTCGCGAAGTTTGAAGAGGGTTTCATTACCTCCTTAGTGGTTTAGTATTTCAGGGCTTTTGGCACGACGAGGTCAACCGATTGTTGGCTGCTGTTCTTCATGATACATCTTCGGTACGTTTTCTTGTTGTATTTTCGCGAATTTCATGTTATTTCATATCATTCATTTTATTAATTTGTTTGAGTTGAGACTGTGGCGCTACTGAAGTTGAGGGGAACCACCATATATCATTTTCACTTTGAACTGTACTCTCTTCATTGCAAGCCGGACACATTTCACTTTGAACGGGAGACTTTTCCAAATAAAATAAGCACTTTGAATTCTTAGTAAAAAAATTCGCCTGTGGATGTTAAGTGCCAGTTTCGATTTTCGATCAAATAGCTCCAGTGGTGTAATGGCGTAGAGCTTTCCCGCCCGGTCAGCAGGAGGTAGCGGGTCAAGTTTTGCCTGGCCATTGACCTGGACGGATCGCCGTCGTGCTTCCTTGCAGAGCGATAGGCGATGCGACGAGCGCAGAGAGATTCAAATTCTTTCTCGCCGCTCTGCAAAATTCGTCGCCAGGATTCCATCGCGGCGACGGAAGTATGCACGAGGCCTAAGAGTCCACCAGATCAGGTAGACTAGCAGAGTACATTCCGACGCCTTACATCTTGGACTAAATTACGGGAACAGGGCATGAGCGTATCTTCTCCTTATCCCTCTGGCGACCGTCTATTCTGAGAGCTTCTATATCCCTAGTTCATACTCTCATGTCGTGTGGGGAATCTCAGCGCAGGGTACTATCCCAGTGGAGCACGTTTTTAACACTGGAGCGCACCATCTCCGCCTCCTGATATGGCCGTGGATGTATTAATGAGGTTGAGGACCACAGACGCTAATAGCAAGTTATCAGAGAAGATAGAAGCAATCATTTCTAAACTGAGATCGGTAGTATGTTTCCTTCTCCATTCGATAGATAGGAACATGATTTTGTACGAAAAGAGTTAAATTTTCCGATAAATTTGGGAGTTTACCGGAAATTTTCGTTAAAAGAATTTATCGCGAAAATGCTGGTAAATCCGTTAAACCGGTAAATCGTTAATCGGTAAACGCATACCCCTGTTACGGATCACTCGCACTCAATTATCTGTCAATGATGTTTTAGTTTTCTATTGTACTGGAGCACATCCAATGATGCGATGGGACCCGTTTATACTCTAACTCAGAGCGACGCAGTGCCATATATGGTGGCCAAATCGATCAAATGACGCGACTGATCAATTTGGCCGCTATATATGGCATCGTGTCGCTCTGCGTCGGAGAACAAACAGGTCCAATTGGATCCTTAGACGTTCTCCAATGCAATAGAAGTCTAGAATACAATTGACAGATTTGAGTGCGTCAGGTCCGCAGCTGCAAATTTTACACCTTCACCGCGCCACTGGTAAAATCTTCAATGTGACTCCAAGTTTTTTTCTTTGTTCTTTATTGCTTAGTTTTTTGTTGTTTATCTTATTGGCAGTTTCTATACTAAACCCATGAAGGTCAAATTGTAGCCATCTCAGGTGGTTCCTTCAACTTTAACAGCCCTCTATTATTAGATGTCTTAATCTAAAAGGATTATTTCAGCCAGAGAAGCGTACTTTCCCTAAAAAGAAGAATAAAGAGAAATCAAACCGAAATGATCATGAGGAGGAGGTGATTATGCTTGACGAGGATATGGACATCATGGAGATTACGGGAACGCCTACGTCATCAGTGAAAACAGGTACGTTGTCAGAGTTACTGCTCGTCTATAGTTCAGTGCCGTAGCGCTAAAGACGGGACGGGAGATTGTAAACGGGTATGCTGGTGGGAGGGGGTGACAGCCATAAGACTGGAGTTATGCTTCAGTCGCTGGGCGGCGTGGCGTCGTAAAAGTTGCAAATATCAATTACGGGGGATAGGCGATCGATACTGGTAGCTTTAAAAATAAAGGGGCGTTTATAGTGCACGCGGCGCGCGATGTGATGTTGTAATAAGGTCCCATATCGATTGCGCGACGCGATGAATCAATATGGGCGCTTATCTTTATATATCGCGTACCTCACTAAACGCTCTCTAAGGCCGGCAGCAGAGTCTTGCGGGTGTCGCAGATCCGCATGGACAACAGCGGGTGGTACGGCGCCGCGAGGGTTACTGTACACAATACTGCGTACTTTTGCTGGCAGTTTCGACCTCTAAAAATGTCAGAGATGTACCACGCTGTCCAATAATTCTTGTCCGAAAATTTCACCATTTTTAATTTTTTTCAACTTTATTGAAAAACAAGTCTAATCAACAATATAATCACCACAGTTATCCACAACAGTGGCCCATCGATTGGGCAGGTCGCCGATGCCCTTCGCCCAGAACTCTGGGGGCTGCGACTCGAAGAAGTCCGCGATGTCGGATTTGAGGTTGTCGTAGTTGGTGAATTTTCTTCCGGCCAAATGGTGCTTCAGCGGGCGGAACAAGTGGTAGTCGGTGGGGCGATGTCCGGGGAATACGGCGGATGGGCAACCGTCTCCCATCCGAACGTCGCCAACTTCTGCTGGGTCTCCTTCGCCACGTGGGGGCGCGCGTTGTCGTGCAGCAGGTGGACCGAGGCCCGTCGGGGACGCTTTTCTCGGATGGCGGCGGCTAGTTTCTCGAGCTGATCGGTGTAGATGGAGGCAGTGACCGTCCTACCTTGCGGGAGCAGCTCGAAGTACAGCATGCCCTTGGCATCCGCCAGCAGCAGAGCATGATCTTCAGCGGGTGCAGGTCGGCTTTCGGCGTCGTCGGCGGCTCTTCTCCGCGCGGGATCCAGACGGCACGGCGGGCGACGTTGTCGTAGAGGACCCAACTCTCATCCCCAGTGACCAGGTCCTCGAGAAACTCCTTGCGATGCGAACGACACTCGTAGTACACGAGCGTACGAATTCGACCTTGGTCCATTTTAGCTTGTACTGGTAGCTAGACGCGGCGACTGCGCCTTATATACCGCTAGCGTGGAACTCTGGAGAACCTTCTAGAAGGTTTTTACACTTGCATGATATTGTAACACTTCTAAGGAAAATTATAGAATTTTGAAAATTTTCGGACAGGAATTATTGGACAGCCTGGTAGTAAGCAAGACGCCTTTTTGTTTTGTGAAGAAGCGTTTGCTAAGCCAAGTTAGGAGTTCTTGAATGTAAGCTCCGAAATCTAATAGAACACTCCTTATAACTCAACAGTTGTGTACCATTTTGCGCTTGCTCTCAATTTTGTCCTTCTACCTCCACTAAAAGCTCCCCCTAAAGCTGCTCGGCTGACAAGCAGTTCGAAGATGATGTGGTAGCCCTTGTGATGACAGCATCCCCTCAGATGGCTTGTTGAGTCCGGAAGGTATGTCCGATGCAGCTATAGCTTATACTAAAAAGAACGGTCTGCGTCGTTGTTGCATTTCTGTGCAAGGGGCTTCCCTAAACCTCACACGGCTAATTTGTGGCTGGGGGGGGGGGGGGGGGCACGAAGAGTTGCAGTGCAATTAAAGTTACCTAATATCGTGCTAAGGTTTTTTTGTACCACGTTTTGAGTTCAGGATTCCATACGCCTCTATTTGTCGACACTAACGGTGATTGGTTGTCAAGCTTCTTTACGGACAGAAATTATGCACCAATCTACTATATTCCTAGCATGTGGATTCGTTAAAAAAATGTTTCCAAATAGATGAACCATAATCGACACGCCCCACGGCGGGTCTCACCCGCAGCTCCTGGCACTGCGGGCGAGAGCCGCCGTGAACTACGACAGCCCTCGAGGACCTTTGCGACCAGCGGCTCCGCGACAACTCGTCCGCGTCGGCTTCCACCACAGTGGCAGCGCGGGTCCCCACTGCGACGGGAGCGATATGGACGAGTTCTCCGGGTGCTGCCGCGAGACCTTGCAGAGGCCCTAACGCTGCACCACTTAATGACTGAAGTATAAATCTTGCCTGAGGCAGTGTTCATAGTCCAAAAGAGAGCGACAAGAGCGATTGGTCGACCGGGCAAAGGATACGCATAGATTTCTGTCGAGCAGTGGCTTGACATTAATCAATTTGTATGCTTTCCACGAACGACTCAGTCGGTCCCGTCGCAGACTATGAACTGACCATAAGTGATCATCCTCTGTTAAACTGATGAATTATAAATCAGGATTCAAGTATGCACTGTGCTGATTGTTCTATTCATAAGAGTCCTTGTTTCAGATGATGGTTCCAGTGCTGCCGACAGGCAATTAATAGATAAACAGAAGAAGGAAATCATGAAGTTGAAGAAGATCAACGCCGAACTGTACAGCTTCATGGCGAAGGAACTGACTGACAAATGATTGAATCGGCGTTTTGTTGTTGCTTGAAAAAGTTATTGATTGTTGATTTTGTTGTTGAAGTGTTGCAGATGTTATTATGTCTCTTATGATATACATAAAGCTGAAATCGTGCATGTCAACCTGTATCTGGGCTACATCTTGCAGATGGAACTGCCTGACGGCTAGTTCTTGTTCTCCTGAGGCACTTTGCTTTCATAAGATCTTCGAAGAGCAGGGCTTCATCGTACTGGATAAAGAATGAACGACGGCGTTACTCAATTCATTTAGGATACGCTACGTATTCTTCTTCTGCAGGGTGGCTTAGGAAGACGCTTTTGCCCTATATGATGATGACCTGCAGTGCCCAGCTGATCGACAACTTGGGTTGCGTCTTTTCCAGACAAGCCCGGTATCAGTTCACCAACTCAGAACGATAGTGTCTCGTCTGATTTGGCTCCTTGTTATCACGGGCGCATGGAGCGCGGTCGGCTGTCGCCTGCACCCGATTCTACGTTCTTGGATCGAATTTCCCACCCAGAATGATTAGAAGACTTGATTGGCCAATCGTTCTGGGTGGGAAGTCTGAACCTGGAATCGGGTGCACGCGACAACCGGCTGTTGCTCCGACTGGGCTCCACGCGCCTGTGATTACAATTATGAAACACGCACAACAGCTTTGACTAAACAAGTGATTTATGGCCTGTCAACTTGTTTCTTCAAATGCCATCGAATGTTTGGTTGCTTGCGTTTCTTTAAGCTTCAAAAATTCAACCCTGGTGGACTGATACCAGACGTCACAGGAAGGAGGAATCACAAATGTAGTCATCGGCTGACCAACGCAAGTCATCCTATAGGCCAAGTGCGCACTTAAGTTCAATATCCTTTTGGTTGGTTTAATTACCCATGTTTGAGGTAATATCGTGCGGTGGCTCTCACTCAGCTCCGAATCGCCAGATTCATTATTCTTTTTCGGCTCCCTCAATGTTCGGCTGCCCACATCACTTGGGTATATTCACACTTCACTATTCTGCTAACTACTCTACTTTTTGCTCGAGAACGACATCCGGTTCTACTCTTTTCTACAACTCATCGCCTCCAGTGAACTCTCTTGTGGCAAGAAGTGAAGGAATACTCTTACTTTGTCACCATTAAAGGTGTACTAGTATGGCATTCTTAGTCACTTTTTCTCATGATGGCTTCTCCCTGTGCTGGCAGTGTTAAGACAGCGAAAAAAAAAAAGGATAAACGTAGTAAACAAAAAAGATAAAGGACGACATTCTCAATCCCTTCTGGGATGCCCCACGCATTCTACTTCTACGGGATCTCGTGGAGGTGACGTCAATGCGTATTTGGCCATACAATGAATTGTGGTGGCCAGCCAATGAACAAGTCAGCGCTTTATTCTTCCTAGACAAGTCGATTACCAATTCATCGGAGTGGAGGGCATGGTTGGCCTGGACGGGAAATCTGAACCAGGAGCCTGGTGTCGGCTGCACGCGACAGTCGGCACCTCCTCCGACTGCGCTACACACACCCTAATAAACAAATACAAATACAAATCCAGGACATCCCGTAGAGGTGGAATGTGTGGCGCATTCCCAAAGTGGTTGATTGACGCCGTCCCTCAACGTTCATGGGATCCATAGAAGCAGTCGGAAAGACGGTCTCCCATGGCACCACGAATAGATTATAACTCCAATCCTGGACAAGCCGAATCTTCACACTAGGATTGGTGTGGTGAATTGAGGAGCAGCGTCTATGAAAATCTTACTTTTCTAGGAAAAATAATGAAATAAGCTGCTTTTAAATGCAGGAGGGTAGCAATTGTTGGGTACATTAAAAGAGATAGCGTCATGCATTCGTTTGGCATGTGGCGGTCTTCCTTGTATTGTTACAGTAAATGTCGCTTATTTAAAACTGAGAAGTGAAGATCTCTTCAATTGTTTTTTGCTGACCGTACGGAGGTGAGTACCAGTTTCACTCAAATTGGACGCTTTTCAAACTAAATCGAACACTTCTAAGCAAGCTCGATGTCTCTGAAATCAAACTGAAACTGGGAAGTGAAAGACATCTCTTATATTCACATTAAAGCCTATTCTTATTTTTATTAAGCACATTCTTATAAAGATGCTAAAACCAAAACTAGTGCCTTCCAGAATAAGCTAGAGTCTCTCCAACGCGGTTAGATTAATTTTGTCAAGGAAAATTTAGCATAGCTTTCTTAGAAATTTTTAAAATTCACCTACCCATCAAGTGAACAGCCTAGAGAAATTTTATAAAAATTGTATTTCTTAGGGAAAAATAACCAATTATTATAAATTTTGTTCGAAAGCGAAGGCAGCAATCATTTGGTGTATTAAGAGCAAAGATCGTGGCGTTATACGCCATACACTCGCCCAACATGTCTCGGATTTCCATTGGTTGGTGGAGTAAATGTTGCTTAATTGAAACTGCGCAGCGAAAAAGCGATATGCATGTTTTCTACAATTCTTTTTGTTGCACCGTCGACGAGTTTGCTGCCACACACTCGTCCACGGTCGTAAATTTTCGAAGCAAAAATCGAATCCCACGCTTGACCCTGATTCAAAACGTGAACAATGTCGTTCGACGCTAGACGAGCATTGAAGCGAAATCCTCCACTCGTATGCCCTTTCGATCCAGTTTAGCGACCCCCTTAGCCACTGCAGCGTTTCGGTGAACAACTTCGGCGACGGGGTGTCGCATTGTCGCGCCCATTTTCCAATGGGAATGGTAAGGGCCGGTGTAACAGCTGAATTGTCTGTCGTCTTGCATCCAGCATTGCACTAGGTTAGCGTGGGACGAGTCTACTCCGTGATCGGTGAGCGCAAGCAGAGCAACGCTCGTTCGAATGCCGTAGAATGCCTTCTCCTAGTCGAGGAAGGTGAGAACCAGGGGCAGACGGTGTTCCCGGCAAACCTCAATGATCCTCGAGACGGTTTTGGTGGGATCCGTCCATGCAGCTGAATCCCTTCGGGAATCTATCCTGCTCTGCAGGTTGAGGTCATCCAGTCGTGCAAGATTAATCTTCGTGAAGGGCTTGTAAAGCACGCTCAGCAGGCATACAGAACTATACAATACCGCTTGTGTTCTTGGCTTTTAGGCGGAACAGGCGCAAAAACCGCGGTTTTCGCCGTTTTCTCATAATTCTCTTTAAAGAGGCCTATCATAAAAACAAAAGTTACCATCTAAATCCAATGTGGACGATCTATCCTACGATGTAGGCATCATGCAGTGGTTTTAGAAAAAATTGATTTGAGACCTATAAAACTTGAACTCTGTCGGTGCAGTTTGGTCAACGCCGTCAGCTTTTATAGGTGTCTACAACTGTACCACTCTTAAAAAAAAACACTGAGTGATACCTACATCACTAAATGCATCACCCACAATGGATTCGGATGGTAACACTTATTTATTGAGAAGGCCACTTTGAAGTGAGTTATGGGAAAACGGTGGTTTTTTGCGTTTATTCCGCCAAGAAACCAAAAGACAGGAGCGGTATTGTAGTTCCGAAGATCTTCTTTGTTGCCCTTCTCGTGAAGAATAACGCTACGCGAGTTTCTCCTCTGCTCGGAAATTCGAACCTTTTGAATGTAGCATCTCATGCGAGCATAATGTGTAGCTAATGTCCTCCAGCCCAAAATAGGCCGGCTGGAATATAGTCCGGCCAAGAGACTTCCATTTTTCATGCTCTTGGTCGCAGCTCGGATTTCTGAAGGAAGAATCGAAGACGGTCCTTCACCAGCGGGGGCGTTGGGGCTTGGCACGGAAGTAGATGAACGGAAGAGTTTCGAGTTTTTTAGAATGTCCCGTTATCAATGGCCGTGGCACGACGGGAAGCGGTTAGAGTCCCATACTCGTTCAGCCAATCTGACAGCCGAGGTTCGCGGTGCTCCCTGCTGCACTTTTTCAGACAAGATCGTGTTTATGCTGGTTCCAGCAACTTCTTGCGTCTGTAGCGTGTAGATCCTCTTGCAAAGTTCTTCTGCAGCTGACGTTAGCTGCCAACCGCTCCGTGCTTCAACTGGCAATAAATAGATTTATAAGTGGATGGGTGGACCTCGCGACGAAGCAGGACAAATGCTGAAGGAGAAGAGGAAGATTAGTTGACTGGGCGAATGTGTGACAGTTACCTCTGCTCCTTAAAAGACGGTAGTTCTATATGTAAACTGTGGAATATCAGGGTAGTATCGTAATTGTGCCACTAATGAATCCACTTTATCGGCAGTGGATTCATCTATGGACCTCGGCATTTGTTGTGACAAAGATCCCGATTTTGGAAAGCTTAATATATTTAATATTTAATAAATAAATAAATGAATAAATAAATAAATATTCGAGCAACGTGTAACTCAGCTATGTTACGCGCACCAAATGTCTTCAGCACTTTGGCAACTGAAAAAAATCAACGTTTTGAAGCCATATGGAGTTTATATTCTCCTTTTGCCGAGTCGAGTGTATCTATTTTCTCGTCATATAAAGAGAAAGACATCTATGCCATAGAAAAGGTGCAAAACAACTTCAGCCGCAAGCTTTTTCTTCGAACAGGTAGTTTTCCATAGAGTAGTGAAAGCGCCAATTACAGATAAATACATCGCACTTCCGTCTCAGAAATCTCGCCGCAAAGCACTTTACATCTACCACATCCACAGCTTCTGCATTTCACACACTTTGCAAATTCTTTAAGATGGCTTTAACTTCGCATACACGATGCAGTATTGCCAAACAATATCGGCCTCGTCCCAAACCTACGTTGAGAGCAATGCCTTTTACTTACAGGGCAGGTAGCCTCAACTTTATTATTATTATTATTATTATTTGTTACACGATTATATTCGTGTGGTGTAGTATGCCAAAAAAAACAGCAAAACAAAACAGTCAAACAGTAACACACCGCAGAATGTGCTAGTCTGTAACTACTGAATGGATAGAAACTAGCAGCTAAACTTCGGGTAACGTCTAAAGGAACTATTTGTTATGCACTCATATGGATGTGAAGGATTTTTTCTTTGAAGGCTTTGTAGCTTGACGAAACGTGGGAAATGCTGTGTCATGTGGGAACCGTTTTGCATAGATTTGCTCTTTCTTGAGCATGTTAATGGCTATGTATATGGCTTCGTTCTGAGTGCTTTTGCGTATTCTATTGATTTTTCATTGCTGTGATTTTTTGTGTAAATGATGTGTTCTTACATTCTCAAACGTCTGCCTTATGCATTCATAATAAGCATAAACGTAAGCATGTGTGTTGCATTCGGGTCCAGTCTGAAAGTCTTCGGAGATGAGCCTCGGGGTAACTAATTCCTAACATGTTTTGTATGGGGATAGAGTCCACACACGGGATGTACAGCGTTCTTGTTGGTTCTCACCTTTATTGTCATTTTTTCATTTGTAGCTAGATCATTCTTACGTTTTGTTTAATGTTATTGTTATAATATATAGTAAGAACTTAAAGATTCTTTGTTTCCAGATTTGCAACTGGTGGCAGTCGAAATGCTCTCCAATTTCGTTTTCTGGGGCTTTAGTTCACCATCAGACGGACATCTATAATAGCAAGCAAAAGCATTATGTTGAGCGCGTCCCCCAAAGCTTCAAATAACCCCGCCTTCCGCTTCGTGTTATGAAAATCCTGAGTCTGAGTTCAAAATGGCAAACATGAAGTGCTCCTAGTGTTCCGTATTCCTTATGACTTCAATGCACTATGTCTCACGCCTGTTTTCAGTAAAAGTGAGACCATAATAGCCGCTTTTACTGTGATTGCCTTGTCGCGTCCACGTTGAAGTATAGCACCTGCTAATTACTATTAAGTTAACAGTTGGTATTTCAATTTGAACCCACGATATCTGCCAGCTGTCTTGTTTTCAAGAACATAAAATTAGTAGTCTGTGGGAGTGAAAAGCGGCAAGTGTTCTAAGGAAGTGAATAAAGATATGCACTTAAAGGTTACAAATTTCATATCGCATCAATGCTACTTTCTGTGTGTGCATGCTAATAAATTATATCATGCAAAATCATCACAGAGACGAGCATAATTACAGGTAGATGTAACGAGCAGCGAACAGTACTGATTACTTGAATTTCAGCAACATACAATTTCTGATATAATTCTTGATGTTCTCTTCGAAATTTCGAGTCTCATGTTCAGCTGCTAAATCGTGAATCAGGTCAGATTTCTTAACCTATTAAACGCTCATGGAATTCAATCTGCTGCAAAGAAAGTGTTAAAGTGAAGTCCTCTACTCAGACCTATTCAGGATTCGTCAAATGTTTAATAACAGGTAACACTACAGGACGTGTTGTTCGTTGTTTACATGGCTTATGGCTGCATTCTCCTATTGCATCCTGTTTCCTTTGTTATCTTAAGGATAAAGGGTAAAGAACGGCGTTACTCAATCCCTTTTGGGATGCGCCAGCATTCTATTCCATCGTTGAGGCGAGTTCAATGCGTTTTGGGCCATACAATGGCTTGTGGTGGTCAGCAGCCGATGAACAAGTCAGCAGTTCATCCTTACCAGACAAGTCTGCTACCAACTCGTCAACTCCGGAGGGATGGAAGGCTTGGTTGGCATGGGTGGGAAATCTGAACTAGGAACCTGGTATCGTGTGCACGCAACAGCCTCCTCCGACTGCGCTACACGCGGCCTTTTAAATAATTGCTAGTACCACCGACATCTGCACTGACGGGAGCTCCAGCTGGGAATACGCCGAAAGCCCTTGACGCACCAACCCTCCTTCTCGTTGCGGCCAGGCACTAGACAATACAGGATCCAGCAACGGTTCGGCATAGGTCTTTCGTTCAAACGCCATCCATTTTCAGAGCTAGTTGATTTGTTTTGTCATCTTACACTCTTTATCCCAGACAACTGCATATGCCTTGATTAATTAAAACAAAACAAAACCCTAATGAACTGTTTGCGCGAATAATTATTCTGCACTTTTCAAGAATTGGAAGTCTTTCTCTTATTGACGATTAAAAGCAATGGTCCCCAAGTCGGCTGGCCTAATGAACGTTGTATTCGCATTATAGGCACCTTTTTGTTGCTCGTCAACAAACGGTTGAAAATCACGAAAGAACGACTCATAGCCTTCCGCGAAATTACTTTGATGTGTTTACGGAAATCAAGATTGCAAGTTGTACAGAAACCTTTAAAAGGTGTTCCCAAGGATACCAATGAGGAGATGCTTTCCATCTCTTTCGTTCCCTAGGCCTGAATGTTCTGAGCGGATGTGAATTTAAAAAACTTAATATACTCGTCGAGTGTTTTGGGACCTAATATTTTGTTTCAAAATTCTCAAAGCTGAAACAGAACTGAGGCCTTCTAAGCACTAGATCTTCAGACCTACAAGCGGGCGCACCACTCACTTCTCATTACAGATTGTGTAAATGCACAGAAGGCATGGGAACCGAGTTTTTAACTCTTTTTTCCGAGGTGGTAGATGGTTGCGAAAATTACCATCTAACGTACTATTATACGTTCCCCATATCTTTCGCCGAAACCTAATTTACTCGATTTACTCTCAGCTTATGGTATGCCTGGAATATCAAGCACAGTATTCATTATTTATTAATGTTGCTTTAAGAAAATAAGAAAGCGCTGAAAGTACAAGACATGATACAACAATTATAAGGTCTTTAGCTAACTCCATTGTATGATGTTTCTCTGTGCTATCTGTTGGTTATATAATTTGTAGCAGCAACCTCAGCAGTCAGCTCATTGCTCCCCTATTTCATGAACTCTCGATCGCTAATAAAAATGTCACATTCTTTCTATCCATAAAATAACTTCTATTGTTCATCTGTCTGCTCTCCTCCCACATTTTTCAGCGCCTCATCGTGGCGTGGAGTGGCAATGGGTGTCGAACTGCGATGTACAGCGGAGGTTTTCAATCTCCGGTAGGGTCTCCCAAGCTGATAAGAAGTTCGACAATTCTTCGGAAGCCTAGCGAAGTCTGAATCACAGCACGCCCCGAAGGCACGAAAGGGGCACCCCGAATGCAAGAAAAGGGTGACACGAACGGGGTGAGAGAGGAGGTAGACACCATAAGCGGTTGTCGGCATGGGATGTCTCCTCATGTGATGTCCGGCTCCCCATGCCCTTCAGAAAGTGCAAAAATGGCAACGGTTCCAGCGTCAGGCCCAGGATGACAGACCGGCTGATGGAGAAACTCGACACAAACCATGATGAAGAATCGCAATGGAATCAGTGTGAATGCTAGGACGTCACCCGGAAGTGACGCGCAGAGCCCCCGCCCGAGTTCTGGGTCAGTATGCGAGGGCTATCGGGGGTGGATCGACTTCGGCCAAAGAAGCTAGTTCGAATGGGAACTCTGAACGTGGGAACGATGACCGGAAGATCCAGGGAAGTGGCTGACCTGATGAAGCGCAGAAGGATAGAAGCCCTGTGTCTGCAGGAAACAAGATGGAAAGGGACGAAGGCCAAGGAGATCGGAGAAGTGGTCAAGCTATTCCGCAACGGAGAGGACACGAAGAGGAACGGTGTCGGGATAGCTATCGCTGAGTCTCTCAAGGATTCGGTAGCTGCTGCCCAAAGGATAAGCAACCGCATCATGTCACTGCGGCTGGATACGAAGGAAGGTTACTGGACAGTCATTTCCGCCTACGCATCGCAGACCGGATGCCCCGAGCACGGCAAGGATGAATTTTACCTTGCGCTCGAGGACGCAATAAGGTCCGTACCAGAAGGCGACTATCTATCCGTAGCAGGGGACATGAATGGACACGTGGGGAGTTGCAGAAGAGGAGTGGAAAGTGTTCATGGAGGTAAAGGGGTCGGCTTGGTGAATCCAGATGGAGAAAGGATTCTTGATCTGGCTGTCGCCCACGACCTGGTTGGCTGTAGCACCTTCTTCGCGAAGAGGGAGAGCCAGAAGGTGATCTATGCTAGTGAAGGAAGAAGAGCGGAAGTCGACCACATCCTGGTGAGAAGGACTGACCTGAAAACCGTCAGGGATGTAAAGGTCCTCTCGGGAGAAGAGGTCGCATCACAGCATAGGCCCTTGGTAGTGGATCTTAACATTCCTCTACCGAACAAATCGAAAGTAAAAACAGAACCCAGAACCCGATGATGGAGGTTGCGGGGCACAGAGCGCAACGAGCTAAGAAGGGCAGTGCTTGAATCAGGTCTTCCTGATCCAACCTGCCCCGTAAAGGAGACCTGCAGGAGGGTGATCCAAACCATCCTACGATGTGCCAAGGAAACCCTCGGCGAAACAAAGGGAGGAACCAGAGGGAATAGAGCTGCATGGTTCTGGAATGAAGAGGTGCAGGCTGCGGTGAGGAAAAAGAAGGAGGCCCATAACCAGTGGCAGAAGACAAGGGCACCCGAGCATCCTACAGCTTACAGGAAGCTGAAGAGGCTGGCAAAAGCAGCGGTAGCAAAGGCAAAGAGCGCGGAGATGGATGCCCTATACGAAAAGCTGGACGAACCACAGGAAGAGAAGTTCGCTATTCGGTTGGCCAAGGCATGGCATAGAGCTTGCGTCGACATTCGAGTGGTCAAGACGGTGAAGAGTGCTTGCTGACGGTAGGGTACTGCGGAAGCCAGTCGAGGTCAGAAAAAGATGAGAAGAGTACTTCAAGGCACTGCTGAATGAGGAATTTCCACGTCAGGAAGTCCAAGAAGAACAGCCAATGGAAGGACTCATTCCGTCCTGGACGCAAGAAGAGGCTCGCAGCGCCGTATGAAGCTCGAAAGGGCAGCTGGGCCTGATGGGGTGCTAGTAGAAGCTTGGAAGGTGCTTGGAAACTGTGGAATGAATTGGCTGATACAGTTCTTCAACAGAGTCACGATAGAGGGTAAGATGCCGGATGACTGAAGGGACAGCATCATAGTCCCCATCTTCAAGCAGAAAGGAGACGCGTCCGAGTGCTCCAACTACCAGGGATCAAACTGATCTCACACACGATGAAGATCTACGAACGTCTTGTCGACTCGAGGCTGAGGGAGATGGTGATAATCTCCCAGGAGCAGTGGGGCTTCATGCCCGAGAGATCCACCACAGACGCGATCTTTATCGCTCGTCAGGTGATGGAGAAGAATCGGGAGAAACGAAGGCCTTGCTACCTGGCATTCCTGGACTTGGAGAAAGCCTACGATAGGCTACCCCGAGCCGTGGTCTGGAACTCCCTTAGAGGGAAGGGTGTCCCGGAACGTCTGATCTCGGTAATAAAGGACATGTACGAAGGCTCGAAAGCAGCGATACGAACTCCACACGGGATGACAAAGAAGATGAAGGCAAACTATATAGAACAGTAGTGACGCCGGCCCTCCTCTATGGCTGTGAGTGCTGGGCTCTATGTAGAGCGCAGGAGCGGCAACCGATGCTGTGGAAATAAGGATGCTCAGATGGGCATGCGGATGGACCTGCCGGGACAGAGTGCGAAACGAGGATGTTAGAGCAGTGATGAAGACAGCCCCGATCCAGCTGAAGATGAAGGAGCAGCGCCTAAGGTGGTACCACATCCTCAGAAGACCAGAAGATCATCCCACGAAGTTGGCCCTGATTTTCGAGGCACCCGAAAAACGTCCGAGAGGAGCCCCAAGGAAAAGGTGGAAGGACGTCATTAAGAAAGATCCCGCCGAAATCGGCGCTGCGCCAGACGACGCCTTTGATAGGATGAGATGGCGACGGATCACAAGAACAGCGGACTCTGCGACTGCGCGGACTAAACGCTCAGGAGAAGAATCTCGATCTGTCTGCTCTCACTTGCCTTTCCTCTACGCTTGTATTCAACATATTCAAAGGCACATTGATCCAGCTGATGACAGCGGCACACGGGCCGGACTAATCAACAATGAAACCTAGGCGGAGTGTAAGGTAAAGAGATAAGGGATAGAGACGAGTGCTTCATCGTGGTTATCTCTACCCCTTATACCCGCGGGTTAGTCGTTGATGAATCCGGCCCCAGAAGTATTTGAAACACCGAAAATTCATTCTCAGCCACTTCTCACCTGCATATTCTTCTCCGTATCAAAATCATTGCATTCCGTGAATTTGTCCGGAGGAGTACTTTGCTACGACATGACGACCTACAATTAGTAAAAGTATGCAGTAGAATGGACCGTCTGATTGAGGAACGCTTTAGCCCAGTAGTTTGTGCATTCGATTTGTTCTGCTTAGTTTCGTAAAGCGCACAAACACATGCAATAAATGGTAATGATTATAAGCACCACTTTATTGCTCGTCGACAAGACTGAAGATCTCGGAAGAACGATTTATAGATTTGAAATTGCTTGAATCTGTTCGCAGAAATCAAGATTGTAGCCATACTAAAAGCGTAAGGTTTGTACTTCATGCTATCTCATGACATCTGCAATAGTGTACTACGTGATATTGTCAGATGGAGCCATACGTATATGAACTGTCTTATGTTTTGCCAGCGTTAAATGCCACTCAGACCATGTAGGCGTGTAATCCGTGGTATTGTACAAAAAATCTGCTTTGCGAAAACTTGTCTCTTCACTATAAATGCTCACGTCATCCGCACAAAGCTTACTCCTCACGCCGTCTAGTGCTATTCTTTAGTGAAGATCAGAAACAAGTATATTGAACAAAGTGGGAGACAAAGCCCCACCATGCGGGAGGCCACTGATGACATCCCGTGAAAAGCTCGATCCACTTCGGACTTGAAATATTCTGTCAGTTAAATATTGATCAAGTCAATTCATTTTCTTTAAGCCTCAAGTGGCTGTCATCGAGTTTGCAGGGACTCATAACAATGATCAAAACCATAGCGCTAGGAGGGACTCGAACCCGCACCACCTGCTAACCGGACAGGAATGCTCTACGCTATTATACTACCGGCGCTGTTTGATCTACCGCAACATCCACACCTCGTGGGACCCTTCAGCACTCACCAGTATATCAGGGTGAGTCGATCGCTGATATCAGCGTGGAACCAGTTAAGTAGAAGGTCTTAATAGAATTCATTCAAGTCAGTTAGCAACAAAACATCGTCATATCAGCATACAACCTCAGTACCAGCCACTTGAGGCTTAAAGAAACTGACTTGAATCTTTTCTATCAAAATTTTCACCTAAAGTGGTTCCATACAGATATCAGCAACCGGCTCATCTCGATATACGGGTGAGTGCAGACGGGTCCCACGAGGTGTAGATGTTGCGTTCAATCAAGCAGCGCCAATTGTGCAAGGACATAGAGCATTCCTGTCCGGCAAGAAGTAGAGTGTGGGTTCGAGTCCCGCATGGCGCGAGAGAGCTTTGATCGCAACAAAATATCTTTATAGCAGTCTGTACATGGGTTATAGCCTGACTAAGAATGAATGCCTGGGCATTTTTTCCTTTTCGATGTCACTGGAGGATGAATTCTTGCTGTAACCGTGAGAACGTGGTCTAGCTTCTGGTCTTCTATAACGATTGTAGCAGAAACACGCTCGTTTATTCACCTCTTCGACCAAACTCTTTCACCTCACGTATGTCAAGCGTGAGAAAATCACAGCCAAATCTCCGACATTTGAGCAAGGTGTTACAGTGAGACTCCTTCCGAGTTAGTCGCCTAAGCAGTCAAAGTGGTCGGACGGGTCTATTTGCGGATATTTGACGCTCTCTAATAAGAGGTATCACCAACCTGGGCGGCAAATCCAAACCAGAATCCTGGAATCGGAAGCATCAGCTAGTGCCTTGTCTGACTGCACTACCACGCGTGCAAATATTTGTGATAGATCTGATGATATAGGTTTTGGTTCTGTTAAGGTCAGTAAAGCGTGATAAATAGTTAATCGTTTTACCTTTTAGTTTGCGTGGATAACAATTAGATAGGCCGGCCACGTATTGCACTTCGCAGACACCCGTTGGACGAGAGCCGTCACCGACTGAATTCCGCGGGTTGTCAAGAGAACACCAGGACGCTCACCAACACGTTGGTCGGACTTCTTCGTGAAAGCTCTGAACGAACGATATGACGCTCTTCGTGTCCCTCGTGCGATGAGGATCCATTGGAGTACTCTGGCACGCGACAGGGACAAATGGAGACGCTGCTGGTCGAGCAAGTCGATGATCAGCGGGACGACAGGTGCGGATGATACAGGTTAGTTCATGGAACATCTGTTACTCCGTTCTGATTAATGCTACTTCTAGTAGAAACGATCCAAATCAGTTTCATTAAGCCTCAAGTGGCTGGTATCGAGGTTGTGAGCAGTCATAACGATGTTTTGTTGCAATTAAAACTTCTAGCGCCAGGCGGGACTCGAACCCGCACCTCCCTCTAACCGGGCGAGAATGCTCTACGTCATTACACCACCGGCGCCGTTTGATCGAACGCAACATCCACACCTCGTGGGACCGC
Source organism: Heligmosomoides polygyrus polygyrus (assembly GCA_947396885.1). Taxonomy (NCBI): domain Eukaryota; kingdom Metazoa; phylum Nematoda; class Chromadorea; order Rhabditida; family Heligmosomidae; genus Heligmosomoides; species Heligmosomoides polygyrus. Next base: position 86,118,778 of record OX377202.1, read on the forward strand.
TCAGCACCCACCCGTATCCGGGATGAGCTGGCCGCTGATATCAGCATGGAACCAGTTAAGCTGATGGTCTTGATAAAAACGATTCAAATCAGTTTCGTTAAGCCTCAAGTGGCTGGTATCGAGGTTGTGAGCTGTCATAACGATGTTTTGTTGCGATCAAAACTTCTAGCGCCAGACGGGAGAGCGCCCCCACGTATCCGCATCCCGGATACGGGTGGGTACTGAGCGGTCCCACGAGGTGTGGATGTTGCGTTCGATCAAACGGCGCCGATGGTGTGATGGCGTAGAGCATTCCCGCCCGGTTAGAGGGAGGTGCGGGTTCGAGTCCCGTCTGGCGCTAGAAGTTTTGATCGCAACAAAACATCGTTATGACAGCTACTTCTAGTGTTATCTTCAAATTTATTTATTTGTTGACGAATATACACATGTTACATTTGCAGTTGACGTAAAACAAGTGTCACATGAAACTTGAAACAGGATGCACATGCAGCCAGTCGCTCTACAGTAACCATATGGAAATGGAAAATTTTCAACTATTTGATATTGCATTTGATTTATGTTCCGCTTGTACCCATCGTTTATATGGAGCATATCGTTGTGCAGAAAATAAATGATAAGTATCACATGCATCACCCGTCGGCTCGTTGTTCGAGTTGCTAGAGCGGGCACCAGTAACGTCTCCATTCGTCCCTGTCACATGCCAGAGTGCTCCAATGTATCCTCCTTGCTCGACGGACGCGAAGAGCGTCAACTCGATCTCAGACTTTCGCAAGCAAATCCGAGCAACGCACTGGTGGGGCTCCTGGTGTTTGTTATGACATTCAGCCAAATCCAATCGATTACGGTTCTTGTCGAGCAGGAGTCTGTGAACCGCATTAAGTGAACAGCCCACCTAATTTTCGACAACTTGGTCCTAGTGGCAGCGTTCCTGACTCTCGATCGTCGACTAAACCTCGGAGGCTTGCTCTCACGAGTCCCAGCGTCGTCCGCTGCACATACACAACACTTACGATGGAGGTCAGTGAACTCGGTCCGGAGATTCTGAACGAGACCTATATGGTCTTGTAGGGCATCGGACGAGGATCACAGAACTATGCTTCGTTCTTGCTAAATACCCCTGCGTGGTACGAAAATGGTAAAAAATTGAATCACTTCAGAGCGAGCTGATTAGACAAAATTGACACCTGGAATGGCCCTTTCGCGCTCAGAACTGTATTACTATAATCTAACTTTAATTTGAGCAAGATTTGGAGCTCAAATTAAAGTTAGATTATAGTAATACAAGTGTTCCGACACGCCTAACGGCATGTCTCACACCTGCTCGCTTCCTGCGACTTTGCAGCATCCCTGACCTATGGAAGGTAGTTTTGATAAAACATAAAATTCTCTAACATCTAGAACCTGGTGCGTACTTTATCGGCATCAAGCTGTTCACCACTTCGGTACTTTCATCATAGATTTTCCCCGGACCGGCCATTAACGTCATTGGTTTGGGCCGCGCAGCACTTCTATTTTCCTCAGGTTGCTTCCCCGCAACCGTTCTCATGTTCAACAGCTAAAGTTTGCGGATATCGTTGACATGACTTCCGATGCTAATTGCTGGTCCGCCTTTACTGGTCTTTCCTCCCCCTCTTAAGTCCCCCATCTTCCTAGTCCCAACTCCTTGCCCACTTCTTTGTTTCCACTACTGACACCCCACTGGTGTCTTCTTGCTGGTTTCCCCGTCCTGGCCTCTCCTCCAGGTTGTTCCTTTCCATACTGGTAGCTCTCCTGGTCCAACCTAGAGGTCCCCCTACCGCCCTTCTCCACCACCCCCCTTAGTGGTCCTCCCTCCCATGCTCACGGCAGACGTCGGTGACACGATTCAGAATCAGGACGCTTGTTGCGCGACATAGGGGGCCCGTCTTCCGGATCCAGAAGCTAAGAAGCGCGCTCAGTCGCGGCTGTGTCGAGCATGAAGAGGCTGTGCATATGACAGATTCCTTGTTCTCCGTATGAATTCTCTTACGGCTCCCTTCTTGTTGGTTCCCCGTCCTCGTCCTGCCTCCAGGTCACTTCTTCCAGGTAGATTCCTCCCCTCCCCTCGAGATCCTTCTTACTACTCACCCCAATTAAGTAGCTCTCCCACGCTCACGACACGACGACGGCGACGAACGCCCATTGTGCGACATCGGTGTCACATCTTCTAAGTCCGGTCTCCGTTACTGGTAATGGATCCCCTTGCTGATCCTCCTTACTGTCCCTCTCCTTATTAGTAACACCCTACTGGTCCCTCCTTATTGCTTAAACCCTTCTTGATACCACCTCCTCGCCTGCTTCATTGTTTCCCTAACCCCCCATCCTAATGCCTCCTCCAGGTCGCTCCCTTCTGATCGCTATCGGTTCTCTACCTTCCAAGCTCCCTTCTACTCTTTCCCCTTTAGTGGCCTTCCCATGCCAATGGCACGAAGTCGGCTTCTGAATCTGGACGTTCGGCAATGCGCGTAGGTGCCGTTGTGTTAAGCAGCGTAAAGGGCTGCGCTTCCCCTGCTGCAGAAACATCACATGTTCAATAACAAATTTTGCCCGCGCTGGAGATGATAAGGCGTATCTCACTTAGATTAGATCACTCACACGCCATTGACCGCTAACTCAATTATATAGTGGTACATAGATAGATAGATGATAATTTCTTCCGTTTTCTAGACGAAGCTTCAGTGTTCGTTCAAGCGATTCATTCGCAGCGGTGTCGGGACTGGATGGCCGAGTGGATAGGGAGGTGGACTTGTGCTCGGGGGTCGAGGGTCCGGTTCAGGGAGTGTCCAAGCGATTTGCTCTGTGGATTGCTCACATTTTTGCAAATAAAGAGTACACTGTGGCTGCGGTAGAGTACCGTATTCACTTCCTAACCCCGCGACTCGCAGCGGGCTCGAGAGGAATGGAGACAATCGACCGAGTGTGAGGTGATGCCCGATTGTATAGTGGGGCGGACTCATGGACGGAAAAAATGATACTTAAAATCTTCCTTGAACACTGGAGGTGTTTGTCACTGTCACCTCATTTGCTCATACAATTGACAAGTATTGTTTTGACCTCTCATAATGTGCTCATTATTTTTCGGATCTCTATTTAGACTTCTTTCTATTCGACTCGCAACTCTCACTAGTTCTACTTACTGGTACCAAACACAGCATATTTTATCCACGAATGATATTAATGAAATGATCACACCAAACAAACAACGGATGACAGTAACGGTAATAATGGAAATTCGAACCAGCTAACAGGTATGATAAAGGACAATAAAGCAGTTGAAACAGAAGTGTTTGTTACACCAGCAACAACGCACAAAGGAGTGGAAGGTACAGCAATCTGTTCCTCCTTAACCCCCTGTCCTTCGGCCGGCACTTCGTTAAATGCGTAGTCAGTTGGCGCCGAAAATGGTCCTGGATGTGTCTATGTAATCGGCAGCAAACCATGCGTATTTAAAATACTATTGAAACATAATGGCGCAGAATTGCCGATATGTTTGGCTTAACACTGTCAATTGGAAACGATAATTTCGGTGCATTAAAGAATATAAATTTGCTGAAACCGTTCCTACCTTTAAGGTGTTGTATCTTGAGAAACAGTTTAATTACGGCCTCGTGTGAATAACAACTTCATGTATACGCCGGAAGAATCTCTTAAAAAGACGGAAGAAGTAGACTACAAGCGGTTGGCAGAGACCCGTTGCGCCAGCTGGTATGGTCATGAACTTCAACTGCTTCCCGGCCGGGACACCCAGAGAGAGTGTTGGCATGATCTTTCAATTCGGGCCAACTATTTGAAAGGACAATGGTCAGCGGAGGCACATATCCTGCCAACACGTACTCGTTAACAGAAGTCGGAATTTGATCTTTTCACATTATGTGGCTTGTGCCTTCCACAACGAAGAGGTTCGGCACGGACCAGTGGCCACCTTGGAGAAGCAACCACTGGCTCGGGAAGGATGACACAAGGGGCTAGGAAGTGAATACGGTAACCTATCGCAGCCAAATGTGCTCTGTTTTTGCAAAAAAATGGGAGCACTCCGCAGAGCAAATCGCATGGACACCCCCGAATCGAACCCTCGAACAGTCTTTACAGTCCTTTTTTCCTTCACCTGGCTTCCAATTTTGGGGCTTGATCACCTTCTCCTGCTATGAATAAACCACTTCACGTGCCATGACATACGTCAATGGCAGGGGAATCGCGAGAAACCGTCCCACACTAGAGCAAAGGTCCTCAGCGAGATTGGTTTGCAGAGAGGCAGCTCAACGATTAATTAGGTGGAGTTGGTCTACACGAACGTATTCCTCGCTCTCCAGCAAGCATTAAATTGTGCACATTGCATTTTCACGTCAAATTGGACACTTTTCTAAACAAAAGTGATACTTCTGAAATCAACTTCCATTCCTAAACGAGCTTCTTATAGGATAAACTACAGACTCTCCAAGATGGTTAGGATGCTTTCTGTTCAAGGAAAATTTGATATAACCTTCTTTGAAATTTCTAATTCAGCCGAATGAGTGTAATAAAAGATAAAGGGATAAAGGACGACGTTGCTCAATCCTTTTGGGATGCGCCACGCATTCTACTTCTACGAGATAACGTGGAGGTGATTTGAATGCGTGTTTGGTCATACAATCTCAGACAATCGTCGGGATGGATCGCTAGAACTCAAGTGAGTTATCGACGGAGTGGTGTTCTACCCCCGCCCTTTAAACAGAGCGTGGCAAATGTCTGCGTCTCCACTGTCTCGTGAGGCAGACTGGACTCTCGAGCCCCTCGTCCCCCCGACCCGCCCACCCCAAGCCCAGGGGGTTTGGGGTGGGCGGGTCGGGGGGACGAGGGGCTAGAACGCTCGACCCCCGAGTTATCTACTCACCAGGGAATGCCGTCAGCTTCCCATGGAACTTCGGGTTGAGACCTATATCACGTGAAAGAGCTCGAGACGCTGATCACAGATATGTAGACCAAATTTGCTAAATTGATCTTCTAAGCGAGTTATGGCCGGCGGAAGCCGCGATGTCTTCCAGGTGTTAGGCGCCCTCAATCAGCGTTGGGCGCAGTATTGCGCGAAAATCACCGGTTCGGCTATTAGCGCCGTCAGCAGCGGCGGCGGCGCAGTGGTAGAGTGCTCGCTCCACAGGATTGGGTTCATTGGTTCGGTTCCCGCCGCTGGCGGGTTTTTTGCATTTTGTGACCTATCTTCGACGAGGACCTATAATCTCATTTTAGCACATTTTTGAGCGAACGGCTAATGGCGACTTGCGTTTACGTCTATCTGAAGACGGAAACGTGTTTCAGGTAAAATGTTTTATTCATGACGTGAAGCAAGTCAGAAATTCAAATCAAAACAAAATAAAAAGTAAAAATAAAATCAAAGATCAACAAAACTTAATAAACATAATAAATAAAAAGTAAAGGCACTAGTTAAAGTTCCGACTCCAACGACACGACTTCGGTCGAACGGTTATAGCAACGGTATGGTTGGTCTCCGACCGAATCGTGCAAAACGAATGTCAGATTCGTGATCACCCCAAACACCCATCCTAGACGAAGTTTCAGCGAAAAAATTTTTTCGACCGAAGTCGTGTCGGTGGAGCCGGAACTTTTAACTAGTGCCTTTACTTTTTATTTATTATGTTTATTAAGTTTTCTTGATTTTTGATTTTATTTTTACTTTTTATTTTGTTTTGATTTGAATTTCTGACTTGCTTCACGTCATGAATAAAACATTTTACCTGAAACACGTTTCCGTCTTCAAATAGACGTAAATGCAAGTCGCCATTAGCCGTTCGCTCAAAAATGTGCTAAAAATGGGATTATAATTCCTCGTCGAAGATAGATCACAAAATGCAAAAAACCCGTCAGCGGCGGGAACCGAAACAATGAACCCAATCCTTCGGAGCGAGCACTCTACCACTGCGCCGCCGCCACTGCTGACTGCGCTGATGGCCGAACCGGTGATTTCCGCGCAATACTGCGTCCAACGCTGATTGAGGGCGCCTAACACCTGGAAGACATCGCGGCTTCCGCCGGCCATAACTCGCTTAGGAGATCCATTTAGCAAATTTGATCTGCATATCTGTGATCAGCGTCTCGAGCTCTTTTACGTGATATAGGTCTCAATCCAACGTTCCATGGGAAGCTGACGTCATTCCCTGGTCAGACAATCATTGGGGCGGACGTCCGGCGAACTGACGAATCAGGGACTCAGGGTGGTGGAGGCTTGACCCCTGTCATCTTGAGTCCCTGACTCCGCACCGTCCGAAAGCGGGCCATCTTCATCTCGTCAGTTCGCCGACGGTCCGCTTCAACGATTGCCTGAGTATATAACTCGTTTGAGGTCTAGCGGTCCACCCCAGCGATTGTCTAAGATGACTTGCGGTGGCCAGCCAATAAACAAGTCAGCGCTTTATCCTTCCCAGACAAGTCTGGTACGAATTCACCGACCCCAGAGGGATAGAAGGGTTGGTAGGCCTGGGCGGGAAATACAAATTAGAAACCTGGACTCATGTGCACGCGACAAGCGGCATCTCCTCCAACTGCGCTACATGAGCCCATGAGTGTAATTATTTTATAATTTTTTCAAAGAAAAATAATGAATTAAATTTGTTTAAGAGTGAACAAGACGGCAATCGTATAGAGTGTTAAAAGAAGAGATCGTTCCATGATCGTTTGAAAAGCTCGTCCCATTTTTATATGATTGATAGTGTAAATGCTGCTATTTGTGAATCACAATTTTTATATGATTGATAGTGTAAATGCTGCTATTTGTGAATCACAATTGTTTTTGTTTTATCGTTTACAGGTGTGAAACTTCATGCAAGCAGAAGATCTGGTATCAATCGAAAAAAAAACCGCTACGTGTTGGAGAGGGCATGTCGCAATCCGTTTTTAAAAAAGCTTTTCAAACTTTAAGCCGTTATTTTTTTTTCAAAAATGAGGATTTTATAAAATACCAAACAACGTGTTCACTTATTAGGCAGGTGAATTAGGAATTCAGCTAAAGTCCAACTAATTTTTTCCTGAAAAAAATTATTCTAACTTTTTGGAGAGTCTCTAGTTTGATGCCGAAATGTGGAAGGAACTCATTTTTGATAAGAACAATGTTCGGTTTGATTTCAAAAGCGTTAGGCTTGTTTAGAAGAGTGTCCCATTGGACGTGAAGTATCCAATTTGACGTGAAATGTATCTGATTTGACTTGAAAATGTCCAAATTGAAGTGGAAATGGTATGGATAAATTAGAAGTTGCCTTACGAAAAAGTGCAATAGTAGAAGCTTTACTCTCTGTTACGAAACTAGGCATCCATTAAAGTTGCCTCTCGAACAATCACTAGATTGGAAGTGGTTTCCTCGTTGCGCATCTAATCACTGTCGGGGCGTGTCCCACTAATGAAAACAGTGCGGAGCTACACCAGCGGCGGCTTTCACGCTCACTCTCATCGGCTTCATTGTTCTATGCAGCTGCAAGAAGTCAATTAGATTTTGAGTGAGAACGCACATTCTTCAGATGTTCGGACTATGCCAGAGCTTCTTCTACATCATTAAGCTAGAGCCTCTGCAAAAAGGTTAGAATAATTTTTTGTGCAAGAAAACGTTTAGTGTAACTTTCTTTGAAGTTTTAATTCGCTTTCCAATAAATGAATGTGTAGTTTGAAATTTTACAAAATTTTTGTATCTTGAAGAAGAATAATTGTTTAAAAACGCCTTAAATAGGAGGAAGGCGGCTATTTTTAGTGCTAAAACAGAGATTGCGCCATGCCCTTGTCCGAAGCGTCACGATTTTCATTCGATCGTTAACAAAGTCTGTTTGCATGGAGTTAGACAACTGTGAAGGATGCAACAAAAACAGCTGTAAAGAACACACATATCCTCACATTGAGGCTTCATTTAAGCACTATTAAATAAAAATCGCGACGAGGTTTTCGAGCGCTTGGTGCGATCTCGTCTTTCAATGCATTAAACGACTGCTGTCTTCTTGCACTTTAAACCAAATTAGTTCATTATTTTTTTTTAAAATACATAAAAAAATTTACAAAACTACCACTCTCATTAGAGCAGCTGAACCAAAAAATTTCAACGAAAATCAAATTCAAATTTTCCTTGAACAAAAAATTATTCTAACCAACTTGGAGGGTATGTAGTTCAGCTTGTAAGAAGCTCTTTTCGAAATGGAAGTTGTGGAAGAGCGTCAAGTTTGACATGAAAACGGTATATTTATTGCAACATAAATATGCACACTTTTATCGAATCGATAAGACTTCAACTTGTCCATCTGCTGACCACCGCATTCCGATTGCAAACTTTTGGCTCCGGTTGACCCGTCAAGGACAGTCAAGCGTTCCATCCTTCTGTGGTCGGTAGACTGGCAGCAGACTTGTCTCGGGAAGGATAAAGCGCAAAATTGCTCATCGGCTGGCCACCGCAAGTCATCGTATGCCCAAATACGCATTCAAATCAACTACATGACATCCCGTAGAAATAGAATGCGTAGCGCATCCCAAAAGGTATTGAGTAACGCCGTCCTTTACACCTTTTTCATCGTTGAATTCGTATCAGACTTCTCGAGAAAGTGTAAAACCGGACTTGTCCATCAGCTGGCCTCTGCATAGGTTAAACACACATTCAAATTTGGTCCACAGTATCCAGCAGAAGTAGGATGCGTACTATATCCCATAAAGGGGAAGATTACCGAGGCAGCCTACTCTTCTTAATGAACGGCTTCTCAGCTGAGTAGTAGTTTCTCAAGACAAACATCATAGTAACAACAGCCGGAATGCGTTGTAAGTAGCTGCTGAGTGATACCAGTAGTTGTTTGCAGACAAGCATAATTGTGTAGCAGTTTGAAATACAGCTGCGGGCAAAAGTAATTAGAGACTCTAGTATAGCCTAGTGAATAGCGCTCAAATAACTTAGAAATGGAGCTCTATTCGTTCTAGTGATAGGTGTCAGAAGTCGTCAAAGATTTCAAGACATTCCATTAGCTCACAAATGATTCCGAATCAAAAGAAATCTCAGAGCCCGCTCTTAAGATTTCCGTGAAGATGCATTGTACAACGTCCGGTGATCGTCGAATTGCACCAGTAGGCGCAATCAATGTCCCATTTATTCTTATAGCGTACCAGACTGGTCCAACAGATCCTCCTCGCTCGAGGATTAGGATATAGGATAGAGAACGGTTTACTCGATTCCCTTTGGGGTGCACCACGTATGCTAGTTCTACGGGATGTTGTGGCGGCAATTTGAATGCGTATTTTTTTAACATTTAAAATGAGTTGTTGTGACCAGTCGATGAATAAGTCAGTGTTTTATCTTTCGCAGTCAAGTCTGGTACTATCAATTAATCGACTACGGTGGGATGGAAGGCTTAGCTGGCTCGGGAGCAAAATCTAAACCAAGAAGTTGAAACGCGACAGCTGGCGGCTCTTTGGATCATCCTCGACTCATTGTATAAGCCACATTCGCGTACAATTTTCTGCCACGACATCCTGTAGGAGTAGAATGCGGGGCACATTCTACACGTAGATTGTCGCTTTGCTTAATCTTTTTATATCAGCAATTTCGCTTTTTTTGGAGCACAAAATATCCACTTGAGAGGACTTCAAGCGGCAAGCGAAACAATATCCACAGAGAAGGCAGGGGAGGCTGACCTTTCATATGGACGCCAACGTACTTTACCGTATAATGGAGTTTGTCCTTCAATTCTTTACTTACGTTGCCAGCAATAACCGATATCATCACTGACGTTCGCCGTATTTGTGATTTCCTTTATAGCATTCATACTTGAGGCCGATGGTGCACTCTGGTTAATTGTTCTCCGGTTTTAGAAATGCATCATTTTGTTTGATTTATTAATTTATTTTGGAATTCGTTTAATTTATCCTTCTGCACTCTGGGTCCATTTCGTGTATGGGAACAGCATTGAGAGATATGAGCCCCTCAGCCAGGGGGGGCTCATAACTCTCAATGCAGTTCCCATACACGTCACATACATAACCAATCAGGGCCCCGACTGAACACTGATTGGCTGGCTCGTTCACACCTCCCAGCGGTTCCCATGCTCACGGTTAGGACTCGCTCTGGTTTCCTTCAACATTCTTCTTGTCGTTTTAAGAGTATCAGATTGCCTCTCTCCCACATTTCGTTAAACTTTATCTATTAGTCGGTTTAAATTCCCAAGTTTGAGGTAAATTAACGTCGAACACGGGTGTTGTCTTATGGCTGGCAGAGGTGGGAACGACTGACTTGAGAATCTCTTTATTCGCATCATTCAGAAATCGAACGCTTGTCGTAAGCGTCACAAAGAAAATTCCACCGCCCTATTAACACTTTCAGTTTAGAGGTGTAAGGTGTACAGTGCTTAGAAGACCAATAAAAAATACTCTCAACAGTCGCAGAGGCGACAAGTTGTCTATTTTTTCGATGTAGAACTGTCTTTTAGCACTTTTTTGTCGCAAGTTAGGCGTCTGCAGTTTGAAAATTTGAAATCTTTATCTAGCTGCTCATCTGAGAGGTGCTCTCAAGACACACACTTATCGCGTGCCTCATCAGAAACCGCGCGCTACTGTATGAGAGCTCCGCCTAAACGAGAGCATTCAGGAGTTGGTACCAGCTTCCGTCTTTAGTGCCCACGTTCAGTTTCTTTTCAGTTTAAACGTTAAATTTACATCGTACATTTGCGAACATTATACTTTGGATCCAATCCAAGATCTTCGGATAATGGATTGATTCTGACAACGCTATTTTCGCATACCCGGATTTTTGTATGGTTCGGACAAGGCGATTTTTCGGGCCTCAGATTGTTGGATATATCCGAATCAGACATCCGAAAATGATTCATTCAATAGACTGGAACGACCAAAAACCTTCGGATAATTGAATCATTCGGATAACGCTAATGTGAGGACCACGGATTTTTGGGTGACTCTAATACGGGTAATTTCGCTTGCTTCGGATTTTCGGATGGTTTGTCTCGTGATATCCGAATCGGATATCCGAAAGTGATTCTTTGGATCCGATGTATAGTGAGCGTACCTTGCTAATTTTCAAAATAAAACGTGTAATTACTCATGTTTGAGGTTTCGTACCGTGTGGTGTCGGGTTCGTGTCGTAGTGGTCATCGAAGCGAGCCTAGGCAAAACGCAGTCTCGTGTGGCACCATTAGGTTCGAGCAAATTAGGAGGAGTTTTGCTCGAACCTAATGCTGCATTCAACACTTTTGAGTTACACTTCAACCAGTGCGATCCGTGATTATCACTATTCGCTGAGATTTATCGTGCTTAAAGACACGTGATAAAATCAGGTCGTGACAAAAAGACCTTTTTCAGTCACTTCTACCCCTCTTGCCGAGGCTTCTACCGGTGCCCATGTCAACGGCACTGGAGTGCTTTCGTCGAGCTCACCCCGCGGAGCCGACGCTGACACAACGTATTGGGCTCGGTGTTCCGTTGGTTTTCACCACTGTACTGTCGTTTACTGTGAATATTCTTCTGCTAATAATCGTTCTGAGAAGCACGATTATCGACAGAAATTTCGGCCTGCACGTGGTGAGCCTAATTGTCGCCAGTTTGGTCTACCTGATGGCCAACACGTTAGCACTGATTCCGACGACGTCGGCAGCATTCACTATGAAGATCCCTGGAATGCTATTCTGTCGTGTACAGATAACCTCGGCTATCTGGCGTTGATGTTCACGACGACAAACGTGGCGACAGATCGATTCTTGCTCTTCTTTCAGCCAAAGGTCAGAGTATTTCGTTGTGTTCGTTTTCGAATTCCACGTCATTTCGCCAGTGAACAATTGTTCAGCACAATTAGTTCATATTCCTGCAAAGGAGTGCGCTTTATTCACAAGGCACGTAAACGCTTGGTGAATGCTCTGGTAAAACGGCTTTTCCGTACGGTAGAAGAGTGCTTCCGCACTAGAATTAGAGTTCTAAAGATGCATTACGTTGCACTACAAAACAGAGTTTTGTAGTACAACCTCGAAAATGTAGAAAGCGCACGTCGAATGTAATCTGCTCACCAGGGAGTGGCCTCAGGCGTATGTCAGAGCAGCCAAGATGAATATAACAGCGAGAATTTTCACCCTTCAAATAATAGATGAGTACGCTTTATTTTTGCAAAGTTCTTGAACCTAGAGTTTGGGGCCTACTATGGAATCGCTCAGTCTCACAAGTCAATACCTCTCAAACATCGGATAGCAAGAAAATGCGAAAATACTGCAAGGCAGAGCGTCAAACTGCGCCTACGAAGCAGCATTCTTGCATTTATTCGGCATACATAATGTTTGGGCGCGCGTAGCGCAGTCGGAGGAGGTGCCGGCTGTCGCGTGCGCCCGATACCAGGTTCCTGGTTCGGATTTCCCGCCCAGGCCAACCGAGCCTTCCATCCCTCCGGGGTCGGTGAATTGGTACCAGACTTGTCTGGGAAGGATAAAGCGCTGACTTGTTCATCGGCTGGCCACTGCAAGTCATTGTATGGCCAAATACGCATTCATGTCGCCTCCACGACATCCAGTAGAAGTAGAATGCGCTGGCGCATCCCAAAAGGGATTGAGTAACGCCGTCCTTTATCCTTTATCCTTTATTCGAATTCGAATGTATTCGAAAAAGCGGGTTTTCTGTATATTCGAAATCGGGTGCATTCGAAAAACGCGATTTTTCGAATATTCGAATCCGAATACATTCAAAAACGCGGTGTTTTGAATACTCAAATTCTAATATTTAAATTCGAGTGAAAATCGTTCGAATGCCTATTCAAATAGGTCATTCGAGCACAACCACATATATTGGCCATCAGTTGTTGGGCGCCAGTTCGTTAATCTCCGTCTTGATGTTATTGTTTGATGTGTTCCGACAATGTAGATGTGCCTTCGGAAATTTTCAAAACGAATGATTACAGAAATTATTTGCCGCGTACGTCGACATGCATGATCACAGCCTTTCGTTTCAGATTCATCGACGGCTAACATCTAGTCGCCGTATTTTCATATGCTTTGCATCGATTCCGTGGTTCTTTTCGGTAGTGATCACAATCCATATGGCCGTGCAAGGCTGCTACACGCGTACTGATCCATATACGCTGACATTCACCTACGGCTGCAGGTAAGGTTACCACACAGCACACTTTGTTGTTTGTTTTATTTCTCTGGATTGAGCCCTTTATTGTCATTTTCATAACACAGATACAGGTTTTACTCCATCATCAGTGCTCAGAAACTGACTTAATTTGGGAATTTTATTTAAACAATTCTGATCGCTTGTAATAGCAATCCAGTCCATACTTACAAATGTCGCAGTCTTGTTTTCCTTGTTGTTGTTTTCATTCAACGGCATTAAAGCACATGGGACAGACCCCAATCTCTTCCAGATGTTTTTTCGTTTTGATAACCTAATTACTGTATAGGGCACTAGTGGAATAGAATTTCAAGCGGAAAGGGCAAACATTACAAAAATGGAGTGCGAAAAAGCGATAAACTACATGAAGTATGAGTTGTTAAGTTGTTTTCATATCAACAAATGATGTCTGTGTTCATTATGTTCTTTTTTCCATTTCGGGAAACAGAAAACAAAAGGCTTAAAGTAGCCCGAAATTCCATCTTTCGGCGGTGATTACAAGAAGACCTTTCGCAGAAATTTCCAGAAAACAATTATTTCGATGAGGTCGCCAATGCCACTGCCATTCGTCGTAGAGCACACTCTCCCAAGAGTGCTAGGTAGAAATCTCACATCCTCACGAAGTAATTCACCAGTGCACTAACAGAGCACCAGAAGCGCTAAGAAATCGGCTCTACCGGCTATCAGGAGCGGGTAAGATTATACAATGTCATCGTCAAATATACCATTTTCACGTAGATCTGGATATTTTCCAAATCAAACTGGACATTTTTTAAATCGTATTGGATACTTTTCACGTCGACTTGGACACTTTTCACGTCAAATTAGGCACTTTTTATATCAAATTGGACCTTTCCAAAGCTAGCCTAAGACTTCTGAAATCAAAGCAAACTCTTCCAAATCGAAATGATCTTCTTCTACATTAGACTAACTACTCTCCAAAAAGGTTAGGATTATTTTTTTTGTGCAAGGAAAACTTTAGTACAATTTCTTTAAATATACTTGAGATTTATGGAGAAACAATATCAAACCTCAATGGTTTGTTTCGCCACTTCTCTTCAAACAAACCGTTTTTATTATAACACCTCCTCGGTGGCTCATTAGTGAAGAAGGAGGTGTTATAATTTTTCATTTTTATTATTATATTACTATATTTTTATTTTGTTTTATTTTATTTATAATTTTAAAGTTTGTTATTGTTTTGTTTTTGTTTTATTTTTATTTTACTTTTGTTTTATTTTTATTTTTTTGTTCTTTTAATACGTATTTTTTACTTTTTTAAATAATTATTGTCAATATTTAGAAATTATTAAAGTTACTTAACTTACTTACTCATCTTTGTGCCAACCGGTTATAGAGGTTTTCCTATATAAAGTAACGATACCGTGATCTGTTATACGGTATCTGTATGGATATGTATTATGTTTCTTTAATGTTTTTTTTTCTTTAAAATTTATACAAAGAAAGTGTTCACTTACTCAATAACTGAACACTTTCTTTGAATTTTTATGAAATTCTCACTTTTTAGAAAAATAATCTTGTTTATAACTTGTTTTAAAAAGCAGGAGAGCGGCAGTTTTTGTGCCGAAAAAGATTGCGCCGTGCATAGTGCAAGATCTCGCGATCTTTATTCGATTGATAGCGAAATTGCTGTTTGCATGGAGTTTCACACCTGTTAACGATGCAATAAAAACAACTATAAAGAGCACACATATTCTCATTTTGAGGATTTATGTAAGGAGCATTTACACTATCAATCTAACAAAAATCGCAACGATCTTTTTTGAGTGCATGGCGTAATCTGATCTCTTAATATACTGAATGATTGTTGCCTTGTTACGCTTTAAAACAAAACAGAATTTATTATTTTTCTCAAAACATAAAAATTTTATAAACTTGTTTCACTCATTCGGGCAGCTCATCCGGGCAGCTTAACTAAAAATTTCAACAAAAAAAAAAGTTATACCAAATTTTGCTTGAACAAAAGATTGTTCCAACCATCTAGGACAGTCCGTAGTTTAACCCTCAAAAAGCTCGTCTCGATTCGGAAGATGTCCAAATTGATTTAAAAAGTCTCAAGCTAGCTTAGAAGAGTGTCCAATTTGATGTGAAAAGTGTCCAATCCGACGAGAAAATGGCATAAATACTGCTCCGCGTGCCGTAATGTTGAGAATGCGCGAAGCATCATCACGTACATAAACAGCGCCGTTATAATACCACCTGCTGTGGGTCTAACTCACTTCATATGAATCATGATTACTTCCTGCCGTGACGGCACATTTGCTGTGCTGACACACAGATGCGAACTGATTGCCGACTCCCATTATGAGGCGGTTTTAGTAATAATGTGAGTGGAAAGGAAGCAAAGGAATGTGGATATGAATCCCTTAGGATGCTACACCTGCTGAAACCGGTGGGTAGGAAAAGCTGGTGTACACTTCTACAGCGCTGGAACTATCAGCCAGATTAAATTTAACGTCTAGAATCGATATTGCTGAACTCACGCATGCATCTACTCGGCCAGCCGCGCGATAGCTCAAGCAAAGCTGAGGCAAATCAGCCGAGCAAGCCGCTCTGTTGCACCTTTAATCATAACAACGAATGTCTGTGAATTTACTCCAGCGATTCTCAACAATATCTATATGGTCTTGCAGAGTATCTAACAAGGATCGTCGCAGTGAAATTCGTTTTTACTACGGTCCACTGGGTAGTCCAAAAATGGCAAAATTTTGTCGCCTAGTAAACCCGTTTCGTCTTGCAGCGGACCCGGGAAATGGGGCCACCGAGTTAACCAGTATCATCACCATCATTTTCATTAGCGTCTGTCCCGCTTGGTGGCGGGGTCCGCTCTTCTGGTGTGGTGCCAGTTCTCCCGATCAAATGTTTGATCAGGGTGCACACCAGCCATCTTTAAGCCCAAGTGCAACGTATCTAGCCAACGTTGCTTCGGGCGTCCCCTGGGCCGCTTTCCAGGTTCAGGCCAGTCTTACGGACGGTGTCGTCGTTAGCGCGAAGGACATGACCGTACCATCGAAGACGAGCTTCGCGCAGCTTCTCGGCTATTGGGGCGACACCAAACCTCTGCCATATAGCATCGTTGCGAACGCGGTCCAAACGCGTAATTCCAGCCGTCGACCAGTCTCCACTACACTGAGGCGGCTTTCAATTTCCTTCGTCACGGGCCAGCACTCAGCACCGTACGTCGCTACTGGGCAGACGACTGTTCTATAAACCTTCGATTTGAGGTGCTCAGGTATTGTCCTATCGCAAAGCACCCCAGTCAGAGAGCGTAATTTGGACCAGGCAGCACTCACACGCGAATTCACCTCCAACTTTAGGCAGCCATCGGACGTGACTGTTGATCCAAGATACTTGAAAGATTCGTGAGAGCTCAGTACCATTGATCTTAATAGATCCGTGCTCAACCACATCCGTCATCAAGTATTCCGTCTTTTTGATGTTTAGCTTGAGTCCGAACAATGCTAAGCGATCGCACCATGTATGTGCCTCTCGCTCGAGTTCGGTTTTGTCTTCACATGCAAGCGTGACGTCGTCAGCATACAGCAACGTCCAAGGTGTCGCCATCTGGAGATCTCGTGAGATCGCATCCATCACGACCACGAAGAGCAGTGGGGATAGCGCAGATCCCTGGTGCACCCCTACAGAGATGGGAAATTCCATCGAGGTGCCCGCTGGTGCTCGCACTCGGCTTATTGGGCACGAGTAGAGGATGCGCACCCACTCAATAAGCTCTTCAGGAACACCATGTTCTCGCAACGCGTACCATATAACATCTCGCGGAACGCGGTCGAAGGCCTTCTCCAAGTCCAGGAAGGCAAAATGCACCGGCTTCTGTTTCTCGCGGTGCTTCTCTAGCAGAAGACGAACGGCGTGAATGGCATCAACGGTGCCATAGCCAGATACGAAACCACACTGATTCGTGGGAAGCTGTACGACATCCCGGATACGTCCGTCGATAATTCGCTCAAAGATTTTCATGGTGTGCGAAAGAAGGCGAATTGGACGGTAACTAGCGCAGTCCGCAGGACTGCTCCTCTTCTTCCAAATCGGAATGGTTGTGCTTTGCTGCCAGCTCTCGGGCACTTTCTTCTCAGCAACAACCTGATTGAAAAATTCTGTCAGCCAGTCAGCAGGGCACCAGCCCTTCGACTTCCACAGGTCAGCTGGCAGGTCATCGGGACCAGTAGTGGCTTTGCCTGACTTCATCTTCTTCACAGCTGCTTCAGTTTCGCTCACTGTGATCTTCTGAACGGGACCGTATACAGGAGATGCAAAAGGAATAGCAAGATGGTCAAATTCAACATTCGAGATTTCCTCGAAGCAGTCGTTTCATCGCTTCAAAGCTCTCTTACGATCCGTCAGAAGACGTCCGTTGTCGTCGTTAATGCCAAAGAACTTCTCGATGTCTTCTGCTTGGCGACAGCGAGCTTTCGCGAGCCGGTAAAGAATAACGCTCACCATCGCGCGTTTCCAATTTTTCGCTTATATCAGCATAGTGCGCGGCTTTAGCAGCGACCACTGCCTTCTTTGTCGCTTTCTTCGCTTCTCGATAATTTCGCCAATTATGGAATGGTTTATCGCCGATGAAGATGTGATAGAGCCGTTTCTTTTCTCGGACTTTTTTTCTCACATCATCAGTCCACTGCCATGCCTGCTTGCCGACCCAGCATCGTCCAGGCTTCGTTGTGCCGAGTTCGAGGCTTGCAGCTCGGGTTATCGCATTGGTAGCATCCTTCCAGGTTTCGTCGACAGTTGTCACCGTCGGCAACCTAATGCGAGAAGTAACTGCCGCTTCCCTCTCTTTCAGTCGCCGCCATTTGATTCTAGCCGACCCGCATCGCTCGGCATGTTTACACCTCGAAGGTGTGATCTTCAGCGAGCAGATCAGTGGACGGTGATGCTTGGCAACCGTCTCATACGGCACGGTCTTCGCGTCTGTGACAAGGCCTTGGTCGCGACGCCTAACAAGGACATAGTCAATCTGCGTTTTGGCGTTCCCGCTATAAAACGAGATGAGGTGGGAGTCACGCTTTCGAAATTTGGTATTCACGATGGTGAGGTCGTGTGAGTCTGCATACTCAAGTATACGCTCACCATTGCGCGACCCATATCCAAAACCACCATGACAGCTGTAGCCATCTTTCGTTGCTCCGACGTGACCATTAAGGTCACCTGCCACAACAACCATATCTTTTGACGGCACTTCCGCTGTCTTCACATCAAGCAGGGACCAGAACGCGTCCTTGGTTTGCTCGGAGCAACCTGCCTGCGAAGCATACGCGGAAAAGAAATGACATCGTCGCTCTTCTACGGCGACAACAATCTTCATCAAAAGGTCATCGTAACGTTCTACGCTTGCAATCGCGTCACGGTAACGCTCGGAGACGATCATACCGACACCACTGGTGGTCCTGGGACTGCCGCAGAGAACGGCCTTGAAGCCACGGCCAATGTCCCTTGACTTGCAGCAGGACCACCTCGTCTCCTGCACCGCACGGAAATCTATCTTTCTTCGCTCCAGTGCTTCAGCCAACTCGCACGAGCGACCCGTTAACGTACCCACATTCAACATTGCTACCCGGGTCTTGCCTACGTTACGGGACTTTCGGACTAGCTCAGTTGCCCCCCGATGCCGTCCTCGGATCAGGGACCCTCGCACACTTTTCACATTCGCCGGGCTTTGCGAGTGTGCGTCGGCTCCCGCGGACGCCGTAGCATTATCTCGAAAACTCTAAAACGTCATCAACCAAATGATGTGACACAAATGTTCATAGGTCGGCCTGTCACTAGGGCATGTCGCCTGCATTCGAATGTCTGTATTTGGCTTGGCTCGCAGAAGCTAGCAGTTTCCAGTGGCACCACGTGGAGGAGCGGACATCGCCACCACCGAGCTAACCCGTATACTGAAGAAATTCTGACCCAAATTTGGCTTAGAATTGAAAAGCTTACACAAATTCTGAGCATGTCAATGTTAACCCAAATGTGTGCCAGAATTTCTTCAGGACACGGGTTAACTCGGTGGTCTCCATTTCTCTCGAGTCAGTTGAACGAAACGGGTTTACTAGGCGACAAATTTTTGCCATTTTTCGATGCTCCTTGTTAGATACCCTGCAAGAGCATATAGTCTTGTTGAGAGTCGTTGGGGAAAATTTGATCGAGTCGAGTAAAGAAGTTTACTGTGAGATTCACAGAAAGTCAGACATTGAGTCACCGACCTTGAAATTGTAGTCACAGGGACAGATCGAGAGATAGGGTCCCAGTGCGATCAAAGATGGTGTCGCGGCGAGATCTCTAAGCTTGCATGCCTCGTTTTGGAAACGGTCTTCCTTCATGACCCTCTTTCATATCTAGATCTCATGTGCTATTACGAACCTTAACAGAAATGTTCGCTAAAATCTGCTACGTATTTCAGCTCATGCATCCTATACGGACCTGTTCTATACTATTTTGGGTTCATATTCCCAGGAATCAACTTTGTACTCTATTCATTCATCTACGTGCGAATAATACTGATGCGATTTCAATATGTTTCGTCGCACTCCAAGTCGCCTTCAATAGCGCTGCCCAGGCGCACAGAGATAGTACTGGTGAGTCACAGCGTAATCCTGCCTTAGGGTCTGTTCATACTTCGCGACGGCGGCGCCCGGAAAGTATGAACAGGCGACGAAACCGACGGGTTCAGTCAGTCAATCATTCATCACAGACACTAGCAAACAGTCATTGCCTAAATCATCAATCTGGCACTCAAAGGAGTGCGGCAAAATTACCCTTGCAGTGAAAATTCAATGGCATTTTGAAATCAAAGCTCGTAGATCAATTCTGACTAAAAAGTTATCTACTACAAGCATAGCAATTCAAAGCATGCCAACAGTTTTCGAAATGATCGCCTTCAGCCTCCACACAGTCCTTCAGACGTTCGACAAAGGCTTTGCTTGTGTCACGCAGATGCGGTTCACCAATTTCGTCCCAGGATTTCAGAAGCGCTTCTTTAAGAGAGTCCAAATTTGGGTGCCTGGTAGAGCGGGCTTTTTTCTCTCCTGACAGCCCACGCTGAATAATCCATCGGGTTAAGGTTCGGAGAACTAGAGGGCTATTCTTCGTGTGTGATGAAGTCAGGCAGCTGCTCGGCGCACCATTCCTAGACCACCTTCGCATTGTGTGTCGGAGCAGAATCTTGTTAAAAGTACCAGTAGGCTTCTCCGAAGCGGGAATCGGCCCACGGCTTCAAAACTTTTTCCAGGATCTCCTTGTAAACCGCTGCGTTGAGTTCCACGCCAGCTTCGACGAAAACAAGTGGAGTTTTTCCTGAAGATGTGACTCCTCCCGAAACCATAATGTATTGATGCTTTATCGCACTTTTCTGAAGTCATCCTTTAGCGATAGCATCAGCAAGCGAGTCCCCAATAAATCCTCTCATCTTGAGAGTTAAAGGCTGGATTCAACGTGAAAATCTTTTCATCGCTAAAGACGATGTTTCGAGCGCGTGCCACTGTGAATCGTGGCAACAACCTTTTGCATCTTTCCAATCTCCTCTTCTTCATAGTATCCGTCAGGAGTTGGCTTTCCGCAGTCTCCAAATCGGACAGCTCTAGTTGCGAAGCCTAGCGATTCCGATCCGCGTCCTTTTCAGGTGTTCCAATTCTCGTTCATATGCGCACTGCAATTCGCCAGCAGTGCGTGCTTCTACGTTCTGCCACCACTGATGCCTAACAACGACCTTGCCTTCCACTTGCCGATGATTATCTCGACACTGAACACCCTCACAAACCCCTGTGTAATGATGATCTTCCAGCACAAAGTGAGAACCACCTACTGGTTGATGATCAAGCGACGAAGTATTGCCGTCACTGCTCCCACATCTGTTGTACGTGTAAGCAGAGCCTCAAAACACACTGCATAGTAAAGGTTCGCAGCGGAGTGTTCGCCATAGGGCACAACAGCCAGCTCTACGGGTCGAAAGGAGAGCCTAGGAATAAGAAACGAATCCGGCGATGATGTGGTCTTGCTGACAATGAGTTATTGACCAAGACTGCTGTCAGCCTTCACTCGTCTCACGATTTGCAAGCTCACCCTTTTCAGAGCACGGAAAAGTCGGAAACATTAGAAAACTAGCTCAAGGGCCACTTTATAGTATGGACTGCTAATCTTGAGGAAAGTAGGCAAGACATTTGCAACTGTAGTATCAGGCCTTCCCTCTATTTACCTTAAGATCAGTGTTCTACAGTATTAAATGGTGTTCGGACTGGTAGTACAATCGATGCCTCCGACTTTTCCGGGCTCTGAAAAAGACCAGTTCTCCGAAACATGAACCAAATTGAAATAACGAACAACCTTCGTCAACAGCTCAACAGGAATATATCAACAGGTCCATGACACGACACCTATAAGACGTTAGGAACAGCCGGCTGCTGGCGCTTACTTATGGCTGAGTGCCAAATCGAGTAATGTTGCCTAATTTATACGAATTTGTTTACTAGCGTTCAATTTTGACTGAGCTTTGCTTCAAATACTGGTAAAAATGGATCGGACTCGATTAGGGAGGGCAATTGATTGATTTGACGAGTTTCTTGTAATCAAAATTCATTTCGTCATCACACTGGCGCCACCTTCAGCTCTAAAACGAGATTCATACTTCAGTCAATGGACAGCGCGGCGTCGCGAAAGCTACCAATATCGATCGTCTGCATGCGTAATCGATATTGGTAGACTATCACACCGCGCAGCCCGGCGACTAAACTACAAACCCCACTACCCCACCCACAAATCTAACGGCGACAACATGTATATATTATATGTATATATTTATTCATTACACATGTTTCCTCGTGTATAGGATGTATGTAAGATGACTTCTATTGAATGAAAAAGATAAATCGATTAGTTTCTTTGTATGCTGTGCAACGCTGTTACAAACAAGTTACCACTTGGCCAGAAATCGAAGAAAAGTCAGTAAATATTGAATGTTTTATCGATTTCGCTTACGTGTTGCTTAGCTTCCGTTCATACTCCGCAACGGCAGTGACTAGTCGCCCAGACAAATCGTGCGTATCACTTCGCTGTTATCGCCCCCTCGTATAAAATGGAAAAGCCCTGATGCGTTCGAACGGCAATCATGATTGCGAGATCTCCACCAATCTCGAGAGTAAAATGCAAACAGAATAGCATCGATCGATATTGTTTGATCGAAGAAAAGAACACAAACATCTGCCACGCTACTGAGCGCATTGAATGCTAACATACAGTATTAGCATATGCGTTCTGTCGGAGGCTGTTATTGTAAACCATTAGTCAGAAAGCCAGAGGCAAGAAAGTCAGATTGCAGGTCTGACTGCTAGCTGGGGCTTGTTCCCGATAATTGATGATAATCAGGAATGTGCGGCTTTTTTTCTTCAAGAAAAGCGGAATACGAAATGCGGAACGGTTGAGCTCAAAAATGTCGAAGTCGGAATTCGAAACGTGGAAAGGGAAATAGCACAAAACTCATCATTTGATTTATTTTCTCATAAGTATAACCAAAATGGTGGCAACTAAGTTACCGTTAACCAATTTAGGAATCCGGCTAGTCAGCATGCGACTCTTCCACAACAACGTTTAATAATTAAAGATCCCTGTATTCGTATTATTAGAATGACTTCTCAATCATCACTAGTGTAATAAATCAAAGTTTATGCAAAAAAAAATCTGTATGTAGGAAGAAAGTACTTTAAACGTAGTGAAGCAAGCGTTTTCTGTCGACTAAAACGCCAGATTTCACCACTCATACCAATTAAGTGGTCGTACTGAATGTCCCTCATGGAAAGCACTGTTACCAAGCTAAGATTGCTTACAGAATTCTGAGCTATAATTGGCGTACCAAGCCAAAGTTGGGATTATTAGGCAAATTAAAGATATGTGCTCCGTCCACGTTCGACTTTCCATAAATCTTGGCATTGTTAGCACTGATGATATGAAGTTGACTGCAGCTGTTGACCAAGATTGGTATCGACCTTTATTCTGGCTAACGTTTCGGCGATGTCGCCTTCGTCAGAGCCTGGAAGAGTCGAAGTAACATTTGGAAACTATTCGCCCAAACACCATTTCATCTTGCAGAAACTAATTCCTAAGGAAACAAGGAGACAAGGAGCGATGTAGTAGAAACCAGCAACGCTAACCTTTACGGTGGAGGTCGAGATGATCCACCAGTATAGATAAGATAAGATAAGATATGTGTAAGATAAGATATGATGATATGTGTAAGATATGTGCTCCTGCAAAGCAATTGAATTCTTGATTCGGACACGCTTGAAACCTCTTGCGGCCTTAGGGCCCGTTTATACTTCGACGCCCAGCGACGCCACGCCACTTGTCGTGGTCACATTGATCGAGCGACGCGGTCGATCAATTTGGCCACTATACATGCCGTCGTGTCGCTCAGCGTCGGAAGTATAAACGAGGCCTTATGGTTAGACTATTTGGTAAAACATCGTTTCCGAACAGTTTCGAATTTTTAACATTAACGATCCTTTCCATTCTGACCCAGTATCCATTATTCAGTTCTTAAATCGGTGGTGAATAGCTAAAGAATTGTAACTCGCGGTTTAATCCATGACTCCTCACTTTCCATGAATCTTCAAATCGCTCGATCCGAAAGACTTCTTTGTTGGTTGGGGTATGCAATCCCAAGGGCAGATCACCGCTTCCATATACAAAACCAGTTATTCTGATATGAAGGATAGTACACCGCTTTCTCCGCAACTCTTTTCCAACCTCACTGTTTCACCAAATAACATGTTCATTAAAAAATACAAAATAGCAAGAAAATACACACATAAATAAGTGATGAGAACAAAGATTAGAAAGGCTGAACGCAGACAGATTGCGGCGCGTAGAGTAGGAATAGAAGGAATCCCCTGTGCCATGGCTCGGAATGACGTTGGATGAAGGTAGCATCGGCTGCAAGGCGTCCTACTACGCCGCAATCTCCCCGCGCAGAACCGGTGAGAAAGTGAGAAAATCCAAATATACGATGACGTAGGCCAAGACAGACAAAAAGGCTGCTACGGACGCGGCGAACACAGTTCGCAACAGCAAACCACATAAACCAAATAACTGAGCTGAAACAGCTTCCACAAATAAATGAATGATGAGTCCTTTAGGGAACAACATACAAGAAGTAGGTAATCCACAAGAGACCATTTGACAGAGATAAGGAAAGCCTTCAGATACTCAAAGAGATATCTCAGGATCCTTGACTGGTCTATCCAGCGGGTGGATCGAGTGACAAGCAAGCAGTCCTCACACAAGACCTCGACCAAGACAACAATGAACGAGTAGCAGACGAGTAGGTTAAGCAGTGATAAGCAGGATCGCCAATAACAACGAACTGTGTTATGCATGTTAGAATGATAACAACATAACAAATCGAAGGCGTAGTGGAAGATCTAGAAACTTAGTGAAAGAGTCAACTTCTGTTGCAGTTCTTGTTACGAAGCTCCAGATGGAAACAGCTGTTGGTTGCAGAGCAGTAGCATCTTGTACGGTTTCCTATAGGGGTGTGCGTTTCCGATGAATCGTTAAATTTCTTTAAAAAGTATAGATAACCGAGTAGCACTGCTTCAATTAAAAAATATCAGTGGAAGCGTTTTACATACCATCTTCACGACAGAAGGGCTCATTTAAATGAAACCTTTAAAACTTCTTGAATTTTGACGACTTTCGAAGTCAAGCTGAACATCTTCCAAACAAAAGCGAACGCCTTCCAAATTAGATTATTAAATTACTGAAAATTATTTCCAACAGCCTTTCCTATTGTTTGAATTTTTCCAAAATTATTACGTTATACAATAGTATGAGAGAGAGAGTCTGAAAGGCTGTTGAAACTATTTTTAATAAATTAATAATTTGATTTCGATGGTGTTCGTTTTTAGTTGGAAAGTGTTCAGTTTGATCTCGAAGGTTTTCAAAGATCAAGAAGTTTCAAAGGCTTCATGTGAAAGCGCCCATCTGCCGTGAACATGCTATATAAAGCGGTCCCACTGATATTTTCGATTGAAACGAAACTACGCAGCTATCTATACTTTTTAAAGGAATTCAACGATTTCCCTGAAACGCATCCCTGGACCTCTAAGCGCACAAGGATAGCCGTGAGCTCTGCTTCAGGGTTGCCCTGTTCGTCTTGTTTTTCTTGCAGTCAGATCAGCTAGCCCTAACCGGCTGTCAGTAAGCTGCACACCCAACGCGTCCTGCCCGCCATCTGAGGCTTGCAACAAGCCTTACAGCAGAAGTGACACACAGCTGACGATGACCTCAATCAGAGAAAGAACAGAGTGTTGCTGAGCTCCTCGTTAGCTTCTTTATGGATCGACTGAGCAACCATAAAGGCCAGCTTGTGAGCGTATTGACACGGCGCCGGAACGCGCACTGTTCCTTGCCAGTTGTAGTAGAGATGACAGAGCTTGAACGCGAGCTAAAAGAGAAGCGTATACGTACATATATACCGTTTTCGCGCCAAATCTTACACTTTTCAAATCAAAATGGGCATTCTTAAACAGCCTTCACGCTTTTGAAATCAGTTTCAAAACTGAATACCTTTCAAATCAAAAACATGCTTCTTCCGCAATGGAAAAGAACGTTTCCGAAACGGTTGGAATAATTTTTTGTTCAAGGAAATCTTGGTGTGACTTTCTGTGAAATTTTTTAATTCCCTGCCCCAATAATTGAACACACTGTCCGAAATTTCGTAATAATTTTATTTTTAAGAAAGAATTCGAATTGAAATTTTTTCCAAAGCATGAAAGCAACAATCAGTCAATGTACTGAACGAAGAGATCGCGCCATGTACTCAATTAGTTCGATGCGATTCATATTCGACAGGGATCTGAGAATTCGTGAGTTTTGGCACTAATGCACAGTGAGGGGCAAGGCTGCATTATACAACACTTCAAGTTGCAGTAAATTGATAACTTTATGCAGCACTGGAATGTTCTACTCCAACGACGAATTCAGCTAGGCCACCTTAGAATTGGTCATTCTCGTGTCTTCCTACAAAGGCGGATAA
The DNA here is from genome assembly GCA_947396885.1 of Heligmosomoides polygyrus polygyrus. NCBI lineage: Eukaryota > Metazoa > Nematoda > Chromadorea > Rhabditida > Heligmosomidae > Heligmosomoides > Heligmosomoides polygyrus. Next base: position 86,144,963 of record OX377202.1, read on the forward strand.
CCACATTGCATACAAGGTGAATCCGTTGAACCTATTTCTTATAAGTGTTCTTATAGCGTTAATAACTTTGTCCCTCTACGCAAACCGATTTTTTCCACGAATCTAATAAAAACCGCGACGATGTAGACGAACGCATGGCGCAATATTCTTTCAACACACTAAATATTGCTGCATTCAGCGATTTAACACAAAATTTAATTCCTTATTTTTCATTAACAAATTAAGGTTTTATAAAATTTCAACAATGTGTTTACCTGTTAAAGCAGCTGAATTGAAAAAAAATCAAATAGTAATTCTACATTTTTTCGGACGATCAATCCCTCTTCGTATGCGCCACGCATACTACTTCTACGTGATTCGCGAAAACAACTTGAATGGATATTTGGCGTATAAAATATCTTACAGTGGTCAGCCGATGAACAGCTGTGTACTACCTTTCCCAGACAGCCTTGGTAGACTTGGTCGCCCCGGGCGGTAAACCCTAACCAGGAACCTGGAATTGGAAGGACGTTCATAGTCGGCGCCCTCTCCGACTGTCGTATCACGCGCACAGTCCCTTCTTTATCCTTTTAGTCGCGATTTTGTGCAACAAAAGGCACACTCGTTCGAGAGACAGAAGCCAGCCAGCAAATGCCAAGAAATCCATTTAAAAAGATTCTCCACGGGCCAACCTAGTCTTCCATCCCACAGGAGTTAGTGGAGTTGATACCGGACTTGTCCTGGAACGCTGAACTATTGATGAAATATTCATGAGTCACAGTACACGACAAATAGCACTCAAAATTGCCTAGGCGATATCTCCTGGAAGTAGAATGCGTGGAGCATCACATGGAAGGATAGATTAAAGCCGACCCGCAGACTGATTAAATCTACGCCCATAGGGCTTCGAGCAGTAGTGTGTACATAGAATGCATGGCTTACTCCTCTCCCGGAAATTTATCAGCCCAACCAAGTCGTCTAGCCCAGCGGTCTGGCTCAGTCGTGCATTAACCTCCACGTACCGTACAACAGAAACACTTGAATACTGACCTTCTGATGCTGATCGGGCGTAAAGCTGGTGTCATCGAAGATCACATTGTAGCAGACCGGTGTCACAGTGCCCTGATTGACGAACTGAGGTACTAGGTAGAAGTCGTATCTCTCAGGACGCGTGACGACAGTGTCAACAACGGTGCCCGGATCGGGATTCGAGAGCACGGAGTCCGGCTTGCCTTTGAAGATCCGCATGTTCACCTTCTTCGTCACAATCACGAACGCCAACATGATCTTGTGATTAGCACGGGCCTTGTTAACGGCCTCTTCACACGCTTGTTGAACGAGAGTAACCTGAAATTACGAGCTCAGAAGTGAATAAGAAATGAAACTGAGCAGAACACCTGACGTGAAACTCACCTCTTGATCTCTCACGTATGGAATCTGACCGTCTCCTACACCGTCACGATAGAGGAAGATCCTGTCCGGAAGCGTATTGTTGTTCTTGATGAAGTATCTGTGCAGCGCTCCTGCAATTTGCGTTGGAATGGACATGTGGTCACAGCGTCAGGTGTCCAAAAAACGCAGTCATTGTTTGTACGGTCATTCAATTCCTATATTTCTAGCTACACTAAAATCATCGAACTCATTTAACACGTTGACGACCGCACAATTTTCGCGCGTCGGGCCCGCTGGGACGCGCGTATTGCGCACGTGTGCGATATTTCTTCACCTTAGCTTAGCATAAATTGAATATTTAAAATGCATACCACGAGTCTGATATCCGTTCTCAAAATTTTAGCTTTGTTTTTGCAATATTCCCTAAACCTTTTCTTTTTAGCAACGAGTTTCCCTCCTTTCTCCATTTTGATGGTCTAATTGAAAAATAATTGCTTTTGATGCGGAACTTAGAGTGAAAAATTCTAGAGTTGCTATCAGAGATAGCAATCGACCGCAAGGAATCTAGCTAAGAGGGTTAAGACAAAATGCAGTGAATGCAACAAGTTCTGTTGTTTAGATCGCTTCCAAACAACCCATTGCTGTTGATTGTCGATTAAAATGTTTTGAAAAAAAATGTCTGAACCGTATTTGTGAAGTTGATCTCCTTAGTGACGTTTGATAATACCCAAGTAGTTGCAGTTTGTAACCATGGCTGTTCGTTACCTTTATTGAATGAAGTCTCAAAAATAACTCTGAAGCGCAGTGGATAGCTGATCGACGCCATAATAGGTTGCCTCTGATATATTCCCACGTAGCCATGCCACTCGTAACTTATCGTAATCGAGCGAAATTCGAGAAGAGGATATCAGATTCGTGACCAGCACCTTAATCAACCCAGGGAGTTTGGACAAATGTGGTGACAACACTAGTTATCGATATGGGTGGTAACCGGTCGTAATTTACCAAATGGACATCGCCACTGTGTTCAACATCTTAAATAACCCCTTAGGCAACGTTTGGGCGAAGGTAATGTCCCTCTGATCGAAATAATACTGTCGTGCACCATGGTGCGACATTGTCGTCAACGTGTTAAAACGGCGGGAAAGTTAGAATCGACAAGTCAATTTGGCCTGCATGAGGGGCGGGAACGTAACAGCCAATCGAAAACCGCCGCGTACACGCCCTCTCTTAATGGTCCGACCACTCGATGATAAGCGGCTGAGGCAATTTTCACATGGATAACTCAGACGGATCGCATCTTACAAGCGAAAAGTCTCAGACGTATGGCTGAACGGCGAATATGAAGACTGCTGCGAGAATCTCCACCCTTCAAGTAGAGGAAAGTATGCTCTGTAAAATCCTCCAAGCGAAAATAAGGCAATAAGGCAGGCTGCTTCATAGATAGGTCAGCTGTTCGATTCCTTGTTGCAGTATTTTTGCATTGGTTGTGCATATTCGGTTTGGAAGGTGAAGACTTGTGAGACTGTGCGGTTCATATAAAATTTCAGCCCCAATAACCGGTCGGTTCAAGGACCTTGCGAAAGTGGAGCATATTTTTCTATTTCTACTCTTTTATGAGCGGAGATTCTCGCAGTAGTTTTCGTTAACCCATACCCCTGGGATTCTTACTAAATGCGATCCGTCTGAGCTACCCATGTAAAAATTGCCTTAGCCGCTTGTCATCCAATGGCCGTAACATTCAGAGAGGGCATGTACGAGCGGCCCTTTGATTGGGAACCACTTTCTAGCAACAAAAAAAGGAGCACACTTTTCCACTACTTGAAGGATGGAGATATCCGCCTCGGTATTCACATTCTTCACTCGTACACCAAAGACATTTTCGCTGGTTAGATATCCGAAATTGCTTTCGAAATGGAGGATATCTGTTCATGAAAGGTATGTAATACTCTACTGAACAACTGTCGGTAAACTGCATCCGCACCACTAATCAATTGGGCGATGTGATATTTTGGGTAACTGCACGGCGAAATAACTGCAGTCAACGCTCCAGAAAGCTTTCTTACCAGGAAAGGATCTCAGGCGTAGGTTTGAACGGGGGAAATGGATAGTACTGCGAGAATCTCCACCTTTCATATAGTAGCAAAACATGTTTCGTTTTTGCTGAGTCCTTGAACCAAAAGAGCTATGGATCCTCGAAGGCGGGGGACACTATGGCACCGTCAGCACGTGCTCACGTACATGAATGCACGCGCGCCGTTCTATAACACGCGGCGCGAGGCTCTGCAGCAAGCGAGTGGGTGGCTCAGCAGCTTGCGAGGTTGCTTCAAATAAAGCTATCAAAAGTGCCAGGCCAGACGGTCGACTCCCGTGCTATGCACTGCTTTTGCATTTTTCATAACCGCTGCCTCCTTCACCAATTTGCTTCCTACACATCTCCTACATATTTATTTCACTCTAAATTGACAAAAAGGTAAGATTCGTGATCAACACCCCATGTCCTCGACAGCTCTAGTCACCCGTACTTGCTGTAACCCCGTAATATACCGTAATCGGCATCAATTTTCAAAAACGGATGTCACATTCGTGATCAGCACCCCAAATAACCACCCCCCCCCCTGGAGGAGGTTTGGGCGAAAAATGTTTTTCGATCTGCCCTCGACCTCTGGAGTCGTGAAAGTACAATAGTGCCTTGATGGCGGTTTAAATCAGTTTACTTTCTACACATCTCCTACACATTTATTCCACTCTCAATTCTCAAATAAAAGTTTACTTTTTTCACTCACTTCTCCCACTTTTTGTATTATACAACGTATTGTGTTTTTCAGCGAATGTTAAACAGTAGCCTCAGAGCAAGCACGAGTTACAGCAGGCACGGCTCACTAGGACTGTCGAGGTCATAATCACCGATTTCGTCGAACCTTGGTCTATAGTAGTTATTTGGGGTGTTAATCCCGAATCTGACATCCGTTTTTGGTATTAAGCTGGAGTTCGGAAAGTTACAGTAGGAATGGGTGACTAATAATAAGGTTTTGGTCACCTTTTTCGCCCAAACCTCTGCCAGGGGGATTATTCGGGGTCCTGATCACAAATCTGACATTCGTTTTTGAAATTTCGGCTGATTACCGTAGGTTACAGCAGGTACGGGTGACTTGGGCTGTCGAGGTCATGAAGTGTTGATCACGAATCTGACACTTTTGAAATTTAGAGTAAAATAAATGTGTGGGAGATGTGTAGGAAGCAAATTGGCGAAGGATGCAGCGGTTATGAAAAAATGCAAAAATAGTGCATAGCACAGGAGACGAACATCTGGTCTGGCACCCTTGAAGCAGCATCGCACCCTGCTGAGCCACTGACTCGCTTGCCATATAGCCCTTCGCCGCGTCCCGCGCGCACGCATGCACGTGGACACGTACTGAAGGTGCGCTACTGCACCCCGCTTTCGAGGGCTCGTAGCTCTTTTGGTTTGAGGGCTCAGCGAAAACGAAACATGTCTTTTTTACTATATGAAGGGTGGAGATTTTCGCAGTACAATCCATTCTTCGTTCAGAGCTACGCCTGAGACCCTTCCTTGGTTAACAAAAAATATGCTCATTGAAAAAACATTCGACCTTATAGCTAAACCGTCAAAACATCGTTAAAGGATTAAAAGCATTAGAAATCCACTTCTGATGAAGAAGCCGAGATTGGTTCCAAGCTCGGTAGGATTTTCATGAGGTCGTGTCTGCGAATAGAACACCGTATATTCCGGATCCATGGTGGCCACACACGCTCCAATCGTCTTCCCACGCAATGTGGAATCGTGATAGAGATCATACCCAACAATCATAGTGCGTTTCATCTGAACACATAAGATTACCAATAGGACTGAAAAGGCCACTGTAAGCACCGACAGCAACCAACCGGTATGTGCACTTTCCAGAGAGCTCCGCCCATCTTGCAGTTCATCTGAAGCACAATTTTCAGCACAATAGAGCCGAAGTTCCTGTTACGTCCGTTATCCTGAGGACGTCCTCGGAGGGTCGAAAGTTGCACACACTGAGACGGAACTGAAATAAATGCGCGTTAAGTAGAAAAGTGAGCGTGGTCATAAATTCGCAGGTCTTACTGTTTGTTTCAGTGCACAGCCAACTTTTCAGAGAATCGTAGCGGGCTTTACTGTCGTCGGCCAGAATGAGGACCATCATGTGGATAGCTTGTTGGCCGGCCTGAATATTAAGGCTCTTAGCTTCACATTCGAGAGGTTCCATATTACCCATCGAACAGATATGCCACCCAGAGGTGCTTCAAAAGTTGGTGCTCTGATTGGCTAAGATTGATTGGAGCACGCGCTCTCCTACGTAGGCCACATGAACGACAGGTACTGGTCACCATCTCTCTCAACAGCATCCCCAAAAAATCGAGCAATATGAGCGACGAGCTTTGTTCAGGTTCCGTTTCAACTTTTGGTACGGAAGATAGACAGATGTTAGATAATTCTGATAATTTATTTATTTATTTATTTAACTGCGTCTCAAGGACGCGCACTCTATGTGAGAACAACAAACAAAATAGGCCATGCGACTAAAAGGAAAAGAAAAAACACAAATTAGGAACAATGTAACATTGTAACGACAGTATTAAATATTAAGCAGGATTTCAGAAGCCAACCATTTGGGTTGTGAGAGTCTATATAAGGATGGCATACTCTAAAAGTACATAAGAGGGAGGGGCAAGTTAAGTGCAAAAAGGAAATCTTCTCAGGTAGCCTAGAAGAACATTGCTTGCTCATTCTGGTTTCTAGTGAGTTATGTCAATCAAGTGAACGACTAAGGCAGAATACCTTATAATCTATTAAAGTAAGCATTTAGGTTGGTTGTAGCCGACAAAGCCTGCCTGTATGCGTCAGCCAGCTATGACGCCAGGAGTATATACCGGAACTTCAGCACGCGGGTACGCTGGCCGCCCCATGGAACCGGCATCTAGGACAGACAAACTTGTGGCATTAAATTCAAAAACTGTAAGAACATTTTGCTACCAATAAGGAAAAATAGCCCATTTTAGCATATTATAGGTCCCCGCAACCCATATCAGTTGGAGCGAATACATCACGTATTGAGAACTAACTGAGAAATTACTAAGACTGAACAGGAAGGAATTAATTCTGCAGTGTGACAAATACAGGAAAAATTTCGTTATGAAAACACATTTAATCCTCAAACTAGTGAGAAGAAGGAAGATGAACCAAGCTACTTGAAAGAACAGGAGTAAGCGAAAGAGCTCAAAATATTCCATCCGCCGGGACAACAACTGGAGGAGTAGGTTCGAAGCAGGTATGCAACGCTTGGGTGAAGGAACGAGATTTCTAAATGAGTGTCTGTTTACTATTGTACATCACTGAAAATCCTCAATTCCTAAGCATTGCAACAAGTCGATCTTTTCTAACCGTCTTTTGAAGACGTAGCTGTTCTGAGAGGCTAGTAGCTCACTAGGTAGAAAAGGAAGCCATCTAGCAAATCGAAAAAGCACGAGATGGAAAATTCTCAGGCGTTTTTTCTTTCGCAATTTGACGTAGTCAAGTTTAAACCCAACTGAACGTTCGCTGGAACGCCTAAATACCCAGTATTTGCTGGGAGCCAGTTTCACTTCACCTCGAAGAATGCGAAAGCAGAAGATAAGACCCGCAGCTATCCTTCTATACAGTAGAGTTTTCAGGCCTAGAAACTTCAAACGCTCGTAGGCCCGTAAGTGCTGATAACTTAATCCTGGCTGTAATCTGCAGTACACTAAGCGAGAGAATGTTTGCTGTACTCTTTCTATCGTAAGCATTTGTTTCTTAGTGTATGGACTCCAGACCTGGGAGCAGTACTCGAGATGGGTTAAGACGTAGGAACTATCCAGGAGAACAAGTATTGTTGGATTAGTATTGTGTACATTGCGAAATATTGAAAAAAGTGTCATGTAAGCCTTCCTAACAATTTGATCAATATGAGATGAAAAACTCAAATAGGAATCGAATAGAACTCCTAGGTCTTTAGCAGTTGTGGAACATCTTAGTACTTCACCGTTTATTTCATATTCCATAGCAGGAGAGTCTCCGTAATGTAGAATAAAGGACTTGTCAAAATGTAATGTAGAATAAAGGACTTGTCATTTTCATTAGCGTCTGTCCCGCTTGGTGGCGGGGTCCGCTCTTCTGGTGTGGTGACGCCAATTCTCCCGATCAAATGCTTGATCAGGGTGCACACCAGCCATCTCTAAGTCCAAGCGCAACGTATCTAGCCAACGTTGCTTCGGGCGTCCTCTGGGCCGCTTTCCAGGGACCACAAGATTCAGGCCAATCTTACACACGGTGTCGTCGTTAGCGCGAAGGACGTGGCCGTACCATCGAAGACGAGCTTCGCGCAGCTTCTCGGATATCGGGGCGACACCGAACCTCTGTCGTATGGTGTCGTTACGAACGCGGTCCAAACGCGTAACTCCAGCCATCCACCGTAGCATCTTCGTCTCCATTACACTGAGGCGGCTTTCAACTTCCTTCGTCACGGGCCAGCACTCAGCACCGTACGTCGCTACTGGGCGGACTACTGTTCTGTAAACCTTCGATTTGAGGTGCTCAGGTATTGTCCTGTCGCAAAGCACCCCAGTCAGCGAGCGCCATTTGGACCAGGCTGCACTCACACGCGCATTCACCTCCATCTTTAAGCTGCCATCGGACGTGACTGTTGACCCAAGATACTTGAAAGATGTCACTCGTGAGAGCTCAGTACCATCGATCTTAATAGATCCGTGCTCATTCACATCCGTCGTCAAGTATTCCGTCTTTTTGACGTTTAGCTTGAGACCGAACAATGCCAAACGATCGCACCACGCCTGTGCCTGTCGCTCGAGTTCGGTTTTGTTTTCACATGCAAGCATGACGTCGTCAGCATACAGCAGCGTCCAAGGTGCCGCCATTTGGAGATCTCGTGAGATTGCATCCATCACGACCACGAAGAGCAGTGGGGATAGCGCAGATCCCTGATGCACCCCTACAGAGGTGGGAAACTCCATCGAGGTGCCCGCTGGCGCTCGCACTCGACTCCTTGGGCAAGAGTATAAAATGCGCACCCACTCAATAAGCTCTTCAGGGATACCATGTTGTCGTAACGCGTACCATATAACATCTCGCGGAACGCGGTCGAAGGCCTTCTCCAAGTCCAGGAAGGCAAAATGCACCGGTTTCTGTTTCTCGCGGTGCTTCTCTAGCAGAAGACGAACGGCGTGAATGGCATCAACGGTGCCACAGCCAGATACGAAACCACACTGATTCGTGGAAAGCTGTACGACATCCCGGATACGTCCGTCGACAATTCGCTCAAAGATTTTCATGGTGTGCGAAAGAAGACGAATTGGACGGTAACTGGCGCAGTCTGCAGGACTGCCCTTCTTCTTCCAAATCGGGATGGTCGTGCTTTGCTGCCAACCCTCAGGCACTTTCTTCTCAGCAACAACCTGATTGGAAAACGCAGTCAGCCAGTCAGCAGGGCACCAGCCCTTCGACTTCCACAGGTCAGCTGGCAGGTCATCGGGACCAGTGGTTTTGCCTGACTTCATCTTCCTCAGGGCTGCTTCAGTTTCGCTCACTGTGATCTTCTGAACGGGACCGTATACAGGTGATGCAAAAGGAACAGCAGGATGTTCAAATTCTACATTCGAGATTTCCTCGAAGTAGTCGTGCCATCGCTTCACAGCCCTCTTACGATCCATCAGAAGATGACCGCTCTCGTCGTTAATGCCAAAGAACTTCTCAATGTCTTCTGCTTGGCGACAGCGAGCTTTGGCGAGTCGGTAAATATAACGCTCACCATCGCGCGTTTCCAATTTTTTGCTGACATCAGCGTAGTATGCGGCTTTAGCAGCGGCCACTGCCTTCTTTGCCGCTTTCTTTGCTTCTCGATAGTTCCGCCAATTATGGACTGTTTTATCACCGATAAACACGTGATAGAGCCGTTTCTTTTCTCGGACTTTCTCTCTGACATCATCAGTCCACAGCCATGCCTGCTTGTCGACCCAGCGTCGTCCAGGCTTCGTTGTGCCGAGTTCAAGGCGTGCAGCCCGAGTTATCGCATCGGTAGCGTCCTTCCAGGTTTCGTCGACAGTTGTCACTGTCGGCAACCGAATGCGAGAAATAACTGCCGCTTCCTTCTCTTTCAGTCGCCACCATTTGATTCTAGCCGACCCACATCGCTCGACATGTTTACACCTCGAAGGTGTGATCTTCAGCGAGCAGATCAGTGAACGGTGTTGCGTGGCAACCGTCTCATACGGCACGGTCTTCGCGTCTGTGACAAGGCCTTGGTCGCGACGCCTAACAAGGACATAGTCAATCTGCGTTTTAGCATTCCCGCTATAAAACGAGATGAGGTGGGAGTCACGCTTTCTAAATTTGGTGTTCACGATGGTGAGGTCATGTGAGTCTGCATACTCAAGTATACGCTCACCATCGGCGTTGCGCGACCCATATCCAAAACCACCATGACAGTTGTAGCCGTCTTTCGTTGCTCCGACGTGACCATTAAGGTCACCTGCCACAACAACCATATCTTGTGACGGTACTTCCGCTGTCTTCTCATCAAGCAGGGACCAGAACTCGTCCTTGGTTTGCTCGGAACAGCCTGTCTGCGGAGCATACGCAGAAAAGAAATGGCATCGTCGCTCTTCTACGGCGACAACAATCTTCATCAAGCGGTCATCGAAACGTTCTACGCTTGCAATCGCATCACGGAAACGCTCGGAGACGATCACACCGACACCACTGGTGGTCCTGGGACTTCCACATAGAACGGCCTTGAAGCCACGTCCTATGTCCCTTGACTTGCTGCAGGACCACCTCGTCTCCTGCACCGCACAGAAATCTATCTTTCTTCGCTCCAGTGCTTCTACCAACTCGCACGAGCGGCCCGTCAACGTACCCACATTCAACGTTGCTACGCGGGTCTTGCCTACGTTACGGGACTTTCGGACTAGCTCAGTTGCCCCCCGATGCCGTCCTCGCATCAGGGACCCTCGCACACTTTTCACACTCGCCGGGCTTTGCGAGTGCGCGTCGGCTCCCGCGGACGCCGTAGCATTATCTCGAGAACTCTGTAACGTCATCAACCATATGATGTGACACAAAATGTTCGTAGGCCGACCTGTCACTAGGGCCTGTCGCCTGCATTCGAATGTCCGTGTTTGGCTCGGCTTGCAAAAGCAAGCAGTTTCCAGTGGCACCACGTGGAGGAACGGACATCGCCACCTCTGTAGTCCACGCACTAAGCTTGCTAATTGAAAGTTTCAGAGTTTCATTTCTTACTGCATCACAATTTTCAATGTTGTAAATGCCATACATTTTTATGTCGTCGGCATATAATTGAATTCCTATATTTGGTGATGTTTTGAGCAAAGAAGCTAGTTCCGCATAGATCAGAAACAACAGGGGTGACAGCACACCTCCTTGGGGCACTCTACTACTGCAGGGATAGCGGTTGGAAAACTTTAGACCAACTTTGACCGTCACATTTCTACTAGGTATGATAATTATCAAATATCTGTAAAAACATAGGTACAGAAATTTGATGATTATTAGATCTGGCAAAAAATCTTCAAGATTGTTGAGATTGGACGTTTCTCAAATCTTATTTGCCCGCATACTTAGATACGTAACCATAAAGGATAAAGAACGGTGTTAAGCTTAACCTTAATGTGGTTGAAACTCCGAGTTCTAGTAGGTAGATCATGACTGAGACCGAACTTCTTAACCTATCGAATTCTCAAGGAATTCAACCTGCTGGTGAGCAAGTATGAAGATCTGTGGAGATTCTCTGCCCGTGCCTGTAGAATTGTCAGATCTTAAATATTGCAGTACCACCCGTTCGGCCAGATGTCGGCCGCCAAACGTCTGGTTGGCGGCTTCGCTCCCATACCCTGACAATAGAACAGTCCACCGCCATATTCTTCTTTAGACCTTCTTACTTTCATCACAGTAAAAAAACTGGTACTATAGTTTACTTTCATTATGGAAGAGTATAGTGGAGATTGTAAGATAGAATCTTCAAAACTGCTCCTATGAACTCTGCCCACTCTCTATCGCACGTACGCGAGTTACTCTGCGGAATGCTCGGTCTCTGCGTGGCGAAAGAGCCCGAAGTGTTTAAACTGCAGATGCATAAATATAATCAAACGGTATTGATCCACCGGTCGATACCGTTTGCAGTGGGTTGTCTTCAAGCACTTTTACGCTACTTGCCCGAAGTCTTTAAAAGGTCTTTTGAACATCCAGTGCATGCTGCACAAAATCTGATTTGTGGCACGTTTTCTGAGTCCGGACGCATGTTGTAGTACCTCCTCCCGAGTACCTCCCAGTGTTTCTTGACAGCTACCGCAAGAGAAACGAACAGTGGAACATTCTTAAACTATGTCAAATGAGGGGAGGAGTTATAGAGATAGGAAATGTCAGAGCAAGAACTGAGTTATAATTTAAGTTTCAGAGGAAAATGTATGATTGCAGGTTCTGTTTGGGTGAGAGTACGTTGCTAGAATAAGATGATGCTGTTGAGACGCATAGGTGAAAAAATTGGCATTATCGAGTCCTTCGCGAACTCTGCATTTCGCTTGTTTGCTTGCAAGAAATTACAAATCGCATGAAGAACTACCTTGAACTAAAGGAAGTTGTAGTACGTTAGAGTGAGCATGGTTAGAAGATTTTCGCATATTGACCGACGGTGAAAACTCCTGTTCGAGAGGCGGGAGGAAGAAGTCTTGGCCCAAGAATCCCGGAGTTCACAGCGTCTAGTCGTTGTCTAGTCTTACAGAGAGCTACTGCAACCAGACTGCACAGTGTATTTTACTTTTCTATTATTCCAAGAAAACTGTCTGACTTTGACTGTTACCCAAATTGTGTCATGGATGAAAGCGGATGTTCAATGCTGTCAATAGGTCATCAATAATCTGTATCAGAGCTAAAACAACACTATTCTCCGCACTAACCCTGGACATGGCGTCGTTGATGGCTTCACGATAGGCTCGAGCCGACACGTCCCTGCAGTGGACCCGGATCGGGTAATTCACTTGGATGCTCATCGCATTGCCGACCGTCCTCACCTCTTCTGTAATGGGGCAGCGCTTATGTACACATGGCGCGCGTTCATACTGCAGAATGAAAACCTCACCTATAAAGATACTAGACAGACGATTGCCATCGGCATTGTCAGGTGCGATAACCACCCAGTTCGTGAGATGTTTGTAACGGAAGTTTCCATGCGTACGAATACTCTTCGCCCATTCGGCACGCATTCCGACGTATGGCTGTGAAGCGGTACCGAACAGCTGTTAAGCATCACGTTAGCCAGTCAATTAAGCTTTTCGGGGAACAAAGCAACAAAAGTCGCTATCGTTGCTCAAAACAAACAAGCGGCAGTTCTGTTAGAGTATATTCGCTCCAATATTTTCATCTCTCGAATCTATTTCTTCATAGATCAGCTGCTAACAATGAGGTTACAACCAAATCGGCTGTGGCTGCGATGTTATGCCGAGTCGTTTTTTATGCTTCGTGTTACTGTCCACTACAAATCGAAAACTCCCGTGCACCTGATGAATAGAAGACATTTACGCTGATTGTCTCTTTCTTAGCGTTTTGTTGCCATTTTTCTTTTTCCAAATGTGCTATCACATGTAATCAATCAATCAATCAACCAAACAATGGATCCAAGGTTGGCTCGAATAATTCCTATCTGTAATTTTTTTCCAAACTGGTTAAAACGATAGTGTGAATAATGGCATTTTTTGAAAAGCTCGGATCTTACGGCAATTCAGATGGAGGTGATTTTCAATATATCGGATCCTCAAAAAATCATATAACTGGACTTGATAGGAAATTTGGTGCCCTATCCGATTCGAACGTCCGCCTCCTTGTTAAAGCTGCTCTTATCTGAATCATCTCAAGATCCGATGCTTCTCAAAAATGTCATTATTTGCACAACCCCTTCAACCAGGTGAAGAAAGTGACAAATTCGAATTATCCGAATCGGTGTGGTATCGAATGTCTAACGTATAGCATGTTCCAAAGAACGTTTGCATTATTTCAATGGGTATAGCATTCTCAAATCTAATGTGAGTCGGTGTCTAATTGATTGTGTAGAATAAGTGGTACTTATATAAATCTTGGGTATCTTCCGGAGAAAGGTGCAGGCTCCTTGACGGTCCCCTTGTCCTTCTTCGTGACTGTCATTAGCACTAATAAGCGAGAGGAAACGGAGCCACCCTACTGTGAACAGCAGAGAAGGAGAAGCCAGAGCGCGCTGTGAGTTCTCTCGAAAAGAACCAAATTTTAGAGTCGAGAGCACCTAGCTACGAGCACAATAGAAGTTAGGGGAGTTTTCTTACCTCTTCTCCTGATAAAGTTCATTCTTATAGCGCAACATGGTATGCTACCGCAGTTTGCAAAACGAAGACAAACCAGGCCTAGATGGGGCTGCCCTCCTCAGCGTTTATTGTGCCTGACTAGTTCTTCTAGTCTTCACAGCGGCCTGCATGGTGAGGCAGTAACGTATAGGTCTAGTACCGACATTTAGCCCTCTTTGGGAGGTATCTCGTTCGACGTGGTCAGCGTCATGGAGAACACAAAAGGGAAATCGTTCTCTCCTGTGTTCTCCTCGACACCGACCACATCGACGCGATGTCACACAAAGTGGTGTGCACGGTAGGTGTTCTAGTTGGCTGGCGTACAATAGTCTTCTTCGTCTCAGAATTATACTGATGGCTAGTTTCCAGTATTTTAATCAAAATTTTAATCCAGTAAGATCGTTTATAAAATACTGGGGCGCGAACAGTGTTTCGTCTTGAACTTTAAGCTAGAAATGACAAATTATTGTGATTGTCGAGCAAAAATACCCCGTTATCGCTGTGGTAGAAATACAATACGGCATTTTTGCCATAGTATATCGGAGACACAGTATTCCAGCCAATGGAAGCACCATACACGATGTCGCGCTTTCGAGGCGTTGGGGGCGGAGTCACATAGATTATCGCATTCGAGCTGTCTTCGATCAATGCGGACTGCTTCAGCTGTGGGTCAAAGAAAAGGGTCGAGACTCGGTAAGTAAGGAACTTCTGGGGCCGGATTCATGAACGATTTACCGGCGGGTAAGTGCAAGATTTACCCCCAACCCCCACTTACGCGCGATTCATGAAGGCGCGGCGGGGAAAATCGGGGGTAAGTGTCGAGGTTAATGCTACCCGTCGGCGCGTCGGGGAACATTTACCTTCAAGGCGAGGGTTTTGCTCCGCGACCAATTTCTAACCCAGTGCAACCCTCCGCTGGTCCGTTGCCAGCTCTGAGCTGGCCGCCAGCCGCATAATCAATGCTCGATAGGGGGCACCTAGTTGTCAATCAATGCTCGATAGGGGCTCGGGCCACCATGAGCCCGGTCCACCACGAAAATCGTAATTTACGATTTGCGTGGGTGGACTGTGCCCGACTGCCACCTTAGCCTTGGCATGTGTTACCTATGGGGGCTACTGTGGTGGATGGCACCCCGTTATTAGCCATGTAGGCCCATATTTACAATAGCATCCCTACTGCCTAATATGCTACTTTCCACCCCCCCCCCCCCTTCCCCTTACCTCACACTTCACATTTCATTTCCCCTAACTACGATGCTGCCAGTGTCGGTGGCAGCGACTTCCAAGCAGCAAAGGTGACTGCTTGGTTCCGCTGCTAGCTGATGAAATTGGCCGCGGAGCAAAACCCTTGCCTCGGCCTCATGAATCAGAAAAGAGAGGTAAGTTCAGGGAAAGTGGCGGGTAAATGGTCATCGAGGTAAGTGGGGGTAGAATTTACCTCCGGCCGCGTTCATGAATCCGGGCCCTGGATGCGGTCCATTTAAGCTACATGTGTGAACGCTTCCCAATCTTCGTAGCCTTCTAGCTGATGCACAACTGCTTTTGAAAGCTCATCCCTAGCAAAACTAACAGCTGATACTTATGAATATAGCTGAAGCGCCCTATTTGTGCGCGTCATTCCGGCCGATTCGAAAAAGCGTACAAATTAGACTATTCGCGTAAGATGCTCTGATTGGCTGGTTCGCTGCTGCCATGCAGATCATACCATCGACCAGCAATTTTTACTGTCGCTAAAAATGTAAAAATGTTACTTTTAAACCAGTTTAGTTTTGTTTGGACACCCCGTGCATCCATCTAACAAGCAAAGCGGAAGTGACTAGCTCAGATTTACTACCACATCCATGATACATTGATCTTGAAAATTTCTATCCATGTCGCGAATGTGGGCAGCACTGGACGTTAGAAACGTGACAACTAATTATAGCCAATTATGGCACTAATCAAACATGCGCTGGCCAATCAACGCACTAGCAGTACACATCCTCTCTGACTACTATGCTCACTCGATGCGACCTGATTGACTAGCGCGCACTCATCTTCTAATGCTGCTCACAATCGCCACCGAAATTCGTCCCGAGAAGTTGCCGGCTAGGCTTAGTACGTCGTTTAGTGAGCTCCGATTAGAAAACAAGTGTGGACTAGGCCACCACTCACCTTTTCGGCCTCCAGCTCCCTGGACTGGAACGAGACCAGTTGTCTGTCGAGATGAATACCCCATCTCTCCAACAACGCACAGCATCTCTCGTTTCCATGAATCGTATTCAGCAGCCTCTCCGTGGACTGACGTCGTTTCTCGGGATCCAGGCGAGTGTACTGCGAGAGCTCTTTCATGTGCTTGAAATCTTTTCGCATCGCGTCAGTGAGTCCGGTGGGATAACACAGCTCTGGGAGCAGGTAGGCATAGCGTGGCGCTTCTCCGGGAGCCTTTGCCTTGCCCTCGCTCACCTGTAGCGAAAGAGTGAAAAAGGTTTCGAACTTCAAACGAACCCTAGTCATCGCTTTGACAGTAGTTAAGAAAACATTATTTGCGCTTATGGCTTTCTCAAGCAATAATTTAACTGTCATCATTTCAGTGCCTAAAGTTATACCAAAATTTTAAGATCAGAACTGGAGAAATGGATGGGGATAAAGGATGAAGGTCGTCATTAGTCAATCCTTTTGAGGGATGCGCCGTGCACTCGTCAACGCCTTATCCTTAGGATTTATTCTGCTACTAATTCACCAATACTGGAGGGAGGGATGGAAGGCTTTGTTTAACGCGAGCAGGGACTGCCAACCAAAACCTTTGAACTGGTGTGTTCGCGACAGTCCGCACTATCCTGCCTTTGGGCGACGCGGTCTTATATTACATACCAAAGACCTAAACATGTGCAACGAGAAAAAGTATGCCATGCTGGCCGCCACTGTTGCAACGCGACCGAGTTCCCTTTGACTACTTGGCTTAATGGTTATAAATTGGGAGTTACGGCCATGGAATTATGCACCCGGCTTAAAGACCTGTTCATACTCCGCGGGAGGGACAGGACAACGAACACGTATTGATTAGGGATCGTTTGGGGGTCGTTTAGTGTGCACGCGACCCGCGACGCGATGCCAGGAGTAGTGGCCGATTTGATCAATCGCGACGCTCAATCAATTTGGCCGCTACACATGCATTGCGTCGCGCGCACACTAAACGACCCCTTAAAGGCCCATGCACACTTCTGCGACAGCGCGGCACGGCCATGATGAAGGATAGCGCCGCGGTGGGCGCGGCGCGACACAGCGACACGTGCCGCAGAGGGGGCATGCACACTTTTGCGGCTATCGCGGCGGCTATCACCGCCGATGCCGCGCTGAATGCCGTAGGCTGGAATGGTTCAAATCATTCCTGGCGGCGCGACATGCGCTGGGACGTCGGTCCCGTTACCTATAACGATGCTCTAACGCGACCGCTCCACGACCGCCGGATTTTGCGGAGGTGGCCGTCTCCTCCTACTGCGCCGCGGTGTCGCAGAAGTGTGCATGGGCCTTTAGTGTGCACGCGACGCGCGACGCGATGCTATGATAAACTTTCATATCGATCACGTAACGCGATGAATCGATATGGGAGCTTATCGTGACATCGCGTCACGCGTAGCGTGCACACTAAATGATCTCTTAGTGGCGAGCTATCGCCTGGGAAAAAACGATACGTCTGCTTTGCACTGTCGCTCCCGGCCCTGCATTCGCAGAGTATGGATCAGACTATAAAGCCTATGGTATTCTCCCGCCGGAGTGTCCACGGACGTGAGCGAATCGTGCAAGATCCTCACCTGGCTAATCATCACGCCCCACCCCGTCTGCTGTCCGAGGATCACCGCCGACGGACGGACGATAAGAGGGCTGGTATACTTCCCTTCCGCGGTGCAGTGCACCGCGGAAGGCTGTCCGTCGGTGACGCAGTTTCGGCGCCGAAAACGCGCTCCAATGCGAAGCGGGCCCTCCCGTGTCGACAACGACCGTCCATTAACGTGCCACGAACAGCTCTGGTGCATACTTCGTCGCCGATATGCTATCACAACGCTCAGTTTATGGCCATTACGCCGCAACAGTGGCGGCCCGCACGCGCGATGGCTTGCCGAGTCCATGACCGGCATGGCATACTTTTTCGCGTCACGTTAGAAAACCAGTCAGTAACAAACAAGTCGCAAGAAAGGTACTCTCCTCAGCGTACAGCTGGAAAAATGTGCAGAAAACGTCTGAAAAAGGTGTAGACGTCAGAATCCCCAAATCTCAAGCAGTCATTTGAAATGCAAAAATGCAGCAGCGCAGAGGAATAAAACTCCCGACCTTCCTCACACGAAGCAACCGCACTTCCACAGTGATCCGAGCCGCTTGCCGGTAGGGGGGTGTACAAGACCCCCAAACGCGGGTGTACAAGATCCCCAAACGCCGTATCCCACTGTGACCCCTACCCTTGGGTTTAACGACTTGGCAAAAAAAACATTTCCTACTAATTTAGGGGTGGGGATTCTCCCTATATGAGTCCGCCCCCGCTCAGAGATACACTTCAGACCATTCCCTTGTAAGAGAGCTTACAATGCGACTGTAAGATTTAGCATCTCACCAGAATCGGTTGGTCGTCAGCTCGAATGACGAGGTTATACTGTGTCTCGAAGTAGTTCTTGAAAGAGATGACTTTGCCGGTGCTTAACGTGAATGTGGATGCAGGCGTCATGTCGTAGTTGATAGACGTTACCCGGTACATTCTGTTGTTGTAGCTGAAATAAATGAATCATAATAATAAACATCACTAATAAGGCTCTCCGCTAGACAGCGATAGTCTGACGATCACGCTAGGGATACACTGAAATATATTTTAGCCACCTAAACAGCGTAGGATGGCACAGATCCTACTTCTGAGATGAAATATTTGCGGACATGGTCATCTTTCAAAAATAGGTAAAAACTTATATCGCTCATTCGACTCAATTTTAAGATACATAAAAACAACCCGATGGATAAAATCATTGAGCGCATTTTTTCACATGAGTGGTCACGTTTGAAACCAAAACTAACATCTTCTAAGTCTATATGGGAATCTTCCTAATTAGACTTCAGGCACCACCAGCGCCGCACCCCCAAGTGGGGTGCTTGCACCAGCGGATCGTTAGCCATTGTTAACCACGAGTTTTTTTTAAACATGTTTTGTTGCTGTTTCAGGTATGGAGATCCTTCATATTGTATTCGTTCTTGCCATTTCAGTGTACCGTTGAGACAGTTCCCCTTTTTTTCAGAGATGCCTTTATAGCAATGCACGAAGAAGCGGAAATTCTCGAAAGCGGTGAATACTAATTCATGGACAGTGAAAACTCGGTTTTTATAGGGAACCGGGTCTACCCGTGCGCAAGAACACAGAAGCCAACCAAAGCATACGCTTTACGCATAAGGAGCGGCTTCCCCATAAGTACCGAAAAGCTTTGTTTACGCAGTTAAGCTATGTTTAATTGCAAGTTTTTATATTTCATAGGTATTGCTTATGGTAACACCGGGCTTACTATCTCGATTAAGAATCACAGAGCATTGGACAATTGCATGGCGCGTTCTCATCGGATGACACAGGTACTTTACCATTTCAGAATAATAGAATCTACTACTATATAATTGAGTTAGCTGCCCGCCCTGTAGATCATGAGGTTAGAAGCCTGCATGAGATACGCCTCATCGAACCCCGCGCGGGCCACATTTGCCGTTCAACATGGGATGTTGCTGCAGCAGAGGAAGTGTCCAGCAAGAGGAAGTGCAGCCTCCCCCTGCTTGACACAGCTGCATTTCCGCGCGTTTCTGAGCGTCTGGATCCAAAAGACGGGTCCCCTACGTCGCGCAACAGACGGCTGGAGTCGGAAAACGTGAGATCGTCGTCGTACGACTAGCGGCTTTCTGAGCATACTGATTCCGAATACGAGTCACCAACGTCTGCCGTGAGCATCGGAGGACCCCTGAGGGGGTGGTGGAAAAGCGAAGTAAGGGGGATTTCTAGGGTGACCAGGAGAGCTATCAGGAAGGAAAGTAACAACGTGGAGGAGGGACCAGGACGGGGAAACCGGAAAGAACAGACCAGTAAGGGGGTCAATAGTGGAAACAAGGAAGTGGGCCAGGAGTTGGGACCAGGAAGGTGGGGGAGGAAGGGGGGGGGGGAGGGGAGAAGACCTGTAAAGGCGGACCAGCAATTAGATCCAGCAAGAAGAAGCGAGTGAGTGGGAACCTGGCGTCCGGATTCAGAAGGTGTCTGAACGGTATCCGGAAACAAGCCATTGGGCATGGGAACGGTTGCGGAGGAGCCACCTGTGGGCAGAAGTACTGCGCAGCACAAACCAATGGACATTCCGAAGAGAATGTCTAAGATGAACGTACGGAAGTGGTCAACGGCTTGATGCCGATAAATTATGCAGCAGAACCCCGATGTTAGCGGATTTTAAGTTTCACAAAAACTACTTTCCGTAGGTCAGTGGTGTTGCAAAGTCGCGCGAGGCGCGCAAGTGCGAGACAGCCGTTAGGGTTGTCGGAGCACTTGTAAACTCAGAACCTAGAAACGCCTCTATAGCCAAAGGATAATTTTATGAATATTTGGAGTGCAATTTTTCTTGGGCACCTCATGCAACGAATAATAAAGTTTCAAAAAATGCAAGAACTATTTTTTTAGATCAAAAGATTAAATTTATACGCTTAGAATGTGAAGGTTTAATTTGGAAGACGCCCATTCTAACTCTGAGGGTGTTCAGCTTATAAAGGATACGGATAAAGGACGGCGTTACTCAATCCCTTCTCGGATGCGCCAGCGCATTCTACTTCTACGGGATGTCGTGGAGGCGACATGAATGCGTATTTGGCCATACAATGTCTTGCGGTGGCCAGAAAATGAACAAGTCAGCGCTTTATCCTTCCCAGACAAGTCTGGTACCAATTCACCGACCCCGGAGGGATGGTAGGCTTGGTTGGCCTGGGCGGGAAATCCGAACCAGGAACCTGGTATCGGGTGCACGCGACAGTCGCGCCTCCTCCGACTGCGCCACACGCGCCCTGATGTTCAGCTTAAATTCCAAAAATCTAAATCGACATGAGAGTGGTATAAATAGATACCCACACATCTCTTAATCCTCCTCAACTACGGAAATATTTATTCTGTCAAAAAGAAAAGAAACGAACCGAGCGAAAACAGTTTCGCCGACGAAGAGCTCCTCGATCTTCGTTCGGAATTTACTGACATCATTCCTCGCTCTATAGTACTCGGCGTTCATCTGAAAGTCGATAAAAACTCTATGCACTTGTTGTATCTCATTTCCTACGATAGTCTACGCAACAAAGCAACGAATTGTTAAAAGCAACAGGTTTCAGCCTATTTGTAAGAACCCAATAAGATAGAAAACGGAGAAAGATATGTGAAAAACTCACAAGAAAATAAAAGAGTAACTAACTACCAATAATAAACTGTTATAGTGAACAATGTCTATCAATACCGGACAAAATCCGCCACATTTTATCAGAAACTGTCGTTATTTCCCTCACAGAGGAGAGACGGCACAGTCGCCGTATGGTGTGATCAGGTACCCGACATGTCTAGAAGGGATAAAACACCGTATAGTTCATATCGGCCCGCAAAAATGTTTCAATGCACAAAAACGCTTTTAAAGTGCGTCCATATTCCCTTACATACCATGCTCATGTCAAACTAGACACTTTTCAAAAAAGCTTGGCACTTCTCAAGCTGAACTGAACATCTTCCAAATTAAACCGAAAATAGTCCTGATTAAGGCACCCTCTAAGAAGGTCAAAATAGGCTTACTTCGCCCTAGGAAAAAGAAAAACCCGATCTCATCCCCAGGTATTTCAAATGTAAATCTCACATTGTTTGAAATGCTCGACCCTTACAAGTCCCTCACAAAACGTATGCCTTAAATAATAAGAGCCTCAGTTTTTCAGAGAAGGCGTTCCTACTAGGGTACCGCGTTTCGGAACAATTATCATCACAAGAACAATCATTGCGAGACTACCACGTCTCAGGACCAATAGTGTCATCATATCAACTCCAGGGTAAGGGATCGTTTAGTGTGCACGCGACGCGACGAATTGATATGGAAGCTTAAGACCGCTAAACATCTCTGCGGTAACGCCGCTCGCCGCTATGGTTAAGGATAGGGCAGGGACGCTGCCGGCGGCGAGCTTTGCGTGCCTGCCCTATGGTTAAGCATAGGGCCGCGGCGTTGCCGCAGAAGTGTGGGGGCGTTTAGGCTGGTAGCACGAACGCGGCCGGTGGAGGTTCGCGCGGCGGCCTCTGCCGGCGCGACGAACCGCCACAGACGCAGTGCTACTAAATTGGCTGTTATGTGAAAATTGAGTTTTAGCTAACTTCCGAGGTATGCTGTATTGTATCTAGATATGTGGTTTTTATAAATGAAGCTTCTTGTCACAAAGGGACCCTAAATCTTTTCACAATGGAAACAATTGTCTATTTCCTCCACTAGATCATCCAATCCCCCTTCGAAATATCGATTTTCACTGATTAAGAGCACCAGTCCACTCTCAAACAGCTGATCAGGTTAAGAGGTTTATGCAGTTACAAGATCATTAGACTCCGTGACTGTAGCAACACAATAAGTAGACGTCGCGCTTGCCGCAGCAATCGCTGCAGCCGCCGCGCGTATTTGTATGTTCAGCTTAAATAAATAAATAAATTTGTGAATCACCTAAAATAGAAACGCGTTTTAACTACTTCCTTGAGCATTGTAAACCCACATGTTTAGTATACAGGTGTAGCTATAGCTAATATTGCATTCCTGAAGAACATAACCTAGAAAATGAACTATTCATTTTTCTCCTTTCAAAGGAATTATCATTGAGCACTTTTGAACAACGCCAAATCGCATTCGAAGAAGTTTCGAGAATCCTTTTCGGTCTGTGCTTCTAAAGCTTGGAATGACCTGCCTGCATCAATTCTCAACTTTTCGTCTAAGACGTTCAAATAACAACCAAAAATTAGTTTTTAAATAGAGTAAAGGGTTTTCGTTCGAGCATGTAACAGTTTTTCCAGTGAATTAATAACAAATTATTCCGTGAAAATCTTCACTACTCCGTATCTCCATGGAGTTGGCGTTATGCCAGCGCTTAACTGGAGGCGTAGTGGTCCCACCACGACTGTTTTAACGATAACAATTTGAATATGTAGTAGGAATGCCTAGTGTTTTCCAGGGTGGAACACTCTCAATAACCCACCACAGACCAGACGGACTCCGTGCGAATCATCTTGAAGCGATTCTCAATGCACAACATCAGCTGGTCTTCGTACTGCCGGACGGCTGTTTCAAAACCTGGCCACACCTCCATCGGATAGCTACTCATTTGTCCTTTCCTTGCCTCGTTGTAGTGATTCCTGCCCAAGCGCTTGAGGCCAATTATGTCCAGACAGCTGCAAAACGGGAAAACCCATTTGGAGGACAGTACCCAGACAGGTACCATATGATCGCACTTGCGGATGATGATGTTGTAGCAGTTAATCGTCTGCGCGTCATACTGATTGAAGCGTACCGAAGCACGAAGGAAGACCTTGACAGGCTCGCCCGTCACCGGATGCTCGGCTTCGTACTCTCCCTGGAAATCCGCTGAGTGAATTTCTTCTATCAGCCAGCAAAATACCATCATACCTCAAGGTTTTCGTTGCTGACAAGATAAAGAATCATCCCATCGAAAATGAAGACACTCCCAATCTCGTCTTGGATGGACTTCTGCTTCAGCATCGCATGACGGAAGGCTTTCGAGTCGACAACCGGATCGAACTCGACGTGGTACTGGCACACGACGAGCTCAGGCAGCTGCTCTATTTTTACGAAATTTGCCACCAGCTCGGTTTTCCGGCCAGAGTATCCTGTAACGAAGGGATGATTTCTAGGACGCAAGCACTCCAGTTGTGAGATGCGCCTAACAATGGACACGCTAGAGTTCATAGAACGAGGCGAGCGATCTGGTTGCACAAAGGAACTGTTCATTGCCCAGGTCGACGGGGCATGAAAGACTATCTCGCCCGCCAAAGATACGTATCGATTCTTGCCGGTTACTCCCCGTATTGATCGATTCATACATATAACACAGGTAAGAAAGTCGCTCTTGTCGCTGAATTCGCGTAGTGTGTATTTCCATTTCTTCGATAGATTGCTCGAGAAAAATCTATGCATTTTTGTACGGGATACCGGGCGACCAACTGTTGCAGTCGCGGACTATAAAACCCTAAGCTATGTTCAAGATGAGTGATAAAACCTGTTTATCTGAAGGAAAACTAGCAGCTAAACGTCCTCACAGTTAGCAACTTATCCGCCTAATCGAACGAGGTTTTCTCACAGTCACACGAAATCGTTGTGAGGTCATAAGAACGTTGTATCCATGTTATCCAATAAAATGTCGATGTTTTATATGTCGATGTTATCTTTATTTGTCAATAAACCCACAACCGGAAAAAGTTTCACGCGCGACTAAACGGAACTATTACAATGTTTTAACGCATTTGCTTAAGCCTGGAGCGGCTGGTAGAGAGGCTATATGTTGTTACAGGATGTTTTGTTGCGATCAAAACTCTTGCGCCAGGCAGAACTCGAACCCGCATCTTCTGCTTTCCGGGCAGCCGTAACATCCGCGATGTCCTCGAGGTCTGTCAGCACCCACCCTTGATACGGGAATGGGCCGGCTGCTGATATCAGCATGGAACCGGCTAGGCTGAAGACCATACTAGTAACAATGTTTCACGTGCGGTCAAACAGCGCCGATGGTGTAAGGCGAACATCGTTGCCCGGAAAGCAGAAGATGTGGGTTCGAGTCCCGCCTGGAACTATTGCACTTTCCTGACTCGGGGAGGTCAATGAAAGTTTAAACAAAAACCTCCCAAACATCGCCCAAATGGGTTATTTGGGATGCTGATCGCGAAACTGACACCAGTTCTTAGAATTTCAGCCGTTACTGTTGTTACGACTAGGCTGCGATAGGTGCAGGTAAAACTTCTTCTTCTTCTTCTTCTTCAGCGTTTGTCCCGCATCGTCGCGGGGTCCGCTCTTCTGGTGTTACGACGCCACCTTTCCCGATCCTGCGCTTGATCAGGGTGGACTCCAGCTACTTTCATGTCCGTGTGTAACGTATCGGACCAACGCTGCTTCGGGCGTCCTCTAGGCCGCTTTCCAGATACTTCCAACTCAAGGCCATCCTGCGGACGCTGCCTTCTTTCCCACGCAGAACGTGGCCGTACCATCGCAAGCGAGCTTCGCGCATCTTGTCCGCTATCGGCGCGACACCGAACTTCTGCCGAATAGCATCATTTCGAATGCGGTCCATGCGGGTGACTCCAGCCGTCCAGCGCAGCATCCAGCCGTCCAGCGCAGCATGATAGGTGCAGGTAAAACTGCCGGCACATAATCACGGACTTCGCCTAAGTGTTGCACGGGGGAGTCGTTTGTGGCAGTGAACACAAATCTGAGCTTTTTAGTAGGTAGACAGCTTTGCTCACCCGCACCTACCCCAGTCCACACGTCAATATGTACTAAAAACGGTTGTCAGATTCGTGATTGGAGCATCAAAAATAATCCTACTGGGTAAAATTTGGGCGAAATCCAGCGGTCACGACCCTGTTAGGTTTATTCACCTATGTCCTACCTTACCTACTGTAAGGCGCCTTTTATACTCCCGCCGCGACGCGGCGCGTCAATTTGGTGAGCGGCGCTGCCAGTCGCGAAGCGCCCCGAATTTGACGCGCCGCTGCGCGATTGCAGTTAGGAAGGGGAGCGTCAGCGACGCGCGGCCACGAGCTTCTGCGCACTACGGCTCGTGCTCCGGAAAGGTCCCTGTGTCAATGAGGGAGCAAAACAGAAAGGATTCCTCTGGCATCTCTCAATGTTTGTGGTGGGATCCTTATGGGGAGCGACAAATCCTCTCCTAAGCCTGGAGTCGAAGTCGTCACGGCACTAAACCACTCCTTATTTTGCGATAGGTGCGAGCCCTAAAGGAATACTGCTGGAAGATACTCATCGTCGATAACCACTCAAAATTCTTTCTCATATGGCCATTCTGGGGTCACCGTGCACTAAGCATATCTTTAGCATGGAATATGAAGCTTCGTGAATGTCCACAGATCTCCATTCTCTTCCCAGGTTACAGAACGTATGGGCTAAGGTCATGGTCACCGATTTCGCCCAAACTCCCTAATCATCCAAACCTAGTAATCGCCTGTAACATCAAAAAACGATGTCAGATTGGTGATCAGCTCCCTAAATACCCCTCCTCCTTCCCAATAGGAGAAGTTTGGTCGAAAAGGTGAAATCTCTCACCCTACACCGAGTCTGCCGCGGCTGATCGCGCCGCGCCGCGCCCTTCCCCTCAGCGGCGCGATTCGCCGAATACCGTAACCCAAAATTCCGTCAAGTGTGGTGTTTTGCGGCGGCGGAGTATGGAAACGATGCGGCGCCGCCTGGCGGCGCGAAAAATCGATAGCCATGCCGATCATCACGCCGCGCCGCGGGGCGGCGCAAGTATAAAAGGCGCCTAACCGACCGAAATTTCAAAAATCTGACGTCAGTTTCATAATATTGATGGATATTGACGTACTAGTGTACTTTTTTACCGCACTAAATCTTGTTCAAAGTAGGTGTACTAGGGGTGATCTGCCATGGGAAGAACGAATATCATAGTCATTTTTTTGCGGAAATGCCTTATAAGCGCGCTATATTAAGTTCGAATCGCCCAAGACCTTGCGAAATAGTGCGCGCTGATAAGGCCTATGTTATACTTCGGCGAAGCTGTGTTGCGACGCTGTGTTGCCCGGGCTGCTACATATTGCGTAGCAGCCCGCGCAACACTGTCACCGACGTCGCCGAAGTATAACGTTGGCCTAAGAGACGCGTACTGTGTGTCTCCTACCGATGCGCACTATTTCGCCGTCTCTAACCTGCAGCAGAGGTTATCCAGGGCATAAGCCTTGAAATCTCGAAAAGTCTTGAAAGCTCTGTTCTGTGATCTCGAGTGCAGTATCGGGCATGGAAGGGACTCCGGGGTGTGGGCCCACTAGCATACCCGTGTTAAAATTGCCATCATTTTGGAGTTCACTCCCTTGGCCAATACGAAAGCAAATAAGACGCGCATCTGTAATTGAAATGAGGAGATAAAACTGCATTGACATTCGCTGTGTGTAGCTAGTCGCCACGCCTGTGCGCCACGGCAGGCTAGGGTAACCCCCCCCCCTCCGGGGGACGACAGCGAATGCGTGCTGGTAGAGGGCGGAGTTTCTGCGTTTTTTTTTTGTCAGCGCGCAAGGCCTTGCTTTAGGCGATTCGAACTTAATATAGCGGGCTTATAAGGAATTTCCGCAAAAAAAACGACTATGATATTCGTTCTTCCCATGGCAGATTACCCCTAGAAGACCTACTTTAAACAAATTTAGTGCGGTACAAAAATTACACTAGTGCCGATATTGGTTGCCTCGGCGCAAATGGGTTCCGGGGGGGGGGGGGGGGTCATATGGCGCGGCGGGCCGATGTGGCGAGTAGCTACATAAGTGAATGTAAATGCAGTTTTATCTCTTCGTCAAGGGATGACACTCCAGATGAAATGGATAATATCGATCGATATTGACTGCCCCCCGCTTCCATGAAGACCTTCTGTCGACGGTCATCTGAATCTCCACACACATTGGACGATGTCTTCGGCATGTCTTCTGAATCCCTAAGCACACAGAAGATGTTGGTGTATTTTCCGCTATTTTACGGCTAATCTCCCACCCCCCTCCCCCCTCCCCAGATTTTGCCCCTATCTTATGACCCATTTCTGCTACGAGAACTCTCAGCTGAATATTATGTAGTATGACAGACCTACCTGTTTTATTAAAATTGTTCGGCGGGCGAGTGAAGAGCGAGTGTTGAATAGTGCCGAGTCGTGCCTGACCACTGCTGAAGTCATTTTATATAAGGTACTGGGTTGCGTAAACAGAATTTGAACACATACCTAGCATCTCCTGCATCGAAACGACTTCCATGCTGAAATATAGTACCCTCATTGAGTTCCTCAAATGGAAAAAAATGCGTTAAATCCCTCCAGGGAAGAGGAGGGGAGGGAAAGCAGAGGAAAGTGTAAGGTACAAAATTTTGAATTCACCACAGCATGACATGCCATTGGCAGCACTACAGGGCTAGCAGCAGAATTTTGCGGCATCGAAACGCGATCTGTTTCTTCCGTGATGAGACCCATGCCCCACTCTAATGAGAGCCGCAGGCTTCCTTGAGAGTCTAATGGCTGCCTCACGAAACTTTAGAGACACAAAACAAATTTTCCCGACCCCTCGGCACGTTAGGATAGAAACTCGACTCCGCCCTCTCGCCAACCCGCCGTACATCCCGCCCTACCGCCGAGCCGTCAAGAACTGCTGCCACATTAACTTTAACCATAAACGTTCGGGAATTGCTTCCGCTAAAGGATATGGTCGGCGCCTCACTAAGATCTATGGTATACTCCCGCGTCGCGCCAGCGAGGGGTCGCGACTACAGTGTTGTGCGGGTAACTACGCAGCTCGTAGCTACCCGCGCAACAATATTGCAGCGATCCGTTGCCCGCGCAGCGCGGCGGAAGAATACCATAGACCTAGAGCCGCGTGCACACTCAGTGCGGCAACCACGCTGAAGCAGAGCGCGGAGGGGCGGAGTTACACTGCGGCAGCGGAGGCCGCAGTGAGGGGGTGTCCACACTTTCACTGCCGCAGTGCTGCCGGCAGCGGCCGCAGCGGCGGTGGCAGCGAGGAATGACCCGGGCATTCCTCACTGTCGCTGCGTGCTGCCGCGGCGCAGTCCAACAGTGCCGCAGTGTGTGAGAATACCTCCGCCCACATTCCACTGCCCGCTGCTCGCTGCAAAGTGTGCACGCGGCTTATTCAAAAAGCGCGCGCTGCTGTTCGTTTTCGCGTATCCTTTGCGAAAGTAGCGTGCACCCTCCTTTGCCGCTCAATCCGGGTTTGCTGCCGCAGCAAAGTGTACTCGCCTCCGCCCCTCTGCGCTATGCTTCAGCGTGGCTGCCGCACTGCCGCAGCGGAGTGTGCACGCGGCTATAGTTTTGCACAGCAGGCCTTTTTTTCTTAAGGCAGCGCCGCACCCGCAGCAGAGCGTGCTCCGGGTGCGGCGCTGCCTTAAGAAGGCAGCTATTGGTCTAGTTCCAGCGCTCACATTTTTGTTCAACTGGTGCCTTCTTCATGGAGAGGTTCCCTCGATTTGGAAGAAAAGCTTTGTAAGACCAATATTTAAAAAAGGTGACAGGACTGACTACAGAAACTATAGACCTATCTGCCTCACGTCCTCCACAAGTAAGGTCTTGGAGAGGATAGTGCGCACTCAGATCTATAGTTATTTACGGGAAAATAATCTTCTCGCAAGGACACAGCATGGTTTTCTTGAACGAAAGTCTACTGCAACAGCTCTCGTTTCCACTGTTCCACTTTGGCAAAAAATAATGGATACTCGTGGGTACGTCACCGTATGCTTCCTTGATTACACCAAAGCCTTTGATTCTATTAGTCTGCATCTTTTGTGTCTAAAGCTGCGAGCTTATGGCATTGAAGGGTGTCTTCTTAAATTTTTGGAATCCTTTCTAAGTGGACGATCGCAGACTGTTCTAGTTAACCATGCATTGTCTGATACGTACGAAACTCCAAGCGGGGTTCCCCAGGGAACGTGCTTGGGACCACTCATGTTTCTACTTTATGTCAATGACCTTCCAGATTGTCTTCCTTCTGGGGTTCATTGCTCCTTTTACGCTGATGATTCGAAGATATATTCGTTTAATAATACGGATATTTTGCAACATGGTATCCACTCCGTTCATGCTTGGTCACAGAAGTGGATGTTGGATATTTCACGTGATAAAACTACTGTAATGTGTATTGGAAGCGCCCACCCAAGAGGGATAGTTTTTCACATGGACAATATTGATTTGCGCATCACGACTGAGGTGCGAGACCTAGGTGTACTTTACTCTAGCTCCCTTTCCTTTGAAAAGTATATTGATGATGTAGTTGCTAAGGCATACAGGAAATGTAATTTCATTCTGCGTGCTTTCCGAACACGTGATAGTTCTACTTTATTTCGTCTTTTCACTGTATATGTAAGGCCGCTGCTTGAGTACTGTACACCTATCTGGTCTCCATCTAAGAGGACCTACATCGACAAAATTGAAAGGGTGCAAAAAAGATTCACGAGCCAGATATTTATGAGAAACGGTTTGTTCGATATCAGCTATCGAGAAAGACTGAATGTTCTTGGCAGTACATCCCTACAGCTGAGAAGAGTAATATATGATGAAAATTTAATATTTAAAATAGTCTTTGGTGCTGTAGACATTGACAGTCATGAACTTTTCAACTTCTCGGAATTTAGCGATAGAACAAGGGGCCATCCACTGCGAATTTCTACTGGAAGAGTTCGGACGCAGCAATTTCTGGAATCGTTTCTTGTACGTGCTCCAAGAATGTGGAATAGCTTGCCGAATGATGTAGTCGCATCGCCAACAGCAGCTGTTTTCAACCAAAGACTGGAATCATATCTCAGACAAAAGGGTTTTTTTAAAATGCATTTTCACGAATTTACTTGCAGCTGAGCCCAAGTGTTCCAGGAACCGCCTAGATCACTGCCTTGTCGGATGTTCCGCTTTCAACAGGCCTATATACAAACTTTCCACGATGGATCTTTTTACCGTGCTCATACTGCAAGTATAGTAGTTCTCTACCTTGGGTTATGTAGATTGTTTTTTTGTGTTTTCTTTACACTTGTTTCAAGATTCTGCCTAGTCTGAGACAAGCCCATGGATTGTATTTATTATTAAGAGCACACATACTGAACCCAGTTATTTTTCATCTTCCTCTCTTGATATGTGAAGACATCTCTTTTTCTCAGTGGTGTCGTGGAATTTACTGCGTACCGAATGGTAAGCTGGATGGCAAGAAGACTAGACATCAACAAAAAAAACTTTCCGGAAACTCTTGTCACTCTTCCAGTTCTTGCGGTTTTTATGGTCAACCAGTCTGAAGTTATAGAAGCAACAAAGGCGCTCACTGAAAGTAGCATTGCTTCGCCTAAGTTCAAAAGGCTATATCCTTACGCTTAGGTGTTGACGCGCCAAGAAAGTTGCTCGAGAGTGGTTGCGAAATTGGCGAATTTCATACATACCACGCTATAACTTGGCTGGTTTTTGCAAAACCGCTTCATGCTATGCAGTTTTTTTTTATAGTTTTTTTAAAGCTCTTATTTGCCCTCCAGCAATACGTTCGTACGCTGTCAAATTGTAGTTAGCCTAAGTATGAGGAAGAAAGATAATATACCTTTTCATAAATTTGGATAAAATGATTCCTACGGAAACAATGGCTTAACAATGATATGGATGAATCCAAATCAAGGGCTTTTCTCAGCTAACAGAAGATTTGTTTCTGTATAACATGCCTTCTTTTTTAGTTGTATAGCCAATCATAGAGTTGTTGCGTGTTTCACTTGTCGGCTTTGTTGTTTGCTCTTGGCTTAAATAAACATAAACATAAACATAAACATAAGAACAGAACATTTATTAAGTCAAAAGAGACACAAAATAAATTCACAAAAGAGTGCAGCAAAAGTTGGCTTTTTTAAGATTGGCAAAAGTAAAACACAGATGCTATTTAGCCAAAAAGTGATACAGAATAGTTAGCACAAAAGGTTGCACCAAACGCTGGTTTTTAAAAGATCAGCTAAAGTGACCTCTTCCTTGGTTTGCATAAAGTGGAAATTGGTTTTTCCATTTGTATTCGGATTTGTACTTCGCTTGCTGAAAAAGCAGAGGATGGAGCGAAATATTTACTATCCAAGCATGGTGCAGTATAACGTTTGTACCTTGCATTATGAAGTAGGCTGATTATTGTAATTAAGATCGTTTAATAAGAATTTCTTTCTTCTATTGATTCAACTTTTTTGTCTTTAATACTTGTTTTTAATGAATCACTTAAAATGCAAAATTCTGTTTTTTCTGATTTACTGTTTCCTGAAAAGGCTGCAGTCATTATCACAAAATGCCTTTTTGTTTCAGCAATGTTTCTAACTTGCAATTAAGTGTCTTAGGAAGACAGTGAATTAGTGTTGGGGTAGCTCGTTCCAAGTTTTGACAACTCGGGTCATAAAGGAACCTTGAAAACTTTAGAATGCTGTTTTTGAGGTTGAATACGTAGGCTATGTCCCCTAGTGACGCCACTGAATAATGAAAAAGTGAAGAAATCGTTTTTATCAATGTCGATATGATCGTTAACAATTTTGTGAACAAGGTTTTGATCATAAATTATTCGTCTGAGCGATAAGAGTAACCTCGAGTGGAATTATTCGGGCAGACAAACATCTTCTACTCGTCCTCATTTTGCTGTTAAAATGCGGTATTACCATCATGTTTTCTTTCTTTTAGCGTTGTAAAGGGATTACACTTTGTTTATGAAAACTCCGTAGCACAATGTAAAAGCCTTGAAGATAAATAGAACATAAAACACAGTGAATGAGACAAAAATATGGTTTTGATTTACATTCCAGTAATTAGTCTTCCTTCGTTTATCTAGTTTAACCTTTTTCGCCCTGATGCCAACAAACAAACAACGGTTCAACTGTGCTACGATAAAGAGAATCGGGATGTTACGATAACCACGAGCTCCAAGCAGAAGAAACCGCATGAAAGGAGGCCTAGGAAAACGTTTGCCTGATTTTACACAGGAAATCTCATGGTTCGTCGACGGTAACCTTAAGATACTAACAATTAATCGCTTTTCCCCGAATAAAACTGGTTTTATACTAAATATCTGGACAATTTCGCACTATTTCTTATTCTTAATCAGCTGGGGAATTACTCCCAAAGCATGCTCCTTGCACATCGCGTGAAAATCCCGTGAAACAGGGCGTGTCGTAATTGCACAACACACGCTTACGCAATTTTGGATTACGGTAAGTCGGCACTGCATTTTCCGTAATCTAGATTCTTGTGGGGGGGGGAGGTCACCTCCTAAAAAGGTCCACAACACAAAAACAAGTGGGCAAAACACACTGATATTAAAGAAAAGGTGGAAACAATGATATAGCTCTGTTCTGTGCACTCCTCCACTCACGTTAAAATTGCCCATATCCTGGAATCCCCTCCCTTGCTCAATTCGGAAGGATGTAGACAAGCGGAGGAGAGCACAGATTTGGGCGGGAAAGGGACTCCAGGGTGTGACTCGAGTGACGCGCCCATGTTATTTACGTAAAGTTGGACCTGACCATGATTTAGCAACAGGACTTATTTAGACAAGTATCAGTGTGACGTAGATGTCGGGAAAATTTTTCGATTAAAACAGTCTGATCCTCATAGAAAATCCCAAAGGCGAAATATATAGAGCGTATCAGAGGGGGGGGGGGGGGTGGGGTGGGGCGATCAGGAGGCACACCCGCCCCTGCTGGGGGACGTGCGATCTTCCTCTCATCCCCCTTGCTCACCCACCCCCAACCCCTAGGCTTCACCAAGAGTCTAACGGCTGCCTTACGAAAACTTTGACACGCAAAACAAAAGTTTCCGGTCCGCAGAACAGCGGTGTACCTCCTGTCGCACCGTCCATATCAGGCAGTTTCTGAAAACTGCAAGCCAGAATCCCTTGGTTTATGCCTTCAATATAGGATTTTATTCATTTCACACATTCCCAAGCAGAAAATATGTCCTCAAGTCCGAATAACTCTTCAAAACAAGTCTGTTGAAAACAAGGTGTCAGACAATGCGCGTCTCTGGTGTTGTGTGTACGTCTTTACCCGACGCCTACGGTCACTATGCAATAGAGCGTCCGAACAGAGGATGTTTTTCACTATTCTTCATTTTTTCTTCCGCATCTCTTTCGTGTGAATTTTAAATTTTCCTCGAGCATTTTCTTCATGATTTTGGCGCTTATCGACATTTTCGTACGTCTAATGCGCTTTGAAATTGATTTGGGTCCCTGGGGGAAGGTACCGGGAGGATAGGGAGCAGAACGCGGCGCAGTATTAACCAACGTTCCGTCGCGTGGAAAGACGGCGGGCGAAGGGAACGAAAGTGGCATCGGCTGGCAGAACTGAAGCGGATGCGAGCACAAGAGTAAAGCGTTATGCTAGGGTTCTGTAGTAATTACTGGGTCAGGGAACTCCAGATAGGGCGCAATTTCTCCCTCGTCTTTCGAGGTGACCTCCTTAGGGACTGTTCATACTTCGCGACGGGAGCAGTTGGTCGGCCACGCAAATCGTACGTATCGACTTTTGTTGAGCGATTGCTCGACAAAAATCGATACGCATGATTTCCCTGATCGACCAGTCGCTCTTGTCTTGAAGCATGAACAGGCCCTTAATACCAACCCACATGCTGCACCTCCCACGGTGCCTTCCCGTTGGGAGCCTCGTCCAGTATTGCGGGCAACTCGTCGCAACCCCCGGAAATTCAGCCGCGAATCCTTCGACTCACATCGCTTATGCTCCTCCAAAAACGAATATATCTTCATGGTACTCTTACTACTGGATTGAATGGCCCACCTGTCCGGACATCCTCTGACTAGTAGATCACCAACGAGGCGACAACCTGAAAGCAACTTTCCAAATATAGAGCACAACACGCGGTAGCCCTACAGAGCACCTACTTGACGACTCGTCGACGGGAGGACAATGGGGTGGCACGGTTGTCGCAGAGTTAATAAGAAGCGGAAACGAGAGAGAGAGAGGGAGATCCATCCAGTAACTTTTCCAGGTCTAGTTTACAGCATCTACTCTCGTCTAGTTAGAAAAGCAAGCTCCGTGCTCACCGTCGCTTACATGAAGGACAGCCAGGGAGAAGGACGATAAAGAGAAGTCGATGATTGTTCACCATCGAGGTACGGGGGCAAGCTCTAACTTCTGGCCGTGAGGTGAGCTCTTTCCAAAAAGGGTTTTCTAGAGGGTAAAGCCCTCTAGGAACAGCGGTCCACTCTGTATCTCTTGCACAAGCAGTTCACCCTAGCCATAACAGAGTTAGGTTTCCTCCTGTGGTTACAGCGACTATTTATCCGCGCTCAACGTGTTAAATTAAAAGGAGTTCTTGATAAATTCCTTTGGTTCTATGAAGGAAATCAAGGTGGCACCCACTTTTAAGCTTTTCTTTTACCGCAACAATCCTAGATGTTCTTCCACAGATAAGATGTTTGGTGCAAGCATGTCTAGTGAGGAGGGAGAGGGGAGAGCGTCCACATAATACCGCCACTTATCTAATAGTACGGTACTAAACGGGCTGGCGCCCGATGCACACCGGCAAGGTGTCCTAAAACGGGCAATTGAGATCAGCCAGACACCAGTTTCCCTTGCCTAGTTCTGCACTCTCCTCCACGTCCAATCAGTGGAGGAGAGCACAGAACTAGACAAGAGAAGGAACTCCGGGGTCTGCTTATCTATGTTACCCGTTTTAAGATTTCCACGACCATTTGCGATCTCGGAGCGGTCATCACCCCGCCAAATACCTCCGGGCGCGTTGAGCGCACTCGGGAGCCGGCTGTCGCGTGCACCCGATTTTAGGTTCCTGGCTCGGATTTTCCGCCTAGGCCAACCAAGCCTTTCGTCCCAGGAGTCGGTCAAATGATACCCGACTTGACTGGGAAGGACAAAACACTGACTATAGGTCAAATACGCATTCAAATTCCCGTAAAGACATCCTGTAGGAGTAGAATGCGTGTCACATCCCACAAGGGATTAGCAGCGTCCTTTATTCCTCACTTTATTTTACGTGGAATCTATCCTACTTTTGTCAGTTATTCTTTTACAAACATATATCGAGCTTACTCCAGATTTTCTCTCACTCTACCGTGTTTTTTCATCATCCCTTCCAACTAGGAATGCAGTTTTGAGCATCATTCAATTAATAAACTTTCATCATTATAAGAGCCAAGGTTAGCATGCTCGCACTTCACTTTATACGTTCTTTCCGCTATGATTTAAACGAGAATATCAAGTGGAGATCGAATAGTCCACGTAAGAATAGCATGGTACATATACCTTCCTTGCCGTTGTCAACCATCTCGTAAAAATGCAGGCAAATAGGCTCGAGGGGATCACCATCAGCACAGCCCTATACATTTTATGTTGTACGGAAATGAAGCAGCGCTGCTGTGTTCTAACTCAGGGTTAACTGAGCTAGACCAATTGGCCAATTCTGATGTGGTTGGACATACATGCCCCATCTTCCGAGGCGAATATCCACTGAGTACATGGTGACCCTCTCCTGCCCGAGTCTATTTGAGCTGAAATTTTCTGCATTTCACGAAGAGGAAGCAGGCTGGTCACAAATCTCGGACGGAGACCCCGCATTCCCTGGCCATAATATTTGGAGAATTCGCATGAAAACTTTCAGACCTTTTGGACACGGCTGTGGAAGGACTCGCGGTTTACTCCAGCCTGGGCAAGGATAGTGGATCCGGCGCTAACCTAGCAGCCGGAGATGCTTGAACACCGAAGACGAGAAGAAGACCGCAGCCCTGCGGCCGAAGCGAGACAGTATGGCGGCTAAACCCCGCCGAGACGGCTTGGCGTCCGTCGCGCGTCCAGACAGACGTTCACGTGATCAACACGTCGGCCGCGCGCGCAATTAGGATACGTATCGATCGGCACTAACGCGTACCAGCATGGATTCCCATGCTTAGGGCAACGTTTAGGAACCTTCGACGGTAATTTGAACGCAGTCTGACGGCGGGAGGTTTGAATGGGATAACGACCAACATTGGGAGACTAAGGATAAGGATAACGGACGGCGTTACTCAATCCCTTTTGAGATGCGCCAAGCATTCTACTTCTTCGGGATGTTGTGGAGGTGATCTGAATGCGTTTTTGGCCCTGCAATGACTTGCGCTGGCCCGCCGCTGAAGAAGTCAGCGCTTTATCCCTGCAAGGCAACTCTGACACCAATTCACCGACCCCGGAGGGATAGAGGACTGGCCTTGTTGGCCTGGGCGGGGAGTCCGAAGCAGGAGCCTGGTATCGGGTGCACGTGACAGCATGCACTTCGTTCGACTGCGCTACACGCCCCACCTCGGGCGACTAATAACAAGGAAGCTGACTGTGAATAGGGTTCGCGACTGGAAAACTGAGTATAGATGCAATACTTCTCGAATGTAATTTGGGTACTAAGCGGGCTGGTGCCCGCTGTACACCGGTAAAGTGTCTTAAAACGGGTAAGCTAGGTCAGCCATACCCCGGAGTTCCTTTCCTTCCCTAGTTCTGTGCTCTCCTTCGCGTCAGCGGAAAAAGAAAAAGATACGATTCGTTAATGGCATACAAAATGCCTTATGGCCTAACAAGCTAAGGATGGCATGCGTTGGGCGACCTATGCGGCACGCCTTCCGAATTCTGACGCAAGTTGGACGACGTCTGCAACACGCTTTGTGGATCCCGACGCGCGTTGGACGACGTCTTCAGCTTCAGTATTCTGAGTCTCGGCGTTCCGCACAAGATTTCTGTAAACAAGCCCACGCGTTGATCGTTCAGCATATCATAAACTTGAGTGATCCAGTTATTAAAGTTCGCCAGCAATCGCCCACGATGCAGTCAAAAAATGACCGGCTGGTAGACGTCGCCCCATCGAAGGCATCTCTTGGCTTTGGTCTCCCTCGCCTCGACTGACAACGTGATC
Source organism: Heligmosomoides polygyrus polygyrus (assembly GCA_947396885.1). Lineage (NCBI taxonomy): Eukaryota > Metazoa > Nematoda > Chromadorea > Rhabditida > Heligmosomidae > Heligmosomoides > Heligmosomoides polygyrus. Next base: position 86,182,403 of record OX377202.1, read on the forward strand.
CGCGAACCAACTGGACCATATATAGTAAGATCTAGGCGATTTCAGATCAATCCCTCTCACCGTACCAGCCTAGCGTCAGTACAAACCAAACGACAGTGATGTTTCTTGTAATTCCCCGTTATTACGCATACATGGCTTCTTTAGGGCCTGTTCATACTTCAAGCGACAAGAACGACAAGAGCGACTAGGGCGACGGACGGAGTGTGGAGTACGTTCTTCATATGACGTTCGTCGCGGATGGAGTGTGGGGTACGTAATTATTTACGTAAACTAAACTACGTCCGTCGCCCCAGTCGCTCTTATCGCTATTGTCGCTCGAAGTATGAACAGGCCTTTAGGGGAGCACACCGCTTTCGACTTTCTCTATTGCAAGGCGTCCGCGCGTGGTAAGAGCAAAGCGGAAACGAAGGAAACGAAGTAATTTCAGTGATGGTGAAAGATGACGAGCTACACCACACAGTATTAATCCGGCTTCTGACTTTGACACCGTAAGACCTTTGTCATACCATCGCTCACCCCGAGCGACGCCTAATGATATGCACCCATATCGATTCCATCGCGCCGCCCGATCGATATGGGAGCATATCATTAGGCGTCGCTCGGGGTGAGCGATGGTATGACAAAGGCCTAACCTGGCCGGGCTACTCGCCCCCGAGGGGCGGTCTTTATGTACGAATGGTCGCCGCGCCCGCGACGACGACTGTCGCGTGCGCGATGAGCTCAGCTGCGGTCGTGGGAGCTCTGCCTCATGACTTGCTGCAGATTCTAGGTTTGAATTGTTGATATCCCTTTCTGCTGTTGCAGGAGCTGCGGGAAAACATGATCTGGTTCAGAAATTGAGTTCGAGTTGTAAAACCACAGAACGTTCTAATGCTCAATTTTATACGGTGCTTCTTCAGGAAAAGCTGAAAATATGACACACTATCGCAGTGAAACTGACTTTGTACACACTCTTTAACACTTGATGTACAAGTTTTGATGCAGGTCTAGATATCACTGGCCGCTGAAGCCACCTAAGTGCGACATCTTCTGCCGCGCTCGCCGCACTTTTCGCAGCATCTGCGGCGACCATTTGTACATAATGTCCCGCAGCCCTCGCCCCCGCGAGTAGCGCCAGGGCAGTTTTGAAACGGGCGCGGATGTTTCCATACCTGGTTCACGTCTGAATCATGAGCTCACGGTCGCGATGAACGAGTCTCCAAGCGATGACGGCTTACTAATTCTACAGGGACTGAGGCGTACTACATCATGCTAATGGTAAGACCGGTTGCACTGACCGTTTTGGAGTTGCATTGAAGCCTTTGCGAGAAATTACGGGGGGGGGGGGGGGAGGGGGAGGAGAGAGTCTTTAAGGAGGGGTGAAGGAGGTAATCACTACTCATATCCTCCAAGCAGATAACATAACTTCTCGAACCACACTCCAGAGCTGTCTAGAGATGAACGAAAACAAACTCACTACTCCTCTCCGGAGCTTTCAGAGCCTGACTAGACAATTGAATGTCCTTGTAATACTCGTAGTAGAGGTCTATCAACGCTCCTAATGATAAAAACTTCCTTACCTCCTTTACGACAGTGGAGTGGAATGAATCGACACATCCATTCAGTGTTAGTAGATTTTCTAGGACAGCTCGAAAAGCTATAGGACATAATTGAGATGAAGAATGTCGGTCATATGTGTCTCGGTTTCCTCTCCATGGGCTCCAACAAGCGGGACAGACGCTAATGAAAATGATGATATGCCTTCATACCAGGGCGGATAACTACTGAGTATCTGGTGACCTACCCCTCCCCCGACTCAATTTGCGCCTATAGCCATGTGCCACATGTAATCCAAGATCCTGGCAAACTCACAAACGCCTCAAAAAACCTCGCGGAATACCGGAAAACGCCCAAGACTCAAAGCTTACCATCTAACAGACTCATCTTGTGGAGGGGCTCCAGCCGCTATAAACTCCTTGAACGAGGTCTACTTGAAAATCTACAAAACACCGTTCGCACCAGGGCGTCTGCAAGCATACTAAGCTAGGGACAGTGTTACGTCACAGTTGACCATCAGAACAAAGTGCAGAAACTTCGGCTAAGGAAGCTGAGGTATTCGAGATCCGTTCGATTAGTCCAAGCATGTACATCGCAGCACTGCGCGGATACTTCAACATATCGTGGTAGTAGGATGCTCGAGGCGCAGTCGACACCCGCTCCGAACTGTGCGATTACGTCACAAGTTTAAAGGACCGACCGCGCCCCAATCGAACGCCGGCTTACGGTGTCAAAGACAGGAGTCGGACTTTTATAATACTGTGCTACACTACCACCGTGCAGTTGAACCAACAGCAGGCTGCCCACATCCAGACTGACTTGCCAAAGCGCTCGCTTACTTGAAGAAAACATTAGGCCTTGCGAAACAAAAACATCGAAAATGTGATAGGCTGTGGCAGGAGATTTGATCGGGTCGAAGACTGAAGCACGTCGTAGAGCGCTCGCGTTGTCGATAAAGGGGTAATAAGATAGGAGAATGAAATAACGGAAACAAAAAGAAAGGCAATAGATAAAATCGATTGGCTGTGTTTCACACGGGGAGATCATCCGTGCTTTTTTAAGCGTCGACTTAAGACCTGTTCATACTTCGCGAGCGACGGTTGCCAGGCAAATCATACGTATCGATTATTGCTGGGCGAGCATTCGGAATCAATTGATCCGTATGCGTAGCACTAGCGACTCAGTCGCTCCCGTCGCGAAGTGTGAACAGGGCCTTAGCGACGAGTCACTAGCAGCGAGAAATGTGCAGAATCCCATAACGTCACCATGGCTTAGGCTTATATTATACTCCCGCAGGAGCATCCGCGGGACGTCCGCGGACGGAAGGTGCACCGCGGACGGCGTTGCCGGAGAACTGGTCCGCTTGGCATAGTGCCGAGGCGGCGCGCGGTTTTTCGTCGTGTCGTCTCGTGCACTCCACGCCTCCCTGTTCGCCACACCCCGGAGTCCCTTCCCTAGCCCAATCTGGAGACTCACTCTGCTCATCTGACTCTCGCCGCTCGCGCGTGACGGAATTTTTCGGGGACCAGTTCACATGTAATCCGCGGACGGTCGTCGTCTTCCCGGGCGGCTACATTCGCATTGGAGCGCGTTTTTGGCGCCGGATTCCGCGGGACGACAGCAGTCGCGGTGGAGGGGCGGTCTTTATGTACGAATGGTCACCGCGCCCGCGGCGACGACTGCCGCGCGCGCGATGAGCTCCGCTGCGGTTGTGTGAGCTGTGCCCCATCACCTGCCGCAGACGCTAGGTTTGAGTTGTTGATATCCCTTTCTGCTGTTGCAGGAGCTGGGGGAAACATGCTCTGGTTCAGAAATTGAGTTCGAGTCATAAAACTAAGCAACGTTCTAATGCTCAATTTTGTTTGATGCTTCTTCAGGAAAAACTGAAAATATGACACACTATCGCAGTGAAACTGACTGTATATACATTTCTAACACTTGATGTGCAAGTTTTGATGCAGGTCTAGATATGACTGGCCGCTGAAGCTATCCAATTGCGACGTCTTCTGTCGCGGTCGCCGCGTCCGCGGCGACCATCTGTACATAATGTCGCGCAGCCGTCGCGGTGCAGTGCAGTGCAGGTAGCGACGAGTTTTCCGGGGCGCGGCTGGACTTATCGCACCGTATTCAGGTGGTCGTCGCGGAACCCAACGGGGCGGCAGCGATATTCATCTTAACGTGTGCGGTCGCACGCGCGTGCGTCGGCCGGACGGAGTCTTTGCTGCTCCGCCTGCTTATAGGATGAGTTTTACGCTGACGTTCGGAGGCTGGGCCAGTTGAACCGATAGTACGTGTGCAGACGGATGCATGGTCAGAACGTGGGTAGAAAACGGCAGAACGACTAAATGTAGTGGTATATTGCAAGACCATAATAGTGTTCATTGATCGAGTGGCATCAAGCCACGTAATATAAGTGGAGGAGGGGAACCTGAAAAAAAAGTTTAACGAGAGGAAGATCCAAAGACGAAATCTAGTAATGGGAAAATGATAAGAGACTCTAGAGGGACAAAACTGCTTTTAACTTCAATGTTGTGCGTTAAAAATTGGAAAATGTTTAAATATTAGATACGATTATTCAGTTAGATTCAGATTTGAGGAGTAGATACAGTACATTTTGAGTGTTTCCTGCAGCGGATACACATTTACATTTAGCAAGGCATATTGTGTATTCAGAGGCCGAGTGCATACAAAATTAGCGAGCCTATAAAAATTGAATTTGATAATCTTTTTTGTGAAAGCTTCAAAACTTTTGTTAATTCATGACAACTTATTGGTACCTCTCTCTTTTTCTCACTGGTTCAAGCTTTTGAAGTGCATGACATATTCATACAAAACTATTAATCAATAGCTCTAAGCCCGACAACTGTTTCACGATTTAGCGATTTCTAGTGATAAACTGGCAGGATTAAACTTGCAGGTCTAAACAGCAAACAGAATACAATCTGTGATGGATTTTGGAAACACCGAAACCCCATGAAATTTCATTCGTATAGTATGCAAATGAAATGAATCTGATGATGGTAAAAGCGCACGACTATTAGTAAACAATGTAGTGGAGCAGATAGCCTCTAAAAACTTTTCGCACAAAAATTGTACTCTCTATGGACAAACGAGACTCATCTTTTCCCTCTAAAACGATTTTTTCACCCATTCAGGTCTTAGATGTATTTTTGGAATCATACCACTCCTGAGCACTCAGGAAGCTCTTATTTCTTAGGCTTAAGAAGGCATACACCGTTCCAGCATAGCCGCTGCTGCATTCTGTTGCTTCTGTTTCGCATTCTGTTGCTTTCCTTGTATTGCATAGGCGGAACGGTTCAGCGGTAGTTCGCGACCTGCCTTCCCGGTGTAGCATGCTGGGCGCATCGGCAACTCGTACGCAAGAGATACCCTCTGCTGCAGCGCCGCACTGCGTCCGCGCGCGTGGCTGCGAGTGAGTATCGTTGCTCGCAGCCGGACACAACATCAACGATCATGCTCCGATCAATCACCAAGAATCACGCTTAGCATCCTTCATTTCGCTAATAGGCATTTGACATCATCGGCGAGCATTTTTTAAGGGAATGCTTTCGTAGAGTAAGGGCGCGTGTAGCGCAGTCGGAGGAGGTGCGACTGTCGCGTGCACCCGATACCAGGTTCCTGGTTCAGATCTCCCGCCCAGGCCAACCAAGCCTTTCATCCCTCCGGGGTCGGTGTACTGGTACCAGACTTGTCTCTTTGAAGGATAAAGCGCTGACTTGTTCATCGGCTGGCCACCGCAAATCATTGTATGGCCAAATACGCATTCATGTCGCCTCCACGACATCCCGTAGAAGTAGAATGCGCTGGCGCATCCCAGAAGGGATTGAGTAACGCCGTCCTTTATCCTTTATCCTTATGCTTTCGTATTTCGGCAGTAATATGAGGAAGTTGCATTGAAAAAGGGGACGAATACTAGGAATGGGCGGTGACTACAATACGAAATGGAGATGGAAATAATAGAAAACCTCTATTTCCCCTAAGGACACGGACCAGATGACCGCAAGCTCGACTCTTCAAGTGACTGCACCTTGAGATGGGCACGAGCTTCTTTTTTCGCTTCAAATAGAGCCTATGGCCCACATGATACGTTATATTTCTGTTGAGGAACTGTCTGCCATACCCTGTCCAGATTGCGTCATTTATGGTGGAAATCCCATTTAAATGGAATTCTTCGATAAATAGTTGAACGATTTTCTTAATTCGCTTTAACGAACCATTATCACAGCAAGAGTCTCAATTGCCTGATGCCGCCCCCAAAACGTAGTTCGAAGCTTACAAGAGCTGTTGAAAATTAGATAGCCTATCTCTCCAAATAACAGTGGAGTTGGTCTTTTGCCCTCCGAAGTAAAGTCTGAAGCTCTTTGTTGTCAACGCTTTCCTTCTGTGCTGGCATCTGCCGCAACGTTATAACTGCAAGGGGCACGGCAGCAGAATCTTTATCAAATTCGAATAAAAAATCCTAATCGTTTAGTGATGAAGAAGGCCCTTCTCCGCTCTCACCTGCACGCAAAAAGGTCATAAAATATGGATCTATTTAAGAATGTCAGAAACCGGTTTTAGCAGAAGTGTCGTCCCGCGTTTTACCCGTACTCAAAGCCCCTATCTTTCCCTTGATCCACTCGATTAACACCGCCAGATAGTTCCTAAATGTTTGTAAGCATTGTATTATATTCACCTCCGCTGAACACTTCGCCACGCGCACACCACTCCCAGCAAATCTTTCTGTATAGCCATCGTAAGATGAAGCAAGCACAGCGGAAATCAAGTGTGGAAATCTGCACTCTCTTGGTTTTCAGCTTCAGAGATAATTTTCTAGTACTTTCTGCGGCTATTCCTACTAATAATTCTACTCATCCACATTCTACCGCAACTACCTGAAAGGAACACTCACTGCTTACTGCCCACCCTTGATCGAGTCACGGAACAGCTCAGGTCGACGAAGTTTCAGTGGGTCGTTAATACGTCACAGCCTACAGCCGGTCCCGCGACGATCGCCTGCATACTGTGCGAAAACTCGTCCAACCCCGCCCGGAAAACTCGTCGCTACCTGTGGAAATTTAGACGCGAGTGAAGTGAACATGCATTACTCATCAGTATTGCAGTGGGACGTGCAGGTTCATATACTCCTCTATACAGCTTCAATTGCTCATTTTTCCATCACAATAGTCCAGACACCATCCTATTTTTTCTGATTGGAGCAGTTTAAAAGAAATTACAAAACATGATCTCATGCTTAGATTTTCTTAGTGAAATGAGGAAGCAGGTTAGAGAAAGAAAACTCCTTGTTCAACCTGTCGCGCAATTTCATGGTCAGATCACATTGGGACAGCGTGGTAGTGTCGCGAAGGTTTAAAGGACGCGAACGCCGGATTACGGTGGCAGCAGATTCAGCATGTTGACTCGCGTCTAAAGCGACATGGTAGTGACGAGTTTTCCGGGGCGGGTTGGACGAGTTTTCGCACAGTATGCAGGCGATCGTTGCGGGACCGACTGGCGGCTGCCACGTGGTCGCAGCCAACCGAGGCCTCGTCGGGCTGAACTGTTCCGTGACTCGATCAAGGGTGGGAACAAAATACAAGGTTTACAGACATGTAAGACCTTCGATTTCGGGAGGTAACACCAAGTGTGCCTATGGTCCTTAGGCTCCATTAAGAGAAGGATAATAGTTTTAAGTGCGTATTAAAAGAGGTAGGACACTTCTGCTAAAACCATTTTCCGACGTTCTTAAGTTCCTTTGTTTATGTTCCTTTGTTGTTTTTGGACTTGCAGACGGAAACGAAAAAAACCTTCATCAATAAACGATTATAGCATGTTTTATTCCAATGCGAAGAAGATTTTACTGCAGTGCTCCCAGCGGCTACAACGTTGTGGGTGATGTCAACGCAGAAGGAAAGCGTTAGCCACAGAAGATTTCAAACGTTGCTTCGGAGAGCAAAAGACCAAATGCACTGTTATTTAGATAAGCTATGGCTCTTGTAGGCTTGGGACCAAGTTGTGGGGCAGCCTCAGGCAATCGAGATTTCTGCTTTAAAATAGAGAACTATTGGTATCTGGTAGTTAGTGGAAGGGTTACCATAGCATACCGTGGGGTGCGGGAGTGGCGCTATGGTAGTCAGGAGAGGGGTCACCATAGCATACCGTGGGGTGCGGGAGTGGAGTAGCTACATACAGCCAATGTAAATGCAGTCTTATCTCTTATTTTCGATTACAGGTCCGTATTTTGTCTGCTTCCGTATTGGGCGATGGAAGGAGCTCCAGGATGTAGGCAATTTTAACACGGGTGCGTCACTCCAGCCACATCCTGGAGTCCCTTCCCCTGCTTAAATCAAGAGCATAGAACATAGCTATAGCATTGTTTGTTTGTTTTCCTCATTATAGGTTTGCCATCGTTTCTTTTGTTCGTGTTAGTGACACTTTTTATAATGTGACCCCCCCCCACAACTACCATAGCGGCATAGTTCGTTATAGCAGACTAAGAAAATCGTTCAACATCTACTGCAGAACTCCGCTTAAATTGAATTTCCACCATCAATGAACAATGTGGACAGGTGTATGGCAGACAGTTCCTCAAAACAAATATAACATGTGAGCCATAGTCAATTCTCTAGTGGAAGCGAAAACAGAAGCTCATGCCCATCCCAACAGTGCAAACGTTTGCAAACATTTTTAGGGAATTGAGGGTTTTCTATTCCTTCCAGCTCCATGATTGTAGTTACTGCTCATTCCTAGCCTTCGTCTCCTTTTCAATTCAACTTCCATAGATTCCTGCTGAGTACAGAAGCTCACGCCCGCTCGTTGGTTTCTTGATGATTGATTGGAGTACTTGGGTCCCGTAACGATCGCCTGCATACTGTGCGAAAACTCGTCCAACCCGCCCCGGAAAACTCGTCACTACCATGTCGCTTTAGACGCGAGTCAGCATGTTGACCTTCGTACAATTCAGTAGTTTCCAGCACCACAATGAGCTGACGGTAACAGAAATAAGATATGTCCTAGTTGCAAGGAGACACTTTGCTCGATCTTTTGATAAGGACGCTAAAATTGGAAGGGAATTCTCTGTGGAAACCGCCGCCGGGTGTCTGGTGCCCCTCCGACTAGGACAGATTTGCGAGCCGGAGAAGCACAGCGATGCCGCAGACCGACAGACCAAGCCAGCCAATCGCGCGACCTGGCGCTCATTGCGAGCGCGCGCGTCGACAGACGTTCACGTGTTTGACACGCCCAGGGGCACACGCGATAAGGGTACGTATCGATCTGCATTGACGCGTTCTAGCATGGATTCACATGTTCAGCGCAGCGTTCCGGAAACTTCGACGCTCGTCTGGACGCTGTCAGACGGCGGGAAATTTGAAAGCGGAATACAGAGCGAATTCAAGGGCCTATGTTATACCACCGCTCGCCCCGAGCGAAGCCTAATGACAGGCTCCCATATCGATCGCGCGAAGCGATGAGTCGATATGGAAGCCTATCATTAGGTTTCGCTCGGGGTGAGCGCGATGGTATGACATAGGCCAAAGGCCTACTATCCTAGTGGGGGCGGGGGCACTCCACACTGGATCTTTGGCAACGGTGGCAAACCGAAAGCAAAGTAGTTAACAGAGGCGATATCGTGGACTGGGCTACAATGGGAGCGTTCTTTCAATTTGGACGCTCTTATGCAAGCTTGACGTTTTTGAAATGTAACTTTTCCATATTAGGATGAGCTTCTCCAACATTAATACGTCGACGGCCGTGTGACACGATGTCGTGTTACAGCCTTGTAATTTCTACCATTTTCAGGTCGAACTGGACACCTTTCAAACCAAATTGGCCGTTTTTCACATTAAATTGGACACTGTTCCAAACAAACCTTATGCTACTGAAATCATAGTGAACGTCCTCCAAATCAAAGTGAACTTCCTACAGAAACATACATAAATTATTCGATATTGGTAGACCGGTCGATATCGTTTACTGTCCGACGCCGATAATACTCGTCCGATTCCTGTAGTCATTCTCCGTACTCCACCCCCGTCAACACCACCGTAACTTTATGCTTCTGAAATCAATGTGAACGACTTCCAAATTGAAATGAGCTCCTACGCCTTAAACTACGGACTCAACAAGATCACTAAAATAATTTTTTGTTCAAGAAAGATTTGGCGTAACTTTCTTTGAATTTTTAGTTCACCTACCACTATATGTGTAATAATTTTATAGAAATTTAATTTTAAGAAAAAATTATAAGTTACATTTGTTGTGGGGCACAACAAAGCAGCAAAGCTCATTAAAAGAAATGGATTGCGCCACGCGCTAAAACAAGTGGCAAGGTTCGTTTGATTGATAGTGTAAGTGCTGCTTACATGCCGCACCAAAGTGAGGGTATGTGTGTGTTTTTTAAAATTGTTTATGTTGCTTGTTTTGTTGTTGTTTGCAGGTGTGGAACTCCATACAAACAGAAATTTCGCGTTCAATAGGATAAAAATCGCGACATTTAGGACGAGGGTATTGCGCAGTCTGTCTAGACACCAAAAATGGACGCCTTCCTGCTTTTTAAAAAAGTTTTAAATAATTGTTTTTGCTCAAAAATAAAATTTTATATAATTTCAAAGTATGTGTTCATTTATTGGGTAGATGAATTAAAACTTCAAAGAAAGTTATATTAAAATTTTCCGTTAACAAGAAAGTGTTCTAACCTCTTGAAAAGTCTCTAGTTTAATATAGAAGTTCATTTTAATTGGGAAGAGTTCGCTTTGATTTCAAAAGCTTTGGACTAACCAAAAAGAGTGCCAAAATTGATCTGAAAGGTGTCCAATTTGGTTTGGAAAGTGTACAACAGGACGTAAAAGTTGTATATTTTTCCGGTTGAATTCAATTTTTTTGAGGAATTTATTTTGTATGTGTACTTCGTCTTCATTTAATGTTGTAAAAAGCGCGGTCGACGAAAATAATTCCCGGTTACTGAATCATTGAGCTTCTTGACAAGACAGACGGAGTGTCCAGAGTGTGGTAAAGCATCTTCTGATAAGTATCCTATTTTTTCAAAGTATCACGATCCGTTTCTGATGGGAGTAAAACCTGTAAACTAATGTGATGTCAAATTTGCCACCTGCAATGTAAAACAAAGAAATTTATTAAAATCTTTAGGACGGTGCAATTTTTTAAATGACTGTTACATTGCTAGCTTTTGGCTTGGTCCAAAAGCTGCTTTATTAGCCGAGTTATGGATTTAAACCTCGAAAACTGACACATCATTCCTATAACTTCCTTGCAACCTAATACATTCTGAAAGTCATAAAATTTCTGTGTAAAGACGCGTGTAACGCAGTCGGAGGAGGTGCTGACTGTCGTCTGCACCCGATGAAAGGCTCCTGGTTCGGATTCCTCGCCCAGGCCAACTAAGCACTCCATCCCTCCCGGGTCGGTGGTGGATTGGCACCAGAATTGTCTGGGAACGATAAAGCGCAGACTTGTTCATCAGCTGGCCACTTCAAGTCATTCGTTGAATTGTCGAATACGAATTCAAATCGCCTCTGTTTCATCCCCTAGAAACACAATGCGTGGCACATTCCAAAAACGGATTGAGTAACGCTATCTTTATCATTTCTGTGTACTGGTCGGCTCAGTCATAGGAAGCAGCAATTTCGCATGCAGATTAACGTTTTCAGAACTAATTGGCTTGTAGGAAATGCTGCAAACCGATATGACGTGAATGATGCTATAAATCTCTCTTTACAGGCACCCTTACATAACTTCAACAGAGAATTCACAGCGGAAAACTCAGATAACGCGGCTTTTCGCTCACCATATCGCTTGATAAGCCGCGCTATCAGGGATTTCGGCTGTAATTTTCTCTGTTAAATTGCTGTAAGTCGTGGATGAATCCGACCCCAGGACGGCGCTTTGTTCAGCTGTTTATTTATTTATTTATTTACTAAAACGCACTGATCGTGATCATATGTATGTTTAAAAGCGTGAAAAAGCACAATAACAGAAACGGTCCTATCCTAGTCAGGAGGGGGCAACTTTAAAGTGGTATTTGCCTCTGTCATCACAAGCTACGTCACCACATAACACGAAATTAAATGAGGTTCCTCATATTATGGGGCAGCAGCTGAAGCAAATTTAAGGAAGAAAATGAAGACGCAGATGAGCACATGTATTGTCTTATTACAATTTTAGCTCTTTCATTGTTTGTCGCCGAACCGCTTTCCGAGTAGAATCAGTTCTTTGCATTCTGGACAGTCCTTCAAGTCATATAAGTAGAACCGCAGTATAGGCCAGGGGCCAGATTCATCAATCGCTTACCGCCCTCTAACGGTGAAAACACCGCCAAACCTGATGCTCATGAATGTCATGGGGTTTGGCGGTATTTTCACCGTTAGATGGCGGCAAGTAGTTGGTGACCCTCTATGTCTTTCCATATTTCCAGCTAAGTGTATTAACCCTGGTTTATGGTTACGCCGCTGCGCGGCGCAGCTCCATAGTCGGAATAGATATAGATCGGGCGGCGCGAAAAATCGATATCTACGACGATCGTGGTTCTGCGCGGCGTGGCGTCGAGAGTATATACTAGGCCTTTGTCTCAAAAGTGAAACCTGTTTCGACCTACGAATTTTAGGAGGTATTTTTTCAGAATCAGCCCTACTTACATAGCCATCAAATCTCAGTTTCAGTTCAGTTTTCTAGTTGGTTGTGTCTTGAGTTGTGGTCGTCCTTTTTTGATTTCTCGACGCAATGATGATGTTTCTTTTCCTCACGGATATTTTGGATGATGTTTCCCTTCATTTATTTATTCTTGTCCATTCAAAGACTTCTCATATAATACACGTGGGTAGGGAGAAGAAAGAAAAAGGATAAAAACAAACCAGAACATCTCAAACATAAGACTCAAACATGAATGGCCAGTAAGTAAAACACAATCCTTAATTAGCTTTTTTATGGATCACTTCAAATTTAGCGACCCAGTAAGTCGATTAAGTATCACCTGTCGTTGGTTATCGAGTTGCTCAAGCTGGAGCAGCAGTGCCTCCATTCGTTCCTGTCGCGTGTTAGAGTGGTCCAATGGATCCTCCTCGCTCGAGGGACACGAAGAGCGTCATATCGGTCGTTCAGGGCTTTAACGAAGAAGTCCGACCATCGCGTTTGTGGGCATCCTGGTGTTCTCTTGACTTCCCTCGAAGTCCAGTCGGTGACGTCTTTCGTCCAGCGGATGTCTGCGAAGCTCATTGCGTGACCGGCCCACCTGATTTTCGCCGAATTGACTCATGCGACAGCGTCGCGCAGCGTGGAATCGAGAGGACGGTGCTCGGAGTGACATGATTCCCGCAAGTGAGAGGGCCTCCGGAGTTCTGAGCTTCGTCTACGTTTGAAGATCGGAGATCATAGTGAAGAAGTAATTAAATATGCTCCCCTCCGATTACGATAGATCTCATAAATGTGAAAAAGTGGATTGCAAAATGCAGTAAAACAGAAACAAACAAACAAAATCTAACCACAATCAGTGGTTGAAATTAGGACTGTGACATCGTTCTCGTTATCGGAAAGCTAGAGGTTGAGCTGTCTGAGTGGTTTTGCAAATGAGGAAGCTGTACCTCACTTTCGACATAGGAACTGAAAAGTATTTTTGAGTCTGGCTTTTTACTTTTTTTGGAAAATATAGAAATAGATTTTCTCTCTGTACTAGTTATCAGAGAGGCACTAAATAACTCCGTTGGGTCATTTAGAAAGTCTGCCTCTCGGGAAAAAGATAAAAAGGGCAGAAAAATAGAAAAACTAAATAGAACAATTAGATCCGTCTTCTTCCGTATAGTTTCAAGTGCAGACAATCTAAGTAGCCCTGTCAGTACGTGGAGTAGTGGCATAATGGAGGTCACAGCATCTCAAAAACAGCCAACGGGTGAAGTTATTCTGGGCATCTTCAAGGAGTTCTTCTTCCTTACTTCCTCTTCGCGTCGATTTTCAGACTTCAAAGAGTATATATGGAGACTTTATGTGTCATACCTGAAATACTTCAACAAGAAACACGGCGACCATTGTGCTCCTATAACTAGTGTCTCTTTCTGCTGGGCCACTTTGGCACGCAACAGAGACAGTCGTTGTTGGCGCTCACAACGAGAAAACTGGCGATCTAAAGACGTTATTTGATGGAGATAAGCAAGCGCTGTCGGCAGTAGAGGGTCGTGGAATAGCTCTGGAAAGTGCTGTTCACGAACTGGAGTTTTTCATATTGTCCCGCTTTTTCTTGATTAAGAACCCTTTTGAAATCAAAGGCCACCATACGCCTTCATGAGACGCTGCAGGGAGGAACAGAAGTCGTACTCCAACATTTGAGAGCATAATACCAGGCATATTCCTAGCTTCCGTGACGCCTACATACTCCGTAACCTTATTGCGTGCGTTTGACATATTGAGTAGGAGTTTTCTCTGCAGAATTCTATCTCAGGGATCGTGGGAAAATCACAATTACATTGGAGTTCAGCAAAATCAGCGTTAACCAATGGCTGTTGGCTTTTTTTTGTAGCGGGCGACGTCTAGGTTGTGGGATAGCGGCTCGTTTGGATTTCTTCCTGGTTATTTAGTCATGGAGCAAAGCTAGAACGTCTACACTCCATCATCAGCCTTTTCTCTGTCATCTGATTATTAGTAGTTTTTAATGGCAACAACTGCATACACACTTTGTGCGTTTGCTTTCCATTTTCACGTCGAATTGGATACTTTTCAGATAAAATAGGGCGCTTATAAAGTCAAATTGGACATTCCGAATCAAATTGTGACGCTCCTCTACACAAACTTGCTTCTGAAATCAAAGTGAACGTCTTCCAAAGTGAGCCTCCTACAGGTTAATCTTAAACTACAGACTCTCCAAGATGGTTGGAATAATTTTTTTGTTCAAAAAATTGTGTAACTTTATTTGAAATTTTTTAGTTAATTTTAATTTTTCACCTGCCCCATAAAATTAATAATTTAATATAATCTTTATTTTTTTAGCAAATATAATAATTTAAACTTTTTAAAAAGTGAAACAAGGAAGCAATCATGCACTGCCTTAATCGCACCATGCATTTGAAAAGCTCGTCGCAATGTTTATTTGATTGATAGCATATGTACTGCTTACCTGCTTACATAAAGCATAAAGGTGAGGATACACATGTCTTCTACAATTGTTCATGTCGCATCGTTTGGAGGTGTGAAACTCCGTGAAAACAGCAAATTTTCTATCAGTCGAATAAAAATCGCGACGTTTCGAACGAGGGTATGGTGCAGTATCTGTTTTGATACCAAAAATGGCCACCTTCCTGATCTTTAAGACAAGCTTTAAACTATTGTTTTTCTTCAAAAAATATAAATTCGATAAAATTTTAAACTATGTATTCACTCATTGGGAAGTTATTTGAAACGTCGAAGAATGCTATGCTAAAATTTTCTCTGAACAAAAAATTATTCTAATCTTTTTGGAGGGTCTCTAGTTTGGAAAAAGAAAAAGCTCATTTCAATTTGAATGAGTTCGCTTTGATTTCAAAACTCTTAGGCTAGCTTACCATTAGAAGACTGTCCAGTTTGATTTGGAAAGTGTCCAATTTGGTTTGAAAAGTATTCAATTTGAATCGTGTCCAATTCGACATGAAAAAGGTACACACGCACATACGTAGAATGATTGGAGCCTTCCAGAGAAACCGAATAATTGCACTTCTTCTTCCATACATGATATGTGAAGCCATAATACCTATTTGATTGGATTTGAAGAAAAAAATCATGGCTTGGAATTCGCGAGTTTTTTTAAAGTGTTCTTCGTGCAATATCCATTAGTGTTCCTGCCATGTCAGAAAACACAAGTACACTTTAACGAAATAAAGAAAAATTGGTCTACACGTAACACCAAAAAATGCCCACAAAATTCAACAAGGCAGTTAAAATAATAGCTATGAACGGCTATGAGTAAACACGCACTCTTGACGTTCATGTTCCTCCCATTAAACTAGTCTAGACATATTAGACCAGTTCAATTTTAATGCTATTACAAAATGCTAAGGGCAACTAGTTCGTAGGATTATTTTTCCAAACTGAATCCAATCCAATTGTCCACATTTTTTAAAGTCTGTCGACCTTCACCTTCATGCTCTGGACAAATACGGATCGATATTTTGAAGCGAAGCCTGTTCATCGTTCTTCATATTCAAGTGGTTCCCATATCAAAAGCACAGTTCCTGAAAAGGAGCAATAAAATTGATCGATATAATTTGCCAACGATGTTGTCTACTTGTTTAGAAGTCTCCCCTATTGGCTTCCATTTTTGTGTGGTTTCCACTTCAAGAGGTGCACTCTGGACAAAGGTAGATAAAATCGATAAATGTAAACCTAGTGATTGATGTCGTCTGCCTGTTCTAAAGTCTCTACATCAGAGCGGAAACAGAATCTTTCATCACCGCACCGCGATCTCGTCCATTTCGTTCATATCGTGGTGGGGTCTACGCCCCCACTGTGGTGGGAACTGCGCCGCGGACGAGTCGTAAAGGTGTCAGCATGCCGCAACGTGCCACGAGTGCAGTCGGGCGGTGAGGTGTTCCTTACACTGCCCTCAGAAAGGGGAGGAGCAAAGGGCGCACCGAGGACGAGATGTCCGGGTCCCCGCCATCACATGGAATGATTACATTTCTAATCACTTCCCTTGACCTGACAGCTCTATCCTGAACAGATTTCGTTCTTGAGACAAGAGGCAGAATCTTGTGCACCAAATTTGGAGGGTAGGACTTTTCAGCTGCAGTGCCAAGTCACGCCACATTGCTCAGTACTAAGGCGTCGTTTCCCGCGTTTTGCAACAAGTGCTACAGCAACATCTTAACGAAATATGTCATGACAATAACGCGATCATCCACTAGGAGCTCTTCGACACAAGGAGAATTGTATGATCCTTGGAAAGGGGGGACGGTGAGCCGGCTTCATTTCAGCTAAGCCTTCAATGTAGAGACCATCAACTCCTGACCAGAGTCACCCATAGACTCTAGTGATAGCGAAAAATATAGAATCCACTTCCTTCCCTTAACTGTCTCCACAACAGAACTGGCTAAAAAATTACTGGAGTTCCTCATCAGATGCGCTCCGCAATCGTCTCCCATCAGCTGTTAGGTTTTTGGACGACGTCACGCCAATCAACGACGGTTTCGCGTCCCGCAAACTTGCCCAAATAGGACTGCGCGGGTAGGGCGGGAAGGGGGCAGCGGGCGGGATCGTGTAGGGAACGAACGCCCCCCCCCCCCGTGCAGCCGCAATGCCAGGCACTACGGCACCTCTCCGTTCAAGGGCTGGTTCACTTCAAACCGTTCCGGCTGTGAGTAGGACTAAAAAAATCTATATTCTTCGATGTAATGAAATTTTCGGGGCGCTCTCATTTGTTTGCTTTTTTTAGCTGGTTCTAAAAGTGAGCTGTTTAGTTGAAAATCTAATGAGGGGAGGGGGCCGGGGGGGGGGGGGGTCACCTCGTATCTCTTTCACATTTGGCGGCCCTACCCTATACAAGGTAGGCTTAGTTGTCCTCCAGCAGGTGAACTACACATGCTTGTGCGCGCACACTCTTTGTTTTCAAAGTTTTCGAACAAATTTCCTGGACGTTGTGGCGAGAAATGAGAGTGGACCCTTCATTAGGCTTGCACCACTGCTTGAGCGATGAGCGAAAAGCCCGCCGCAAACTGTGAACACGAAGCTGTGATCAGTGAACAGCTTGATAACAAAAAAGAAAACTGCGCAATGGAAAAATGACTGCAAGACTTTGTGCACTTCTTCTTACCTCCCTCCAAAAAATGCCCTTGCGTACAGTGATCTTGCGGCATCTCGCCGCGTCAAAGACTGCCAGGTTCTTCAAGTAGCCAAACGCGACATGTTCGTTTCCATTAAGCTGAAGAATGCTCCATTTTGCTTGGTTTCTGTCAACACTAGCGCCGTACACTGCTATTGGTCTCTATTGGTATAACATTTGCTCTGTAGATTTCCGACTTTAAGCGCCGTGATATCTTCTTATCACATACCATGGTGGTCAAACAAAGGGATGTAAACCAAACTTCGCTCACTCAAAAGTTCAAATCAGCCATCAGTTTACCATCAGATGCTGCTGCTGACCCCAGGTACTTAAAGACCGAAGCGCATATGAAAACTCATTGCCGTTAACCTTGATGGAGCTTGGCTCGGTAGCGTCCGTTGTTGGATATTCGGCCTTCTTCAAATTCAGTACGAGTCCAGACCATTCCAAACAATGACACCAAGCGTGCACCTCACTCGAGTTCGCCTTTATCTTTGCAAGCGAGCGTTACGTCGCCATCAGCATAGAGCGACGTCTAAGCAATGGGCTTCTGAAGACCCTTTGTTATGGTATCCATGACGGCAACAAGGAGGAGCTGGGAAAGTGCAGAACCCTGGCGTGCCCCGGCAGAGATGGGAGACTCCACCCCGAGGTTCCAGCTGCAGCTTGAACTCGACTATTTGTACAAGAGTAGAGAATTCACACCCACTCTATGAGCTCTTCAGGAACTCCATGTTGACGCAGGGCGTACCGATTAAAGGCCTTCTCCAAGTCGAGGAAAGCGGTGAGTGTTTCTCGTTATGTTTTTCAAACAGGAGGCGGGCGAACGGCATCGATGTGACACAGCCAGCTACGAAGCCGCACTGATTCCTGGAAAGCTGGGCGATGTCACGAATTCGTCCGTCGACAATTCACTCAAGGGTCTTCATGCTGTGCGAAAGCAAGCGAATCCGACGGTAATTGGAGCAGTCTGCAGGACTGCCCTTCTTCTTCCAAATCGGAATCGTCGTGCTTCTCTGCTAATCGGGCACTTTCTTCTCCTCTACAACCTGATTAAAGAACTTCGCCAACCACTTAGCAGGGTGCCAAAACTTTGACTTCCATAAATCAGCAGCCACGTCGTTGGGCCCAGTTGCCTTGCTTGGCCTCAAATTCCTCAAAGCTTCTTCAGACCCTTCCACGGCTAATTCTTAGAGAGGACCCTGGGTTCGAGCAGCTGAAAGGTGGATGGTCGAATGGACAATCTAGGCCTCCTCTTTAAATGCTGCCCACGGTCTAGAAAAAGATCGTTCTCATCGTTGATGCCAAAAAACTTCTCAATATCGATTCTTAGCAAATCGGTGACTGAAAACGGACAAGACTTGTGCATGGCTTGTGAGTTGACATCTCCATAATCAATGGCTTTGGCCTTCTTTGAGGCGTTCTTCGTTTTTTTGGCACAAAGTTGTAAAGAAGGCGGCGATTGTTTCAAAAGTCACTCTTTATGCAGATGACAGGGAGAATCTTTTATTCCATTTGTCTCTCCACGCAAATGAATGTCTGCTCTACGGAGAGCAAATGACTGAGCTGTATGAACCAGTCGATGAATAAGGCTTTCCGAAACTAGTCAATCCATACTGATCAATGCGTCGATTTTTGTCTTTCTTTGTGAAGCACGTGCGGTAGGCAAAAGGGAATTGATCTGGAGCTTGTGTCGCATTTTCATGTAAGGCCAATCTGCGAGGTCTACTGCCTCCAATAGCTTCTTTCAGAAATGGACAATGCTCTCAGATGTTTACATGCAATTCATCCAGAGGAGGAAGCAGTGTTAGAGCGATACATCTTTGGCACCGTCATGCTGGTCGTCACTGTTGCATCTACCGTTCTTAATGTGCTTCTCGCCATTGTGCTGTGTCGTTCCAACGTTATCGACAAGTCAGTTCGTCCGCATATTGCAAGTATGCTGGTGGCAAGTTTAATATTCCTATTCGCAAACTGTTGCATTCTGCTGCCCACCATCTTGGGGCACATTTCTATACAAGATCCATATAATACTATTCTGGCCACATCAAATAGTATTGGCTATCTGATGATTATGTTCACCACCACAACCATGGCCATAGACAGATTTCTGATATTCTTCATGCCAAAGGTGAGCGTTTGGCGATTAACGTAGTCTCAGTGGTTAATAAAACCTTTGGGGTTCGATGCGAACTCCATGGACAACCGTTTATAGCATTTTCGCGTCAAATTGGACACTTTCCAAACCAAATTAGACACTCCTCTAAGTTAGCTTGGTGTTTGAAATCAAGCTGATCATTTTCCGAATCCAAACGAGCGTTTTTCAGGTTAAACTAAAAACTTTCTGACACGGCGAGAATAATTTTTTGTTTAGATGAAATTTACAATGGCTTTATTTGAAATTTTTGGTTCGCCTGCATCAGTAAGGCATATGTTACACTTGATCGCCCTGTCGGCGACCCGGCGGCAACTGTCTCCTACCATAATAATTACGGAAGTATGGTTCCGAAGATTTGAAAACTTCGATTCGACAACGTTGAGCGACAAACCATAATCTGAGAGAAATGCGTGTGTAAACGTTTTGATTTTGGCTCAAAATTTCTTTTACTAGTGATGAAAAGAGGGCTCTTTAAGTACACAAGACACGGAGAAGCTAGTGGCTTACCGACGCCAGAGCTCGAACTCCACAAACATGGCTAGAGGACAATGATCAATCCACGATATTGAGATACAAGTGCTCCGTCACGCCGATAGGCGTGACGGAGGAGTGACGCTTGGCGCGATCATTAAACTAACCAGGGAAGGGTCTCAGGCATAGGTCTGAACGGGGGAAATGGATAGTGCTGGGAGGATCTGCACCCTTCATATAGTAGAGAAATATGTTTCGTTTTTGCTGAGTCCTTGAACCAAAAGAGCTACGGGCCCTCGAAGGCTGGGTCCAGTAATGCACCGTCACCCGTACCTACCATAACCTACCGTAATCGGCCGAAATTTGAAAAACGGATGTCAGATTCGTGATCAGCACCACAAATAACCCCCTGGACTTGGTTTCTGCGAAAATTTTTTCGACCTGTCCTCGGCCTTTGGAGTCGTGAAAGTCGTGCCTCTGGCAGTCTAAATCAGCTTACTTCCCACACATCTCCTAAACATTTATTTCACTCTAAATTCTCAAATAAGGGTATCTTGAGCTGTTTTTCACTCACTTTTCTCAGTTTCTGAATTACGCAATGTTTTGTGTTTTTCAGCCAATGTTGAACAGTGACCTTACAACAGGTACAGGGTGCGGTTACAGCAGGTACGGGTGACTAGAGATGTCGAGGTCATAATCAACGACTTCGCCCAAACCCTGCCCAGGGAGGCTATTTGGGGTGCTGCTCACTAATCTGACATCCGTTTTTCAACTTTTGGCCGCTTACGGTAGGTTACGTACGGTAGGTACGGGTGACTAGGGCTGTCGGAGTCATAATCACCGATTTCGCCTAAACTTCTCCCAGGGAGATTATTTGGGATGGTGATCACGATAAATTACAGTGGTAAAGGTGAATGGTAAGTTTTTGCCCAAACTTCTCGTTGAGCACGAATCTGATCCTTATTTGACAATTTAGAGTGAAATAAATATGTAGGAGATATGTAGGAAGCAAATTGGTAAAGAAGGCGGCAATCATGAAAAAAATGCAAAAGTACTGCATAGCACGAGAGTCGAATATCTGACGCAGCATCTGTAAAGTAGCCCCGCACCCTGCTGAGCCACCGACTCGCTTTCCAGGGAGTCTTTTGCCGCGTTCCATACATCAGCGCACGCGCACGCGTGCACGCACGTGGGCACGTGTGACGGTGCGCTAGTATACCCCGCCTTCGAGGGCCCGTAGCTCTTTGGGTACAAGGACTCAGCAAAAACGAAACATGTTTTTCTACCATATGAAGGGTGGAGATTCTCGTAGTACTATCTATTTCCTCCGCTCAGACCTACGCCTGAGACCCTTCCCTGGTAAGGACAATCACATAAAGATAGCTGCTCTTCTTGCAGCTTTTCCCTACCTAGGAGTACCAAAGGCTCGCAGTGCGTACAGTATACATTATGGTAGGGCGAGCTATTGATTCCTCACTACTGGTCCTCCCTCAGTGAAACGGTCCCCCATTACTGTTACTGGTCCCCTCAATGTTCACCCTTAGCGGACGACGTCTTCGGCACGTCTACTTGAATCCCCAACACACGCCTTAGCACGTCTTCTCAGTCCAAGGATCGTCATGCGACGAATTCCGTATGCCTTCTGAATCCCCTGGCACATAGAAGACGTCTGGGTATTTTCCGCTATTTTCGCGTCCTGTAATTTGATGAATATCGATTGATGGCGATCGAAACTCTAAAAACGAACTTCAGGTTCGTGTTCAGTACCTCTACTGCACCAGGCCTGAAGCTTCCAGGCAGGTAGAGGACGTCTGGGTATTTTTCGCTTTTTAATTTCCGTAATTTTCTCCCTATTTACCAACTATTTTTGCCCCCAAATTTTCCCTGTTTAATGACTAATTTCTGCTCTTACTGCTCCCGCTGAAGTCTACTGCAAGCAATTCGACTGTGTCGCTCTACAGGGAAAAGGATAAAGGTTTTCTCAGCGACAACACTCATCCAAACACTGTGGAGGAGACGTGAAAAAAATTGGTATTGTCTGCTGCTCCTTTACAAGGCAGTAAGTTTGACGATATGGAACATCTAAACAACGAACATCACCGAAGCCCTGGAATTTCTAACAATGCAGTATCCACAAAATACCTAAAAATAGCATCATATTCTGAATAAAGTCTTTCATATTTATTTATAAGTTTCACATATTTGTTAATTGTTGATTGTATTGAAGAAGGTTAACAAATTCGAAAAAAGAGTTGTAAAAGTGGCAGACAACTTTTTCGCCCACCTAACTTTAGCAGTAATTAGTATTTATTAACACTGAAGTCAGATGTGATCGCACTCTTTCAGACTCGTCAGCTCATATCCAACGGCTCTATGCTCTATGTATTGTCACTAATCCCTTGCTCAATGTCACTGATATTTACCGTACATATGAACATCATCGGATGTCGAAAACGAGTCAACCCTTTCACAATGTCTTACACATACGGATGCAGGTGGGTACTAGGACTGTTGGGTTGTCGGAATTTTACAAGACAAAATGTGATGGTGAGATTCAGCACATCATATCTCTGTCGGCTGAAGCCTTCAGTAAGCAGGTTTCTGAGAAGCTGTTTCATGTCCCTTATATGTTGTTTCTCCAAGGCAGGTGACACACACACCACCTCCAAGACGAAGTTCTTTGTTAGCATGGAGAAGAAGAAGATGGTCTGCCGGCCAGCTCTACTTCTACAGTAACGCTATCGTCGTCTTCTCAAGTGTGAAACTCGAAGTTATTTAATATTTATTGACAACGTTCCGGGCCTTAAGCCCTTCTTCAGGTCTAAAATGACTGTGCTGCATATACTACACATATAGTACAGGGTGAACCAAAATAACGTGGACAAGATTTTTTCGTCATAATTATAAAACAGCTGACAATTCGAGAAAACGTCAGCTAAATTACAACAATACAGACATTAGGGTACGTCATGTTCGAGTGGTTTCGAAGTGACCTCCCTTGGAGCGGATGCAGAGGGCAAGACGTTTCGCAAATTTTTCGTCGATGGGCCGCAGGTCGTACCTGGGAACGGATTCTGTTCACGGATGAGAAGCTGTTCACTATGGAGCAGGCACACGATCGCCAAAATGATAGGATGTGATCTACGGAGTCTCCAAGCACCTCTGATATCGTCCATAACCCACAATCTGTCATGGTTTGGGGCGGAATCTGCGCCAGCGGCAAGACTTCTGGTTTTCGTGGATAAAGGAGTGAAAATCGACTAAGATGTGTACCAGAAAGACATTCTCGAGTCCGTAGTTCTTCTTTGGGCCCAACAGCACTTCGGTGATGCCCATTGGATGTTCTAACAGGACTCTGCACCCGCACATAGTGCGAGTAGTGCGCAGGCGTCGTGCAAGGTCAATTTCCCCGACTTCATCACGCCTTCGGAATGGCCACCGTACTCTCCGGATTTGAATCCGATGGACTACAGTGTGTGGGCATTTTAGAGGCTAGGGTCAACGTCAAATGCCACCGCAGTCTCGATTCCCTGAAGGAATCCTTGCGCCAGGAGTGGGAACGGTTGCCTCCTGATGACCTGCGGCCCATCGTCGAAAAATTCGCGAAACGTTTGGCCCTCTGCATCCGCTCCAAGGGAGGCTACTTCGAAACCACTTGAACATGACGTACCCTAATGTCTGTATTGTTGTAATTTAGTCGTCGTTTTCTCGAATTGTTGGTTGTTTTATTATTATGATAAAAAATCTTGTCCACGTTATTTTGGTTCACCGGAAATATTTATATTGTGATATTATGTGATGTGATTATGTGATATTTAATGGAACACAACCGACACTTTATAGACCTGGAACCTCACGGGAAAGAAGGAAAGGGGCAAGGACTTTCTATTGGGCGGTTTGGCCGCTGACATAATGGAAGTGTTGTAGCTTCACAGGTGCATAGTCGCGGGTTCGATTCCGCCCTGTTCTGATGTTTTTCTGCCAAACCGCCCGAGAAAGTCCTTGCGCCTTCCCTTCTTTCCCGTGAGGTTCCAGGTCTCTAAAGCGTCAGTTGTTCCGTTAACTATATATGTGTGGTATATGCAGCACAGTTATTTTAGACCTGAAGACGGGCTTAAGGCCCGAAACCGTTGCCAATAAATATTGAACAACTTCGAGTTCCTCACTTGAGAAGAAGACGATACTAGAATGAAGCTCAGGGAACAAACAATCTTTAGTAACGCTATGGTTGATCTGCAGACGAGGTCAACCGTTTTCTGCCGGAGACAGTAAAGGACGACGCCCCCTCCCCCCCCCCCCCCCCCTTTGGGCGACGTGCTTCAATTGACAACAACGATGATGAGCCATTTTTAGAGCCTCCTCGTACAGAACGACCACCTATGCAGGAATAACTGCACGCAATCGACAAGGAGGGTAAGGGGTCAGGCTCTATTGTACTTTCAAGACTCTAGAGGTCGAGAACAGGTCGAAAGAAAATTTTCCTCCCAAACTTCGCCTAGAGAGGTTATTTGGGTATTGACCACGAATTTAACATCCGTTTTTGAGATTTCGGCCGATTACGGTAGCTTACGATGGGTACCGGTGACTAAGGCTGTCCAGGTCATGATCACCGATTTCGCCCATACTTCGCCTATGGGGGTTATTTGTGGCGCTGATCAGGCATCTGACGTTTATCGCTTCACGCTGGAGTGCAGTAGGTTACGGTAGGTACCGCGACTATGATATGGAAACCGATTTCGCCCGAATTTTGCTCTGTAGGGAATGCTTGAGAATATCTGGACAAGTATCTTAACTTTGCACAGCAGGCGGCATCTAATCAGCTTCTAAGGGGTTCGCGTCCGTCCTGCGCACCAACCTTAGGGACGACTTCCCCGTTCGTATATTCCGAATACACCCTGGTGCCGGCGCACCCAGCGCCCTCTATTGTACTTACTCTTGGTCACACAAGTTTCATCCAGTTCAACCGTGACCTCAAACCCTTAAAGAATTGCGGTATTTCTTCAGAAATACTCGCAGCAAACATCGCGGAAGTATTGTTCTATCGTAACCTACCGTAATCGGCCGAAACTTCAAAAACCGATGTCAGGTTCGTGATCAGCACCCCAAATACCCCCAGGCGAAGTTTGGGCGAATTTTTTTCAACCTCTCCTCGACCTATGGAGTCCCGAAAGTACAATAGTGCCGAACTGTGATGCGGGTCTGACCTTACTGTACGTGCCCTTGCAGCCATTACCCACACTCCAATATCCACCGTACACGGCATTTTCCGGACTTCTGACAAGATCGCGAAGTTGCCGCAAGTTTTTCCGCACACGTTGACTGATCTGGATCAAGAGGAAGCGTGTAGATAGACGTGTGCGCTTCTCCCCTCGGCCGTCCTTGTGAGTTCCTTGTACGAATCGACTTCATCGTCATTATGGACGAAAAGTATTGCCGCTACGGCAATACCGCGCGCCGC
This sequence comes from Heligmosomoides polygyrus polygyrus, assembly GCA_947396885.1. Taxonomy (NCBI): domain Eukaryota; kingdom Metazoa; phylum Nematoda; class Chromadorea; order Rhabditida; family Heligmosomidae; genus Heligmosomoides; species Heligmosomoides polygyrus. The sequence goes on from OX377202.1 coordinate 86,207,819, forward strand.
AAGCCCTGGATTGACTTCGGCGCGCTGTCAAAACCACGACCGAAACGTACTGATAACTCAAAAAGGGAAAGGAGTTGCTTTCCTTGACGCAATGGACTGGTCGTTTAGGAATTGGTCCTAACCGGTTCTATAGCTGACACTAAAAAGCTTGCTCCAAGTACGCTTGACGTACGGGAGACTTTGCGTCTGGCTTGCAGGGGATTTGATCTTCGTACCGAATACGGAAGATTTTATTATCTGACTCGCAGAGGAATGCTTCAGGTACAGTACGCGAGACTCTGCAAATTGAGTTGCTCCGCCCTCTCGATCTCTATCACCGTAGACGGTTCATACACGTTCTGCACCCAGTTGGAGAAGAGTAAAGAAGTGCGCATACGCCGGCCCTGCAACAAAACATTCTTCTTCCAATGGATAACGCCAGACTAAACACAGCGAAGAACATCCAGGATTGAACTTGTGCCACATCCATCATACGCACATGAGCTTGCAACCACTGACTATTATGTTTCCAGGTCATTTCAGTCTTTTTCGCCAGAACAAGGTTATCTAATTGTTAAGAGGTCAAAAGCCCTGCCAATTATTTATTACTGTTCAAGTCTTCGGAGTTTTTCGCTTACGGAATTCAGTCTGTGTCAGAAAAATTACAATATGAGAAAGAACATAATGAAAAATATAATATTTTGTTGAATGATATTATTGATGGTAAAACTCTCAACGAACGTCTCGCTCTTAAGAAATTTGGACAACCTCTTACTATGCCCTGTTCATACTTCGCGATGACAGCGACAAGAGCGACGAGAGCGACGACAGCGTCCGCAAAATATGAACAGGAGACAGCAGCAACGGGAGCGACACAAGCGACAAGAACTACAAGAGCGACAAGAGCGACGAGAGCAACGAGAGCGACTGGAGTGAAGGATGTAGTGCGGTTTACGCAGTTAATTACGTATTCTTCACTCCGTCGCCCCAGTCGCTCCTCTCGCTCTCATCGCTGGCGCTAGTATGAACAGGTGACAGCAGCGAAGAGAGCGACAAGATCGACGGAAGCGACAGCGTCAGCGCTCGAGTATGAATAGATTCCGGCGGCGCTCGCTCGGTTTTAATCGATTTGCATGTTTTGCACGGGTGACGAGTCGCTCTTGTCGCGAGGTATGAACAGACCCTATAAGAACTCGATGTGCTACTCAAAATTGAAGCAATGCGCTTCGTCACTTTTGGTTAGCAGTGCGGCAGTGTTTCAAAGCCAGAAAAAAAACACTGTAGTACAACTGCTTCAAACAATGTCCAACAAACTAAATTTTTCTTGCAGTGACTGCGGCTTCTACGATCCAATGCTGCACGCGTTCGCGTTCGCCTTTCCTGGAATGAATTTCCTTATATACATGGCTGTATTTGTAAAGATAGTTCAGATGAAACACACGTCACGAAGAAGCATAAGTACTACATTCAAACTGAGCTATGAGATAAAGCTGGTCAGTCTCTTAGCAGTCGTCCTTCTCTCGTTATTCTCTAGAAATGATCGTTATCTTGAAGACATTCGAAGGAATCCAAAGCACTGAAGGCGGTTTCAGGTTACGCAATTCTCTCTGATCTGCGCCGCACAACTGGGGAGCAGTGCTTTCTTCTACATTCTTCCGCCGTTGATGAACGGTAGCGACATCGCCTACTACATGACGGCTGTGTTCTCCACATTGAATACGGCGGTGAATCCGTGTGTGATCATCTCCTTCCAAGCGAAAGTTCGTCGAGAGATTCGAATTCTTCTCACTCCCGGAATGGCCAGGAGTTCGAGTGTAGCTTGGAAGACTACCGTACTTCCTGCGTACAGCTCTTTCAATAGCTGAACAACTATCGAGCACTGTACTGTACTGTGATTGTAAAACTAGTTTTGCTCTCCTGTGTAGTGCTCTTAAACCGGTTTCACTAGTGTATTGTCAAGATAAAGGTTGAAGTACAACGTTATTCAATCCCTTCTGGGATGCGCCACGCATTTTACTTCTGGTGGATGTCGTGGAGGCATGTGGGTGTGGATTTTACCTCTATAATGACTTGCGGTGGCCAACCGATGAATAAGTCAGCGGTTTTTCCCTCCCAGGAAAGTTTGGTACAAATCGACCCCGCAAGGATGGAAAAATCGGTTCGCCTAGGCGAATCAAGAAATCCGAACCAATACTCTAGTATCGCGTACACACGATAGCCGGTACCTTCTCCGACTGCGCTTTGCGCACCCATGGGCTTCATACAAAGAAGAAAAATAGGTTCCTGTGCTAAGGAGCCGCCACATTCTTCACTGCCTGCGAGAATGCGGAAGTTGTTGCTCATTGTGTCGTTCGCTCCTATTTCATTGTATGGTACATATCGCAATGAAGTAACATAGGATTGCGGAAAAGCGCTGTTGCTCCTGCCGTAATCGCGGCAGTCAGTTATGACCCTGCCTGTGGGACTAACAAGGGAAGGATCTGAAGCACATGTCTGAACGGGGGGAGCAAGTCATAGAGGGAGAATCCCCACCCCTCAGTTGCCAAGTCGTTAAACCCAAGGCGTAGGGGGTTCTTGAAGTCACAATGGAATATGGCGCACCACCAAGTTTTGGGGGTCTTGTATGCCCGCGATGCCTCTTCCGACAACCGGCTTGGAGCGCAATGGAGGTGGCGATGCTTCATGCAAGGAAGGTCGGGGGATTGGTTCTTCTGCGCTTTTGCATTTCAACTGACTGGTTGAAATTCGGAGATTTTGACGTCTATACCCTTTTCAGACGTTTTTTGCTTAATTTTTCAGCTGAATGCTGTGGTACTCAACACGATGATGTAGAAGTGTTCAACATCAGTACACAGGTACAAAGTGCATGATGCACTACTGGGCACAATACGGGCAGCGTATAAAAGCTACAGCCTCCTCACAGTTTGTTTCCATACATGCACCAATGACTTCGGGAAAAGCCATCCTGCTTGGATTTTCAAAAAAGCCTGTCACCCGGAAATCAGAGGTCTGCTGAAGGCTTTCTAAAACCTAACACCAGCAATGTCCGCCAACGGTCGAGTGGTAATCCACCTGCTCACGCTGAAGTGTGGTCCACCTTTAGACAAGGAGCCTTCGCGGGAAGAAATCAAGCTGGCCAAACAGAAGGCCAGCATTCTAAAGAACTTCGAAGCACGTAAACTTTTGTACGCTGTCCGTACCGTGACCAGTGCTTCTGTTTCATGCACATTGTGCCTGTGCATCACTTGTATTGAACGTTTATATATCATAGGGGGATTATGTTGAGTAGCTGTTCTCGTTGCCTTGTGGTTAAAAAACCGGTAAGTAATGAACAAGTGGCAAGAAAGTTACTCTCCACGGCGTGCAACTGGAAAATTAGGCAAAAAACATCTGAAAATGGTACAGATGTCAGAATCCTTCAAATCTCAACCAATCAGTTGAAATGGAAAGATTCTGCGCTCCGATCCGCTAGCGGCAGAGGCATTAAAGGTCCCGAACTCGTGAAGCACCGATTCCATTGTAACTCCAACGATCCCTACCCCTTGTGTTTAACGACTTGGCAAAAAGTGAACACATTTTAATACTAATTGAGGGGTGGAAATTCTTTCTATATGACTCGCTGTCCCCGTTCAGACATACGCTTCAGACCCTTTCCTTGTCAGGTTGCATACACACAATTCGGCGCACTTGAACGACGCGCGAAACTCAAACATCGTTTTTCATGAGGTCACACTTCCCTGGTTTTCGAAAAGGAGTGCCACTAACTCGTTAAGAAATTGATAAAGAATATTGGAATATTCGAATATTGGCCTCTTTCGAATATTCGAATAAACCAATACTCGAATATTGGCCTATTTCGAATATTCGAATAAACGATAATTCGAATATTGGACTTTTTTCAAATAGTCGAATATTCGAATATACGAAATTCGACTGTTCAAAATTCGAAAAGGACAAAGGTATAGTGGCTGCCCAATTGCTCTCGTACAGGCGCACGAACTGTGACGTCCATCGTTAACTGGCTGACGGCGATCGTCATAGGAGATGGGAAATGAAATGGTGTCTGATTGTCAACATCAAGCGCAGTCGACACCGGATTGATAAAGGTGAGCAGACTGGGTCACATCCAAGACATCAAAGACAGGCCACGTCCGCTGAAGGTTATGGTTTGCAATAGGAGGGGCTGCGAAAGCGCTGCTCATCACGAGCTGCTGCCACGCAACGCAACCCTCACCGCAGACCTGTACCGTCAGCAGCTGGATAGATTGGCCGCTGAAATCGAAGAGAGAAGCAGCACCTGAATCACAGCAAGATCCGAGTCCTACATGACAGCGCTCTCCCACACCATAGAACGTGCGACCCGGAAAAAGCGGCTCGACTTTGAATGGGGAATGCTGCCTCCGCTAAATCGCACAGCCCTTGCCTTGCGCTAACAGAATACCGCCTTTACCTGTCGCTCTCCAACGCCCTGGAAAAAAAGGTTCACAGATATGGGTCGCTGGCTGAACAACTTCTTCGAGTCAAAGCCAGAAGCGTTCTATCCTGCTGGCATCACAAGTTTACCCAACAACAGTGATAGAACATGGTGGTCAATGCTTCCTTTCCTAATGTGCTTTCTATTCCCTAAAAACCAGTGAAATGTTATGCTGCGAAAACAGCATGAACTTTCCCTACTACATACATGTAGAATAGAACATTAGGGCAGGTTAAGCATTTCTCAATGCACTGCGCCGCACTGCGATCAATGCTTCCTCCCACGGTTTGTGGATGGTAGATCTATCTTACCATCAGTTGGATAGGGCACAAGAAAAGGGAAACAAGCCCGAACAATATGGCCTATCTGACCGGAAAGTTGTAAGGAAAGCTGCTATCATAGGCTAGTTCAGTGTACCGTAGCTGTAATTTAGCCCACCTTCAACTTTGCCACCTTTGTATAACAGAAATAATAGAGCCCCACCCTCTCTCCACTTGGGTTCATCTGCGACATCGCGTACTACATGACAGCCGTGTTCTCTATGTCAAACAGCGAATCTGCGCATGACCATCGCTTTTAAAGCGAAAGTCCGTCGGGAGAATTTACTCTCCGAGTACTCCATAAATTTCATACAAGTCTCTATTAGAGCAAATGGTTTATTAACTGCATATTGGACTCCTCGACCATCGTAAAAATTGACTTCAAACAGAAAACATCAGAAAGATTCACGCTGTCCATTGGATCGAACGTCCTAAAAGATCAAATTTTCGTGGTATAAAACCCACCCATATATAAAAGAGTTAGCGGTCGATGATATTTGAGTGGTCTAACCTGCGTGAGATAGCCCTCATCGCGGTCAAAATTTGCTATTCAGCGTAGAATATTGTTGCCGCAGCGGAAGCGCAGCCCCCAACTGCTTGACACGACGGCTACTGCGCGCGTTTATGAGCGTCCAGATTCAGAAGCTGTGTCACCGACTTCGCGCCATGAACAGGAGGGAACAACTAAAAGGAAAGAGTACTAATGGGACTTCGAGGGTGGGAGACCAGAAGAGCGACCAGCAATGGGGACCTGAAGGAGGGAGTAGGATGGGGGTCAATAGGGGAAGAATGAAGCAGGCTAGGAGGTGGGACCAAGAAGGGTGGATGGAATACGAATGGACCATTAGAGAATTATAAAAAAGTGGGAGCAGTGAGGAGGACCCATTGCGAGGGGACCAGAAAGGGGTCGTTTAGTGTGCGCGCGACGCGATGCATGTGTAGTGGTCAAACTGATCGAGCGACGCGATTGATCAACTCGGCCACTATACATGGCATCGCGTCGCACGTCACGCGCACACTAAACGACCCCTTAAGGCCCATGCACGCTTCTGCGACAGCGTGGCGCGGCCATGATGAAGCATAGGGCCGCGACGGCCGCGGCGCGACACTGCGACACGTGCCGCAGGGGGAGGCATGCACACTCTTGCGGCTGTCGCGGCGGCTATCGCAGGCGACGCCGCGCTGAGTGCCGCAGGCTGGAATGGTTCAAATTATTCCTGGCCGCGCGGCATGCACGGGGACGTCGGTCCCGTTGCCTATAACGATGCTCAAACGCGACCGCGCCACAACCGCAGGATTTCGCGGAGGTAGCCGTCGTCTCACTTGCCGTGCCGCGGCGTCGCAGAAGTGTGCATGGGCCTTGAACGATCCCTAAGGCCCCGTTTATACTTCGACGCAAAGCGACACGACGCCACGTATTGTGGCCATGTTGATCGGGCGGCGCGATCGATCAATTTCATCACTATAGTACATGCCGTCGCGTCGCTTGGCGTCGGAAGTATAAACGGAGCCTAAGGGAGACAATGCGTGCAGGGTGGGACCAGCAAGAAGGGACCCGTAAGAGTAATTAATGCAGGGAACAAGGAATATACCCTCTGCGCCGCCTCTTTTTCCTTCAAGGGTATAGGCTCAGAAGGCGGGCCCCTTTCGTCATGTAACAAGGGTCCGGATTTATGAGAACGGCTGTGGAGGAGCAACCCGAGGGGCGAAGTGCTGAGCAGCACAAACCAATGACGTTACTGGACGGTACAGTGAGAATGCCTATGATGAACATACGAAAGTAGTGGACGGGTTCATGTCGACAAAGTACGCGGCAGATCGCAGCAGATGTTAGCGAATTTTATGTTTTGCAAATGTTGCTTTCCGTAGGTTAGTAATGCTGCAGAGCAGGGGTGCACACAAAAATCTGTGCGTTAAATTTTTTTAACGAAATTTTTTAACGGAAAATTTTCGTTAAATTTCCGGTAAATCGTTAAATTCCGTTAAAAAGTACAATTAGCTGCAAACCGTTTTTTTTTTGAGTGAAAAAATCAAGGAAAACCTTATACGTTTCTTAGCTTCATGAGGTCAACAGCTGAAGTTCAAGGAATGGAGTGCAACTTTGCAATGTAAAATAACAGCTCATTATCATCAAGCACAGAAAAATAAATAAGCCTTCAGTAACAAATTATCTACAGGGTGTGGAACAAGAGATGTATGGAATTACAATGCAAGATGCTCACGACAAGGCATCTTAAAATGTGCGATCAGGCAAAACCCGGAGTTGCCCTTTCTTGGTTTTTTTGCGAAGCCGTTTCGAGTGACTGTTCTACGAGCATATACAGTCTCGATGCCGGCATCACCCCATTAATTACAGAAATGAGTTAATAAAGATACAATTAAAAGCCTATCAGTGGAATGTGAACACGTTGTCGAACGCACGATTTTCGAGTGCCCGGTGTGTGGGACCAATCCATTTTTTGCAACGTCGAGACCGTGACGCGACATAGTGTCACACGGCCCCACACTGCCGAAAAGGTGTGCTGCGTCATCAACGTGTTAACGTTCAGAAAAAGTAGCTTTTCTAATTTTTTATTAGGTTTTCTAAAATTGTTTAAAATATGTCCAGCGAGCGAAAACATTCTTTCCGTCAGGACTGTTCCAGGTGGCGGGCAAAATTATTCTGTGATAAGCAACGCCAGGTGAGGATAGGCATATTTTACGAGGAGATTAGACCAGCATCTTTGTGGATTCGTTGTCGTGCTTGTGGGCTCGGCGAAGAAAGTTCTAGGTCCAAAATGCATCAAAGGTTAGAAGGATAAAGGGCGGCATTACTCAATCACTATCCCAGCCACGCATTCTACTTCTACGGGATGTGGAGGCGGGTTGAATGCGTATATGGCCATACAATGACTTGGCCAGCCGATGTACAAGTCAGTGCGTTATCCTTCCCAGACAAGTCTGGTACCAATTCACCGACCCCGAAAGAATGGAAGGCTTGGTTGGCCTCGGCGGGAAATCCGAACCAGAAACTTGGTATCGGGGCACGCGACAGCCGGCATCTCCTCCAACTGCGCTACTCGCGCACCCGAAACGCATTTAATTTTTTTTAAATTCAAAACATATTCATGAAAACATTAAAATATTCCTGCTGATCCCAATACTTCTTTTAGGAACAGTCCTAATAGGGAGGATGAGACCTGCAACATTAGCGAAAACTAAGGGCAGATGTGATAAACTCACGAGAAAAATGTCCGTTAAAAATTCCGTTAAATTTCTAAAAATTTCCGTTAAGTCGTTAAGCCAGATTTCAACGAAAAATGCCGTTAATTCGTTAAATCCGTTAAATCGTTAACCGTTAAATGTGCACCCCTGCTGCAGAGCCAAGCGTATCATGCAAGTGAGAGACACGCCGTTGGCGTGCCGGAGCACTTGTATTGGCAGAAAAAATGTACGTAAGTGTTGGAGCTCTATCAAAACAATATCGTACTGAACTAACTTCAAAAAATAAAGGTCATGATGAGGCAGGCTGCGAGCAGAAGTGGTCCCTCAAATCTTTGACCTCCACTGTTTCCTGAATTTCAAAGTCGTTCATTCTCATCTCTAGCTAGAAACTCCTAGGTAGTCACGAAGTCAAAAAGAAAAATATGAGAACCTTCCGTTTAAAAATCCCCATAACGATAACACTACTAAAATTAATGGTGTAAACATAGCATAACGCTACAAGAGTGCACTGTGCAATCCTCTAGCCACCTTTAACAATCAAAATGGGTAACCGCGATGGGGGAGGGGCGTATCTGTTCGACAACAGCAAAAACCAAGCAACGATGATGTGGACGATAAAGGACGGCGCTAGTCAATCCCTTTCAGAAAGCGCTACGCATTCTACTTTTAAGATATGTCGTGGAGGCATTTGAGTGCGTGTTTGGCCTAGATAGTGACCTGTAGCTAGCTGATGACAAGTCAGTGTTTTTCGTTTCAGGCCAGTCTCCTAGCAATTCGTCTGACCCGGAGGGATAAAAGGCTTAATTGCCCGAGCAGAAACTCAAACCAAGGACCTGAGTCGGTGTGCAAATGACAACCGGCGTCACTACTGACTGCACACCAGGTGCCACGCGCTCTTCCGCAAAATTTTAGTGCGTGCAATGGGTTACTACTTCCTATCTCCTTTCATCCGCGCAAAATTAATGACCGGACAGACAGCATGCGGACCGGCTAGCCGATCTCTGTTCGAAACGTAGCTCACGACACTAGAGTGAACCTCGGGCAGGGGCCTTAACATTAACCAATCAACACCTATCGATATGATCGATTTTACTACCTATCGATTTTTGTGAATCACAACAATATAGAGATCACTGGTATTCGCTTTGCGATTTTGCTGTGAAAAACGCGAAATATCACCAATATACTCGCTGACGGTTAAAAATTGTGATGGGAACGATGTGAGATATCGTTACCGTTAACGGATCACACAGTATGCGTCGAAAATTGATCGGTTGTTCGACATCGGTCTCCTACTATCTATTTTTCAGGAGTAATCCGGCTCGGTCGAAGCTATCACTAAGCTATTACTCATCGTATTGATCAACATCGACAGGTAAACTACGACAACCTTTCTGCGATCACTACACCAACTGAAAACGAACATTATCGATCGCCTATGATGCTTTCACACCAAGCGACCAATAGCTT